>CM044173.1:32441586-33041586 GCA_024222315.1 Thymus quinquecostatus
AAGGCCTTCAACAACTTCATCATCTAACAGTAAAGAAAAGTTAAAAATATATATATATGGGAGCTAACAGCTAAGGGTCAAGAAATCACCTCATCCAACCCGAACTGCACTTGGATTTCCTCGGCCTTACAAGCGTCTTCCGCAATGCCTAGAGTGGCAATGATTCGCACGAATCCCATCTCGTTTGGAAATATTTTCAGATCATCAGAGATTGTGAAAGATGAACTGCGGACAGCCAAGACTCCATTTCCAGAAGGAGCAATAGGCACTTTCTTCTCAGCTTCTTTATACATAGTTTAACAGCAGTTTCGGCAATGCATCATCATTGCATCATAGTACACGCTCACAACACGAAGTTATAGCAAGAAGAGTACCTAGACTTATTAGTACAATGGAAATATTCAGCAGGCTGAAAATCACTGATGTCTATTCTCAGCTTTTTGTATTCATCTTCGAACGAACTTGTCGGGTGGAGTAGAGTGTTCTTAGCACCATCAGTCACGAAATGGGCGCCATCATCAAGACTTGCTATGCTACGGTACAGGCTGCTTAAGCTTCCAATGCTGGGTGCTTCGTCTCCGAAATGCTTCTCGAGGACCTTGACGACCCTTCCCAACGGCAAAGTCAAGAAGCTCAGCAAAATGTCCGTGAAATGGTTGTCTGCAACTGCAAAGAGTACCTTGTTTCTCTCTTTATTCACCATCACTTTCAACGACAATTTGACATCCTCTCCATTAACAGACATTCTGCTAATATTTCTTAAATTTGAATAGAATCAATAATCTTTCTGCAAATCCAACCCTTTTAATGGGGGCAAGAGATGAATCCAAGAGTCGTTATAGTCCCACCAAATTCCACTCCCCTTTAATTATGAGACTGCACAAATCAACTCCATTAATTCATTAAAGAGGGAGTGAATGTAAATGTAGGATGAATTTAGAAAGTCTAATTATCAGCCACCATGCACCCTTGATTAACTTGCACCCCTTCTGAGAATTCGCAGAGTATCGAAGCAATGACATATTGTTCGAATTAACAAAAACTCCGAATGTGATCTTTGATTCTTAGTTAGTTTTCTCCATTTAGTTAACTATATTTGTGCGTTGTGTTGTGCCATTATGAAATGGATAATATGGTACTCCTATGTTCAAACACTTGCAGAATTTTATATGTTTTAAATTTGGATAACCAGAGCACAACCGACGTAGCACTACGCTCCAACTCCAAACCCAACATAGCTAATACGATGCTTAGCCTCGTTGAAACTTTTGAGCGTTTCGTTTAAGCTATTTGTAGTCTGTTTATGCTTATTGATCTGATGAAATGTAGTATATATCTACTATATATGGTTTTAGTTGTGTATATGTTCTAAGTTTTTCTATATCAAGACAAAGATGGATTGATATAAAACACAGGAAAAACCAACCTTCATACATTTTCATAATCAGAGAGGAAAGCTTAACACCATAGATAGCTAATGATAAAACGAGAAGAGTGTTTAGTTAGGAATCACACTTGAAAAGAACAATAATTGCAAACAAAGATCTAGCTCAGACTTCTGTCTTTGGTTGTTTGGTGGAGATGTGATTGAAGAGAGCATGAGAGAGAGCAGAAGTGGTGGACGTAAGAGACGTTTTAAGAATGCTCAAACCCTGCACCAACAACGACGACAACAACAAAATTATCTCAAACGCCATATAACCAACACACAGGGAGATGACAGGAGTAGATAACATAATAAATTTACCTCTTTGGAACCAATTTTGACCTCCACTTCTTTGACATCAGACAGCAGGATACCCTGCTCCCTCAGGCTGGAAAGTATCGAAACAAAACAATAGGGCACGACGGTTAAATCATCCGTCACCTTATAAGTCCGGGAACCTTGAAGATAAGCCCCCTTTCCATTGCTAAACCTGACAGAAGAAGCGTTAAAATATTTTTTGCCACTACTATATGTAGCATAGTAGCCATCAGGCAAGGGTTCTTCAGTGAGGGGAAGAATGTGGTCCTGAGAAATACAGCCGTGAACCAGATTTGGTTTAATTAGCCTATATTTTGTAGATTGACCGTCTGCAGAACAAGCGATGAAACACTCGTCATCTATAAGTTCAGATGCACTGCGGTACAAGTTGTCTATAGCCTTAATGCAAGTCTTGCCGACCGTGAGATTCTCAACTCCTCCTAGCGGGATATAGAGGAGACTCAGTAGAAACTCGACGAAATCCTTCTTCACTTGAGCATAAAGCAATTTGCCAGTAGACTTTTGTATCACCACCTTCAATATAAATTTACCAGAGATGGCATGAGATTCCCTTGGTTGAAAATTCAGGATCGGAGAGCTGATATGTGTTGTTTTGTTGAGGATGACGTCCGACAATGGCGTTGGTGACGTCAAGGAGGCCTTGAACAACTTCATAATCTAATAGCAACAATACAGATGTAGTATTACAAAACAAACAATATGTAGAGAAAGTAAAAATGAATAGGAATTGAAGAATTACCTCATTGAACCCTAAATCAACTTTGATTGACTTGCCGTGATTATCCATATCGGTAGAGCCAAGAATGCCGATGATTCGTGAGATCCCCGTCTCAATCGGCAGTATGTGTAGATCATCAGAGATTATAAAAGATGATGTACGTTTAGTGAAGACTTCAACAGTACCAGAAGCAGGAGCTTCGGAGCTATTCGTAACAACTTCTCTACTCATCGTATCTTGGCAAGAACGTCGGCAACTGCTGATTTTGTCATAGTACAAGCTTACACTACGAAACCTATTATCAGTGCACTTGCTACAAAAGAAATATTCAGCAGAGGGGGAATCACTTATATCTATCTTGAGCTTCTCGTACTCGGCTTCGAACGAACTTCTTGAGTCCAGCAGTGTCTCCTTTGCACCCTCAGTCCAGAAATGAGAGACATCAAGATTTACTAAGCCATGGTACAAGCTGTTCAAACTTCCGATGGCGGGAGCCTCGTCTCCGAAGTGCTTCTCAAGGACTTTGACGATTCTACCCAGCGGCAAAGTCAAGAAACTCAACATAATGTCTGTGAAATGGTTGTCTGCAACTGCAAAGAGTATTATTGTTTCCCTCTTTGTTTAGAGTGACTGTCAAAGATAACTTGACACCTTCCTTCCAATCGTCAGACATTCTGCTAATGTGTATGAGCGATGAAATCTTGAAAAATGACATCAACAATTCTATGCAAACCCTCACCTTTATATAGGCAAAAAATCAGACCCACCGAATTCCAGTACTCTCTGCATTCACTTCACTTCCTTATTTACGAGATATTATATTGGAACTAACCAAGCGTCCACTAATCCTCTCCGAATTCCAAGAAATTAAAATTAATCCTCTTCGTATATCTCAAGGGATCGAACCGGATCACTCATTAAAGAGGAGTCCGGTGGTCAAGTACACTAGGTCACCTGGTTAATGAAGTTGATACATATGATACACTAATGACTATTTCTCGATTTATGCATGGATGACCCTAATCTTATATGTATCGTTCCAATTATATCAAATGTCCCCGAAGGAACACAGTAATGACTAATCCATCAAAACTAAACTACTTCATCATATAGTAGTTTGAAATCAGTACATATGGCCCTTGATTTTCAAAAATAAGAAAGCATATCCATACAAAGCTGCTCAAGGAAACTGCTACTATATCCAAACTGTTCATATTCTTGTCCACTTTTTCAGATTCAGACCATCAGATAATGCAGAAGTTGATGTAAGAGATGCTCTCAATATCCCTAAAACCTCATTCAATCCAATTTGCACTTCAATTTCTTCGACGTCAGATATAGGGATCTTCATCCGGTTGAGAAAGGAAAGCGCCGAAGCCAGGCTAAGAGGCGTGACGGTTAAATCATCGGTCACCATGAATGTTGTTGGTGACTTGAGGTACTTCCCCTGGCCTTTTGGGAACTTGACAGAAGTTAAGAACTTCAACATGTCTTTGTAAGCATCATTCAATCCTTCTTGGTCGAGAGGGAGAACGTGGTTTTCGGAGACATAGCCGTGGGGTATCTTCGGTTTGATCAGCATGTTTCTCGCACCACTTGTCTTGAAATATTTGTGGCCTATATGATTAGCTGCACTCATGTACAACATATCGAAACTCTTGTTCCGAGAGCTGCTCTCTAGAAGGCGCTCGGCTTCTCCTAGTGGAATGACGAGGAAGCTAAGCAGAATCTCTACGAAATCATCCTCAGCTTGAGCATACAGAACCTTATCAGTAAATTTGTGTACAACCGCTCTCAGAACCATCTTCTTGGAGTTGGATGATGATCCAGATACATTCCAACGTCGAATAAGTTCCCTCGTTGTAGACTTCTTCGTCTGTCCTGTTTTGCTAAATACGACATCCGACAAGGGAGTCGAGGAAATCAAGGAGGCCTTGAGCAAAGCCATAACCTAAACAACATTGTCAAAAAATTACAAGATGAAGAAAAAAGTTGAATGAAATTTGTTGGTATAGAATCAAGACTTGACCTCATTGTACCCGAAGGTCACTGTTACTTGCTCCGCCTTTTCCACGTCTGTAATTCCGAGCAATCTCGACATTTGCAACAGCCCCAATGAAGTCGAAGCTACACGCAGATCGTCAGTGACGACAAAAGAGGCGGTAGTAATCATAAAAACTCCATCACCCCAAGGAGCAATGCTGAAACCCTCTAAATCAACAACTTTTCGTTTCATAGCATGAGATTTGCTGTATTTGCATGCAGTACTATTATCATAATACATGCTTACGCTCCAAAGACTAGTTCCCTTTTCGCAGTTCTTGTCACAAACGAAAAATTCCAACGGCGGAGAGTCACTGATATCGAGCTTCAGCCCTCGACGTCGAGCATCAGACGAACTCCGTGGATGCAGCAGAATCGACTTAGCACCTTCACTCCAGAAATGGACACTGTCGAGATTCTCCAAACTGTTGTACAAAGAAGTCAAGCTTCCAACGGCGGGCGCTTCGTCTCCGTAGTGATTCTTCAAGATTCGGACGATGGCTCCCAACGGCAATGTGAGGAAGCTCAGCAACACATCTGCAAAGCTGCTGTCGACGTCTGCAAACAACACCTTCCTCTTCTCTTTGTTCACCATCACTTTCAACGAGAAGGTGGCGTCCTTACAGCTTGCACCATACATTCTGCTTGTTTTCTGTACTCTGTGTTTCACATTCACTCTGCTTTTTCTGTAGGGAAGGTGTATTTAACCAAAGGTCATGTGTCCCTCTAAATTCCATGGCCTTCTGCATTCACCCCTCTTTAATTATAAGCAATGTATCTACTAAGTTAATAGTAATATAACAATCCATAATTAAACTGTTTTAAGTTCGCCCAACGAACAATGATTTGCAATGACTTGTAGCATATACACGTTTCTTGAATATATGTAAGTATAAAATGATAGAATCGTATCAAGAAAAATGAGACGAGAGTTGTACAAGCAAACATTCTACTCAAATAAGTAAAAAATAACAATTGAAGGGCTGAAATATATCTAAGCATAAGATTCAGAGTTCTCTCTTCCGTTTTTTGGATATGTGATTTGTGAGAGCATCGCTGAGAGGAGACGTCGACGAAAGAGATGCTTTCAGTATGCTCAAACCCTGCACCAACAACAACAAACGAAGCAAACGAAATTACTTCGATACTACTCGAGGGAGGACACTAATGGCAAACATATCAAATAGTAACTACCTCTTTCAGCCCGATTTGCATCTCCACTTCTTCCACATCAGAGACGGGGATTTTCAGCTCAGTCAAGCTCGAAAAAATCGAGACGATGCAGAAAGGCATAACCGTCAGATCATCCGCCACCTTAAAGGTCTTTGGCCCCTTAAGATAGCTCCCCTGTCCTTTCGGGAAACTAGAACACGAAAACAACGAGAGGTCGTTGTAGTGAATATTCGGCAAGGGCTCTTCAGTCAGGGGAAGGATGTGGTTCTTGGAAACACAGCCATGAGCAAGATTCGGCTTCATTAGCCTCCTCCTCGTTTCGGGAGTTTTGAAATACTCGCCATCTATGAGGTCCGTCGTGCTCCGGTGCAAGTTGTCTATGGCCTTAAAACCTGTCTTTCCACCTATAAGAGGCTCAACTCCTCCTAATGGGATATGGAGGAGGCTAAGTAGAAACTCTACGAACTCTTTCTTAGCTTGCACGTAAAGCAATTTACCCGTAGATTTCTGTATCGTCACCATCAAGCTTAACCTCCCTGAGTTGGGAGTCTCTTCCTTTACTATGTTCTCATGCAGTGATGGGATCAATGCAGGGCTCATCTGTGTTGTTCTGTTGAGGACGACGTCGGACAACGGGGTCGGGGACGTCAGGGATGCCTTCAACAGCTTCATAATCTATTAACAACAATACACAAAACCATTTAATCAGTGATCACCACAAACATTAAAGAAAACTAGCTAGTAGTTTTTTTACCTCGGTTAAGCCGAAATGCAGTTTGATCGGCTCAGCATCATCCATGTCCGTAATGCCAAGAACGTTAACCATCCCGGAAATTCCAATCTCGTTCGGCACAATCTGCAGATCATCGGAGATTATAAAAGACGTCGTGCACACAGTGAAAACTCCGCCATCGGAAACAGCATTAGGCTTCGTCGCCTCGACTACTTTGCTCATCCTACAATGGCTAAAGCAGCTTCTGCAGTAGCTAAGTTCATCATAGTACGAGCTCACACTAAGGAATCTGTTATGATCCCTCTTCGTACAGTAGAAGTATACCTCAGGGGGAGAATCGGCAACATCCAGCTTCAGCTGCCTGTGTTCGTCTTCGGACGAACTTCTCGGATTGAGCAGAGTGTTCTTAGCACCCTCGGTCCAGAAACGGGAGGTGTCGAGAGTTGCTAAGCTGTGGTAGAGGCGGCTTAAGCTTCCGATGGCCGGAGCTTCGTCTCCGAAATGCTTGTCGAGGAGCTTGACAATTCTTCCCAATGGCAAGGTCAAGAAGCTTAACAGAATGTCTGTGAATTCGCTGTCAGCTTCTGCAAAGAGAACCTTCGTTTTCTCCTTGTTCATCATCACTGTCAAGGGTAATGTAACGCCTTTACTAGCATCAGACATTCTGGTAAAGTTCAAGTAGAACCGATGGAATTCTGAGACTAACAATTTTATTTTATAGAGGGAAAGGAAATAAAATCAAATAATATATTAAAAGTAGATACGATCAAATCTTCTTTAATCTAACAGATTCCTTTAGATTCAATCTCTTTATTCTCATTTGATTTTTTTTTTTATTTTTTTTTATGATATAGTATATTTCAATTATTTTATTCATAAATAGTACGTCTGTTACGTGGCCATTTTAAGAATGATATTGTGGGTAGGAGAGCATTCCTTCGTATATCGTATTCTGAGAATTTTGAATTTCAATCTATGGAATTAGAAGTTATCAATCACAGTAGCAACAAGGAGGATACACTAATTCCAAAACCTGTTAATATTGAGTTTCAAAGGGAAGATTTCAAAGGATACGGAATGATTCAAGGCAAACAAACAAATTATCCGTCGTAAGAGAACTGTGGCGAATCAACTATTCGACGATCTGTGATGTCGAGATCGGAGATATGGCTGGATTTTGGGGCCGGAGACAGTAGCATTGACAAGGTCATGAGGCTCAGACTTCTCTCTTCACTTGTACGTTGGATATTCGAGGATGCAGAACGTCGGTTAGAGCAGAGGTGGATGTAAGAGCGATTTGCAGTATGCTCAAAGCCTGCACCAGCATCAACAAAGTCTCATCACAACACTACATGCAGAAATGACGAAGATTTGAAGTTGAAATCATTACCTCTTTCGATCCGATTTGTAGCTCCACTTCTTTGACATCAGTTATCGGGATTTTCTGCTCTCTCAAGCTGAAAAGGGTGGACGTAAAACAATAGGGTGCGACGGTTAAATCATCAGACACCTTGTAAGTTTGGGGTCCTTCAAGATAACGCCCCTGCCCCATGGAAAACTTAAGAGGAAGAAAAGGTTGTGAGACGTCTGTAAGTGGCAGGAAAGGGTTGATCTAAGGGAAGAATGGATTTTCCGGAGATGCAACCGTGAGGCAGATTTAATAACACTAACTTATTTCGTGTATCCGGGCTCTTGAACCACTTGTCATCTATAACTTCGGATGTGCTCCGGAACAAGTTGTGTATAGCCTTAAAACAAGTCTTACCAGCTAAGAGATTCTCGACTCTTCTTACTGGGATATAGATGAGACCAATTAGAAACTCTATGAAGTCTTTCTCAGCTTGAGCATACAGAAACTTACGCGTAGATTTCTGTATCATTGCTCTCAGAATAAAATTCCCAGAGCTGGGAATTTTTTCATCAGCAATTACTGGTTCAGATTCCAATACCGGAGAATTTGCACGTACTGTATTGTTTAGAATGAGGTCTGATAATGGAGTCGGAGATGTCAAGGATGCCTTCAACAGGTGTACTATCTAATTAAAAACAGAAAATAAAACAAGTGAAAAATAGAGGAGATGGGGTTAAGATTAAGATCTAGAGAAGGAGGAATCACCTCACTCAACCCGAAATTCACATTGATTGCCTTAGCCTCGTCCGCGTCTGTAATGCCAAGAATGCTGATGATCTGAACGAATCCAGTCTCACTCGGCAATATCTGCAGATCATCGGAGATTATGAAAGATGCTTTATGCATGGTGAAGGCACCATCACCAGTAGCAGCTTCAGATCTCTTCCCAAGTACTTCTTTACTCATCTTACTATAAGATGAGCAAATATGGCAATAAAAGGGGGTATCGTAATACATGCTCACACTACGAAATCTATTACGAAAACACTTGGTACAGTAGAAGTATACAGCAGGTGGAGAATCAGTGATATCGAGTTTCAGCCTTCCATATTCATCTTCGAACGAACTCATGGGATCGATAAGAGCCTTCTTTGCGCCCTCAGTCACAAAATGCAAGCTATCAAGATTTTCTAAGCTACGGTAGAGACTGTTCAAGCTTCCAAAGGTGGGCGCCTTATCTCCATAGTACTTCTCGAGGACCTTGACGACTCTTCCCATCGGCAGCGTCAAGAAACTCAGCAAAATATCTGCAAAGTGGTTGTCTGCCACTGCATACAGTACCTTATTTCTCTCCGTGTTCACCATAACCTTCAACTGCAACTTCACATCCAAATTTTCACCAGACATTCTGCTCAAATCTCAGACTAACAAGTTCCTAATTTCTGCACAACCTCCTTTTTATAGGAAAGAAATCAACCCAAGAGTCATTAGTCCCATCAAATTCCAAGAATCTCTGCATTTATGGGAGTGGATAAAATTTTCAAAGGCCTAGAGACTAGAGAGTCCAACTTGGAAGCAGATTGGACACATTCATTTCCAAAGTTCGCAAACTAAATGACATAAATTTAGTTCACACCTCTTTGCGTAGCATCTATGATTTCCTTCTTGCATAGGATGAAAATATCGTACCTTGGATGCTAAACTGGTTGTCGGCTGTTGCAACGAGTAGCTTGGTTCGCTCCTCGTTAACCAATTCTGATCTTGGATCAATAATACGATTGTATTGCATTATAATGAATGCAAGAACTGCACAACTTCGCAGTTAAAGGCAAAATAATATGCAGGGTACTGAGGAAAAGGAACAGATTATAAGCAAAAGTTGTTCCACATAGGAGCCGAAAAACAAGAGTTGCACACAAAACTTCATCTTACTTAATCGAACACTAATAGCTGTATAGCTGTGGTTCTGGCTTTGGTTGCTTAATCGACGGGGGATTAAGCAATGCACGAGTGAGAGCAGAAGTGGATGTAAGAGAGGCTTTGAATATGTTCATAGCCTGCACCATTTCAAAATCATCTCAAAATCAAAGCACACACACAAAACATCATCTCTGTCAAACTTGAAATTGAATTGTTACCTCTTTCGGTCCGATTTGCATCTCCACTTCTTTCACATCAGATATTGGGACTTTCATGCTCTTGAGAGTGGATAGGGCGGAGACAATACAAAAGGGCATCACAGTTAAATCATCCGTCACCTTATAAGTTCGCGGTCCTTCAATATAACTACCCTGCCCTTTGGGAACCTATCAGAAGAAAACCGCCAGAGATCTTTTTCACTGAAGTCAACAGCAGGCAAGGGTTCTTCAGTGAGGGGAAGAATGTGGTTCTCGGAAACACAGCCATGAGCCAGATTTAGCTTCGTTAGCCTGTTTTTCATATCTGGGCTCTCGAAATACTCGCCATCTATAAATTCAGTAACGCTCCGGTACAAGTTGTTTATAGCCTTAATACAAGTCTTACCAGCTAGAAGATGCTCAATTCTACCTAGTGGGATACATAGGAGACTAAATAGAAACTCTACAAAGTCTTCCTTAGCTTGAACATACAATAACCGGCGCGTAGATTTTTGTATCATCACTTTCAAGATCATCTTCTTGGAGTCGGGATCATCTTCAACCTGGTTCAGTGAAGCCTGAGGTTCAGGTTCAACAGTTACAGAGTTTGCTTCTCTTGTTTTATTCAGTATGAGGTCCGACAATGGAGTTGGGGAGATCAAGGATGCCTTCAACAAATTCATAATCTAATCACAACAGAGGTTGCGTGAGTTAGAAAAAAAAAAATACGAATGCATAAACGGAAACTGTTGATAGAGAATCAAGAATCACCTCACTCAACCCAAAAGTCACTTTGATTGGCTCAGCCTTATCCATGTCTGTAATGCAAAGAGTGCTCATGACTCCTAGAAGTCCTGTTTCGCTTGGCAATATCCGCAGATCATCAGAGATTATGAAAGACGATGTACATCTGGTGAAAACTCCACCGCCAGAAGAACCTCCGGCCCCTTTTTCTGCCACTTTTTTTTTTTTCATGGCATAGCGTCCGCAGCCTCTGCAACTACTGACATTATCGTAGTACATGCTTACACTTTGAATTTGAAGGCGAACATGACAATATGGACAATAGAATAATTCTGCTGGCTGAGAATCACAGATATCAAGTTTTAGCCTTTCGTATTCAAATTGGAACGAACTTATTGGATTGAGCAGAGTCTGCTTAGCACCCTCAGTCCAGAAGTGGGAGCTATCAAGATTTGCTAAGCTATTGTGCAAACTACTTAAGCATCCAATGGTGGGTGCCTCGTCTCCGTAGTGCTTCTCGAGGGTTTGGACGATTCTTCCCAACGGTAGAGTCAAGAAACTCAACAAGATATCTGCAAAATGGCTGTTGGTTTCTGCAAAGAGCACCTTCGTCTTTTCTTCATTTATCATCACTTTCATTGAGAACTCTACTTGTGCATCATCATACTCGCCCTCAGATTCAGACATTTTCAAAAAATTCAGAATGATGATGCTTGGACCAACCACGAGAACGGTTTCCCCACTGAATTCGGAAAATCTCGAATAAGTAAATAGATTAACCATGAATTAAATAGAATCAAGTAGAGCTTTTGAGAATGAGGGTTACCTGATTCAAATTTCTATGAACTTGGGGATTTCCAGAAAAGGCCGATTTTCAAGTCAAATCCAGAATTAAACTAAACTAGCTGTTCTGGAAATTAAGATGTACGGCTGAAGGTGGCTGAGCGCGGCGGAGGGAGCCGGGTGGCGGAGGCGGTGATGTTGAGCTTCTCAGCGGCAGGGGAGAGAGGGAGGGTGAAGATGAGTGAGAAAAGTAGGTGAGATCTTTAATTAAAGCAAAAGAAAAGTATTTCCCAATACCTTTTTTGGCGCGACTTTTGCTTTCCCGTTTTGTTTTGTTTTTTTTTTTTTGTTTTTTTTTTTCAGCTAATTTTTTATTTCTTTCTGTTCGTTTTATACTCCCTCCGTCTCGCGATTTCTGAACTTCTTTCCTTATTGGGACGTCTCGCGATTTCTGAGTCCTTTCCTTTTAAGGAAATAATTAACATACTAATGGTGCAATTAGTATCCCCTTATTGCCATTAGTATTTTATTTAAAAATTATATCATTAAATTATATCATTAAATTTAATCATTAAATTTAATTAAGCACAAAAAAATTAAATTATATTTTGTAAATTATATCATTAAATTTAATTAATACGTTTTTTTAATTATATTTTTTAAATTATTGCAATTAGTATCCCCTGAAATTGATGAATACATTTTTTTTTAATTATATTTTTTAAATTATAGTATCATTAAATTTAATTAATAAGTTTTTTTTAAATTATATTTTTTTAATTATTGCAATTAGTATCCCCTGAAATTGATGAATACATTTTTTTTAAATTATATTTTTTAAATTATACCATTAAATTTCATTAATACGTTTTTTTAATTATATTTTTTTAATTATTGCAATTAGTATCCCCTGAAATTGATGAATACATTTTTTTTAATTATATCATTAAATTTAATTAATACGTTTTTTTTTTTAAATTATATTTTTTAAATTATTGCAATTAGTATCCCCTAAAATTGATGAATACATTTTTTTTATTATTAAATTTAATTAAGCACAAAAAATTAAATTAAGCACAAAAATTAAATTAAAATTGGAACACTATTTTTTAGAAATTTATTGAGGTATATAAATAATGTTAATTCCCTAAACCACATTTCATCCCTAAACAATACACTTAAAACACTAAACACTTTCGCCATAATTCCCGTGCCGAAAAGAAAGGGCTCAATAATCGCGAGACGGAGGGAGTAATATATCTTGAGAAGTGATATGCTAGTCACCTTATGCTAGTAACCTTCGTGTATACCTTCGTGTTCGATATTATTTAATTTGTTCGATTTTTTTAATTGTAAAATATTTCAATCTTATAAATTAATATTGAAATCATTAAATTAACAAAAAGTATAATTATCATAGCTCGATTTATTTTATTATTCATTTTTTGAACTTAGAAGGAAAAAAGAACAAATCGAACCTTGATATGTATATAATTTTTTTTATTTAATGATTTCAATATTAATTTATAAGGCATTAGAATATCCTCCCTCCGTCCCATAGCAGTGGACCCATTTGTTTTTTGACTTTCTGGCACGCATTTCCACCGAGACGTAGTACGGGTAGTACGGTAAAAGAAATAATATTTCAAAATTATATCGTAAAACCCGTACTACGTCTCGGTGGAAATGCGTGCCAGAAAGTCAAAAAACAAATGGGTCCACTGCTATGGGACGGAGGGAGTATTACATTTGAAAAAATCGAACGAAATAATGTCGAAATGAAAAAATGAGGAAGGTGCTCACGAAAATGACTAGCATAAGGTGACTAGCCTATCATTTCTCAATATATCTTTCTATTATTTGAATGTTTGGATGAGGGTGGCTGAGCGCGGCGGAGACGGTGGTCTTGCGCTGCTCAACAGCAGGAGAGGGTGAGGAGCGAGAAAGTGGTATGAGTCTTTCTGCTAAAGCAAAAGATGCAGTAAATTGTTGTCCTTTTGGTTTGTTTTCGATGAAGTTTGAGTTTCTATCTTTATAAACTTCATTTGATGACTACTGATCATCAGAAATTTTCACTAATCCAATACTACTACTATTATACTATTGTGTCGTGTTCGTATTCGTAATGCCAAGCATGCTGATGATTCATAAGAATCCAATCTTCCTTGGCAATATCTGCAGATCATCAGAGATTATGAAAGCAGCTTCGGGCATCTTCTCAACAACTTTTTCTAAAAGAAATTACAAAATATTAATGGGCTTGGGCCGTATTAGATTCTAACAAGGCCCAACTTGTAATTTTTTTTAAGGGTAATTCTAAACATAGCCTACAAATTACTCTTCATAGCCTACATATGTAAAATAATGATTAAAATAATAACAAATGTACTATTATACCCCTTAGCCTCAATTAAAAGTGCATTGATCGAATTTAACACCAGTGCCCCACAACCCCCCGTAGCCATTATCATTTCATCGTCGTCATCTTCTATTCTTCTTCTTCTTCTTCTTTCCCTTTCCTTTGTCCAATTTTTTCTTCTTCTGCAAATTCCCAATGCCCATCACCTTCATCCCACCGCAACCCCCCCCCCCCCCCCCCCCCCCTAATTCTTTGTCTGCAACTTCCATTAATTTCCTCTACCTATCACGTATTCACGTTCGTCCCTCACCTTTAAATATTGTTTATAGAATTTCCTTCTTCAAGTCATAACCCCCCGATTCTCTACCGTGTAGTTAAAAAAAATAGAGATTCCGACAATACAGGAGATGAATCTAGTTAGGTAGCGCTTAAATCCTTCGCACTCACATTTATCCGACTGGAACATAATGAAGAAGGTAAGGTTAGGGCTTCTCCGGCTTAAAAGCTTCGCTCGTGTCAACCGTCGGCAGCGGAAAGGGCGCCGGGTAAAATAAAGATAAGAAGGAGATTTATCTAGGCGACCACATTCATAACTGCTTATTGATGCGTACATGGATTTTTTCATTTATATCACATTAAACGAAGCTTCACCATTTATCGAATACTCCCTCCGTCCCGCGAAAGATGTTACCTTTCTTTTTGTCAATTTCTGGCACGTTTTTTCACGCTTCTTGATGAAGTGTTTTAAAATAGATTTTTGAAGAATTTTTTCTTTTGCGGGATAATACAACTATCATAGTATCCCGTAAAAGAAAAAATTCTTCAAAAATCTATTTTAAAACGCATCATCAAGAAGCGTGGAAAACGTGCCAGAAATTGACAAAAAGAAAGGTAACGTCTTTCGCGGGACGGAGGGAGTAGATCGGTGGTGTAGAAGATGTGTTCGGTGTTGTCGTCGCTCACCTACGTAGAACTTGGAAAATTAGATATGATTTGGTTTTTGCGACGTAAAAGAACTCGTTTGCTTCGGCAACATCGACGATGGAATTGAAAAATAGAAAAGAGGAAGAGATAGTTCTGTATTTGCAGTTTTGGGGGCTAAGTTGAGGAATGAGCGGTGGCCATAAGGGCAAAATCGAAAACTTAAATTAAAAAGTATATTTTTTTAATTGTGTGGGCTATAATGAGTAATTTGATGGCTATGTTTAGAATTACCTTTTTTTTAATGGTTTTTGTATGGTTATTGGTTACAGAGTTTAAAATTCAAAACTCTCAAGATATTAATTTGAATTATTAAATATAAATTAGATTCAAATCAAATTAATCACAATTGCACAAAATTACATTATATTACTCATAAATCAAGAAAATTAAAGGGATATGTTGGGTAAAAAATGTTATCTCCATTCTTTCAGAAATGATACACACTACTCCTATTATCTATCATTCCGCTCTGAAGTCCAAATATATAATATAAAATAATAATGCAATTCAAAGACGAAAATGACCTTGCTCCGATAAACAAGTTGCATGGTGAAATCAAGGACCTTATTATGAGCAAGCTGGAACTTCTGCAAATTTATCAAATGTTGCCTTTTCTGATCAACAAGCTGAAGAAACCAAAGGCAGAACCCACAGTCTGATAAACTTCTGCAAATTTATCAAATGTTGCCTTTTCTGCTTCCTTTGGAACTTTTCCTATTCCGTATTCATAATTTCTACATCAGTAGGTTTAAAAACCGTACCCTTTAATTTAAACTTGATGTTCTTATGTTGTTAGCAGAATATGTTTGTTTTTTATATGAAAATTGTCACAGTAGCTATAGGCTACGACTGAATCGCTCCCGCCTCCCCGGATCTTCATTGATGAATTCATAGGTCGAGGTTTTGGTAAATTGTCAGTCACAAAAATGATACAACAGAAATAGAAACAAATTTGCATATGCTGGAAAAGTAAAAGGTCTCTTAATGACTGGAAATTTAATTAAGGATCATAACAAGGATAAAGAAGCAAAGCTCCATAGGTACTAATAGCTGCAACAAGGACCAAGCTCAGCAGGGTTCTCTCTTCGGTTTTTTCATCGATGTGGGATTAAGCAATGCATCCGTTAGAGCAGAAGTTGACGTAAGAGATGCCTTCAGTATTCTCAAACCCTGCATCAATAACAACAAATTCATCTCAACATCCAAACACATACTGACAAAGCCTCATCACAAACATTTCAGGTTATTTTATACCTCGTTCAATCCGATTTGCAGCTCCACTTCTTCCACGTCAGATAAGGGGACTCCAAGTTTATTGAGAGTGGAGAGGATGGATACAGCACAGAAAGGTTCAACAGTTAAATCATCGGTTACCTTGTAAGTTTGGGGTCCTAAGAGATACCTCCCCTCGCCTTTGGGAAACTTACTAGAGGAGAAACGTGAGAGATTATCAGTGTAGTGAGGAGGCAAGGGTTCTTCAGAGAGGGGAAGAATGTAGTCTTTGGAGATACAACCATGGGGAAGATTGGGTTTGATTAACCTATTCTTCGTATCTTGGCTCCTGAGATACTCAAGTTCAAGATTAGCTGTGCTCTGGTACAAGTTGTTTATAGGCATACAGAGACTCTTACCACCTAGAAGATGCACAGCTCCTCCAAGTGGGATAAGAAGGAAACCGAAGAGAAACTCTACGAAATCTTGTTTAGCTTGAGCATACAATAGCTTACCACTAGACTTTTGTACCATCACTTTCAAACTTACATATTTAGAGCTGGGATTTTCCACCTTTTCAATATTCGGCCGAGGGTCCATGATCACAGAGTACTCCATCTTTGTAGTTTTATTGAGGATAACGTCCGACAACGGAGTTGGGGATGTCAAAGATGCCTTCAATAATTTCACAATCTAGCAACAATGCACATTAAATGAGGAAAAATAAAGATAATAGGAGGAAAAATGAAGTCAGTTGGAGAATCACCTCACTTAGCCCAAACTCCACTTGGATTTCCTCAGCTCTATGCGCATCAGTGATGCCTAGAATTGCGATGATTCGCAGGAGTCCCGTGTCGTTGGGAAATACTTGCAGATCATCAGAGATTGTGAAAGATGCTTTCTGGATGGTCAGGACTCCTTCACTAGAACCAGATTCAGACCCTCTTTGAGCCACTTCTTTGAGCATAGTATTTTTACGGCAGCAAATTCTGCAATGATTCATTTTATCGTTCACTTTATCGTAGTACAGGCTTACACTGCGAAATCTGTTATGACAAAGGTTTCTGCTACAGTAGAAATATTCAGGTGGCGGAGGAGAATCAGCGATGTCCAGTTCAAGCGTTTCGTATTCATCATCGAACAAACTTATCGGATCGAGCAGAGTCTTCTTAGCACCCTCAGTCCAGAAATGAGCGGTGTCGAGGTTTGCTAAGCTTCGGTACAAACTGCTCAAGCTCCCGATGGTGGCCGCCTCATCTCCGGAGTGCTTGTCGAGGACTTTGACGATTCTCCCCAACGGCAAAGTCAAGAAACTGAACAAGATGTCGGCGAAAGGGCCGTCGGCTACTGCAAAGAGCACCTTGTTTCTCTCTTTATTTATCATCACCTTCAACGATACTGTAACATCCTTTTTGTTATCAGACATTCTGCTAAGTATGATGTGCAAAGGGTGGAAGATGAAATCAAGCCTCCTTTATAATGGAAAAGAAACAAACCCAAGAGTCATTTGTCGTTCCACCACTCTCTCTCTCTCCCCCCTATTCAGACATTTTCAAAAAACTCAGAATGATGATGCTTGGACCAACCACGAGAACGTTTTCCCCACTGAATTCGGAAAATCTCGAATAAGTAAATAGATTAACCATGAATTAAACAGAATCAAGTAGAGATTTGTAAATGAAGGTTACCTGATTCAAATTTCTGTAAACTTGGGGATTTCCAGAAAAGGCCGATTTTCAAGTCAAATCCAGAATTAAACTAAACTAGCTGTTCTGGAAATTAAGATGTACGGCTGAAGGTGGCTGAGCGCGGCGGAGGGAGCCGGGTGGCGGAGGCGGTGATGTTGAGCTTCTCAGCGACAGGGGAGGGAGGGAGGGTGAAGATGAGTGAGAAAAGTAAGTGAGATCTTTAGTTAAAGCAAAAGAAAAGTATTTCCCACTACCTTTTTTTTCGCGACTTTTTTTTTTTTTTTTTTTTTTTTTTTTTTTTTTAAATTTCTTTATGTTCGTTTTATAATGTATATATTAAGAAGTGATATGCTAGTCACTTTATGCTAGTCACCTTATGCTAGTCACTTTCGTGTGTACCTTCGTGTTCGACATTATTTTGTTCGATTTTTTTAATTGTAATATATTCCAATACCTTATAAATTAATATTAAAATCATTAAATTAACAAATTTATTTTATTATTCATTTTTTGAACTTAGAAGGAAAAATGAACAAATCGAACCTTGATATGTATATATATATTTTTTATTTAATGATTTCAATATTAATTTATAAGGCATTAGAATATATTACATTTGAAAAAATCGAAAACGAAATAATGTCGAAATGAAAAATGACAAAGATACTCACAAAAATGACTAGCATAATTTCTCAATATATCTTTCTATTATTTGAATGTTTGGATGAGGGTGGCTGAGCGTGGGGGAGGGGCGGCGGAGACGGTGGTCTTGCGCTGCTCAACAGCAGGAGGGGGTGAGGATGAGCGAGAAAGTGGTATGAGTCCTTCTGCTAAAGCAAAAGATGCAGTAAATTGTTGTCCTTTCTGTTTGTTTTCGATGAAGTTTGAGTTTCTATCTTTACAAACTTCATTTGATGACTACTAATCATCAGAAATTTTCACTAATCCAATACTACTACTATTATACTATTGTGTCGTGTTCGTATTCGCATTCGTAATGCCAAGCATGCTGATGATTCCTAAGAATCCAGTCTCCCTTGGCAATATCTGCAGATCATCAGAGATTATGAAAGCAGCTTCGGGCGTCTTCTCAACAACTTTTTTCGTCATCGGGTGATAAGATGAGCAAGTTGGGTAATAGCTGGTTGTATCGTAATACATGCTTACACTACAAAATCTATGATGAGGGCACCTGGTACAGTACAGTAGGTGGAGAATCAGTGATATCGAGTTTCAGCCTTCCGTATTCATCTTCGAACGAACTCATGGGATCGATAAGAGCCTTATTCGCGCCCTCAGTCACAAAATGGGAGCTATCAAGATTTGCTAAGCTACAGTACAGAGTGTTCAAGCTTCCAAAGGTGGGCGCCTTATCTCCATAGTACTTCTCGAGGACTTTGACGACTCTTCCAATCGGCAGCGTCAAGAAACTCAGCAAAATATCTGCAAAATGGTTGTCTGCCACTGCATACAGTACCTTATTCCTCTCCTTGTTCACCATAACCTTCAACTGCAACTTCGCATCCATACTTCCACCAGACATTCTGCTAAAATGTCTAGACTAACAAGATAATTTCTGCAAAACCTCCTTTTTATAGGAAAGAAATCAACCCAAGAGTCAAATAATAGTCCCATCAAATTCACACCTCTTTGCTTAGCCTCTATGATTTTCCTTTCTTAAATATGATGAGAATATCGTACCTTGGGTACTAAACTTCTATCTTCACTCGTTTCTTAGATATTTGAGTGAGTAGAGCATCGGTGAGAGCACAGGTGGATGCAAGAGAAGCTCTGAGTATGCTCAAACCCTGCAGTCACAAACACTACATAAAGTATAACCATCTGCAGAAACGAAAAGGATTCAAAAATGTACAATATTATTACCTCTTTCTTTCCGATTTGCAGCTCCACTAATTCGACATCAGATATTGCGATTTTCTGCTCTCTCAAACTGGCAAGCATGGACGTGAAGCAATAGGGTACAACAGTAAGATCATCCAACACCAAATAAGTTTGTGGTCCTTGTAAATAGCTCCCCTGCCCCTTCAGAAACTTAGAAGAAGAAAAACTATGGGGATATACGTAAGTGGCAGGCAAAGGTTCTTCGCTGAGCGGAAGAATGTGGCTATTGGAAATACAACCATGAGCCACATTTGGTTTTATCAACCTTGTTTTTGTATCCCTGCTCTTGAAATACTCGTCATCTATAACATCGACTGTGCTCCGGTACAAGTTGTTCATAGCCTTAAAACAAGTCTTGCCACCTAAAAGATGCTCAACCCCTCCTAGTGGGATACTGAGGAGACTAAGTAGAAACTCTACGAAGTTTTTCTTAGCATGAGCATACAACAACTTACCGGTCGATTTCTGTAGTATAACTTTCAAAGTTAAACTGCTGCAGCTGGGGCGATTGTCTTCCCCTGCAGTTATTGATTGAGATTCCACTATGACTGCAGAGTTCATTCGTCCCGTTTTATTTAAAATGAGGTCTGACAACGGAGTTGGAGACGTTAAGGATGCCTTCAACAAGTACATAATCTAACAACAGAAAAGACAAGTCAAGTGATGGAAAAGAAGATTAATAATACGCTGCGTATTATTGTCACGTTGAAGAAGAGAACGTGAAACTCCCCAGAGATCAATTCCACGGTCACGCGAAACTGAAATTACTTTTCTGAAAATTCATAGAGTTCTCTTTCTACAAGAATCAACACCCTAGTCTTTTAAGAAGCTAAAACGACCGAAGGAAAACGAAACGACGGCCAGGAAGAATCTAGACTATGGGCTGACAAGGAGCCCATGAGAACAAGCCCAATAAAAACATAATTAAAGAGGACATTACAAATTTATGAAATGTAACGTTTGGGCTTCGATATCTTCCTACGTGGCCTGGTACTTGCTAGCCCAACACCAGCAGGAGCCTCGTGAGATACAGGTAGTGCACTCTCCTCTTCATTCCAAGCTTCTTCTTCTTCAGCTTCCACCGTATCAACTCCACTCCCCTTCGAAACCACCTTGTCCTCAAGGTGAAAATTAGGAAACATTTCTTGAATAGCTGCTACAGATTCCCACGTCGCAGATTCAGGCGGGAGGCCCTGCCATTGCACCAAGACTTGCTCTTCAGGCTGCCCATTACGTAAAACGTGACGTGAAGAGACCACCACCAGCGGAACAAGCGTTGGCAGTCCTGAAGAGTCTACTGGCAAAGGATTAATCGGCCCGGAGTCTGTTCCCACATATGGTTTCAACAGAGAAACGTGAAAAACCGGGTGAACTCTACTCCCTGCGGGTAGCTCCACTTTGTATGCCACCTGCCCCACACGCTCAAGAATAGGATAGGGTCCGAAATACCTCTTTGCAAGCTTAGCAGATTGGCGTCGAGCAACAGTAACTTGACGGTATGGCTGCAACTTGACCCACACTAAATCTCCCACACAAAATTCAACATCACGTCGCTTTTTGTTGGCCTTTTGTGCCATGCGATGCTGCACACTTAACAAATATTCTTTCAATTCCTTCAACAATTTGTCACGTTCTAAAAGTAAAGACTCCAAGGCTTCGACAGAAGTTGAGCCCGGCTCATAACGAGGGATCAACGGCGGGGCTCGGCCATACACGGCTTGAAAGGGGCTCATGTTGATGCTAGAGTGGTAGCTTGTGTTGTAACTAAATTCAGCCCATCCCAAGAATTCGGGCCAACGATCCGGGCGATCAGAAGTGAGAGCTCTCAAATATTGCTCTAAGCAACGATTAACAACCTCCGATTGCCCATCAGTTTGTGGGTGATAAGCAGAACTATGCTTGAGAGTGGTGCCACTGAGTTTAAATAGCTCCGTCCAAAACCGACTCATAAAAATTGGATCCCGATCAGATATAATAGATGAAGGGAAGCCATGGTGCTTAACGATCATATCAGAAAAGAGTTTAGCAACCTTACCAGCTGTGAACCCGGCTGCCAGCGGACCAAAGTGAGCGGCTTTCGTGAGCCGATCCACCACTACCAAGATGACGGAAAACCCCTTCGCCATAGGTAAGTGAGTGATGAAATCCATCGTAACTTCATTCCAAACTAAGGCAGGAGTTTTTAACTTGTTGGCAAACTACACAAGACCGAACAAAGTGTTCAACATCTCGTCGCATTTTAGGCCAATAAAATAACGTGGACAACCCAACCAATGTCTTTTTAACTCCACCATGCCCCCCAACAGCAGAACCATGAAACTCTTGTAATAATTTCTCTTTGAGCTCAGAATCAGAAGAGAGAAAATACTTGTGCTTGAAAGTAAGGATGTCATCCACCAAAATATAATCCCGAGTCAGTTCGCCTTGCTCAAGCTTCTTGCGAAGGGTTATGAGATCAGTTTTCTCGCGATTCTCTCGACGCAATTCATCGAGAAAAGCAGCCACCGGAATTGATTGAATAGCCAAACAGTTGGCAGTCACCAAGGTCCCATCGCATATGCTAGAACCATTGCAGCCAACATCCAAAGGTTTGATGTTGGTGTCTTGGCTGGAGATCTCGGGTGCTCGAGAGAGGGCATCGGCAACAATATTATGTTTCCCAGGCTTATACTCGATGGAGAAATCATAGCCCAAGAGTTTACGAACATACTTCTGTTGCTCGGGCGTATGAATTTGTTGCAGCAAAATCTCTTTAAGGCTGCGGTGATCGGTGCGGAGAATGAATTGACGACCCAACAAATATTGCCGCCATTTACTAATCGCCTCTGTGATAGCGTGCAATTCTTTGATGTAGGTCGAAGCCCCTTGTAGGCGTGGGCCTATCTTACGACTGTGGTAGGCTACTGGGAGATTATTTTGAAGTAGCACAGCTCCAATGCCGACATCTGAGGCATCAGTCTCGATGACAAAAGGTGCCCGAAAATCAGGGAGGCATAATATTGGAGCAGAGGCCATCGCATTTTTAAGCACTGAAAACCCATGAGCAGCTGCCTCAGACCATTCAAAACATTCTTTTCGGAGCAAATCTGTTAACGGTGCAGCAATGGTGGCGTAGTTTTTGATAAACTTCCGATAGTAACCTGTGAGCCCAAGAAAGCCTCTAGCTTGTTTAAGAGAGCGGGGCGTGGGCCATGCCAACATCGCTTCAACTTTTGCTGGATCAACACGCAACTCACCTGCACTAACAATGTGGCCCAAGTATTCGACGGTAGAGGTCCCAAAACTGCATTTTGAGAGTTTGACAAAGAAGTGATTGGCCTGTAGACAACTCAATACACAACGTAAGTGTTCAATGTGCTCCAGCTCAGATGAGCTATATACAAGAATATCGTCAAAAAATACGACAACAAAACGACGAAGGAATTCTTTTAAGATGTAGTTCATAGTTGCTTGGAAAGTGGAGGGGGCATTCGTTAACCCGAATGGCATTACCAAGAATTCAAAGTGGCCATCATGTGTGCGAAATGCTGTCTTAAACACATCTTTAGCATGCACACGAATTTGGTGATAACCTGCGCGTAGATCCAATTTAGAGAAAATCGCTAACTTGCCGAGCTCATCAATTAGTTCATCCACCGTAGGTATAGGAAACTTGTCTTTGATTGTCACGGCGTTCAATGCACGATAGTCGACGCAAAAGCGAAAGGACCCATCTTTCTTCTTTACGAGAAGCACGGGTGAAGAAAAAGGGCTCTGACTTGGCCGTATAAGTCCCTGATCCAGCATCTCCTTTACTAATCGTTCTATCTCATTCTTTTGAAAGTATGGATAGCGATAAGGGCGCACATTAACCGGCTTAATTCCAGGCTCCAAATGAATGCGATGATCAAATACGCGGCGCGGGGGAAGGCTTTTAGGCTCTACAAAAACATCTTGAAACTCCACGAGCAGATGTTGTAAGAATTGAGGAACATCAACCCCAACAGCAGCGAAGGGTGATGTGAGCTCAGAATTGGCAGTTTGACACAAATACAACTCAAAAACCTCAACCACTTTATGTTGACGCACCAAAGATTGAAGTGAGTTGAAACTAATGGAAGTAGAGCCTAACGTGGGATCTCCTTTAAGTATTACTTTCTTCTTCTTCCACAAAAATTCCATACAACAATTGCTATAGTCGTGTGTGACACGCCCTAACTCTTGAAGCCATTGAATACCAAGAATAATATCTGGCCCTTTAATGGGTAACACAAATAAGTCGAGAGAAAAGATAGTACCTTGAAGATCGACTCGAACATCTTTGCATTGATTTTGGCAGAGGAGAGAATCACCATTGCCAATATAAACCCGAAAACTAGGAGAAGGACTAACATTTAGCTGTAGACGCTCAGCAAGAGCAGGTTGAATGAAATTGTGAGTGCTGCCATTGTCAATCATCACCTGAAAAGTGTGTTTGCCTATAGTTCCCACGAGCCGCAGAGAGCGAGGCTGGCACTCTCCAGAGAAGGAGTTCAAACTCGAGATGTCACCCAAAATAATGTTCTCGTCGATAGGCGGTTCCTCGCTTGCAACTTCTAAGCTTTCCTCAACCTCTAACTCACCATCATCACTAGCCAAGAGCATAACACTGCCCTTTTGCTTGCATCGATGTGAAGGGGACCACCGTTGATCACAATTGAAACAAAGTCCCTTCTCACGCTTTTCACGCATCTCAGATTGCGACATACGGCGAATAGGAACAGAGGATGGAGACTCACTCTTTGTGGCTGATGGAGTGATTAGAAGAGTACCACGCTGCCCAGCTGATCCGATAGAGTTTGTCACTGGTGGAGGAGGAACTCGTGAGAAACTCCTGGGTGTAGTGGGCAAAACCCGGCTGGGTACATTACGTAGATCAGCTTGGCTATCAATGAATTTCTCTTCAAAAACATTAGCCAAGGCAAAAGTTTCATCCAACGTGGCAGGGCGATTTAGTTGGAGCTCACGACGCACATGTGGTTTGAGACCAGAGATGAAGAATGAAATCAAGAGGGCTTCAGAAACTCCTTGGGTACGAGCCATCAATGATTCGAAAGCAGAACGGTATTCGTCCACGGACCCGGTCTGTGTCAATTTCGCAAGGGTGCCTGCCGGGTCCTCAAAGTGAGAAGCCCCAAACCGTGCCTTCACACGCACGAGGAAGTCGGACCAAGTCGAGAGCATATTCTGCGATTTCAGATATTGGAACCAAGTTGAAGCCTTGCCGTCAAGATGAAAGGCAACAATCTGCAAACGTTGCTGCTCTGGTGTATTATGATAAGAAAAATATTGCTCGATCTGAAATATCCATGAATAAGGATCGTCGCCATCAAAGCGTGGCACATCAAGGCGAATGGGTGGACTACGAAAGGGTGGCGGAGGTGGGGTAGGCTCATCGACGTTAACGCTAACAGAAGAGGATGGTGTTGCTTGCGGTGCTATGGTTTTCAATATTCCCATAATCTCATTGAGTTGAGTTTGAAAAGAAACCTGAGATTCACGAAGCTGTTGGTTGCTTAAGACAAACTCATCCACCTGCGCCGAGAGAGCTCCAAACTTCTGCTGTAAATCGTTGTTTTGTTCCATGGAGGACAATGAAAGCACCAATAATACGTTGCGTATTATTGTCACGTTGAAGAAGAGAACGTGAAACTCCCCAGAGATCAATTCCACGGTCACGCGAAACTGAAATTACTTTTCTGAAAATTCATAGAGTTCTCTTTCTACAAGAATCAACACCCTAGTCTTTTAAGAAGCTAAAACGACCGAAGGAAAACGAAACGACGGCCAGGAAGAATCTAGACTATGGGCTGACAAGGAGCCCATGAGAACAAGCCCAATAAAAACATAATTAAAGAGGACATTACAAATTTATGAAATGTAACGTTTGGGCTTCGATATCTTCCTACGTGGCCTGGTACTTGCTAGCCCAACACCAGCAGGAGCCTCGTGAGATACAGGTAGTGCACTCTCCTCTTCATTCCAAGCTTCTTCTTCTTCAGCTTCCACCGTATCAATTAAAGAAAAGGAACCAAGATCAAGATCGGAGAAGGAACCGCCTCACTCAGACTGAAATCCACTTTGACTGTCTCTGTATTATCCTTATCTGTAATGCCAAGAATGCTAATGAGTTGTAAGAAATCGGTCTCACTAGGCAATATCCGCAGATCATCCGAGATTATGAAAGATGCGTCACTTATGGTGAAGACTCCATCACCAGAAGCAGCTTTGGACCTCTTCTCAACTACTTCTTTAGGCATCTTATCAGAACATATGTCATATTGGCAATATTTGGTGGCATCAAAGTACATGCTTACACTGCGAAATTTTTTATCAGGGTTTGCGGAACAGCAGAAATATTCAACAGGCGGAGAATCAACGATGTCCAGCTTCAGCCTTTCACATTCAGCATCGAATATACTTATCGGGTCGAGCAGGGTCTCCTTTGCACCCTCAGTCCAGAAATGGGAGCTATAGAGACTTCTTAAGCTATGATACAGAGTGCTTAAGCTCCCAATGGCGGGTGCCTCGTCCACATACTTCTTCTCGAGGACTTTGACGATTCTTCCCAACGGCAAAGTCAAGAAGCTCAGCAGAATGTCTACAAAATCGCTACCGGCTTCTGCAAACAGTACCTTAGTTTTCTTTTCATTCATCATCACCTTCAACGAGAACTCTACCTCTCCAGCATCAGATCCAGACATTTCGAGGTTCTACCAATGAAAATTATGCAGATTGATATATTTCGCCTCAACCGGGAAAATGCATCGATTTCTCAAAAGCAAGAAAACAGAAATCTAATAGTAACAGAATCTAAGCTAGAATATGCTATAGGGCATCATCAACATCAATTTTCGTCAAATTCTGCCAATTTCATAGTTTCAACATCTTTCAGTTTGATTAACCATAAAGTAAACAGAATCAAGTAGAGATTTATAGGTGAAGGGTTACCTGATTCCAATCTACGAAAAACGAAAAAGAGATGTACGAACGAAGGTGGCTGAGCGCAGCGGAGGGAGGATGGCGCCGGCGGCGATGTTGAGCTGGTCAACGGCAGGGGAGGGAGGGAGGATGAAGATGAGTGAGAAAGTAAGTGGGATCTTTAATTAAAGCAAAAAAGAAACACAGTTAAGCATTTCCCACTACCTTTTTTGGCTCGACTTTTGCTTTTTCTTATTTATTCCTTCAGTTCATTTTATAATAGTTTATTTTATTATTTATATGTTTGAAGGAGGGTGGCTGAGCGCGGCGGAGGGAGGGTGGCGGAGACGGTGGTCTTGAGCTGCTGAACGGCAGGAGAGAGAGAGGGAGAGGATGAGCGAGAAAGTGGCATGAGTCTTTCTGCTAAAGCAAAAGATGCAGTAAATTATTGTCCTTTCTCAACATCTTTTCAAATAAATTAGTGCCACATCTTTTGCTTTTTCACTAAACCAACCACGTGTAAAGTAAAACCTTTTAAATTAATACTACACTATAAATTAATAACCTCTCTAAAATAATAAAATATTTCGATTCCAATTCGGACCTTTGTAAAAAATCATCAAATTTGATAAGATAATAAAATAATAACGTTTCAGAAAATCCCTTTGCAATATCTGCAGATCATCAGAGATTATGAAACCAACTTCGGGCGTCTTCTCAACAGCTTTTTTCGTCATCGGGTGATAAGATGAGCAAGTTGGGTAATAGCTGGTTGCATCGTAATACATGCTTACACTACGAAATCTATGATGAGGGCACCTGGTACAGTCCAAGTATACAGCAGGTGGAGAATCAGTGATATCGAGTTTCAACCTTCTGTATTCTTCTTCAAACGAACTCATGGGATCGATAAGAGCCTTCTATATCCATCGGCAGCGTCAAGAAACTCAACAAAATATCTGCAAAATGGTTGTCTGCGACTGCATACAGTATCTTATTCCTCTCTTTGTTCACCATAACCTTCAACTGCAACTTCGCATCACCTCTTCGCTTAGCCTCTATGATTTTCTTACTTTCAAGGGGATGAAAATACCGGTTGTCAACTGATGCAAAGAGGAGCCTGTTTCTCTATTTACTTACCACAGCTTTCAACGTTAATATAACGCCCATAACTAGCATCGGATATTCTGATATTGGATTAATAACACGATCGTATTGCATAACGAACGCAGGAGCTGCAAAACTTTCCGTAGTTAAAGGCAAAATAATTATGCAGGTACTTAGGAAAAGGATTCCAAATCAAATCAACTACAGAAAAGAAAAGAACAAATCTTCTCAATTCTAAAATTACTCGTGTGTAATATCTGGAGTCGAGGATCAGATCAAGACTTCTCTCTTCACTTGTTTGTTATATATTTGAGTGAGTAGAGCATCCGTGAGAGCACGAGTGGATGCAAGAGAAGCTCTCAGTATGCTCAAACCCTGCACTCACAACAATCCATCACAACACTACATAATGTATAACCATCTGCAGAAACGAAAAGGATGCGAGAAAGTACTATGATATTACCTCTTCCAAGCCAATCTGCAGCTCCACATCTTCGACATCAGATATCGCAATTTTCTGCTCTCTCAAGCTGGCAAGCATGGACGTGAAGCAATAGGGTACAACAGTAAGATCATCAAACACCATATAAGTTTGTGGTCCTTGTAAATAGCTCCCCTGCCCCTCCGGAAACTTAGAGGAAGAAGAGACTATGAAACGCATGTAAGTGGCAGGCAAGGGTTCTTCGGTGAGCGGAAGAATGTGTTTAATGGATATACAACCATGAGCTACATTTGGTTTCACCAACCTTTCCTTTGTATCCGGGCTCTCGAAATACTCATCATCTATAACATAGGCTGTGCTCTGGTACAAGTTGTTTATAGCCTTAAAACAAGTCTCGCCACCTAAAAGATGCTCAACCCTTCCTAGTGGGATACTGAGGAGACTAAGTAGAAACTCTATAAAGTCTTTCTTAGCTTGAGCATACAACAACTTACCTGTCGATTTTTGTATGGTAACATTCAAGGTTAAACTGCTATAGCTGGGAGTATATTCCTCTTGAGGTTCGACAACTGCAGAGTTCAACCGTCCTGTTTTATTCAGAATGAGGTCTGATAGTGGAGTTGGAGAAATTAAGGATGCCTTCAACAAGTACATAATCTAACAGCAGAAAAAACAAACGGTCAAGCGATCGAATGAAAAGATATATATAATGAAGGAAATGAACTAAGATTAAAATCGGAGAAGGGAGAATCACCTCACTCAACCCGAAATCCACTTTGATTGTATCGGTATTATCCATATCTGTAATACCAAGAGTGCTGATCATCTGCAAGAATCTAGTCCCACTCGGAAATATCTGCAGATCTTCCGAGATTATGAAAGACGTCTTACGTATGGTGAAGGCGCCATCACCAGATGCAGCTTCCGACCTCTTCCCAACTATTTCTTTAGCCATCTCATATTCACAAATGTAATTATGGTAAGATTTGGTGGAATCGTAGTACATGCTTACACTACGAAATTTTTCATCAGAAGTGGAGATGAAGATCGGAAGAATAGAGGTAAGATATCATTGGGTTGTAAAACATAAATACTTGTTGGTGTTACATGTTTTGAGTATGTGTTTTGATGATGCTGAGAGTATGTTTTGCTGGTGCAGGGTTTATGCATACTCGAAGCTTCTTTCCGATCCACACGTGCTCTCACAGATGCTCTCCTCAAACACACATCCAACAGGCTGAAGAAACCAAAGGCAAAACCCCTGGTCTGATCAACTTCTGCAAATTTATCAAATGTTACCTTTTCTGCTTCCTTTGGAACTTTTCCTATTCGGTATTCGTAATTTCTACATCCGTAGGTTTAAAAACCGTACCTTTTAAACTTTATGTTCTTATGTTGTTAGCAGAATATGTTTGTTTTTTATATGAAAATTGTCACAGTAGCTATAGGCTACGACTGAATCGCTCCCCGGCTCTTCATTGATGAATTCATAGGTTGAGGTTTTGGTAAATCGTCAGTCACAAAAATGATAGAACAGAAATAGAAACAATAATTTGCATATGCTGGAAAAGTAAGGTCTCTCAATGACTGGAAAATTAATTAAGGATCATAACAAAGATAAAGAGGCAAAGCTCCATAGGTACTAATAGCTGTAACAAGGTCAGGGTTCTCTCTTTGGTTTTTTCATCGATGTGGGACTAAGCAATGCATCCGTTAGAGCAGAAGTTGACGTAAGAGAGGCCTTCAGTATTCTCAAACCCTGCATCAATAACAACAAATTCATCTCAACATCCAAACACATACTGACAAAGCCTCATCACAAACATTTCAGATTTTTGTATACCTCGTTCAATCCGATTTGCAGCTCCACTTCTTCCACATCGGATAAGGGGACTCCAAGCTTATTGAGAGTGGAGAGGATGGAGACAGCACAGAAAGGTTCGACAGTTAAATCATCGGTTACCTTGTAAGTTCGGGGTCCTAAGAGATACCTCCCCTCGCCTTTGGGAAACTTACTAGAGGAGAAATGTGAGAGATTATCAGCGTAGTGAGGAGGCAAGGGTTCTTCGGAGAGGGGAAGAATGTAGTCTTTGGAGATACAACCATGGGGAAGAATGGGTTTGATTAGCCTATTTTTTGTATTTGGGCTCTTGAAATACTCTTGTACAAGATTATCTGTGCTCTGGTACAAGTTGTTTATAGGCTTAAAAAGACTCCTACCGCCTAGAAGATGCACAGATCCTCCGAGTGGAATAAGAAGAAAACCGAGAAGAAACTCTACGAAATCTTGTTTAGCTTGAGCATACAAAGCTTACCACTAGACTTTTGTACCATCACTTTCAAACTTACATACTTGGAGCTGCTGGGGTTTTCCTCCTCCAGTCGAGGCTCCACGACTGCAGAGTACTTCTCCATCTGTGTGGTTTTATTGAGAATGATGTCCGACAACGGAGTTGGGGACGTCAGTGAGGCCTTCAACAACTTTACAATCTAGCGACAATACACAGCAAATGAGCTAAAACAGAAATATTAAAAAAAAAATGAAATAGTTTGAGAATCACCTCACTCAGCCCAAACTCCACTTGGATTTCCTCAGCTCTATGCGCATCTGTGATGCCTAGAATGGCGATAATTCGCAGGAGTCCCGTCTCGTTTGGAAATATTTGCAGATCATCGGAGATTGTAAAAGATGCCTTCGGGATGGTCAGGACTCCTTCACTAGAACCGGCTTCAGACCCTCTTTGAGCCACTACTTTGCGCATTGTATTACCATAGCAGCAAATTCTGCAATAATTCATTTTATCGTTCACTTTATCGTAGTACAGGCTTACACTGCGAAATCTGTTATGACAAAGGTTTCTGCTACAGTAGAAATATTCAGGTGGCGGAGGAGAATCAGCGATGTCCAGTTCAAGCGTTTCGTATTCATCATCGAACAAACTTATCGGATCGAGCAGAGTCTTCTTAGCACCCTCAGTCCAGAAATGAGCGGTGTCGAGGTTTGCTAAGCTTCGGTACAAACTGCTCAAGCTCCCGATGGTGGCCGCCTCATCTCCGGAGTGCTTGTCGAGGACTTTGACGATTCTCCCCAACGGCAAAGTCAAGAAACTGAACAAGATGTCGGCGAAAGGGCCGTCGGCTACTGCAAAGAACACCTTGTTTCTTGCTTTATTTATCATCACCTTCAACGATACTGTAACATCCTTTTTGTTATCAGACATTCTGCTAAGTATGATGTGCAAAGGGTGGAAGATGAAATCAAGCCTCCTTTATAATGGAAAAGAAACAAACCCAAGAGTCATTTGTCGTTCCACCACTCTCTCTCTCTCCCCTTCAGTTATGAAATACACACATCAACCCAAGCGTCGTCGCCACTCTAGTTTAATGGAAGCAGATGGATTGCATTAATTATATCCAATTCAATTTTATGTATCAAAATCAAGCAAACAGGATAATTGTACAAAAAGGAATAGGAAATCAAATAGTCTTTTCTTCAAATTAATCTATTAAGTTTAGATTAATTAGTGACGCTTGAATAATTTATGTATGTATCTAAAAAAGAAGGATTGAATGCAGGAATATTGAAATTAATCCGGTGGGACTGATGAGTCTTTTAGGTTAACTTTAACTTCTTCTATAAAAAGAAGGATTTGCAGGAAAATATTTGTGTAGATTTCATCACTTTCATTACCAAAAATATCGGCAAAATGTGTAGTGATAGTGAGGATGAAGTCAAGCTATCCTTGACAGTAACTGTAAACAAAGAGAGAAACAAGGTACTGTATGCAGTAGCAGACAACCATTTCGTAGACATCTTGTTGAGCTTCTTGACTCTACCGTTGGGGAGAGTCGTCCGAATCCTCGAGAAGTACTACGGAGATGAGGCACCCACCATTGGAAGCTTGAGCAGTTTTTATCATAGCTTAGCGGATCTTGATACCTCCCATTTCTGGACCAAGGGTGCTAAGGAGGCTCTGCTCAATCCGAGAAGTTCATTCGAAGCTGAATACGAAAGGCTCAAACTTGACATCAGTAATTCTCACCCTACTGAATATTTCTTATGCATCTACCATAACCATGATCCTGCTAATTGTTTTCGTAGCGTAAGCATGTATTATGATGAACTTAGTTATTGCCGAATCTGTAAACGTTACGGTCATATAAAGAAATTAGAATCTAGCGAGGCTATGCAGTATAAGAGAAGTTCATTGGATGCTTCCACAAGTACTGATGGAGTCTTCACCACACATAATGCATCTTTCATAGTCACTGATGATCTTCACTTATTTCCAAATGAGACGCGGCTTGCACGAATCATAACTGTTCTGGGCATTACGGATGCGGATGAGGCCGAGCAAATCCAAGTGGAGTTTAGCTTCAGTGAGGTGATTTTTTCAATCTCCAGTCTCAATTCTTTCCCTTTTTCCTAATATAGGCTCGTTTTAAAGAAAATGTTTGTAATGTTATTAGATTATGAAGTTGTTGAAGGCATCCTTGATCTCCCCAACTCCGTTGTCGGATGTCATCCTCAATAACTCTCCCATGGTTGAATCTGTACCGAGGAATCCCGTACAGCCGAGTGTAACGGAAGAAAACACTAACACTAGCAGTATGCGTTTACATTTGCTCATACACGGATCAACCGGTAAGTTGCTGAGTTATTTGGCTGGGGAAGATTTTGTGGAGTTCCTGTCTAGATTCTTCCACATTCCACTAGGAGGAGTTGAGCATCTTCTGGATGGTAAGACTTGTTTTAAAGCCATAGACAATTTGTACAGCAGCATATCGGAATTTATAGACGACGACTATTTCAAGGCACCGGAAACAAAGCAAAGGTTAATGAAACCAAATCTGCCTCATGGTTGTATTTCCGAGAACCACATTCTTCCTCTCACTGAAGAATGCTTGCCTACTTCTCACTACAGAAATCTCTCCTTATTTTCTACTTCTGCTGAGTTTCCCAAAGGGAAAGGGAGTTACCTTCGAGGACCCCGTTTCTACGAGATGATGGATGATTTAACTTTTACATCTTATCACTTGGACTCTAATCTTTCCAGTGCCAAAAAGCAGAACATCCCATTCTCCGATGTCAAAGCATTGCCGCTGAATATCGGGTTGAAAGAGGTAAACATTACCATTTGATGTATGCACTGAGATTATATCAATTTTTTTTCCCTAAGAATATTGAGTTTGGTGTTGTTGCAGGCCTTAATCATACTGAAAGCTTCTCTTTCATCCACCTCTGTTCTATCTGATGCTTTACTAAAATACGTCACGATTAAAGGGATCCAAGTCTGATCATCGGTTGTCCGGTCACCGTTTAACAATCTTGGCTTAAATTTATTAGTATTAGAAACACAAAATATCATGGAGAGAAAGTGATTTCATTATTGAAGAAGGTCGTGCAACTACAGTACATTTATAGATGAAGAGAGATAGAAGAAGAAAGGGGAGGAGTCACGTGATGAGCACATGCTCGTAACTACCTAGCTGAGGTGGACTAGCTTACAAGCCAAGCTATCCATAACTAATCACTATTGGTCCAGCTGGCAGTCCAGCTGGCCACAGATACACTAACATACCCCCAACAACAACAAATCCTAACCTTCTACCTCTTCATGCTAACCTTTTAACTCTCCATGTTAACCTTTAAACTCTTTCATGTAACAGCTGCATCTGCACCTTCATTTCCTGTATGTAGACACAAACGACTGCGAAGTAGATTGAACCTTTCACACGTGAGCGGCTTTGTGAAAATGTCTGCTACCTGATCTACACCAGACACATGTTCGACCTCCAAGAATCTAGACTGCACACGCTCTCTCACAAAATGAACATCTATTTCCACATGCTTTGTGCGAGCATGAAATACAGGGTTAGAGGAAAGAGATACGGCTCCTGTGTTATCACACCAAATTCGATGAGGAGGATCTACTTTAATCCCTAGCTCAGAACACAATGCATCCAACCAAATAACATCCGCAGCTGCATTGGCTAGAGATCGATATTCAGCCTCAGAACTACTCCTTGAAACAACATCTTGTTTTTTGGAATTCCATACCACCAGATTAGACCCAACAAATACACAATGACCTCCTGTTGAGCATCGATTATCTGAGCACCCGGCCCAATCTGCATCTGCAAAGGCCTCAAGGCAGGAAGAAGAAGAAGGAGTGAACACCAAACCAGCAGAAGTTGTTCCTTTAAGATACCGCAGGAGACGTTTGCAAGCACTCCAATGCTCTACAGATGGTGCTTGAAGAAACTGACTAAGTTTATTCACCGAATATGCAATATCTGGCCTTGTCAGAGTAAGATATTGCAATGCTCCAATGGTGCTTCTGTACAACAAAGTATTCTGAAAAGGAGCTGCTCCATCATACTTTGATAACTTTGTGTTCACAGCCATAGGTGTAGGACTTGAATTACTACTGCCCATCTTAGTTTTCTCGAGCAACTCAACAAGATACTTATGTTGAGAGAGCACAAAATCAGAACCACTAGTAGTCACCTCAACTCCCAGAAAATAATGCACATTACCCATGTGTTTGAGTTTAAATTTTGACTTCATAGTCTCAATCACCTCCATTACAGCTGCATGATCATCACCACACACCAAAATATCATCAACATACACCAAACGTAGTAACAACCCAGCATCAGAATTCTTGAAGAATAAAGAGAAATCCGAAGTACATCTCTTGAATCCCATATCAAACAGAGATCCCTTCAATGTATCATACCAAGCCCTTGGAGCTTGCTTAAGGCCATAAAGAGACTTTTTTAGACTGCATACATAGTTAGGATTAACAGCATCTTCAAACCCTTGTGGCTGCAGCATATAGATTCTATCCTCAAGTATACCATTCAAAAAAGCATTATTTATATCCAGTTGTTGCACATTCCATTTTCTGGTTGCAGCAAGAGCAAACACAAACCTGATTGTTGATGCTTTAACTACAGGACTGAATGTCTCCAGAAAATCAACCCCAGCAAATTTTTCAAACCCACGAGCAACAAGCCTAGCCTTCAACTTATCCAGAGTACCATCAGCCTTGGGTTTGACCTTGAAGATCCATTTGTTTGAAATCACTTTCATATCAGAAGTATATGGTACAAGAGACCATGTACCATTGTCTATTAAGGCCTGATACTCACTTTGCATAGTAGCTTTCCACATTGGAGATTGCAAAGCATCAACTGTGGAAGTAGGTTCCACAGGGAGAACAGAACTAGCAGTGAAGCATTGCTTGGGTTTAAAAATGCCATCCTTGGCTCTGGTAATCATGGGATGAGATTTAGGCAAAGAAGAAGACACAAGCACAGAAAAATCAGAAGACTGAGTAGAAGAAGGGGAAGAACAAGTTGAGGTAGAAGATTTCTGAAGAGAGGACTCAGACACAGATGATTGATGATTGGGAATTGAATGACTAGTATGAGCAGAACTCTGAGAAGTATCATGCTGAGACTCATGAGAAGACAGAGAATTATCATGATGATGTGGTGACAGATTAAATGGTGGCAAGTGGAAAGGAGTGTGATGAGTGTGATGTGAGGGAGAAGAAGATGATGAATTTGATGAGGGAGTGGTGTGATGTGAGGGAGAAGAAGATGACGAGGGATTGTGAACCTCTCTTAATGGACACTGAGGTATGATATAAGGAAGAGAAGTTTCAGAACAGGTAGGCTGCTTTGGTTGACCATGGCCCTCACCAGTTGGAGATGAGAATAAAGAAGGATATGGAAATTCAGACACATTAAAGTGAACTGTATCTGCTATGTACACCCTCCCTGATGGATGTAAGCACTTATACCCCTTGTGATTATCACTATACCCAAGAAAGATACATTTAGAGGATCTGAACTGAAGTTTAGTACTATTGTAAGGTCTCAAGAAAGGAAAACAAGCACAACCAAAAGGCTTGAGAAACTTATAATTGGGAGTAGCAGAAAACAGAAGAGAAAAGGGAGACTGAAACTGAAGAGTAGCAGAAGGCAGTCTGTTTATGAGATAAACTGCAGTATGAAAGGCTTCCCACCAATATGAGAGGGGAAGAGAAGATTGACTCAACAAGGTTAAGCCCATATCAACTATATGTTGATGTTTCCTCTCAGCTCTACCATTTTGGGTATGAATATAAGGACATGGATGTTGGAAATGGATACCAGCTGACTGAAGAAAAGTAACTAAGGGCCTATATTCACCCCCCCAATCAGATTGAATGGATTTGATTGTAGTAGAGAACTGACACTGAACATAAGATATGAAGTTCTTAACAATCTGATTTACTTGGGATTTAAGAGTAAGGGGAAAGATCCATGTAAATCTTGTGAAATCATCAACAAAATGGATATAATATCTATAACCATGAATAGAAGGTGTATGAGCTGGACCCCAAACATCTGTATGAACCAAATCAAATGGCTTAGAAGATGAAGAAGACCTAGATACATGAGGGATCTGATGCATTTTCCCTATCTTACATGCTTCACAAAATGACAGTTTATGATCAGAAAAAGGAACTTGGAGAATACTGCAAACTTTAGACAAAATAGTACTATTAGGATGTCCAAGAACCTGATGAAGAACATTCAGATCAGTACAAGTAGAAGCACTAAGTGCTTGAATAGGTCTAGTGTTTACATCAGAGTTATCAACACTAACAGATTGGCCACTCAAGGGCAGAGAACTAACAGCAGAACTAACAGAAATACCACTAGATGGCATAGATGCTACATGTAAAGCATTACAAGATCCTAAATGCTTATTGGAAACACTGGAACTCAAGTTGAAACCAGGAGGAGCTGCAGACTTGAGAGATAACTTGGACAGATCCAGTTGATAGAGACCATTAAGAAGATGCCCTTTCAGCAGAACCTTGAGAGAGGTTTTGTCCTTAACAAGACAACAATCATTATGAAACTCAATCAGCACATTGTTATCATGAGTAAACTGAGAAATACTAAGCAAGTTTTTGGCTATAGAAGGAACATAGAGAATATTATTGAGTAACAAAGACTGAGATGCAGAAACAGAAGATCTAGGAATAGCAATAGATGAAGAACCTATAGAAGAAATAGGGAGAAGATTACCATCACCAACCATAACACCTTCAGACCCAGCATATGCAGCACACATAGTCAAATTCTCCAGTTCATTGGTGATATGATTAGTGGCACCACTGTCTAAGAACCAGCCATTAGTACCATCTGCATCCTGTGAAACAGACTCAACAACAAAAGCTTGTGGAGGAGCACTGGTCTTATCAGTGGAATTATCAGCAGTAGATCCAGTGAAATGCACATCAAACCTCTTAAAACACCGCAACGCAACATGACCTGCCTTTCCACATAACTGGCATATAACAGACTTTGAAGCAGCAATGGCTTTCGACAAACCACCACGCATACCACCTCGACCTAGGGCACCCCTACCACCACCATAGTATGCAACATTCGCAGTAGGAGGATTAGGAAAGGTCAGAGATGCTACCTGTTGAGCGAGACGAAGTTCATACGACTGAAAAGCCATCTGCATGTCCTGTAGTGTTGGTGAATCGGACCGCTGCATGAAATTGACCACCAGTGCTTCATACTCGATTCCAAAACCGGCCAAAATGTACATCATGAGATCTTCATCCGTCACAACTTGCCCTATAGCCGAGAGCTGATCTGCAAACCCTCGCATCTTCAGAAAATACTCTTCAATGGACAGAGCTCCCTTCCTAGTCGTCTGTAGCGCCATACGCAGCTGCATAGTTCGCGCCTTGGACTGAGAAAAGGTCAAACGCTCAAGGATTGCCTAGACTTCTCGTTCAGAAGAGCAACGAACAACATGTCCAAGCATAGATTCACTGATAGAAGCAAGCATCCAACTCAGCAGAAATTGATCGCGACGGATCCACAGAGCATACTCCGGATTAGGACGCGGCGGAGCACCGAAAGGAGATGGCAGAAGCGACGAAGGAGGCATCGCCGTCGGCGAGATGAAATCATCAAATCCATGCGCACGAATCGTCGACAGCACCTGAGCACGCCAAAACACAAAATTCGACCGATCGAGCTTAAGAGGAACAGGATGAAATTGAGGAAGTGGAGCGGAAGCAGTTACAGCACGATCCATAACCAGAAACGAAGAAAAAAAAAAACAGCTGAAAAACAGAGAAATCGAAGTGAAAAACTGTAGATCTAGACCGATGAAAACGGAGGTGATAGAAACACCCACACTAGATCTAAACAAGAGATAGATTGGCTCTGGATACCATATTAGAAACACAAAATATCATGGAGAGAAAGTGATTTCATTATTGAAGAAGGTGGTGCAACTACAGTACATTTATAGATGAAGAGAGATAGAAGAAGAAAGGGGAGGAGTCACGTGATGAGCACATGCTCGTAACTACCTAGCTGAGGTGGACTAGCTTACAAGCCAAGCTATCCATAACTAATCACTATTGGTCCAGCTGGCAGTCCAGCTGGCCACAGATACACTAACAATTAGCAATGGTGCTTGATTTTAAATTTGATTATGGTCTTTCATAGCAATACTGATACGACCAAGAATAGTCGAGATATTAGTTCGAGAATATATGTTTAGTACTAGTTTTTCATGTTATGTCTTTTAATTCTAGTTTTATTATTGGGCCTAAATTAGAGTCCAATTAGAATATCTAGCCCATTAGGTTTAGTGTCAAACCTATTTAAGGTGTCATTGTATCTTGGCCGTCTCATTATCGAAATTGAATATTGAACTTCGTGTTTTGGCTTCTCTCGAGAAGATTTGGAGCTCCGGCCGCTCGAAGAGCCGTTTTCTTTCGTTTTATGGAGTTTAGGCAGCTCGAATTGTCCTTTCGTTGATACTAGGCGTATCAATTGGTGCTTTCATTGAGAGAATCTCTCTTTGGAGATCCAATTTTATCCCCTTTCAAAAAAAAAAAAAAAAAAAAAAAAATTGGGAAGAAGAGGAGTTCGAATCAGAAGGGAGAAGATCAACGACTGTTCCAAATCTTGTTCAAAAGTGAAGATCCGTTTATCAGTCGAAAGGGAGGTAACGGTGCGCCAGAATCCTGGTAATTAAAATTTCCTCGTTGGTTTCCTTCTGTCTTTTACGAAGATTCATTAGAGGGGGCGTGAATTGATAGTATCTGAGATTGGGTGTTTGATTATTATTTGGGCAAAGAAAGTGGAATTGTTTGTATTGGAGCAATTTTATTGGTAGGGTGGAAAGGGATTTTACTGCATACATTGTGGGTGATTGAGAGTGAAGATTTGAGGGGAAAAGAAGAAGATAATGACTGAAGATGATATTATAGCTGCCATTAATTCCGTTCGACCTCACTTAGAAAGCCAGTTTCTTGCTACAAATCAATCTATTCAAGAATGTATGATTGCGTTCGACAATGGTTTCGCTGCTTTGCAAGGCACCAGATCTTCCCTTCCACCGCCTGCTGGGTTTCCTTCTTCCGGCCACCTTCTGCCACAACCACCTCCTTCCGATCCACCACCGTCATACACGGATTACAGGGCTCGATTAGATGAAGAGAAGAGTAAATTTCATTCTGGTTTTCGTTGGGCTGCAAAAGCCACGCCACTCAACTCGGTTCCGCCCCCCCAGCCAACGCACACCACCTCGCCATCCTCACCTTCACCGCAGATTCGCATACACTCGGAGAGGAAGGAGATATGGGACCGAGGTCTGTGTTATATGTGTGATCAAAAGGGGTCCCAAAACCAGCCCACTACCTGGCCAAAAACTTTGGAGTTGAGAGAGGAGTTTGAGATGAGTTATCAAGATAACAGAACAGAGGTTCAAGAGAAGTCTCAAGGGGAATCTGATCAAGGAGAATCTGATGTGCATGATGATTTGATTTCAAAAGTTGTTCACAATCCACCGGCCTTGGTTGAAGTTACTTTGAATCCATGGTTCCTAATCCAAGTTTATCCAAAGCTTGATGCAGTGTCACCATATCACCATTACCATCTTGTACATGGTACTCCACACCTACTGCTCTCCCTCCCTAAGGGGCATAAAAGCTTCAATTCTCGAGAGGATGCAGGGGTGACTTCTGTCTGCACAAGGGACATGCTAGGCCATTGGGGGCAAGATGAATTTCTTGGAGTTGTCCGACGTTTGTTTATTTTCAGCCTTTACGCACTCGAAGAAGTCTACAAGGACTTGATTCTCCACCTTGAGGACAAGGTGGTTTTGAAGGGGTGAGGAGTTGATACGACCAAGAATAGTCGAGATATTAGTTTGAGAATATATGTTTAGTACTAGTTTTTCATGTTATGTCTTTTAATTCTAGTTTTATTATTGGGCCTAAATTAGAGTCCAATTAGAATATCTAGCCCATTAGGTTTAGTGTCAAACCTATTTAAGGTGTCATTGTATCTTGGCCGTCTCATTATCGAAATTGAATATTGAACTTCGTGTTTTGGCTTCTCTCGAGAAGATTTGGAGCTCCGGCCGCTCGAAGAGCCGTTTTCTTTCGTTTTATGGAGTTTAGGCAGCTCGAATTGTCCTTTCGTTGATACTAGGCGTATCAAATACTATGTTTATGTTTTCATGTTTGTTTGGATCCTGTGAAATGGTGATTGTGAAAAATCACAGTAGTAGAAATAACAAAAACAAAACAAAAAAACAACCATTAAAGTTCTGTTTATGAGCCTTGTCCAGTTGTTCGATGAAATGCCACATAATATTCCAATTGGAAACACTAATAAGGAATCACACCTAAATAGATAAAGGGAATTAAAATCCTATGGAATATTTCAATTGTTCGATGAAATGCCCAGTAGAAGAAAGTCCAACTGTTTGATGAAATGCCGAAAAATATTTCAAAATATCCCAGTAGGAGGAGTTGAGAGAGATTGGGTGGTAAAAGTTGTTATAAGGCTATCAACAACTTATGTCGGAGCACGTCCGATTTCATAGAAGGCAAGCATCTGAAGACCTTAGAAACAAAGGAACGGATAATGAAACATAATGTCATTCATGGTTGTATTTCGCAAGACTCAATTTCTCCCCTCATTGAAGAACCCTTGCCTCTTAGCTACAGTAAAGTATGTAACTAGATATTTTGTTGTGTCAAGTTTTTCCCAAAGGGAAGGGAAGTTATCTATAAGGACTGCCAGCTTATCAGGTGGCCGATAACTAAGTGTTGCGCCTTTTGTGTTGTATCCGTTCTTTTCGGTTTGAAAGAGCACGCAGAAGATCCCGTTATCTGATGTGGAAGAAATGGAGATGAAGATCGGAAGAAAAGAGGTAAGATATCATAAGGTATACTGTAATACATAAAAATTTGTTGGTACTATATATGTTTAGATGTTAAAATTAAGGTATATTTGTTGGTGCATACTCTTAAGCTTCTCTCCGATCCAATTGTACCCTCACTGATGCTCTGCCAAACCATACACCCGACAACCTAAAGCGAAGGAAGGCAGAACCCTTATCCCCTTAGCCTGATCAACTTCTGCAAACTAAATGTTGATTTTTCTTTATAATTCAATGCAACAATGTTGGCTTATCTTAGTAGCTATTGTGGTTGATTTATAATCAATTAGTGCTAAGCAATAGTATATGTCTACTTTGATTTGTCATTGCATTGTGTTAACAGTTTCGATCTTTCGCTCTAAAGTAGAGATATATGTATGGTGTATAAAATTTGATATTATGATCTCTATGCATATGAATGATAAAACAGAAATAGAAACAATAATTTGCATATACTGGAAGGATCATTACAGAATAAAAAAACATAGAAGCATAAGCATTACAATTTGCCAAAATTGCAAGCAAGGACGAGTCTCAGGCTTCCTTCTTCACTCGTTTGCTCGGTATGTGCTTAAGCAGTCCATCGGTGAGAGCAGAAGAGGATGCAAGAGAAGCTTTAAGTATGCTCAAACCCTGCATCAAACAAACAAACTTCATCTCAACATCTAAAAACATATATGTATACAGAAAGCACCATAGATCTTGGGAGGTTGAACTAACTTACCTCTTTCGATCCAATTTGCAGCTCCACTTCTTTAACATCAGACACGGAGATTTTGAGGTTATTGAGAGTGGCGAGGGTGGAGACGGCACAAAAAGGCGTGACTGTTAGATCATCAGTTACCTTGTAAGTTTTGGGACCTAAGAGATAACTCCCAAATCCTTTCGGAAACTTACTAGAAGAAATCCGCCAGATTTTACAGTCGGCATGTGAGGATTTTTGATTGAGGGGAAGAACATGTGTTTCGGAGATACAGCCGAAGGGAAGATTGGGCCTCGTTAGTCTACATTTCGTATATAAGCGCTTGAAATACTCATCTTTAAGGCCGGCTGTAGTTCGGTACAAGTTGTTTATAGCCAACATGGAAGTCTTGCCACCTAAAAGATGCTCAACCCCACCTAGTGGGATATGCAGGAGACTAAATAGAAAATCTATAAAATTCTCCTGAGCTTGAGCATACAGTACCTTACCTGTAGATTCTTGTATCGTTACTATCAAACCTAACTTCTTCTCATTTGCGCTTTTCTTCACTTCAATCTCTAGTTGAGGTTCGGCGTACTTCACCTGCCTTGTTTTCCTTGGGAGGATGACGTCCGACAATGGAGTTTGCGACACTAACGAAGCCTTCAATAGCTTCATAAACTAACAAAATCCACAAACAAATAAGTAAGTGGAAGAAAATTGGAGAAAAGTTGGCGTACCTATTAATGAAGAATCAAGAATTCACCTCATTGAACCCAAACTCCACTTGAACTTCCTCTGAATTATGTGCGTCTGTGATGCCGAGGGCTGTGATGATTTGCAGGAGTCCCGCCTCGTTCGGAAATATTTGCAGATCATCGGAGATTGTGAAACATGCTTGAAGGCTAGTAAACGCTCCATACCTAGAATCAACTTCTCCACACCATTCTTTATCTAATTCTCTACACCTATTATGTTTATCCTTATGATTATCGGCGATATCCAATTTCAAACTTTGATAATCAGCTTCGAATGAGCTTATTGGATTGAGCAGCGTCTCTTTAGCGCCTTCGGTCACGAAACGGGAGGTATCAAGATCTGATAGGCCATGATACAAACTGCTCAAGCTTCCGATTTTAGGCGCCTTATCACCGAACTGCTTGTCAAGGACTCTGACGATTCTTCCCAACGGCAAAGTCAAGAAACTCAACAGAAGGTCAGCAAAATGGTTGTCGACGACAGCATACAGTACCTTGTTCCTCTCTCTATTTACCATCACTTTCAACTGCAACTTCACATCCGTATTTTCACCAGACATTCTGCTAATAGTATGTGAGATTTTAGACTAGTATTTTATCAAGATTATAGTTTTCTGCAAATCCAAAGCCTCCCCTTTTATAAGGCAAGAAATCAACCCAAGAGTCACAAGAGTCCCACCAAATTCCTCATTCGTCTCACCATATTCATAAGATTTCAAGTTGGAAGCAGATAGGACGCATTTTAATCACAATCAAACAACTTTTATGGTGAGTGATAATTTCAAGTTACACCTCGTCGGCTTATATTAATAAATAGATTTTATAATTCACTTTCCAACTTCTAATCAACAATTAATGTAGTAACTATTGAAGAATCTCTCCTGCTTCCAAGGGAGTCAATGGTCGGTTACTGAATCTGGTAGATATTTTGACTCTTGCTTGATTAATTTATTGCTCATAGAAAAAGGAGTGGAAATTAGAGGGACGAACGACTCTTGATTAACTTCATCATTTCAAATTAAGCGAAGGAGTGAATAATTGGATTACTCGTCAGTGGTTTGGTCGATTTATGCGCAGAATGAGGATGTACCGAATGTGTTTGACAAAAACCATGTCAAGGATTGGCGTGAGCATGAGGTGATCGACGAAAAGCCATAAAATAAGGCGGGAAGAGTTTGGCTTTACACGAATGTAGTCAGCATTGTATAAACGTTCTATTCTAAAAAGAAAGTTAAAATTATTGCAAGTATATTATCATAGAATCAAAATATTTACACATACTCTCAGCAATATAATTCTTTTTCCAGATATGTGATGTGTAATAAACAACGGGAAACTGAAATTTGGCCTCAAACATAAAATTTACAATGACATCTGAAGTTTTGAATACTTTCAAAAGTGTTCTCAAATAAAGCTCTAACACTTGTAAATCAGGTTTCTAATTATGATGTTATTTTGGCATTTCATCGAACAGCTGGAGTACTTTATATATGAGCATAATTTTCACGGGCAACTGAATAACAACTTTCAAAAGGACTGAAAATACATGAATAAAATGAAAGCCCCATAGCCATTGGCATTGAATGTTTGCAATAATTTGGAGCAATGATCAGCCTCGGACTTCTCTCTTCACTCGTTTCTCGGTGATTTGAGTGAGCAGAGCATCAGTGAGTGTAGTAGTGGATGCAAGAGATGCTTTCAGAATGCTCAAACCCTGCACCAATAAAGAGACAAAGCCTCAATATATATAACTCAAAAGGAGGAATGACAAAGAACACAATGCAAAATGTATTCACCTCTTTCAACCCGATTTGCAGCTCCACTTCTTCCACATCGGTTACCGGGATCTCAAGCTTATTGAGAGTCGAAAGGATGGAGGCCGCACAAAATGGTGCGACGGTTAAATTATCGGTTACCTGTTGAGAATGAAAGATTTGCAGAGAGGGAGAGTGAAATCAATGAAACAGTAAAGCATAAAGTAGTTTCTTCATTCTCAAGCTTACTGCTAAAAGTTTAATACAAAAGTATTTATATCTCACTCTCTTAGCTGAAATGAGATCTCAACCTTCTATTTTAGGGTAGAGATCCAACGATCAAAATAAAAACAGAAAAAAGGGAAAAACGTAAAATACTACTAAAAGCACTAAAATGCGACTTCAAGCTATTCCATGCAGTAGTTGAATATCATCTTCCATCATCCATTTGAATCTTCAGCATCTTCAATCCTTGAATCTTTACACCCCCCCTCAAGCTGGAGGTGATGGAGATCGATCACCGCCAGCTTGGACAGAAGAGCACGAAAACGGGGACCATATAGAGGCTTCGTGAAGAAGTCTGCAATCTGATCATGAGAAGAAATAGCAGTGGGAACCACAAGACCTTGCACATATTTTTCCCTCACAACGTGGCAATCGATTTCGATGTGCTTGGTCCGTTCATGAAAGACCGGATTGCGTGTGATCTGGAGAGCAGCATCATTATCACAGAATATGGTAATTGGAGTAGAAGAAGTAACCTGAAAAGCAGCAAGTAAGTTGTGAAGCCAAGCAAGTTCCCTTGTAGTAACTGCAAGAGCCCTATACTCTGCTTCAGCCGAGCTAGAAGAAACAGTAGATTGTTTCTTGCATTTCCAAGAAATCAAGCTAGAACCCATGAACACACAAAATCCGGTCAAAGACTTTCTTGATTCTCCACATGTAGCCCAGTCTGCATCTGAGTAGGCTAATAAATTAAAAGAGGTATTGACTGGGTAGAAGACACCCAGAGAAGGACAACCCTTCAAATACTTCAAGACATGAATTGCAGCATACCAGTGTGCTTTAGTGGGCTTAGCCATATACTGACTTAGCTGTTGGGATGCATGAGAAAGATCTGGCCTGGTGAGATTAAGATATAAAAGCTGACCAACCAAGCTTCGATATTGCTCTGGATTTTGCAAGAGTTCTTCAGTACTCTGTGAGAGATTCAATCCTGGAGGCAATGGAGTTGTAGTAGGTTTGCAGCAAAGCAAACCATGATTAGAAAGGATATCTAGTATGTATTTTCTCTGGTTCAAGGCTGTACCATCAACACCTCGAGCAACCTCCATTCCTAGAAAGAACTTAGCTGGACCTAAATCTTTTATAGTAAAAGCATCATCCAGAGATGATTTAAGATCTGACAATAACTCAAGTGAAGGCCCAGTAATGATGGCATCATCAACATACACTAAAAGGGCAAGAAAAGTGGAATATTTTCCCTTAGTAAATAGACATGGATCATGGATGGAAGCTGTGAATCCCAAGGAGCAAAGAAACCTGGAAAACTCTGCATTCCATTCCCTCGAGGCCTGTTTCAGACCATATAGGCTCTTCTGCAGCTTGCAAACCTTTCCATTTTGAGAATCCAGGCCAGGAGGTAACTTCATGTAGATAGTATCCTTCAAATGCCCATGCAAAAAGGCATTATTAACATCGAGTTGATGTATAGGCCAAGAATGTGCAGTTGCCACTGCAAAGAAAAGTCTCACAGTTACTAAATTAGCAACTGGTGAGAATACTTCTTCATAATCAATTCCTTGCTGTTGGGTGTAACCTTTAGCTACAAGTCTAGCTTTGCACCTTTCCACTGAACCATCTGCCTTTAGTTTCACTTTGAAAATCCATTTACACCCAATAGGTTTCACACCAGCTGGAAGATCAGTGATTATCCAGGTATCATTCTGTGATAAAGCTTGTAATTCCTGATTGATGGCCTCAACCCATTCTGGATATTGCATGGCTTCTTTAAAAGAAGATGGTTCCCTTACCATTGTTAGGTTGAAGAGAAAACTGGTGTGTGGTTGAGTGAGAGAAGGGCTAATAGCATAGGGAAAAGTAGGTGGTGTAATGGAAATATGATGTGTGTATAGCTGAGTAGAGTTAACTGAACCAATGTAATCTTGCATCCAAGTAGGTGGATTCCTCTCTCTATTGCTTCTCCTGAGAACTGGTGGATCATGAGCAGATGGTGACACCAATGGCAAATGAATCAAAGATTCATTAGTAGGATCCAGTTCTGGAGTAATGGTTTCTGGTGTTTCAAAAGGAAGCACCTGATCAGCCTTGGGTGTAGAATGGTTTTCATCTTCAATGAGAACCTCCAGAGGAGGTATGGATAAGTGAGGCTGAGTACTCACTGCAGGGTAAGAAACAGCATGCTCAGTATGAGAGGGAGATGGGATGGGATGCAAGTAAGGAAAAGAGTCTGACAAATTTCACATCTCTAGAGATAAATATCCTCTGTTTTTCCAGGTCAAAAAGGAGATAACCTTTATGACTTATATCATACCCTAAGAACACAGATTTCACACTTCTGGTATCAAATTTACCTCTGTTTGGTTGAAGATTGGCAGCATAGGCCAAGCATCCAAATGGTCTGAGCATGGCAAAATCTGGTTCATGGCCAAACAACAGTTCATAGGGAGTTTTCCACTCAAGCACCACACTAGGCAGCCTATTTATAAGCCATGTAGCAGTTAGAATGGAGTATGGCCAAAACCTCATAGGTAATCCACTCTGAAACATGAGGGCTCTAGCTGTAGAAAGTAAATTTCTGTGTCTCCTTTCCACTATGCCGTTCTGCTGGGGACTATACACACATGACTTTTGATGAAGAATCCCATGATCCATGAATAGCTGAGCCACTCTATGGTTGAGGAATTCACTCCCATGATCTGATCTAAACACCTTCACTTTCTTATCAAACTGTGTAGATATCATCTGCAAGTATCCAGCTAAAACCTGTGGAACCTGATCTTTTGACTGCAAAAGATATGTCCATATAACTCTGCTGAAATCCTCCACCAAAGTCAAAACATAGGTAACATTACAAATGTTACTCTGAGTATAAGGACCCCATATGTCCCCATGAACCATGTCAAACAAAGAGCTGGTCCTTCTGTTCAAAACAGGGAAATGATCTCTGGCATGTTTAGCATTAACACATACCTCACAGTTTTCAATTATCTTTACCAACTCATCAAAATTCTTCCCCTTTGGTATCTTCATATGATTAAGTGTGGAAATAGATGGATGTCCCATAAATATGTGCCAATCCAACAAGCTCATATCCTTTGGATTGAAAAAACTGATGAGATGTTGTTCTGAAACAGCCTCCATAACATATAAATTCTTCCTCATCCTGCCTACCCCCACCAAGTGATCTGTGTGCATTCTCTGAAAGGTGCAGTGAGTGGGAAAGAAAGTGCACTTAATGCTCATACACTCAATCAATCTGGCCACAGAAATCAGATTGTGAGTGAAATCTGGAGCATAGAGGACATTATCCAATGTAATGTCCTTATTAATCTTTGATTGCCCTGCATGTGTAATGGTTCTGGAAGAACCATCTGGAAAGAAAATCATTGTGGGAGTCTCCAATCTATATATGGTGTATAGCAGATCAGGATTAGAGCATATGTGAGCACTAGCACCTGAATCTACTATCCACTCAACCTTATCCATGCTTGGCAATATAGAGAATGCAAAGTGCCCTTCAAAAGGGTTGGACCTCTTAACAGCATCATGCACCATATTAGCATCTCCTTTGGCACTGCTTCCTGTTTGCTTCTGCAAGAATTGCCCCATGCATTTGGCAATTTCACTTTGAATCAGCTTGCTTATGTCTTGTCCTGTATCCCTCTGTTCTGTTCTATCTGAGGCTCCTTCCATGTCTGCAGCTGATTCAACATAGTTGGCTCTGTTCTGACCTTGGCTTTCCTTGAGCTTTTTGTACCAGTCAGGTATCCCATGTAGCTTAAAACATTCACTAGCATCATGCCCCATTTCTTGGCAGTGTGTACATTTGAGTTTCCTCTTCTCTTCCTTACTGATTCTTTTCTTGAATTGCCCACTTCCTTGTTTCTGAAATTGTTGCTGTTTCTGATTATGGTAAGTGGATTTGTTCCCATACTGTTGTTGATTCACAACATAATTCCCTTTGTGAACATTCATGGCCATCATATCTTTGTTGTCACCACTTTGTTCACTCAATCTTCTTTGATCCTCCACTTGTACAACCATGGAGTATGCTTGATCAAGATTAGGCAGAGGCTTCAAGAGCATAATCTGAGTTTTAGTAGACTCATATACTTCATTCAGACCAACTAGGAAAGCTACAAGACGAATTGATCCTCTCTTAGCATGGATTTCTTTTTAGCATGGCACACACAATCCAGAGGTGGGAGAAGCATGTCCATCTCCTCCCACATAGCATTCAGCTGGTTGAAATATGCAGAAACAGACAGATTTCCTTGCCTAAATGCATAAATTTCTCTTTGCAATTTGAGTATTTTTGGTCCATTGCTTCCCCCAAAGCGATGAGTGAGAGCATTCCATAATTTATACGTGCTTTCAATGTGAGAATAAGCATCAACCAATTCTTTGCAAATAGAATTACAGATCCATGTCGAAACAATGTAATCTACCTTAAGCCATCTTTTATAATAGGGAGATTCCACATCGGGTTCAGAGAAGGTACCATCTAAGAGTTCTAGCTTGCTCCGAGCAGCTAGAGCTCGCCTGATCGACTTGCTCCAGTTGAGGAAGTTGGTTCCTGTGAGTTGTGCAGAAACGAGCTGCAATCCTGAGTGATCTGTAACTGGGAGATTGAGGATCTCCTCGATTTGAGCCTCTGTTAGCCCGATACCATCCACCTTCTTCTGATCTTCATTTCCTTCCTTCTTCATTTCCTTTTTCGGTGAGAACTGGCCATCTTCTTCTTCATTAGCCATGTTTACCGAGAGTTGTTGGATAATTTTAACCATTAACTAGAGGATCGAATCAACCTACGCTCGTGATACCATGTTGAGAATGAAAGATTTGCAGAGAGGGAGAGTGAAATCAATGAAACAGTAAAGCATAAAGTAGTTTCTTCATTCTCAAGCTTACTGCTAAAAGTTTAATACAAAAGTATTTATATCTCACTCTCTTAGCTGAAATGAGATCTCAACCTTCTATTTTAGGGTAGAGATCCAACGATCAAAATAAAAACAGAAAAAAGGGAAAAACGTAAAATACTACTAAAAGCACTAAAATGCGACTTCAAGCTATTCCATGCAGTAGTTGAATATCATCTTCCATCATCCATTTGAATCTTCAGCATCTTCAATCCTTGAATCTTTACATTACCATATATGTTCTTGGACCTACAAGATAACTCCCCTTGCCTTTGGGAAACTTAGAAGACGAAACCACCTTGATGATAGTTGTGTAGTTAAAAGGCAAGCATTCTTCAGTGAGAGGAAGTATGAACTTCTCGGAGATGCAGCCATGAGGGAGATTGGGATTCATTAGCCTTTTTTTCATGCCCGGGCTCTCGAAATACGCATCCATAAGCTCACTCATAGTCTGGTGCAAGTAGTTCATAGCCTTAGAAGAGCTCGTACCGCCTAAAAGATGCACAGTTCCTCCTACAGGTATGAAGAGGAGGCCGAATAGAAACTCGACGAAATCTTCCTTAGCTTCAGCATGCAGTAACTTACCGCTTGATTTCTGTATAATGACTTTCAAACTCAATCTCTTCGGCTCGGGATCTTCCTCCTTTTCAGTCTTTGGCTGAAGTACCATGAATGAAGAGTACTTCATCTGCGTAGTTTTATTGAGGACGACGTCCGACAATGGAGTCGGGGACGTCAGCGAGGCCATCAACAACTTCATCATCTAACAATAATATACAACGACACAAACATCTGAAAAGTTAAAAGTTAAAAAAATATAAATACATGGGAGCTAAGGGTCAAGAAATCACCTCATCCAACCCGAACGGCACTTGGATTTCCTCGGCCTTACAAGCGTCCTCCGCGATGCCTAGAGTGGCAATGATTCGCACGAATCCCATCTCGTTTGGAAATATTTTCAGATCATCAGAGATTGTGAAAGATGAATTGGGGATTGTCAAGACTCCATCGCCAGAAGTAGCATTAGGCACTTTCTTCTCGGCTTCTTTATACATTCTTTCACAGCAGTTTCGGCAATCCATTACATCATAGTACACGCCCACAACACGAAGATTATTGCAAGAAGAGTACTTAGACTTATTAGGACAATGGAAATATTCGGCAGGCTGAAAATCACTGATGTCTATTCTCAGCTTTTTGTATTCATCTTCGAACGAACTTGTCGGGTCGAGCTGAGTGTTCTTAGCACCCTGAGTCACGAAATGGGCGCCATCATCAAGACTTGCTATGCTACGGTACAGGCTGCTTAAGCTTCCGATGCTGGGTGCTTCGTCTCCGAAATGCTTCTCGAGGACCTTGACGAGCCTTCCCAACGGCAAAGTCAAGAAGCTCAGCAAAATGTCCGTGAAATGGTTGTCTGCAACTGCAAAGAGTACCTTGTTTCTCTCTTTATTCACCATCACTTTCAAAGACAATTTGACTTCATCCTCTCCATCAACAGACATTCTGCTAATATGTTCTTAGACTTGAATGGAATCAAAATTCTTTCTACAAAGCCTCCCTTTTAATGGGCAACGGATCAATCCAAGAGTCCCAAACAAACCCAAGCGTTATTAATTAATTAATTGCTCATAAAGAGGGAGTGAATGAGGGACTTGGAATTTAGAAGGTCTAATTATTATCCACTCTTCGATTAATTTGCACGGTTCACAAGAAACACGCGAAATAACTACAGAGTTAACACCAAAACATTTTCCGTAGTTAATTCACGACTGATTAACTAACGACGAACAACCACCAACTTCCGTCATCAATTAAATGATTAACCATGAATTAAACAGAATCAAGTAGAGCTTTTGAGAATGAGGGTTACCTGATTCAAATTTCTGTAAACTTGGGGATTTCCAGAAAAGGCCGATTTTCAAGTCAAATCCAGAATTAAACTAAACTAGCTGTTCTGGAAATTAAGATGTACGGCTGAAGGTGGCTGAGCGCGGCGGAGGGAGGGTGGCGGAGGCCGTGATGTTGAGCTTCTCAGCGGCAGGGGAGGGAGGGAGGGTGAAGATGAGTGAGAAAAGTAAGTGAGATCTTTAATTAAAGCAAAAGAAAAGTATTTCCCACTACCTTTTTTGTCGCGACTTTTGCTTTTCCTTTTTTTTTTTTTTTTTCTTCAGCTAATTTTTTATTTCTTTATGTTCGTTTTATAATATACCTTGAGAAGTGATATGCTAGTTACCTTATGCTAGTCACCTTCGTGTGTACCTCCGTGTTCGACATTATTTTATTCGATTTTTTTAATTGTAATATATTCCAATACCTTATAAATTAATATTGAAATCATTAAATCAACAAAAAGTATAATTATCATAGCTCGATTTATTTTATTATTCATTTTTTGAACTTAGAAGGAAAAAGGAACAAATCGAACCTTGATATGTATATATATATTTTTTATTTAATGATTTCAATATTAATTTATAAGGCATTAGAATATATTACAATTGAAAAAATCGAACGAAATAATGTCGAAATGAAAAAATGACGAAGGTGCTCACGAAAATGACTAGCATAAGGTGACTAGCCTATCATTTCTCAATATATCTTTCTATTATTTGAATGTTTGGATGAGGGTGGATGAGCGCGGCGGAGGGGCGGCGGAGACGGAGACGGTGGTCTTGCGCTGCTCAACAGCAGGAGAGGGTGAGGATGAGGGAGAAAGTGGTATGAGTCTTTCTGCTATAGCAAAAGATGCAGTAAATTGTTGTCCTTTCGGTTTGTTTTCGATGAAGTTTGAGTTTCTATCTTTACAAACTTCATTTGATGACTACTAATCATCAGAAATTTTCACTAATCCAATGCTAATACTATTATACTATTGTGTCGTGTTCGTATTCGTATTCGTAATGCCAAGCATGCTGATGATTCGTAAGAATCCAGTCTCCCTTGGCAATATCTGCAGATCATCAGAGATTATGAAAGCAGCTTCGGGCGTCTTCGCAACAGCTTTTTTCGTCATCGGTGATAAGATGAGCAAGTTGGGTAATAGCTGGTTGTATCGTAATACATGCTTACACTACGAAATCTATGATGAGGGCACCTGGTACAGTACAAGTATACAGCAGGTGGAGAATCAGTGATATCGAGTTTCAGCTTTCTGTATTCCTTTTCGAACGAACTCATGGGATTAATAAGAGCCTTCTTCGCGCCCTCAGTCACAAAATGGGAGCTATCAAGATTTGCTAAGCTACGGTACAGAGTGTTCAAGCTTCCAAAGGTAGGCGCCTTATCTCCATAGTACTCACCGAGGACCTTGACGACTCTTCCCATTGGCAGCGTCAAGAAACTCATCAAAATATCTGCAAAATGGTTGTCTGCCACTGCATACAGTACCTTATTCCTCTCCTTGTTCACCATAACCTTCAACTGCAACTTTGCATCCATACTTCCAACAGACATTCTGCTAAAATCTCTAGACTAACAAGATAATTTCTGCACAACCTCCTTTTTATAGGAAAGAAATCAACCCAAGAGTCAAATAATAGTCCCATCAAATTCACACCTCTTTGCTTAGCCTCTATGATTTTTCTTTCTTAAAGGTGATGAGAATATTGTACCTTGGGTACTAAACTTCTATCTTCACTCGTTTCTTAGATATTTGAGTGAGTAGAGCATCGGTGAGAGCACAGGTGGATGCAAGAGAAGCTCTGAGTATGCTCAAACCCTGCAGTCACAAACACTACATAAAGTATAACCATCTGCAGAAACGAAAAGGATTAAAAAATGTACAATATTATTACCTCTTTCTTTCCGATTTGCAGCTCCACTTCTTCGACATCAGATATCGCAATTTTCTGCTCTCTCAAACAGGCAAGCATGGACGTGAAGCAATAGGGTACAACAGTAAGATCATCCGACACCGTATAAGTTTGCGGTCCTTGTAAATAGCTCCCCTGCCCCTTCGGAAACTTAGAAGAAGAAGAAGAATATTTGTAAGTGGCAGGCAAGGGTTCTTCGGTGAGCGGAAGAATGTGGTTTTCGGAAATACAACCATGAGCCACATTTGGATTCATCAACCTTGTTTTTGTACTTGGGCTCTTGAAATACTCGTCATCTATAGCATCGACTGTGCTCCAGTACAAGTTGTTCATAGCGTTAAAACAAGTCTTGCCACCTAAAAGATGCTCAACGTCTCCTAGTGGGATGCTGAGGAGACTAAGTAGAAACTCTACGAAGTTTTTCTTAGCATGAGCATACAACTTACCTGTCGATTTCTGTAGTATAACTTTCAAAAATCTAGAGGCAAAGTGTTATTTGCTCAAGCTGATGAAAAGTTCATAGAGTTTCTGTTTACAGTAGGAGTTGGGAACCTATTGGGTTGTAAAACTTGTTTTAAGGCCATCGACAACTTGCGTCGGAGCACAGCCGACCTTGATGTTCTTATGTTATTAGCAGAATATGTTTGTTTTTATATGAAAATTGTCACAGTAGCTATAGGCTACGACTGAATCGCTCCCCGGCTCTTCATTGATGAATTCATAGGTCGAGGTTTGGTAAATCATCAGTCATGAAAATGATAGAACAGAAATACAAACAATAATTTTCATATGCTGGAAAAGTAAAAGGTCTCTCAATGACTGGAAAATTAATTAAGGATCATAACAAAGATAAAAAAGCAAATTAAGCTCCATAGGTACTAATAGCTGCAACAAGGACCAAGCTCAGGGTTCTCTCTTCGGTTTTTTCAACGATGTGGGATTAAGCAATGCATCAGATAGAGCAGAAGTTGATGTAAGAGAGGCTTTCAGTATTCTCAAACCCTGCATCGATAACAACAAATTCATCTCAACATCCAAACACATACTGACAAAGCCTCATCAAAAAACATTTCAGATTTTTGTATACCTCGTTCAATCCGATTTGCAGCTCCACTTCTTCCACATCGGATAAGGGGACTCCAAGCTTATTGAGAGTGGAGAGGATGGAGACAGCACAGAAAGGTTCAACAATTAAATCATCGGTTACCTTGTAAGTTCGGGGTCCTAAGAGATACCTCCCCTCGCCTTTGGGGAACTTACTAGAGGAGAAATATCCAACATAATTAGTGTAGTGAGGAGGCAAGGGTTCTTCGGAGAGGGGAAGAATGTAGTCTTTAGAGATACAACCATGGGGAAGATTGGGCTTGATTAGCCTATTCTTCGTATCTTGGCTCTTGAAATACCCTGGTTCAAGATTAGCCGTGCTCTGGTACAAGTTGTTTATAGGCTTACATAGACTCCGACCGCCTAGAAGATGCACAACTCCTCCGAGTGGAATAAGAAGAAAACCGAGAAGAAACTCTACGAAATCCTGTTTAGCTTGAGCATACAATAGCTTACCGTTAGACTTTTGTACCATCACTTTCAAACTTACATACTTGGAGCTAGGGTTTTCCTCCTCCGGTCGAGGCTCCACGACTATAGAGTACTTCTCCATCTGCGTAGTTTTATTGAGGATGACGTCCGACAATGGAGTTGGAGACGTCAGTGAGGCCTTCAATAACTTCATAATCTAGCAACAATACACATCAAATGAGGGGGAAAAAAAAAAAAGTTAATCGAAATCAGAGAATCAATAAGAATTTATTGAATCACCTCACTCAACCCAAACTCCACTTGGGTTTCCTCAGCTCTATGCGCATCTGTGATGCCTAGAATGGTGATGATTCGCAGGAGTCCCGTCCCGTTTGGAATTATTTGCAGATCATCGGAGATTGTGAAAGATGCTTTCTGGACGATGGTCAGGACTCTTTCACTAGAATCGGATTCAGACACTCTTTGTTTGCACATAACATTAGAACGGTGGCAGTTTCTGCAAAAGTTCACATTATCATAGTACAAGCTTACACTCCGAAATCTATTATGAGACGAGTGTATGGTACAGTAGAAGTATTCAGGTGGCGGAGAATCAGTGATGTCCAGTTCCAGCGTTTCATATTCAGCATCGAACGAACTTCTCAGGTCAACCAGAGCCTCCTTAGCACCCTCAGTCCAGAAATGAGCGCTGTCGAGGTTTGCTAAGCTTCGGTACAAGCTGCTTAAGCTCCCGATGGTGGGTGCCTCATCTCCATTGTGCTTGTCGAGGACCTTGACGATTCTCCCCAACGGCAAAGTCAAGAAACTGAACAGGATGTCGGCGAAAGGGCCGTCGGCTACTGCAAAGAGCACCTTGTTTCTTGCTTTATTTATCATCACCTTCAACGATAGCGTAACACCATTGTTGTTATCAGACATTCTGCTAAATATGTTGTGCAAAGGGTGGAAGAAGACGAAATCAAGAATTTCTCCTCAAAGCCTCCCTTATAAATAGTAATGGCCAAGAAACCGATCCAAGAGTCGTTTCTCCTTCCATCGAGAGTAAACCAAGAGTTAATAGCCCCACCAGATTCCGAGAACCACGATACTATGTTCATCTATTTATTACTGTAATTTGTTTCTGAAACGAGTCGTTTAAAAATTCAAGAACCCATAAATGTAACATTAATGGTGTAACATTCATCGTCTTTTGGGCGTCAATTGATCTCGCCCAGCTACGGAGTATTTCAGCTGTTCGACGAAATGCCAAGCAGAAGAAATCCAACTGTTCGATGGAATGCCAAGGAATATTTCCAATGTTTTGGGTGGTCTGACTTTAAATTTCTTGTACAGCATAAGAATTAATGAATCTTTCTATAGAACTCTATGACTTCTCTCTCTCTTAATTAATGTTATATGTTTTGAAGTGAAATTGGGTTTATTCTACATGTTATACCAAATTAATAGCCCAAACAACCTCAAAAAACGGTCTAAGATCCATATCTCAGACACTGTATGTTTGTGTAGTTAAAACATTAACATGTCAGGTACTAAGTAATGAATGGATGTAATTATTTGAAATGCTGTATCTGTATTTGCTTGGCACAATCATATTCGCAACGTTCCGAAGAACTTCGAAAGTCATTTCAAAGTTCCAAATACTCCCTCCGTCCTTAAATAAGTGTCCCGAGCCGCCAAAGTGCAATAACCAAGGAATTGTATAAATTTACTACATTAACCCCTAATCATTACATTGAAAATTGAAAAAGTGAAAAAAGTGTAATGATAATAGGGGTAAAATTGGTAGTTTAGCCAAAATTTTACATTGAAATATGTGATAGGACACTTATTATGGGACAAAAATTTTGGCGGCTCGGGACATTTATTTAAGGACGGAGGGAGTACACTAAACAAAAAAAGCAGTGATCAGTAGCTTCTTCCCCTTTGTCATTTTCATTGTTGAAATAACAAAATCATTCTACAGAAAAATCCCTTACAAATTCGACAAGATGAAAATCCAACAAGCAAAATATAAAACTCAGACTTCTGTCTCTCTCTTGACTTGTTTCTTTGATGGTATTTGAGTGAGCAGAGCATCAGTGAGAGCAGTTGTGGATGTAAGAGATGCATTCAGTATACTCAAACCCTGCACCAACACAACAATATTAATAATATATCCATCTCAAAATCTAAAACAAATTAACTTCGAAAATGCAATATATATTACCTCATTCTTTCTGATTTCAAGATTCACTTCTTCCACATCAGATATCGCAATATTCTGCTCTTTGAGCCACAAAAGAATCGAGACGAAACAGAAAGGGGCGACAGTTAAATCATCTGCCACCTTATACGTTTTCGGTCCTATAACAAACTTCCCATCGCCTTTGGGGAGCTTAATAGAACGATTCCAAGAGATGTAGTGGTAGATGGCAGGTAAATTTTCAGTGCAGAAAAGATCATTGAAAAGTGAAACATAACCATCAAGACTTTTGAACTTGATTAGTTTCTCTTTTTTTTCATAGTCCTCAAAATACTTGTTGCCGATAAGCTTGCATACGCTTGAGTACAAGGCGTTCGTACCCTTTATAGGGGACTTACCCTCAAGAATGCGCTTGACTCCTCCAAGTGGGATCGCGAGCAGACTGAACAGAAAATCGACGAAATCTTCCCCAGCTTCAGCGTACAGAAACTTGTTCGTAGACTTTTGTACCATCACTTTCAAGTTCATCGTTTTGGATGAACCTTTAACCTGATAATCTGATGAAGTCCTCTCCTCACATTTCCTTGCCGTAGAGTTAATATCTCCTTCCCTCTTGAGTACGATATCGGACAGAGGAGTCGAGGAGATCAACGCCGCCTTGAGCAAATCCATGACCTAATATCATCGAAAAACTAATTAAAGGCGACAACAAAATAAAGAAAACGAGCAAATTAAAGAGGATCGATCGACAAGGTTCACCTCAGAGAAGCCAAAGGTTACGTTCATCGTCTCGGCCTCGCTCATGTCTGAAATCCCAAGATCGCTTACAATCTGCAGGAGCCCTTCCATGGGGACCATCTTCAGATTTTCAGTAACGAAAACGGACGCGTCCTTCGCCATAAAAGCTACGTCAAGACAAGGAACAGTTTGAGAAATGGTTTTAGCTTCTTCTCTAACGATCGGACTCATTTTGCACTCTCGGCAGTCGCCGGGGCTGTCATAACTCACGCTTACGCTCTGGAATCTCTCAAATAGTACACATCTCCGGCCACAAACGAAATATTCGTGTGGCGGTGAATCAGTGATATCGAGCTTCAGCATCTTACATTCGGCATCGAATGAGCTACGTGGATGGAGCAGAATGGACTTGGCACCCTCCGTCCAGAAATGGGCTGTATCGAGATTTGCTAAGCCGTTGTACAGTGTTTAGGCTTCCGAAGGTGGGCGCTTCGTCTCCGTAGTGCTTCTTCAAGATCTTGACGATGGATCCCAATGGCAGTGTGAGGAAGCTTATCAGCACATCTGCGAAGCTGCTGTCGGCTTCTGCATATAGGAACTTGTTTTCCTTCCTATTCACCATTACTTTCAATGAGAGCTTAGCATCTGAGTTGGCAGCATCAGACATTTTGCTATTGATTAATATATGTGGAGGCACGAACAGAAGAAAATCTCTGATGAAGATGTTGAATTGAAAATTTCATTTACAGACTCCATTTTTATGGGGGAAGAAGTAAACCAAGAGGCAGTGGCGACCTTCTGCATTCAGTCCCTTTTCATGAACAATAATTAAGTTTTAATGAAATTAATGTATGGTGAAACTTGAATTAAAGGATGAAGGGAATTTCTATGGACAAAAAAGAATAGGAAATCTAATAGTCCTAAGTTTAGATTTCTGTATCTATAAAGAATGATTGGATGCCATTGCTGTTTGTCAAGATTTCATCAAATATTACCAGCAAAATGTCTAGTGATAGTAAGGACGATGTTAAATTATCCTCGACGGTTTTCGTGAACAAGGAGCAAAACAAGGTACTGTATGCAGTAGCAGACAACCATTTTGCCGACATTTTGTTGAGCTTCTTGACTTTGCCATTGGGAAGAATTGTCCGAATCCTCGACAAGTATTACGGAGACGAGGCGCCTGCCATTGGAAGCTTGAGCAGTTTGTACCACAGCTTGGTAAATCTTGATAGCTCCTGTTTCTGGACTGAGGGTGCGAAGGAGGCACTGCTCGATCCGACAAGTTCATTCGATGCCAAACACAAACAGCTGAAACTGGATTTCTCCGAGTCTCCCCCTCTCGAATACTTCAAATGCGTGTCCTGTAAACATCTTGATGGCTTCCTCAGCGTAAGCAAGTACTATGATGAACTTAGTTATTGCCAAATTTGTAGACGCTACGGTCGGATCAAAAAATTTGTGACCCGAAAGCCGATTGAAGCTCTTTCTAGTGGTGGAGCCTTCGCTGCAGAGGAAGCATCCTTCATAATCACTGATAATCTGCATATATTTCCAAAAGAGTCGATGTTCGCCCGAATCATAACCGTTCTCGGCACTCCAGACATGGATGAGATCAAGCAAATACAAGTGGATTTTGGCATCAGTGAGGTGATCATTTCTCCAATCCAGTCTTTAATTCCTAATTTTAATTTTTTCATTCATAATTTAGTACTATTTTGGTTAGATTATGAAGTTGTTGAAGGCATCCTTAACTTCCCCAACACCACTGTCGGACGTCATCCTCAATAACCGTTCAACGGATGGATCGCAACTGAGGGATCGCATACAGCCGAGAGTAAGGGAAAAAATCGAAAACATCAACACCGGTAATATGAGTTTGAAAATGTTCATACAGATATCCACGGGTAAAGTACTGAGCTATCGTGCCGAAGAAGATTTTGTGGAGTTCCTGTTTAGCATTTTCCACTTCCCACTGGGAGAACTTGAGCATCTCTTTGAAGGTAAGACATGTTTCAAGGCCATAAACAACTTGTACCGCAGCGTAGCTGAATTTATAAACGACGACTATTTCAAGACCCCGGAAACAAAGCAAAGGCTAATGAAACCAAATCTGTCTCATGGTTCTATTTCTAACAACCACATTCTTCCACTCACCGAAGAATGCTTGCCTTCTTCTCACTATAGCGATCTCTCGATCTTTACTACTACTAATTTCCCGAAAGGGAAGGGGAGTTATCTTCGAGGGCCAAAAGTTTACGTGGTGGGTGATAATTTAACTGTTACACCTTATTGTTCAGGCTCTTTCTTTTCCGGTCTCGAAATGCAGAAAGTCCGAGCATCTGATGTCAAAGTATTAATGGTGGAAATGGGGCCGAAAGAGGTAGATATATCATTTGAAACATCAAACATGTTTAAATGTTGAGACTAATTAAGCTTGGTGTGTTGCAGGCTTTAAGCATATTGAAAGCTTCTCTTGCATCCACCTCTGCTCTCTCCGATGCTTTGTTAGCTAACATACTTCTCGACAAATGACTGAAGAGATCCGACAAGTTCGATCCGATTCTTCGGTTATTGCTTTACATCTTTGCTCAAGTTTAATAAGTCGTAATGGTGTTTGATTTTTTAATTTGATTCTAGTCCTTCATATATATATATATATATATATCTAAGCATTCCAATTGTTTGATGAAATGCCGCATAATAATATCGTCTTCGGAAACTGTAATTAATTCCAGGAGTAGAAACTTACGAACTTTTGGGTGTTCATTCCAAGATAGATGAATTTAAAACCTATAATCTTTCGTAATTGTTATATTGCAAACTTAGAATTAGTTGGAGATTGGCAAAGTGTGCGAAAACCATAAATCACGTCAATTTAAGAGTATATGTTTGCATAAACAAACAAAATGTACATAATATGTTTGATAAAAATCCAGACTCAGATTTCAGTGAGCACGAGATGTTCGAAAAAAGGCCAAAAACCAAGAAGTGGGAGACGTTGCTTCACACGAATACACGATATATAGTGATTCATTTGAATTATCAATTTCACAGATGGTGTTCGATAATAGAACAAATTCATTCGCAAATACAGAGCAATAAAATTTTATAAACTTAATCTAGTAAACAGAAACATAACAAAACATCATAGAAAACCATGGATTTATCACACCTCAGACTTCTCTCTTCGGCTCTTTGTTCGACGAACTGAATTTGTTACGAAGGAGAGCATCAGTGAGAGCACAAGTGGATGTAAGGGATGCTTTAAGTATGTTCAAAGCCTGCACCAATAGAAGTCTATCTCAAGCATCTAAACATATATATACGAAACATATAGTATTCATTCCATGATATCAAAATGATGTTTTACCTCTTTCAACCCGATTTCGAGCTCCACTTCTTTGACATCAGATACCGGGATTTTGAGCTCCCTCAGCCTAGAAAGGATGGAGACAATACAAAAAGGTGCCACGCTCAAATCATCTGCAACCTGATAAGTTCTCGGTCCATCGAGATATTTCCCCTGCCCTTTTGGAAACTTAATGGAAGAAAACGAAGAGGGCAAGCATTCCTCGATGAGGGGGAGAAATATATAGTCTTTGGAAAGACAACCAAGGGGAGGGTTAGGATTGCTTAGCCAATTTTTCAAATCCGGGCAATCCAAAGACTTGTCGTCTATGAGTTCTGTAATGCTCCGGTAAATGTTGTCGATGGCCTTGATACCGGTCTCTCCTCCCACAAGGTGCTCAGCTGCTCCCGCAGGGATAAGGAAGATACTAAACAGAAACTCGACAAAATCTTCCTCGGCCTGAGCGTACAGCAACTTACCACTAGATTTCTGTACCATGGCTTTCAAGATCATGTTCTTGGAGTTGGGGTTTGCTTGAATCTCATGATTCTCAACTAACCTCATTGGTTCAGATTCCAGAGTTTTGTTTACTGTTTTATCGAGTAGTACGTCCGACAACGGAGTGGGGGAAACGAAGGATGCCTTCGCCAACCTCCACATCTAATGAGAAAACGCCAACACTCAATACACAAAAACAAATTGAAAATGAATGAAGACGTAGGTATAGAATCAAGAATCTCACCTCTTTTAATCCAATAGTCAAAGTGATTGGCTCAGCCTCATCCATATCCATGTCCGTAATGCCAAGAATGGTGATGATCGAAAAGATACCTCTCGTGTTGGGAAATATCAGCAGATCATCAGAGATTACGAAAGATGCTCGTCGCGAAGTGAAACGTTCATAGCCAGTAGCAGCTTCAGACCCCTTTTCGAGCTCCGGGTAACTCGTCGGATCGAGCAGAGTGTCCCTAGCACCCTCGGTCACGAAACTGGCGCCATCGAGATCTGTCATGCTACGGTACAAGCTGCTTAAGCTCCCGACGGTGAGTGCTTCGTCTTCACAATAGAGGGCATTGATGATTCCTCCCAACGGGGAAGTCAAGAAACTCAGCAAGGTGAATACAAATTCGCCGCTGGCTTCGGCAAAGAGCACCTTACCTTTCTCCTTATTTATCATCACTTTCAAGTTCAACGAGAAGACAAACCATTTGGTAGGATCAAACATTCTTCTGGGTTTAGGTGTACAGAAGATTGAGACGAACACAAACGAAATCAAGATTTTTAAGTAAAACCAAGAGTTATCAGTTATTCAAAATTATGAGTCCTTCTGCATTCCCTCCCTCTTTTCGAGCAAAGAATTGATTATCAAGAATTAATGGACCAATCAAATTCCAAGACTACATTGGAAGCAGACGGGACTCTTCAATCCCTTATGACCTGGTTAGGTAATAGTACAATTTAAGTCATTGTTAACGGCTAAAAGTAATAAATGAAAGACGAATTTTGGGTGTGCGTGTGATAGTGGCCAAACGGTAAGAGTTATGAGTAGGTGTAAAAGTCTCGAGTTGGAGGTCTTCGTTGGCTTAACTAATACTCGTACTATTTCAAAATGAAACACGAAGTCTTTCAAAAAACTGAAATTACCATATTGTTTCGCATCCAATCTTTTTTAATTCATACACTCACACGCGCATTCAAGATGTCTCGAACACCTGACCTCTCGATCGGACGTGAGCATCTTAACTGCGCTCCGTTGGCGTTCTTAAAAGCATTTGGGTTTGCTATGTTTCTTTTTTGTTTCTTTTATTTTAGACTTGAATTCAAAGGTCGCTGATATCATGCTCTCCTCCACTCATACGAACACACAACCGAAAAAAAAAAAAAAAAAAAAAAAAAAAAAAAAAAAACAGAAAAAACAGAAAAAAGTAAAAAAAAAAAATAGAAATAACTTGCATGCTTAAAAGAGGCCGATATAACCGGAAAAAATCAAACGATCAAAGCAAAAATAGAAACAAAACAAGTTCCGTTGGTAACAAAATTTGCAGAAAGGATCGATGAGTCTCAGAGTTCTTCTCTCTTTGGTTGTTTGATCGGTGTGGGACTCAGCAGTGCATCAGACAGAGCAGAAGTGGATGTAAGAGAGGCTTTCAGTATGCTCAAACCCTGCACCAACAACAAAATATTCATCTCAACATCTAAACAAAACATAATTTTTAGTCAAAAGATTCAAAACTGCATGCATTACCTCTTTCAATCCTATTCGCAACTCCGCCTCTTCCACATCAGACATCGTGATTTTCAGCTTTTTCAGACTGGAAAGCGTGGACATGGCGCAAAAGGGCTCAACAGTAAGATCGTCCATCACCTTATAAGTTTGCAGGGGTTGAAGATAAATTCCCTGCCCTTTCGGAAAATTAACAGAAGAAAACGATGATCTGCAGATATTGCCAAACAAGACCGGATCCTTCGGAATCATCCGTGCTCTTGGCATTACGGACACGGATGAAGCTGAGGCAGTCCAAGTGGAACTTGGCTTTTGTGAGGTGATTCTTAATTCTCAAATTTAAATCTTATTTTGAATATATAATTCCGTTCTCTCTTATTTTGAATAATATTTTCTACTGTTGTTAGATTATGAAGTTGTTAAAGGCATCCTTGACGTCCCCGACTCCATTGTCCGATGTCATCCTCGCTAGAACAACACAGATGAAGTACTCTACAATCATGGAACATGAACCAAAAATTGAAAAGGAGGGAAATCCCAACTCTAAGTACTTCAATCTGAAAATGATGGTACAAAAATCTAGAGGTAAGGTATTGTATGGTCAAGCTGATATAAAGTTTATAGAGTTTCTGTTAGTTTCCTCCATATCCCGGTGGGAGGGGTTGAGAATGTATTGGGTGGTAAAACTTGTTTTGAGGCTATCAACAACTTAGGTCGGACCACAGCCGATCTTATAGAAGGCGAGCATTTCAAGACCTCAGAAACTAAAAAGAGGATAATGAAACGTAATCTTGTTCATGGTTGTATTTCCGACAACCCCATTCTTCCCCTTACTGAAGAACCCTTGCCTACTCACTACAGTCAAGCATCTTACTCTGGGTACTTTTCTTGTCGTAAGTTTCCAAGAGGGAAAGGGAGTTAATTATCTACAAGAACCGCCAGATTATCAAGTGGCCGATGATTTAAGTGTTGCACCTTATTGCGTTGTGTCCATCCTTTCCAGTTTGAGAGAGCAGAAGATCCCATTATCTGATGTGGAAGAAGTGGAGATGAAGATCTGATTGAAAGAGGTAAACTTTCATTGAGAAATACTTGTTGTTATTGTAGTTCCCATTGTATATGTTTAGATTACGGTTGAGAGGAATTATGTTGGTGTAGGCTTTAAGCATACTGGAAGTTGCTCTTAGATCTACCTCTGCTCTCACTGATGCTCTCCTCAATCCCACATCGAACAAGCTTAAGCAACTGAAGACCGAACCCCAAGTTTGATTAGCCTTTGCAAATGTTCTACTCTTACTGCAACAATCTTTTCTTATATCAATAGCTTTCTATATACGTTCGTTGGATTTTGCAGCCATTTGGAACATTTGTTACTTTGCAAATTGTTGGTCTGAACTCTGAAATCGCATTGTCGATGCTAGTACTCTAAATTCATAGACCAAAACCCCTTGAATTCTCTTGATGTTGTCCATATATATTTTTACTAGCTGAATTTACAATGAAACGTATGTTTGTTTTGTATTGCGTGGCAAAAGTTGTTTTAAGTAGCTTTTATCGGAGCTCATCCGATCTCATAGAAGGCAAGCATTTGAACACCTTTGAAGCGAAAGAAAGGATAATGAAACATAATATCATACATGGTTGTATTTCCAAAGACTCCATTCTTCCCCTCACTGAAGACATGATGTTGCCTCCTAGCTACAATGTAGTATGTAACTGGATATTTTGTGGCAAGTTTCGATCTTTCGCTGTAAAGTAGAGATGTATGTACGATGCGTGTTGTGTAAAATTTGATATTACGATCTCTATTCGTACGAAGATAAAACAGAAATAGAAACAATACTTTGCATATACTGGAAAAACAGGTCTCTCAATTACTGGAAAATTAAGGGTCATTACAAAAATAAAAACATAGAACCATTATAGCAGAATTAATCTTAGGCTTCCTTCTTCACTCGTTTGTTTGGTATGTGCTTGAGGAGCGCATCGGTGAGAACAGAAGTGGACACGAGAGAAGCTTTCAGTATGCTCAAACCCTGCATCAAACATACAAAACTTCGTCTCAACATATAAAAACATACACATCATCTTTGTTAAACTTGAGGAAAGAAAGATATGAATTTGAACTATCTTACCTCTTTCAATCCAATTTGCAGCTCCACCTCTTTAACATCAGACAAGGGGATTTTGAGGTTATTGAGAGTGGCGAGGGCGGAGACAGCACAAAAAGGTGTGACAGTTAGATCATCTGTCACCTTGTAAGTTGTGGGACCTAAGATATAATTCCCATATCCTTCGGGAAAATTACGAGAAGAGATCTGCCAGATTTTACAGTCGACATTAAAGGATTCTTGAGTGAGGCGGAGGATGTGTTTTTCGGAGATACAACCGAAGGGCCCTACCCCTTCTTTGGGCCTCGAAGTCGGCCCAACCGAGTCCATTACCATCAAGCCTCTCCTCTCTGAATTGGGCCGAAACCTGGGCCTCAACATTTCGGCCCATGATATTTTAATTACCCAGCCCACCTCCTCTTCCTTATCCAAGCCCAACTCCATATTAATACCAACCCATAACCCCTCGACCTAGCCCGTGATTTCCCTCCCCACTCCACCATTTCTCCCAAGCCCACCCACCAATCGAGTCCTTGTCCAGCTGGACACTCAACCAACACCATCTCCACATCACTCGCTACTCTTGCCACCTCACCCCTCCCTTTAAATATCATTCCCAACTCTGCGGATCCCACCTCCAACTCACCTCCATTAATTTCCCCCCAACAGCCGACCCCACCATCCCCCTACATTTAATTGCATCAGCTACCAAAGCCTCCAGTAGCCTTTCCATACCAATAAACGCCACTGCCATTACCAAAAATTCATCCGAAATTTCGAAAAATCCCCCAGAAAATTCCCAAAAAAATCCCACATCTTTTGCATCACTTTTCCATAAACCTAAATCAACTCCCATTGATTTTCATGAGATTTCCACTTCAAAAAAATTGGGATCAATCTCCACTCATGAGGAAAAACCAATGATCTCTTTTTCAAAAACTGACACATCCTCTCTTGTAAGGAATTTGGAGCTTGCTATGGTGGGAAAATTCTCGCAAGTCATCCCGAATCCGACACAGATTGCTAAGGCTCTTGGAAACATCAAGCTCCTCGGTAACTTGACTTGAAATTTTTTGAATGCTAGGCCATATCTTGATAACATTTTCTGATAAGCATGATTTTGTGAATTTCATGGCTAATGTGGCTCTAAAACCTATCTTATATGTGAATGGACATCCTATGAGATTGTTTAAATGGACTCCTACGTTTGATGTGTCTCATGAAACACCGGTGGTTCCGGTTTTGTGTAGGTTGCCCGGTCTACCTGCTCACTTGTTTGATGTTCATGCTTTGCATGCTGTTGCTTCTTTGATTGGGACTCCTGTCCACATTGACCATCACATGGCCACACGTGCACGCTTGTCTTATGCCCGTGTTTTTGTTGAGGTGGATTTGACTGCTAGCATCCCTAGGGAGATTTTCTTAAATATTGATGGTGTTCTTTTGAGTCAAAAAGTTATTTTTGAGAAACTTCCGGATTATTGCATGGGTTGTAGACATGTTGGGCACTCTGTTGAGAATTGTTTCACTGTGAACGGGGTTGCTAAGAGATGGGGTAATGGATGAGGGGAGTGGAGGCTCCGAAGGGGGAACCAAGGTGAGGGGAGTGGATGAGGAGGGATCAGAGGCAAGAGATGGGGTAATGGAATTGACCGGAGGAGTGGTCTTGGGGGTCTCACGGCCTCTTGGAAGAGACACGGGTCGAGGCAAGGGGCCTATGAATGGCCGAGGGCGGGGAGTAGGCCTAGCAACCCCGTTGACACTGAAACAATTCTCAAAAGAGTGCCCAACATGTCTACAACCCATGCAATAATTCGGAAGTTTCTCAAAAACAACTTTTTGACACAAAAGAACACCATCAATATTCAAGAAAATCTCCCTAAGGATGCTAGCAGTCAAATCCACCTCAACACAAATACGGGCATAAGACAAGCGTGCACGTGTGGCCGTGTGATGGTCAATGTAGACCGGAGTCTCAATCAAAGAAGCAACAGCATGCAAAGCATGAACATCAAACAAGTGAGCAGGTAGACCGGGCAACCTACACCAAACCGGAACCACCGGTGTTTCATGAGACACATCAAACGTAGGAGTCCATTTAAAAAATCTCATAGGATGTCCATTCACATATAAGATAGGTTTTAGAGCCACATTAGCCATAAAATTCACAAAATCATGCTTATCAGAAAATGTTATCAAGATATGCCTAGCATTCAAAAATTTCCAAGTCAAGTTACCAAGGAGCTTGATGTTTCCAAGAGCCTTAGCAATCTATGTCGGATTCCGGATGACTTGCAAGAATTTTCCCACCATAGCAAGCTCCAAATTCCCTACAAGAGAGGATGTGTCAGTTTTTGAAAAAGAGATCATTGGTTTTTCCTCGTGAGTGGAGATTGATCCCAATTTTTTTGAAGTGGAAATCCCATGAAAATCAATGGGAGCTGATTTAGGTTTATGGAAAAGTGATGCAAAAGATGTGGGATTTTTTTGGGAACTTTCTCGGGGATTTTTCGAAATTTCGGATGAATTTTTGGTAATGGCAATGACGCTTTTTGGTGTGGAAAGGCTACCGGAGGTTTTGGTAGTTGATACAATTAAATGGAGGGGGATGGTGGGGTCGGCTGTTGGGGGGAAATTTAATGGAGGTGAGTTGGAGGTGGGGTCACAGAGTTGGGGATGATATTTAAAGGGAGGGGTGAGGTGGCAAGAGTAGCGAGTGATGTGGAGATGGTGTTGGTTGAGTGTCCAGCTGGACAAGGACTCGGTTGGTGGGTGGGCTTGGGAGAAATGGGTGGAGTGGGGAGGGAAATCACGGGCTGGGTCGAGGGGTTATGGGTTGGGATTAATATGGAGTTGGGCTTGGATAAGGAAGAGGTGGGCTGGGTAATAAAAATATCATGGGCCGAAATGTTGAGGCCCATGTTTCGGCCCGATTCAGAGAGGAGAGGCTTGATGGTAATGGACTCGGTTGGGCCGACTTCGAGGCCCAAAGAAGGGGTAGGGCCCAAATGTGAACTAGGTTTAGAGAGAGGGGGGAGAGAGGGGGGGGAGTGGGGGGGGCGCCGTTTTTTGTGAGGAGGTGAGGACAGCCGACGGGGAGTCGGCGTCGGTTGTGCCGGAGACGGCGGCTTGGCCGTGGGAGTGACGGCCAGCAGAGGCTCGCGCGTCGGCAAAGAGAAGACGGCAGCGGGCATGTCGCTCCGGAGAGGGGGGGGGGGGATGAGACGGCGACGCGTCGGCGTTGAGCGCGCGTGAGGATCGGCGAATCGCGCCGGAGCGATCGAGAACCATTTCCAACGGAGACTGTCTGACGGCGGCAAGGGAGTTTTCCAGATCTGGGAGAGAAGGAGATCTCGGGCCAGTCTTCGCAGAGAAAGTGGGGACGACGGCGAGGGAAGCCGCCGTCGGAGCTGGCTGGAGAGAGACGACGGAGTAGGTGGCTGCCGGCATTGATGGTTCAAGAAGGGCTTTGACGACTCTCCCCAACGGCAAAGTCAAGAATACAGCACCTTGGTTCTCTCTTTATTCACCATCACTTTCAACTGCAACTTAGCATCCTTTCTTTTAACAGACATTCTGTCAAAATACGAGGGACGAGTGATGGTATACAATATTAGACTTGAATGGAATCCAACCCTTTTAATGGGGGCAAGAGATCAATCCAAGAGTCGTCGCTGTAGACTGTAGTCCCACCAAATTCCATTTCCTTTTAATTATTAGTTAATTAATTAATTGCTCATAATGTAGGAGTTGGAATTTAGAAGGTCTTATTATTATCCACTCTTCGATTAATTTGCACCCGTTGAGAATTCAAAGCAACATATTGTTTGGATTAAGGAAACTCCGAATGTGATCTGATTCTAACTTAATTAAGTTAATTATGCGTGGAAGTGGAAATGGATAAATTTGTTTATGTCTTAACGAGATAGGATCATCTGTCTCCAAATTGATGTATCAATGGTGTACCATACACAAAATTAGGAAAATTTGAATTTTCTCTATTAGTGATGATTTTGAATTTGGTTATTAGTGTATCAAAACTTCCTATTTTGCATAAGGTACACCATTGGTACACCAAATTTGGGAACAGAGGATCTCAACTCTTAACTGTTTTAAATTCGGATAACCAGAGTAACTAATTCGATGCTTAGCCTCGTGGAAACAATTACTTTTGAGCGTTTCATTTAAGCTAAAGTAATTTGTTTTAAGCGGGGAGAGGGAGAGATCACGTACAAAAGAGTCTCGAAAGAAATGAGAAGTGATTTGGAAAATTGATGTTAGTGCGATGTATGTACGGTACAAATTTATGCAATATGACTACACTAAAAATGTATTATAATGATTGATGCATTACAACCATAGATACCATGTATTATAAATGTGCATGAAATACATCATTTTTTACTTTTACAAAAAATCTACTTTGCACGGGATCTCAACCCTTTATTTTAATTTGTAGTCTGTTTATATTAATCTGATGGAAATGTACTATACATCTACTGTGGTTTTAGTTGTGTATTGATTCTGAGCTTATGATATATCCAGACAAAGATAGATTGAAATAAAACACACGACGTGAAGCACCAACCTTCATACATAGAAGAGTGTTTTAATTAGGAATTACTTAAGAAACAATAATTGCAACAAATTAAGGATCAGTCACAGGCTTCTGTCTTTGGTTTTTTGATGGAGATGTGATTGAAGAGAGCGTTAGAGAGAGCATGAGTGGACGTAAGAGACGCTTTCAGTATGCTCAAACCCTGCACCAACAAAAACGACAACAACAAAATCATCTCAAACGCCATATAACAACACACAGAGAGATGAGAAAAGTGGATAACACAATGAAATGACCTCTTCGAAGCCAATTTTGACCTCCACTTCTTTGACATCAGATAGCAGGACTTTCTGCTCTCTCAGGCTCGTAAGGATTGAAACGAAACAATAGGGCACGACGGTCAAATCATCCGTCACCTTGTAAGTTTGGGATCCTTGAAGATAAGCCCCCTTCCCATTGGGAAACCTGGCAGTAGAAGCCAAAGAATATTGACTGCTACAGAAGTCAGCAGGTGAGAGTTCTTGAGCGAGGCGAAGAATGTGGCCTGGGGAAATACAGCCATGAACCACAGTTGGTTTCATTAGCCTATATTTCGTACCTACAGTATTGCTGAAACACTCTTCGTCTAGAAATTCGGATGTGCTTCGGTACAAGTTGTCTATAGCCTTAAAGCAAGCTGTCTTACCGCCAAGTAGATTCTCAACTCCGCCTAGCGGGATATACAGGAGACTAAACAGAAACTCTACGAAATCTTTCTTAGCTTGTGCAAACAGTAACTTACCCTTAGAGTTTTGTATCATCACTTTCAAAATGAATTTACCAGAGACGGTGGCACAAGATTCCTTCGTTTGATAAGTCAGGATTGGATAGTAGATCCGTGTTGCTTTGTTGAGGATGACATCCGACAACGGCATTGTGTTATGGTTAAAGATGGAGACTGTATTGTTGGCACGCCGGAGGACGGAGGAGAAGGGTCAAAATTAGGGCTTGGAGGTGAAATTGAGATGAAAAGAGGGAAACGTTTTGTTGCTGGTTCAAATGGGGAAGGAGTAATTGGAGTAGTTGGAGTTCCACGTGGCAGCAGCTGGTGAAGAATTGTTTTTGGAAAAGTTGTTAGTGCTTTTTGTTTTATTAAGTACGTTTTTAATATGTTTATGTTGCTTGGGGGTTAAGTTGGAACTTTGGGATATTTTAGGGGGTGGCTTGCTTTCTAAGCAGATTATGAAATGAATTACTTTTCTCTCTACTTTCTCTCTCTATCCCTCTCCTCCTATCTCTCTCGCCCTTCTCAAATTCTGCCACTGTTCCATTGATTACACAACAGTTTATACACATCAACACCAGAAATTATTAATACAGGTTGTAGTGTTCACTACAATTGGTATCATCCACTCGATCCGATGGCCGACGTTACTCGCTTCAAGGATCTGCAAGAGGCGCAAAAGAGATTGGATCAAGCTTGGCAATCTGAATCATTGAAAAGAAATGCAGCTGAACAGAAAACCCAAGAACAAATTGCTGGTATGGATAAGAAATTTGAGCATCTCACTAAAACCTTGGCTGATATGCAGCTCCAGTTACTTAATTTTACTCCTAGTGACTCTTCTGCTGGGATTTTTGGGTCTCCATCTGGGGGTAAGAGCGGGTCTGGTTCTAATTTTGTGCATACTCCCCTTCCTAAGGTTGATTTCCCACGCTTTGATGGCACAAACCCTAGGGCTTGGATTATCAAATGTAATAGCTATTTTAAATTGATGCCTTCGATTCCAGATGCTCAACGTGTTCATTTAGCTTGCATGCATTTTGATGGAAAGGCCCTATCATGGTTTCAAAATCTTAATATGGGGGAGTTGATTATTACTTGGAAACAGTTTCTGGAGGTTATTTCTGCTAGGTTTGAGGAGTTGAATGTTTCTAACATAATTGAAGAATTCAACAAACTCAAACTGACTAGCTCTTATGAGGATTATGTGGATAGAATTTCTGAATTGCGGTCTTGTTTATTGATGGAGGATGCTAGCAAGTTTAGTGAAGACTATTTTATTGCTAGTTTTATCAGTGGATTGGGTGATGATCTAAAATACTTCATTAAAATGTTCCATCCCCACACTCTGGACCAGGCCATTGAGTTGGGCAAGCAGCAGTTACTTACTTTGGATGCTATAGCTAAAAGAGTGAGACCACCTGTTAAACAATTTGCTGGTGCATCTAGTTTTAAGAAACCTGAATTCTCCCTTCAAACCAATCCTACTTCTCAGAAACCAGTTGCCCCACCTACTCAGAAAACCACCACTAAACTTCTAACTTCAGCTGAAATGGCTGCCCGGCGAGAGAAGGGTCTGTGTTACAACTGTGATGAGAAATTCTTCCCTGGCCACAGATGTAAAGCTCGTATGTTATACATGGTTATGACTGAGGAAGAGGAATCTTTGTATTCCCAGGCAGCTGTGGTGCAGGAACCAGTTTTGGAGCATGATGCTTTTATTCCTGATATGGAAGAGGTTCAAATGTCTATTCATTCTATGTTGGGTGAGGCTGGGTTAACTACCATGAGGGTGGTTGGTGAGGTTGGTGATCAACAGCTGAATATCTTGTTGGATACGGGCAGCACTCTTAGTTTCCTTCAAGAGAATACAGCTATGAAATTGGGATGTACCATTCATCATGACAAGCCATTGTTAGTGAGAGTTGCAAATGGCCAGAAGTTAATTAGCACTAAGAGAGCTACTGATTTCAAATGGGTGGTTCAGGGGCATGAATTTCAGTTCTCTCCTCGGCTTTTGAAGAATGAAGGTTGTGACATGATTTTAGGGGGGGATTGGTTGAGATTCTGTACTCCTATAGAACTGGATTACCTGAATATGAGTGTTACAGTTACTCTCAATGGTGACAGGGTGAAGCTCAATGCTCTTACTAATGTTGTGGACTGTACATTAGTTACTGGTCCAGGTTTGAGCAGCTTGATTCATCATGAACTTGGTTCTATTGAGGAGATTTTTGTTGTGGATAGTGCTGGTTCCTTGCCTGATATTCACCCTGATCTGGATTCTTTATTAATTCAGTATGCAGATATTTTTGAGGAGCCTACTGGTTTACCTCCTATGAGAGGCATTGAACACAGTATCCAATTGAAACCTGGGAGTGTTCCTAAACATATTTACCCTTATAGGACCTCTCATATTCATAAAGATGAAATTGAGAGGATTGTTAAGGAAATGTTGCAGGCTGGGATTATTCAGCACAGCAGGAGTCCCTTTGCTTCCCCAGTTATTTTGGTGAAAAAGAAGGATCATACTTGGAGGATGTGTGTTGATTATAGATACCTGAATTCTCTAACAATCAAACATGATTTTCCTATCCCTATCATTGATGAGTTGTTGGATGAATTGTTTGGGGCTAAATACTTTTCCAAAATTGACCTCAGATCTGGATATTTTCAAATTCTGGTTAAGCCTTGTGACAGGTATGTTACAGCTTTTAGCACACATCATGGCCACTTTGAGTTTCTTGTTATGCCCTTTGGCTTATGTAATGCCCCAGCTACTTTTCAGTCTTTGATGAATCAAGTTTTTCAAGATTATTTGAGGAAGTTTGTACTAGTGTTCTTTGATGATATTTTGATCTATAGCAAAACATGGGAGGATCATCTTTCACACTTGCAGGTGGTTCTGGATTTATTGAGAACACACTTTCTTTATGCTAAGAGAAGTAAGTGTAGTTTTGGACAGGAAAAAATTGAGTATCTGGGTCACATTATTACTGCTGATGGGGTTTCTACTGACCCTGATAAAATCTCTTGTATGGTATCTTGGCCTGTACCTCAGAATGTTAAACAACTTAGAGGTTTTCTGGGGTTGACTGGATATTATAGGAAATTTGTTAAGAACTATGGCATTCTAAGCAGTCCCCTTACTTCCCTTTTGAAAAAGGACAATTTCCTATGGACCTCTGAGGCAGAGATGGCTTTTCAGAAACTTAAGGATGCAATGACTACAGCCCCTGTGTAATAGCCCGGTTTTTCTTAGTGAGTAATAAAAACCTTGGCTTTATTTTAATAGTAAGAATATTATCGAGGATGTCATTAAAGAGTATTATTATTATTAAAACAAATATTAAGTGCTACTACTACTAGTAATATCCTCGGTAATAAAAGTATTGCCCAAAACGAGAGTCGAACTAGTGAAAGAAGGCCGAGGAAACGAATCGTAAATTTTTATGATTTTAAGGGTCGAGGCCCACTTAATGATCGAGGCCCACTTCACGAATGGTTGGCAGATTATTATTTCGGCCCAAGAGAGGAAGCCCATTTTCGTTCAAAAATACCCAATAACAGTAAAAAGGCCCAAGGCCTTTCTCAAGCCCATAGTATGTGTCCATATATGCATACTACCAAAAAAAAAAAAAAAAAAAAAAAAAAAAAAAAAGGGAAAAGAAATGGAGGCAGAACAGTAATTACGCCTAACAGTAGGCTATGTCACAAATCTGAGCATGCAATCCCCTTGTCAGTCCCTAATTACAATTTAAGAAGGCTAAACCACAATTAAGAGAGAATTAGTTGATCATTAAGCCCCCTCATTATTACTTCTGCATGGGAAAATGGAGGCTAATGGCACTAGCCGCCCTCCCTCCTTCCCTTTGTCTCTAATTTCTCTCTTCCAACACTCCATGACCTGCAACTTCATCTTGGAAACATCACTCCAGCCAATCACACTCCTCTCAACCTCTTCATTACCTTGTGCACGCCCCAAACCCCTCTCAAGAGCAGCCATATTCTGCAAAACACCATTTACACAAATAAGTCACAATCCCATCCACATACACATTCACCAAATACTCACATTCACAAAAGAGAGATAGCAAGTTAGAGAGTAAGTTGAGAGCAAGAGGAACCCCCGGAGGAGCACAACGACTGCCGAGAAGCTGCTGGAAGTTCAGCCTCGACGCGGACCATTCAAGACGTTAAAATCACTCCGTTCTTCTTTAGGTAAAGGCTAAATCCCTCATTATTCGACCCCTAACTCATTTAGACCAGCTAAGGACCTCACCTCTCTCTCTAGGAAGGAGAACGAAGGGAAGAGAACGCGTACAAGAAGGAGAACGAGAGAGGACAGCCCTTAATCGAAAGCTCGGGACTCATTTTCAGTTTCTCACGGTAAGAACGAACCTCAAGCTCTCCCTTAGAACGATTGACAAGGCCCTAATGCTTAGAAACTAAATCTACTATCTAGGTTCGAGTTATCTTCGGAGAAGAGAGGGAAAGAAAGGGAGAGGGAGCTAACGAGGTGACGAACGAGAACGGACAGCCCCGCAAACAGCCCGTAACCACCAACATTTCGATCCCGCACACAAGTAAGTGTTTCCATACCCTCCCTAAGACCTAGAGAACACCAAAGCATGATTTTCCCCTTAGAATGAATCAAGAACTCAATCTAGAGGCTGCCCTAGTTGTGAAAACCCCCAAAACATGTTACAAGTTAGTTTAAGGCCTCAAGAACCGAAGCATGAAAACATAGGTAGATTCGAGAAACAATGCATGCATATAGAGACTTCAAAAATCAGATTTATGCCCCTCGTTTAACCTCTAAAATCCTCAGTTTGAACAATAGAAAATGATGGATTTCGAATTTCCTAAGAAGAGATAAACTTGCTTCGGAACTACACGCATAAAACACATCCTCTATCTAAGGCTACTGCCCGAGTTCCACCAAGCACAACTCCGTAAAACAATCTTCTCAACAAACACCAACAGCATAACCACATTTACTGCTCAACCTAAACCATAATCCTTAATCGAATCAAGCATAAATAAGGGGGGGAGAGTAGAGAGATACCTCGTCGGCATTGCCGACGGTAGCGCAGAGGCTGCCCGAAGAGGAAGAAGGCCGGAAGTGGAGTAAAGTCAGTATCGTAGCACGGCAACACCATCAGCGGAGGAACCCCGGCAGTCTCGAGGGGCAGCAACGGCATCGGGAGTCGCCGACGGGGACTGCCACCACCTGAAAATAGGAGAAGGAGAAGGGCGTTAGAGGGAGGATATGAAGGAGAGTAGAGGAAGAAGAGGAGACACCGGCGGCAGCATCGCCACCGGCGCCGAGCGGGAACAGAGAGGCAGAGAGAGAGAGAGATGGAGGTCGGCTGTGGTGAAGCCAACAGTATGCCCTAGCCACGAGGACTAGGGCAAGGGACGGACGTCGCACGGCGAAGGCGAGCAGCGGCCGAACGAAGGGGGGGGCCGCCGCCGGAAATCGCAGCAGCAGACGGCGGCGACGACGCGAATGAAGGGGGGGGGGCAGCGATTCGCAGAGAATCGACGGAGGAGACACGGCCGGCGAGCCGTGTTGACGACGGCGAGTCCGAATCGGAGGAGAAGAAACCGACGGGGTCCCCAAATTTCCCCAACCTTCAATTTAGGGTTCCCCTTGGGGGAAGTCGGAAATAGAGAGAGGAGGAGCGCCGACCGACGGCAAGGGAGGCCGCCGGCCGACGCATGCCGGCGGGAACCGGAAGTCTGCAGTGGCGGCAGCGACCGAGCGAGAGAGAAGGAGGAGTTCCGAGAGAGAGGGGGATCGCGATTGAAGAAGGGAGAAGGAAGGAAAATTTTGACAAGTATGGAAATGGGCCGGGCCTGGATTAACGGGCTGGATTTAAGTCGTTGGGCCGGAGTAAAATTCAGTTGGGCCGAGAATTATTCACCAGTTGGGCCGAAAGAATTATTCCGTTGGGCTTATAGTTAATCAGAGGACAAGGACCGCACCCAGCAGTTTCACGGGCTCGATTAATAAAACCACCGAGAGTAAATAATTGAGCCTAAGCCTCTAATAACCCTATTGGGCCTTAATAAGTATTAACATTAGACTTAATAATAAAGCAAGCCATTCTTATTAATCTTGTAAGTGTAGACCACTTACACTGCGTACTAAATCACGAAGCTTTATGAATAGCTTAATCGAATATCCTGCGATCTCTGTCGAGGATGAAAAGACAGTAAGACACAAGAATCAATCGAAGTGATCGATTTCAAATGAGAATCGAGAAACCCTCTATTAAAAGAATAACCATGATAGCGCTATCAGTAAAAGAGAACATAACCTCGATAAAAGACAGCCTTCGCATAAATCGATAAGATTATCGATTTCATTTCCAGTCTCTCATTTTACGTTCTTTGAACGAGGTTAGGCGAAGGAACAGGGTCGAGACTAAGGCGGCGCTCAGAGTTATTTAATTATTTCCAGGAAAGCTATCGAGGTGGGCTTTCAGAAAACTAAAACGTTTCCTTATGCTTTAGTTCTTTTCTTCAAGAATTGTCATGCCATAAAATGTTTTGTTTTTTTATTATTTTGTATGAAATCTACCCGGGAAAGGCTTGTGCCTCAGTTTATCAGAACGATTCGGGCCTATCGGGGTCGCTCCTCAATGGGTTAGTGCACTCAGTCACCGTTAGCTAACGCGGGTTGGCGCGGTCAGGTATCCGGGAGGGTGGCCAACCTCTCCGGGTACACCCCAGTTCATATGTGATGGATTACCAGTATTTAGCTTACAAGTGTCTTTTCTTTTGATTTAAAATGTTTTCGTGAGCATAGGTTTTTCCTAAAACCCCTATGTCTCGCTCGAATGGCTGGCAATTAAATGTTTTGGCATGTGTCCACTGAGTACTTTTGTACTCAGCCCTGTACATATTTCCCATGTGCAGGTTAAGCAGGATGAAGTGAAGTTGCCAGAGGAGCTTTTGTCGAGTATGAAAGTGTTGAAGCCTCTTGGTGGTGCATGTCTCCATACATGCATCTCACGTACTTCCGCAAATGATTGTCATGTAGCTAAACTCACTTCCGCTTAGTGTATCGTTGCAATGTATTGGCTCTATCATAGACAATGACTTCTTTTGAAACAGTGCTTTCGCGTATTTCACGTTGTGCTTCCTATTGTAGGATAACACTTTCCCTCCATTCATTCTCGACGAATGATGGAGATTTCGACTTAATCTAAGGCTATGTCTTCACATCGTTTCACTTTATGTCGTTTGTTTTATTTCATTTCCCTTTTCTTGAGTCGCGACCTCGCTTGGCTAGTTTAGCGGAGCCGGGTCGTGACACCCTGTTTTAGCTTTGCCTAATTTTTCTATTCCTTTCATTGTGGAGACAGATGCTAGTGGAAAGGGGATTGGGGCAGTCCTAATGCAGAATGACAGGCCTATCGCTTTCCTAAGTAAGGCTTTGGGAATCAAGAATCAAGCCCTATCTATCTATGAGAGGGAGTTCTTAGCTGTGATAGTGGCTGTACAGAAATGGAGGACCTATCTACAGGGGCACAAATTCATTATAAAGACTGATCAGCAAGCTTTGAGACATTTACTTGATCAGAAATCTATGAATCCTACACAACAGAAGTGGTTGACAAAATTGTTAGGCCTTCACTATGAAATTCAGTTCAAAAGTGGGGTAGAGAACAAAGTTGCAGATGCTTTATCTAGAAATCCTACTTTTCAGGTTGATTGTGCAGCTGTTTCTACTATAACTCCTTTATGGGTGCATAGGGTCCTCAAAAGTTATGCTCAAGATGCTTTTGTGACAAAAATTTTGACTTCTAAGGCTATTGACCCTACTGCTTATGTGGATTTCTCTATTGCTGAAGGACTGCTCAGATACAAGGGAAAAATAGTTGTGGGTTCAGATCAGCAATTGAGGGACTCTATTTTGCATGAGGTGCATAATTCTTCTTTTGGGGGCCATTCTGGTATTCAAGGAACTTATATGCGGCTTAAAAACTCTTTTTACTGGCCAGGTATGAAGAAGGCTGTTATTCAGTTGGTTCAACATTGTGATGCTTGCCAAAGAAATAAACCACTCAATGGATGCTTACCTGGTTTACTTCAACCTCTGCCTGTTCCTCATACAGCTTGGTCCCATATCTCCTTGGATTTTATCGAGGGTCTTCCCAAATCTGCAGGAAAAGATACAATTTTAGTGGTTATTGATAGATTCACTAAATATGGTCATTTTTTGGCTTTGTCTCATCCCTACACTGCTGAGGGAGTGGCTAAGTTATTTTTGGATTCGATTTATAAATTGCATGGTGCCCCTATAAGCATTGTTTCTGACAGGGATAAGGTTTTCACAAGTGCCTTCTGGAAGGAGTTGTTCAAGCTTATGGGCACTACCTTGTGTCTCTCTTCAGCTTACCATCCCCAAACTGATGGTCAAACTGAGAGGCTGAATCAGTGTTTAGAGAATTACTTAAGGTGCATGGTGAGTGACTCTCCTAGACAGTGGGCAAAATGGCTTCCTTTGGCAGAGTATTGGTACAATACCAATTACCATTCTGCCCTCAAAACTACCCCTTTTCAGGCTCTCTATGGTTACCCTCCCCCAAATCTATCTTTGGAGTCCTATTTTGAGTCCTCTAATGAAGATGCTACTGTTTTGATGGAGCATCGCCAGGGTTTTTTGCAACAGTTACGCGAAAACCTCATCCAGGCACAACATCGGATGAAGTTCTTTGCAGATAAGAAACGAGAGGAACGGGAATTTCAGGTGGGAGAGATGGTTTACCTGAAACTGCAACCGTATCGGCAAAACTCCGTCCATCTCCGGCGGAATCTCAAATTAGCTTCCAGATACTATGGCCCTTACAGAATCCTGGAAAAGATAGGGAATGTTGCTTACAAGTTAGAATTACCCGAGTCTTCGCGTATCCATCCAGTCTTCCATGTCTCTCTACTGAAGAAATGTTTGGGTCGAGATATCATACCTGCTGCTGTGCTGCCTGCTACTGATGCGAATGGAAATTTTGTGGTCGAACCTGTTGCTGTGGTGGATCGTCGCACGGTGAATCGATCGGGCGCCGATGTTTTTCAAGTTCTGGTGCAGTGGTCGCAACTGGAGAATTCTTTCAATTCGTGGGAGGATGTGAAGTTTTTGGGGAAAAAGTTTCCATCTTTCAATCCTTGGGGACAAGGATTCTCTCGTGCGGGGGGTATTGTTATGGTTAAAGATGGAGACTGTATTGTTGGCACGCCGGAGGACGGAGGAGAAGGGTCAAAATTAGGGCTTGGAGGTGAAATTGAGATGAAAAGAGGGAAACGTTTTGTTGCTGGTTCAAATGGGGAAGGAGTAATTGGAGTAGTTGGAGTTCCACGTGGCAGCAGCTGGTGAAGAATTGTTTTTGGAAAAGTTGTTAGTGCTTTTTGTTTTATTAAGTACGTTTTTAATATGTTTATGTTGCTTGGGGGTTAAGTTGGAACTTTGGGATATATATTTTAGGGGGTGGCTTGCTTTCAAAGCAGATTATGAAATGAATTACTTTTCTCTCTACTTTCTCTCTCTATCCCTCTCCTCCTATCTCTCTCGCCCTTCTCAAATTCTGCCACTGTTCCATTGATTACACAACAGTTTATACACATCAACACCAGAAATTATTAATACAGGTTGTAGTGTTCACTACACATTGGTGACGTCAATGATGCCTTCAACAACTTCATAATCTAATAACAACAATACACACAAGCAGTATCAGAAAACAAAACAATACATAGAGATAGAGATAGAGGAATCAATAAGATTGAGACTAGAGAAGGAAGAATTTACCTCACCAAACCCTAAATCAACTTTGATTGATTTGCCAATATTGGCGTCCGTAATGCCAAGGATGCCGGTGATTCGTAGGAACTCAGTCTCACTCGGCAATATTTGCAGATCATCAGAAATTATAAAAGACGATGAATTTTTAGTGAAAGCTTCATCAACGGTACTAGAAGGAGGAGCTTCAGAGCTCTTCGCAACAACTTCTATACTCATCGTACCTCCGCAATATTGGCAAAAGGGGATTCTATCGACGAACACGCTTACATTAAGAAATCTATCAGAGCAATTGCCACAAAAGAAGTATTCAAGAGGGGGAGGATCGCTTATATCTATTCTCAGCTTTTCATATTCGGCTTCAGGCGAACTTCTTGAGTCCAGCACTGTCTCCTTTGCACCCTCAGTCACGAAATGGGCGCCATCAAGACTTGCTATGCTACGGTACAGGCTGCTTAAGCTTCCGATGCTGGGTGCTTCGTCTCCGTAATGCTTCTCGAGGACCTTGACGACTCTCCCCAACGGCAAAGTCAAGAAGCTCAGCAAAATGTCCGTAAAATGGTTGTCTGCAACTGCAAAGAGTACCTTGTTTCCCTCTTTGTTTAGAATGACTGTCAAAGATAGCTTGACACCTTCCTTGCCATCGTCAGATGACATTTTTCTAAAATATGTAACACTATTGTGTATGAGCGATGAAATCTTTTAAAATGACATAAACATTTGAAACCAAATTCCCTCCTCTTTATATGGTAAAAAATCAGACCTACCGAATTCCAGTAGTAACTCTCTCTCTGCATTCACTTCACTTCCTTATTTACGAGATATTGGAACTAACCAAGCCTCCACTAATTCCAAGAGATTAATTAAATAGACGCGTTTCATTTTAATTTATGGTTTTGTGACAACCGGTAGAGATTTAACTACGACGCCTCTTTGCATACTCCGTCCGTCCCATGTCCCGTTTAAAATAACAACGAAATGAGATGGAGGGAGTACCGTACATCTTGTCTTCTTGAATTTCTCAGTGATCGGTTGCAAGAGAACCTTGAGTTTTAGCAATTAGAACTGAATGATTAGTTATTTGAAATCTATATTAGGTGGAAGTGTGGTAATTTAGATTGATACATATGAATTAGTGAAGGAAGAAACAACAGTTTTATCAAAATTAGCGAAGGAAGAAACTACTGACATGCAAATTAGTGATCTGATCGATATATGCGCAGAATGAGGATGCACCGAATGTGTTTGACAAAAACCATGTCACGAAATGGCGTGAGCATGAGGTGTTCGACGAAAAACCAAACTTAGAATTATTGCAAATGCTCCATTATAAGAATCAAATTATTTGCACATAATCTTCAGCAATGTAAATTATATATGCCAGATACGTGTAAATCAAAGTAAACCGACACATGCATCATAAACAACTTCATAGTAAATTTAGGTTTCCAATTTGCATTTCATCGAACATTTAAAGCACTTGATATATAATCATAACATGAATAAAATCGGAAGCCCCATAGGCATTAAATATCAGCCTCAGACTTCTCTCTCTCTCTTCACTTGTATCTTTGATGGTATTTTAGTGAGCAGAGCATCAGTGAGAGCTGTTGTGGATGTAAGAGATGCATTCAGTATACTCAAACCCTGCACCAATAATAATAAAAACTCCCATCTCAAATCAAAGCATACAAAAATAAAACCTCAATACATAGAACTCAAAGGAGCTAGCAATGGTAAAGAATGTTTCATATATAATGTACCTCTTTCAACCCGATTTGCAGCTCCACTTCTTCCACATCGGTTACCGGGATCTCAAGCTTATTGAGAGTCGAAAGGATGGAGGCCGCACAAAACGGTGCCACAGTTAAATTATCGGTAACCATATATGTTCGTGGACCTACAAGATAACTCCCCTTGCCTTTGGGAAACTTTGTTGATAACTGGCAGAGAGCGCTAGTGTGGATAGCAGACATGTATTCTAGGGTGAGAGGAAGAATGTAGTTCTCGGAGATACAGCCATGAGGGACATTGGGATTGATTAGCCTATTTTTCGTACCCGGCCTCTCGAAATACTCATCTATAAGCTCACTCGTAGTCCGGTGCAAGTTGTTAATAGCCATAGAACGACTGTTACCGCCTAAAAGATGCACACTTCCTCCTACAGGAATGAAGAGGAGGCCGAATAGAAACTCTACGAAAGCTTCCTTCGCTTCAGCATACAGTAACTTACCGCTCGATTTCTGTATAATAACCTTCAAACTTAATCTCTTGGGCTCGGGATTTCCCTCCTTTTCGATCTCTAACAGTGGTTCCACAAACGGAGAGCACTTGATCTGTGTAGTTCTATTGAGGATGACGTCCGACAATGGGGTCGGGCACGTCAACGAGGCCTTCAACAATTTCATCATCTAATAACAACAATACACAATCTCACAAACATTTTTTTTAATTGAGATCAGAGCTAGAATCAAGAATTACCTCGTCCAACCCAAACGACACTTGGATTTCCTCGGCCTTGTAAGCATCTTCCGCGATGCCTAGAGTGGCAACGATTCGCACAAATCCCATCTCGTTTGGAAGTATTTTCAGATCATCAGAGATTGTGAAAGATGATTTATGGATAGTCAAGAATCCATGATCACCAGAAAAAGCTATAGGCTCTTTCGTCCCAACTACTTCTTTAAGCATGCCGTCTTTATCGCAGCGTAGGCAAGCAATCAATTGATCATAGTACACGGTCGCAACAACAAATGTATAGCATCTATTGCATTTAGAACAATGGAAATATTTGGAAGGCTGAAAATCACTGACATCCAGTTTCAGCTGTTTGTATTCATCTTCGAATGTACTTATCGGGTCGAGCAGAGTGTTCTTAGCACCCTCAGTCACGAAATGGGCGCCATCAAGACTTGCTATGCTACGGTACAGGCTGCTTAAGCTTCCGATGCTCGGTGCTTCGTCTCCGTAATGCTTGTTGAGGGCCTTGACGGCTCTTCCCAACGGCAAAGTCAAGAAGCTCAGCAAAATGTCCGTGAAATGGTTGTCTGCAACTGCAAAGAGTACCTTGTTTCTCGCTTTATTCACCATCACTTTCAACGACAATTTGACATCCTCTCTATTATCAGACATTCTACAAATTTTCTTGTTATGACGAAATAAGATAATTGAGTAATCGACAAAAAATGAAAACAAATTTTTTTGTGGTTCGTATTGGTTAAACCCACGGACAGAAAAAAGAGAACATATTATATTATGACGGCACTTACAGACTATAGAGTTTGTGTCCTAATTCTATATAAATAAAGTAAGTTCATCAAACAGGCTAGACCCAATACACTAATTAAGCCCAACTAAACAGCCATCCCTGTGAAGCAACGGTTGAATCCAAGAGTCGTTGTAGTCCCACAAAATTCCACCCCCCCTTTAATTATGAGACTGCACAAATCAACCCAAGGGTCACAACTTCTTTTGTTGGCTCAAGATTTTCGAGGTTCTACCAATGAAAACTATTCAGATCAATGATATTTCGCCTCAACCGAGAGAATGCATCAATTTCTCAAAAGCAAGAAAACATAAATCTATTAACTACTGAATCTAAGCTAGAATATGCTATAGGGCATCATCAACATCAATTTTCGTCAAATTCTGCCAATTTCATAGTTTCAACATCTTTCAATTTGATTAACCATTAAGTAAACAGAATCAAGTAGAGATTTATATATAGGTGTGAGGGGTTACCTGATTCCAATCTACGAAAAACGAAAAAGAGATGTACGAATGAAGGTGGCTGAGCGCGCGGAGGGAGGGAGGCGGAGGCTGTGATGCTGAGCTGCTCAACGGCAGGGGAGAGAGGGAGGGAGGAGAGAAGATGAGTGAGAAAGTAAGTGGGATCTTTAATTAAAGCAAAAGAAGCACAGTTAAGTATTTCCCAATACCTTTTTTGGCGCGACTTTTGCTTTTTCTTATTTATTCCTTCAGTTCATTTTATAATAGTTTATTTTATTATTTAAATGTTTGAATGCGGGTGGCTGAGCGTGGCGGAGGGGTGGTGGAGACGGCGGTCTTCGGTTAAATACAAATATTCAATCCTTCTTGGTTGAGAGGGAGAATGTGGCTTTCGGAGACGTAGCCGTGGGGTATCATCGGTTTGATCAGCATGTTTCTCGCATCACTTGTCTTGAAATATTTGTGGCCTATATGATTAGCTGCACTCATGTACAACATATCGAAACTCTTGTTCCGAGAGCTGCTCTGTAGAAGGCGCTCGGCTTCTCCTAGCGGAATGACGAGGAAGCTAAACAGAATCTCTACGAAATCATCCTCAGCTTGAGCATACAGCACCTTATCAGTAAATTTGTGTACAACCGCTCTCAGAACCATCTTCTTGGAGTTGGATGATGATCCAGATACATTCCAACGTCGAATAAGTTCCCTCGTTGTAGACTTCTTCGCCTGTCCTGTTTTGCTAAATACGACATCCGACAAGGGAGTCGAGGAAATCAAGGAGGCCTTGAGCAAAGCCATAACCTAAACAACACTGTCAAAAAATTACAAGATGAAGAAAAGGTTGAATGAAATTTGTTGGTATAGAATCAAGACTTGACCTCATTGTACCCGAAGGTGACGGTTACTTGCTCCGCCTTTTCCATGTCTGTAGTTCCGAGCAAGCTCGCAATTTGCAACAGCCCCAACGAAGTCGAAGCTACACGCAGATCGTCAGTGACGACAAAAGAGGCAGTAGTGATCATAAAAACTCCATCATCCCTAGAAGCAATGCTGAAACCCTCTAAATCAGCAACTTTTCTTTTCATAGCATGAGATTTGCTGTATTTGCATACAGTAACATTATCATAATACATGCTTACGCTCCAAAAACTAGTTCTTTTTTCGCAGTTCTTGTCACAAACGAAAAATTCCAACGGCGGAGAGTCACTGATATCGAGCTTCAGCCCTCGACGTCGAGCATCAGACGAACTCCGTGGATGCAGCAGAATCGACTTAGCACCTTCACTCCAGAAATGGACACTATCGAGATTCTCCAAACTGTTGTACAAAGAAGTCAAGCTTCCAACGGCGGGGGCTTCGTCTCCGTAGTGATTCTTCAAGATTCGGACGATGGCTCCCAACGGCAATGTGAGGAAGCTCAGCAACACATCTGCAAAGCTGCTGTCGACATCTGCAAACAACACCTTCCTCTTCTCTTTGTTCACCATCACTTTCAACGAGAAGGTGGCGTCCTTACAGCTTGCACCATACATTCTGCTTGTTTTCTGTACTCTGTGTTTCACATTCACTCTGCTTTTTCTGTAGGGAAGGTGTATTTAACCAAAGGTCATGTGTCCCTCTAAATTCCATGGCCTTCTGCATTCACCCTCTTTAATTATAAGCAATGTATCTACTAAGTTAATAGTAATATACAACAATCTATAGTGAAGATAGAATAACTGTTTTAAGTTCGCTCAACGAACAACGATTTGCAATGACTTGTGTAGCATAAACACGTTTCTTGAATGTACGTAAGTATAAAATGATAGAAACGTATCAAGAAAAATGAGACGGGAGTCGTACAAGCAAACATTCTACTTAAATAAGTAAAAATAACAATTGAAGGGCTGAAATATATCTAAGCATAAGATTCAGAGTTCTCTCTTCCGTTTCTTGGATATGTGATTTGTGAGAGCATCGCTGAGAGGAGACGTCGACGAAAGATATGCTTTCAGTATGCTCAAACCCTGCACCACCAACAACAAACGAAGCAAACGAAATTACTTCGATACTACTCGAGGGAGGAAACTAATGGCAAACATATCAAATAGTAACTACCTCTTTCAGCCCGATTTGCATCTCCACTTCTTCCACATCAGAGACGGGGATTTTCAGCTCAGTCAAGCTCGAAAAAATCGAGACGATGCAGAAAGGCGTAACCGTCAGATCATCCGCCACCTTAAAGGTCTTTGGCCCCTTAAGATAGCTCCCCTGTCCTTTCGGGAAACTAGAACACGAAAACAACGAGAGGTCGTTGTAGTGAATATTCGGCAAGGGCTCTTCAGTCAGGGGAAGGATGTGGTTCTTGGAAACACAGCCATGAGCAAGATTCGGCTTCATTAGCCTCCTCCTTGTTTCGGGAGTTTTGAAATACTCGCCATCTATGAGGTCCGTCGTGCTCCGGTGCAAGTTGTCTATGGCCTTAAAACTTGTCTTTCCACCTATAAGAGGCTCAACTCCTCCTAATGGGATATGGAGGAGGCTAAGTATAAACTCTACGAACTCTTTCTTAGCTTGAGCGTAAAGCAATTTACCCGTAGATTTCTGTATCGTCACCTTCAAGCTTAACCTCCCGGAGTTGGGAATCTCTTCCTTTACTATATTCTCATGCAGTGATGGCATCAATGCAGGGTTGATCATCTGTGTTGTTCTGTTGAGTACGACGTCGGACAACGGGGTCGGGGACGTCAGGGATGCCTTCAACAGCTTCATAAGCTATTAACAACAATACACAAAACCATTTAATCAGTGATCGATCACCACAAAACATTAAAGAAAACTAGCTAGTAGTTGTTTTTTTACCTCGGTTAAGCCGAAATGCAGTTTGATCGGCTCAGCATCATCCATGTCCGTGATGCCAAGAACGTTAACGATCCCGGAAATTCCAATCTCGTTCGGCACAATCTGCAGATCATCGGAGATTATAAAGGACGTCGCGCACACGGTGAAAACTCCGCCATCGGAAACAGCATTAGGCTTCGTCGCCTCGACTACTTTGCTCATCCAACCATGGCTAAAGCAGCTTCTGCAGTAGCTAAGTTCATCATAGTACGAGCTCACACTAAGGAATCTGTTATGATCCCTCTTCGTACAGTAGAAGTATACCTCAGGGGGAGAATCGGCAACATCCAGCTTCAGCTGTCTGTATTCCTCTTCGGACGAACTTCTCAGATTGAGCAGAGTGTTCTTAGCACCCTCGGTCCAGAAACGGGAGGTCAGGCGGCTTAAGCTTCCGATGGCCGGAGCTTCGTCTCCGTAATGCTTGTCGAGGAGCTTGACAATTCTTCCCAATGGCAAGGTCAAGAAGCTTAACAGAATGTCTGTGAATTGGCTGTCAGCTTCTGCAAAGAGAACCTTCGTTTTCTCCTTGTTCATCATCACTGTCAAGGGTAATGTAACGCCTTTATTAGCATCAGACATTGCTAATGTTCAAATAGAACCGATGAAATTCTGGGAATAAGAATGTTATTTTATAGGGGAAAAATTTAGGATTCAGAATCAACAAGGGAAAAGGAAATTAAAATAAAATAATAAAAGTAGATAAGATCAAATCTTCTTTATTCTCAACTGAATTTAAATTTTTTTATTTTTTTTTTTTAAAAAATCTCTTCTACAAGGTAACTGAATATCATGATGTGACAGTAGATTTCAATTTCCTTTTTCTTTTTAAATAGGTTATGATATAGAATATTTGAATTATTTTATTCATACCGAGAGATATGGCTGGATTTTTCGGTAGATGTTGATAGGAGACGATAGCATTGACAGGGTCACGAGACTCGGACTTCTCTCTTCGCTTGTACGTTGGATATTCGAGGATGCAGAACGTCGGTTAGAGCCGAGGTGGATGTAAGAGCGGCTCTCAGTATGCTCAAAGCCTGCACCAGCATCAACAAAGTCTCATCACAACACTACATGCAGAAATGACGAAGATTTGAAGTTGAAATCATTACCTCTTTCGATCCGATTTGTAGCTCCACTTCTTTGACATCAGTTATCGGGATTTTCTGCTCTCTCAAGCTGGAAAGGGTGGACGTAAAACAATAGGGTACGACGGTTAAATCATCAGACACCTTGTAAGTTTGGGGTCCTTCAAGATAACGCCCCTGCCCCATTGGAAACTTAGAGGAAGAAAAGGTCGTGAGACGTCTGTAAGAGGCAGGAAAGGGCTCTTGACTAAAGGGAAGAATGGATCTTTCGGAGATGCAACCGTGAGGCAGATTTAATAACACTAACTTATTTCGTGTATCTAGGCTCTTGAACCACTTGCCATCTATAACTTCGGATGTGCTCCGTAACAAGTTGTGTATAGCCTTAAAACAAGTCTTACCAGCTAAGAGATTCTCAACTCTTCCTACTGGGATATAGATGAGACCGATTAGAAACTCGATGAAGTCTTTCTCAGCTTGAGCATACAGAAACTTACGCGTAGATGTCTGTATCATTGCTCTCAGAATAAAATTCCCAGAGCTGGGAATATTTTCATCAGCAATTATTGGTTCAGATTCCAGTACCGGAGAATTTGCACGTACTGTATTGTTTAGAATGAGGTCTGATAATGGAGTCGGAGATGTCAAGGATGCCTTCAACAGGTGTACTATCTAATTAACAACAGAAAATAAAACATGTGAGTGAAAAATAGAGGAGATGGGGTTAAGATTAAGATCTAGAGAAGGAAGAATCACCTCACTCAACCCGAAATCCACATCGATTGCCTTAGCCTCGTCCGCGTCTGTTATGCCAAGAATGCTGATGATCTGAACGAATCCAGTCTCACTAGGCAATATCTGCAGATCACACTACGAAATCTATTATGAAAGCACTTGGTGCAGTAGAAGTATACAGCAGGTGGAGAACCAGTGATATCGAGTTTCAGCCTTCTGTATTCGTCTTCGAACGAACTCATGGGATCGATAAGAGCCTTCTTCGCGCCCTCAGTCACAAAATGGGAGCTATCAAGATTTGCTAAGCTACGGTACAGACTGTTCAAGCTTCCAAAGGTGGGCACCTTATCTCCATAGTACTTCTCGAGGACCTTGACAATTCTTCCCATCGGCAGCGTCAAGAAACTCAGCAGAATATCTGCAAAATGGTTGTCTGCCACTGCATAAAGTACCTTGTGCCTCTCCTTGTTCACCATAACCTTCAACTGCAACTTCACATCCAAATTTTCACCAGACATTCTGCTAAAATCTCAGACTAACAAGTTCCTAATTTCTGCACAACCTCCTTTTTATAGGAAAGAAATCAACCCAAGAGTCATTAGTCCCATCAAATTCCAAGAATCTCTGCATTTATGGGAGTGGATAAATTTTCAAAGGCCTAGAGACTAGAGAGTCCAACTTGGAAGCAGATTGGACACATTCATTTCCAAAGTTCCCAAACTAAATGCTTTTATAATGACACAAATTTTATTCACACCTCTTTGCTTAGCCTCTATGATTTCCTTCTTGCATAGGATGAAAATATCGTACCTTGGATGCTAAACTGGTTGTCGGCTGTTGCAACGAGTAGCTTGGTTCGCTCCTCGTTAACCAATTCTGATCTTGGATCAATAATACGATTGTATTGCATTATAATGAACGCAAGAACTGCACAACTTCGCAGTTAAAGGCAAAATAGTATGCAGGGTACTGAGGAAAAGGATTCCAAATCAACTACAGAAAAGAAAAGGAACAGATTATAAGCAAAAGTTGTTCCACATAGGAGCCGAAAAACAAGAGTTGCACACAAAACTTCATCTTACTTAATCGAACACTAATAGTATAGCTGTGGTTCTGGCTTTGGTTGCTTAATCGACGGGGGATTAAGCAATGCACAAGTGAGAGCAGAAGTGGATGTAAGAGAGGCTTTGAATATGTTCATAGCCTGCACCATTTCAAAATCATCTCAAAATCAAAGCACACACACCAAACATCATCTCTGTCAAACTTGAAATTGAATTGTTACCTCTTTCGGTCCGATTGCATCTCCACTTCTTTCACATCAGATATTTGTTGGATCTATTGTTTTGTTCTTTCTTCACCATTTGTTGGAGGGTGGTACGTGGCAGTCAAGTTTTGCTTAAGATGTGGATGTTGGATTGGATGTTGAGTAGACTGAAGATAATGTTGAGCTGGATGTTGACATGGATGTTGACTCAACATAACTTATGAAGTGTAATGTGGCAGTTTATTTCCAACTCTCATGGGCGTGCGTAGTGGAGATAGTGGATGCTGTAACTTCTGGATGAAGAACTAAGAGTATATCAAGTAAATGAGATTAGAAGTTGCAGGATACACGAGAGAGCACGTTAGAGATGAGAGCGTGTTTTTACTGAGAATATTTTTGTTAGCATTTTCCTGTAGGAATTTGTATTTTCTGTTGTTCTCAGTTTTGTATCTTCAACATAGTTGATGTTGAAGATTGTCTTTTTGTAATTCACGATCATATAGTGGATCCTTTCGCCCTGAGGCATCCGCAAGTTATTTTATATAACTTGTGGAAAATTTTCTCGTGTGTTGTTTGAATTCTTCCGCTGATATTTTGATTGTTGTGTGTGGTGTTGTTACAACATTGTTGTATAATCCCGGCGAGCAACACTTTCAATATTGGGACTTTCATGCTCTTGAGAGTGGATAGGGCGGAGACAATACAAAAGGGCATCACAGTTAAATCATCCGTCACCTTATAAGTTCGTGGTCCTTCAATATAACTACCCTGCCCTTTGGGGAACCTATCAGAAGAAAACCGCCAGAGTTCTTGTTTACTGAAGTCATGAGCCAGATTTAGCTTCGTTAGCCTGTTTTTAATATCTGGGCTCTTGAAATACTTGCCATCTATAAATTCAGTAACGCTCCGGTACAAGTTGTTTATAGCCTTAATACAAGTCTTACCAGCTAGAAGATGCTCAATTCTTCCTAGTGGGATACATAGGAGACTAAATAGAAACTCTACAAAGTCTTCCTTAGCTTGAACATACAATAACCGGCCCGTAGATTTTTGTATCATCACTTTCAAGATCATCTTCTTGGAGTCGGGATCATCTTCAACCTGGTTCAGTGAAGCCTGAGGTTCAGGTTCAACAGTTACAGAGTTTGCTTCTCTTGTTTTATTCAGTATGAGGTCCGACAATGGAGTTGGGGAGATCAAGGATGCCTTCAACAAATTCATAATCTAATCACAACAGAGGTTGCGTGAGTTAAAAAAAAAGAAATACGAATGCATAAACGGAAACTGTTGATAGAGAATCAAGAATCACCTCACTCAACCAGAAAGTCACTTTGATTGGCTCAGCCGTAGCCGTATCCATGTCTGTAATGCAAAATGTGCTAATGACTCCTGGAAGTCCTGTTTCGCTTGGCAATATCCGCAGATCATCAGAGATTAGGAAAGACGATGTACGTTTGGTGAAAACTCCACCGCCCCAAGAACCTCCGGCCCCTTTTTCGGCCACTTCTTTTATCATGGTCTTACGTCTGCAGTCTCTGCAACTACTGACATTATCATAGTACATGCTTACACTTTGAATTTGAAAGCAATCATTATAACAAAAGTCACAGCAGAAAAAATCTGCTGGCTGAGAATCACTGACATCAAGTTTTAGCCTTTCGTATTCAAATTGGAATGAACTTATTGGATTGAGCAGAGTCTCCTTAGCACCCTCAGTCCAGAAGTGGGAGCTATCAAGATTTGCTAAGCTATTGTGCAAACTACTTAAGCTTCCAATGGTGGGTTCCTCGTCTCCATAGTGCTTCTCGAGGGTTCGGATGATTCTTCCCAACGGTAGAGTCAAGAAACTCAACAAGATATCTGCAAAATGGCTGTTGGTTTCTGCAAAGAGCACCTTCGTCTTTTCTTCGTTTATCATCACTTTCATTGAGAACTCTACTTCTGCAGCATCATCATACTCGCTCTTAGATTCAGACATTTTCCAAAAATTCAGAATGATGATGCTTGGACCAACCACGAGAACGTTTTCCCACTGAATCCGGAAAAATCTCGAATAATTAAATGATTAACCATAAATTAAACAGAATCAAGTAGAGATTTATATGTGAAGGGTTACCTGATTCCAATCTACGAATGAAGGTGGCTGAGCACGGCGGAGGGAGGGTGGTGGAGGCGGTGATGTTGAGCTGCTCAGCGGCTGAGGATGAGTGAGAAAAGTAAGTGAGATCTTGCTTTAAAGCAAAAGAAATACAGTTAAGTATTTCCCACTACCTTTTTTGGCGCCACTTTTGCTTTTTCGCTTCAAGATATTATTCATTTTATAATTTTTTATTTTATTATTTAAAGGTTTGAAGGAGTGTGGCTGAGCGGCGGCGGAGGGGTAGCGGAGACGGTGGTCTTGAGCTGCTGAAGGGCAGGAGAGGGAGAGGATGAGCTAGAAAGTGGCATGAGTCTTTCTGCTAGAGCAAAAGATGCAGTAAATTATTGTCCTTTTCGTTTGTTTTCGATGAAGAATTTAGAGATTCTATCCTTACACACTTCATTTGATGACTACTAATCATCAGAACTTTTCACTAATCCAAAACTACTAGTTACTATTGTGTCGTGTTCGTATTCGTAATCCCCTGAATGCTGATGATTCCTAAGAATCCAGTCTCACTTGGGAATATCTGCAGATCATCAGAGATTATGAAAGCAGCTTCGGCCGTCTTCTCAACAACTTTTTCCATCATCGGGTGATAAGATGAGCAAATATGGCAATGACACTACGAAATCTATTACGAAAGCACTTGGTACAGTAGAAGTATACAGTAGGTGGAGAATCACACTTGGTACAGTAGAAGTATACAGTAGGTGGAGAATCAGTGATATTGAGTTTCAACCTTCTGTATTAATCTTCGAACGAACTCATGGGATTGATAAGAGCCTTCTTCGCGCCAACAGTCACAAAATGGGAGCTATCAAGATTTGCTAAGCTACAGTACAGACTGTTCAAGCTTCCAAAGGTAGGCGCCTTATCTCCATAGTACTTACCGAGGACCTTGACGACTCTTCCCATCGGCAGCGTCAAGAAGCTCAACAAAATATCTGCAAAATGGTTGTTTCGACTGCATACAGTACCTTATTCCTCTCTTTGTTCACCATAACCTTCAACTGCAACTTCGCATCCAAAATTCTCTCTTAATTCACACCTCTTTGCTTAGCCTCTATGATTTTCCTTTCTTAAATATGATGAGAATATCGTACCTTGGGTACTAAACTTCTATCTTCACTCGTTTCTTAGATATTTGAGTGAGTAGAGCATCGGTGAGAGCACAAGTGGATGCAAGAGAAGCTCCGAGTATGCTCAAACCCTGCACTCACAACACTACATAAAGTATAACCATCTGCAGAAACGAAAAGGATTAAAAAATGTACAATAATATTACCTCTTTCAAGCCGATTTGCAGCTCCACTTCTTCGACATCAGATATCGCGATTTTCTGCTATCTCAAACTGGCAAGCATGGACGTGAAGCAATAGGGTACAACAGTAAGATCATCCGACACCATATAAGTTTGCAGTCCTTGTAAATAGCTCCCCTGCCCCTTCGGAAACTTAGAAGAAGAAGAATATTTGTAAGTGGCAGGCAAGGGTTCTTCGGTGAGCGGAAGAATGTGGTTTTCGGAAATACAACCATGAGCCACATTTGGTTTCATCAACCTTGTTTTTGTATTTGGGCTCTTGATATACTCGTCATCTATAGCATCGACTGTGCTCCGGTACAAGTTGTTCATAGCGTTAAAACAAGTCTTGCCACCTAAAAGATGCTCAACGTCTCCTAGTGGGATGCTGAGGAGACTAAGTAGAAACTCTACGAAGTTTTTCTTAGCATGAGCATACAATGTTAGATCTGGAGTCAAGTTCGAGAAACCTGCACAAGTAACAATAAACTGAAACGAAAGTTAATCGCTGCGTCGTGGACGAACCACTGCCCTAAAAGCTATTTCCGGCAGACCCTCGGTGCCAAGTCTCGATGCCAAAAACACTCTCGAAGGTTAACACAGCACTCGATTATGCGTGCACTCGCAAAATCGAGTTGAAGACGCTTTTGAACGGAAGGAATCAAAGAAAAGAGACAAAGGAAAGAATCGAAAGAAGCAAAGCGGATAGTGGTTTTGTTCACCATGTGTGTGAATGAGTGAAGGAAAGGACCATATATATACGGAGTTTATGACTTGGCCACTACTCCATATGACTTGGCCACTACTCAACCACATAACTTGGCCACTACTCAACGTAACTTGGCCACTACTCAACGTGTGAGAATCTAGTGCATTAAGGAATTAAAAGAGATTATTAATTAACCAAAAATTAATTAAACGACTTTTATTTCCAACAATCCCCCACAAATAAAAGTCGGTCAAATAATGGAAAGGAATATTGATGCGTAGATACAAATATCTTTCGATTTGAATTTGTACGTTAGTGAAGTAGGCAACATATAAATCTCAAAAAGTGCTTTACAGCTTGAACTTTATGAGCTCATAAGTATACCCCCACAACACACATCATTCCTTAGGAAGAAAAATACGTCTCCGCGATGACAAATAAGGTCAAATCAATACCTTCGATTCTCGTGTATGCTCTAGAAAACGCATTTCATAAAAGAGAGAACTCTTCACATACACTTAGGTGATTCTATGAAAGTGCAATCGCCAAGGCACTAAATATATTATACGCATATAATATACCAGAAATGTTTCGCAAAACATAACTGCATGAATCATTAAGAGCTAAAATTGCTCAACCTCAAAACATCATAGTACAATCGAAAATCCACCGCAGTAGGATTACCTCGTCAGGCAACGATTCGTCTATGTCCAGAGTTCTCCGCAGCAAAACCAAAATAGCTTAAAGCTATATCCAACTAACTGTAATTAACACAAGTTAATACATGTACAGGATATCAAATAAAGATTAGATAACACAGTTTCGTTTGACCTGTTAGGTATCCACTATGTTACCTTCCTTCATTCAACATCTTCATTCAATACCGGCTTTATGAGAGCTTTGGTGAAAGGATCCGCCAAATTCCTTTCTGACTTTACAAAGTCAAGAGAAATAACACCATCTCCAAGCATTTCTCTCACCACAGCACGTCTCACCCGGATATGTCTCTGTTTCCCATTATATACGCCAATGGTATCTCTGCTAGCAATTCTCGCAACCATTTCGCTTCATGACTCGCAAGTTCCAAAGCAATGAACTCAGATTCCATGGTTGAACTAGCAATACAATTCTGTTTTCCAGACTTCCAAGACACGGCACCCCCACCAAGTGTGAATACAAATCCACTTGTGGAGCTTACCTCATCACTATCTGAAACCAGTTCGCATCACAATATCCTTCCAATACCTCGGGAAAACAGGATTAGTGCAAGCAAAGATCTTTGGTCCCCTTTAGATACTTCAACAAGCGATATAACGCAGTCCAATGATCATTACTAGGATTATGAGTATAACGACTCAATCGACTTACAGAGTAAGCAATATCAGGCCTAGTATAGTTCATCAGATACATCACACTCCCTAAAATCCTAGCATATTGTTCTTGAGAAACAAGCTCACCATCATTCTTCTTTAAATGCAAACTAGGATCATAAGGAGTTTTGACAGGAACCAGATCACTACAGTTAAATCTATTTAACACTTGTTCCACATAATGAGACTGACTAAACACATATCCCTCCTTAGATTTTACCAATTTAATACCAAGGATGACATCAGCCTCTCTCAAATCTTTCATATCAGAAGCAGAAGAAAAGTATGCTTTTGTTTCCATCACAATATCAAGACAAGTGTCAAAGATCAACATATCATCCACGTATAGACATATAAGCACACAATCCGATCCGAGGGTTTTGGAATAAAGACATGACTTAGAACCATTTACTACAAACCCATTCATCAAGATAGTCTTATGAAACATTTCAACTCATATCACTGTATAGGAGCCTGCTTCAAACCATACAGAGATCTTTTCAACTTACACACTTTATTCTCCATCCCAGGTACCACACACCCCTCAGGTTGATAAATATAAATCTCCTCATTAAGATCACCATTCAAGAAGGCAATTTTCACATCCATTTGGTGCACAACAAGACTGTGAATAGAAGCTAAAGCAACTAGCGATCTAACGGGAGAATAAGTGTCAAAGAAATCAACATCCTTTTTATGAGAATATCCAACTACCACAAGTCTTGCCTTATACCTATCAATCGACCCATCAGGTTTTAACTTATTCTTTAAAATCCACGTCGATCTAATAGGTTTGCATATAACAGGCAAGTCAACTAGTTCCCAAGTATGATTATTAGTGATAGACTCTAGTTCATTTTTGTATAGCCTCCTTCCAAGGAGGAGCATCTACACTAGACATAGCAGCTCTATACGAAACAGGATCATCACTAATCATAAAGGCTGACACCACATAATCATCAATTAGATCAAGATGCTCAACAACAAAAGCAGTAATGAAATCAGTACCAAACGAAGTTTCAGTTCTCTGTTTCTTACTCCTTCTCAGTTCTGGGGCTACTTCAGACTCTCGAACTAAGCGATCAGAAGGCTCAGCTGTAACATTCTCGGATGAACTAGGCACATTCTTAACGAACATATTAGTCTTCATTGGAAAAACATGCTCAAAAAATTCACCATCTCGAGATTCACAAATAGAATTATCACACAGAGACAAAAATCGATAAGCAGCAGAATTCTGAGCATAGCCAATAAATACGCAGTCAAGCGTCTTAGACCCAATATTCACTTGCTTCGGATCATTCAACCTCACCTTAGCTAGACACCCCCACACTCTCAAAAATTTCAAAGTAGGTGCAAAACCTTTCCACAACTCGTAAAGAGTCTTATCTAACCTTTTATGAGGTACTCGATTAAGAATATAACATGCAGACAAAACGGCTCCCCCCCCACATACTGATAGGTAAACCTGAACTTAACAACATAGTATTCAACATGTTCTTCATAGTTCTATTCTTCCTTTCAGCAATACCATTATGTTCAGGGAAGTAAGGAGCAGTAAATTCATGAATTATTCCATTCGTCTCACAAAAATCTCGTAAGAACAAGGAACTATATTCTCCTTCTCTATCAGATCTTAATCTCTTAATCCTCTTATTCAACTGATTCTCTACTTCAACTTTATACATACAACAACATATTAGTAGTTCTTATCCTTAGTTATCGAGAGGTACAATACATGTATCTAGAGTAATATCCACAAAAGAAATACAATACATCTTCCCTCGTCTACTAACATTGCTTTTAATAAGAACTGACTCAATGCACATAAAATCAAATCGAGTAAATAGTACGACACTTGAATCAAAGGCAATGAGCATGTTATGATATAAATACTTATTCTATAACATGAATTCGGAAATCCTTTGAATACAATACAATTATACAAGTGAACATAATTAAATCAATGAAATTATAAATACAAATAATCCATATATATGAGTATAAAATCATATAAAATTTTGTAACATATAAAATTTTGATCTAACCATGATCAAAACAACAGAACATATCTCCTATGAGCCATCAAACCAAATTACATCACCATACCAATTGAATCGTAAAACGTAGACATACATTTTATAGTGAATCACAAATACGTATGTCACAATCTCATGTTAAAATCATCAATCTGAAACAAACCTGAATCGAGATTCATGCATATTAAAACGAATTTGACACTTGTACGACTTCCACAATCCAAATATGACTCAACGTCTATGACACGAATTACGTGAATTAAAACAACATATGACAAACCACATTTGTAAGAAAACGAACATGTGTTCAATTTTCTCTTATCATATGTAATTGGACGAAAATAAGAGAAAATAATACAAAAATTGCATGCATGATAACAATTAAATGGTTTATCTTGTTGTTTAGAAATCGTATGAAAGAAGAAACAACATCACCATTTATAGTTACGACCATAGTTGTTGATCCAATTAGATCGCGGACTTCGTTGAACAAAGTGTAATCAACCTCCAGTTATTCCCGTCTTCAACAAATCAGGCAAGGCATGGTTTGACAAGGTCACGAATAGCTTTTAGATTGTTAGATCTGGAGTCAAGTTCGAGAAACCTGCACAAGTAACAATAAACTGAAACGAAAGTTAATCGCTGCGTCGTGGACGAACCACTGCCCTAAAAGCTATTTTCGGCAGACCCTCGGTGCCAAGTCTCGATGCCAAAAACACTCTCGAAGGTTAACACAGCACTCGATTATGCGTGCACTCGCAAAATCGAGTTGGAGACGCTTTTGAACGGAAGGAATCAAAGAAAAGAGGCAAAGAAAGAATCGAAAGAAGCAAAGCGGATAGTGGTTTTGTTCACCATGTGTGTGAATGAGTGAAGGAAAGGACCATATATATACGGAGTTTATGACTTGGCCACTACTCCATATGACTTGGCCACTACTCCACATAACTTGGCCACTACTCAACCACATAACTTGGCCACTACTCAACGTAACTTGGCCACTACTCAACGTGTGAGAATCTAGTGCATTAAGGAATTAAAAGAGATTATTAATTAACCAAAAATTAATTAAACGACTTTTATTTCCAACATACAACAACTTACCGGTCGATTTCTGTAGTATAACTTTCAAAAACCTAGAGGCAAAGTGTTATTTGCTCAAGCTGATGAAAAGTTCATAGAGTTTCTGTTTACTTTCCTCCATATTCCAGTAGGAGGAGTTGGGAACCTATTGGGTGGTAAAACTTGTTTTAAGGCCATCGACAACTTGCGTCGGAGCACAGCCGACCTTATAGAAGGCGTCCATTTCAAGACCTCAGATACAAAAGAAAGGGTCATGAAGGCTAATCTTGTTCATGGTTGTATTTCCGATGACCCCATTCTTCCCCTCACCGAAGAAGCCTTGCCTGACAACTACAATATTGATGAAGCATATCTCTCGTGTTCTCTAGATAAGTTTCCGAAAGGGAAAGGGAGTTATCTACAAGGACCACGTACTTATCAGTACTTATCAGGTGACGGATGATTTAAGTTTTGCACCTTATTGTGTTGTGTCCATCCTTTCGAGTTTGAAACAGCAGGAGATCCCTTTATCTGATGTTGTAGAAGTGGAGATGAAGATCGGAAGAATAGAGGTAAGATATCATTGGATGGTAAATCACAAATACTTGTTGGTGTTACATGTTTTGAGTATGTGTTCTGATGATGATGAGAGGATGTTTTGCTGGTGCAGGGTTTACGCATACTCGAAGCTTCTCTCCGATCCACATCTGCTCTCACTGATGCTCTCCTCAATCACACATCCAACAAGCTGAAGAAACCAAAGGCAGAACCCATAGTCTGATCAACTTCTGCAGTTTTTATCAAATGTTGCTTTTTCTGCTTCCTTTGGAACTTTTCCTATTCCGTATTTGTAATTTCTACATCCGTAGGTTTAAAAACCGTACCCTTTAAACTTGATGTTCTTATGTTATTAGCAGAATATGTTTGTTTTTATATGAAAATTGTCACAGTAGCTATAGGCTACGACTGAATCGCTCCCCGGCTCTTCATTGATGAATTCATAGGTCGAGGTTTTGGTAAATCGACAGTCTCCAAAATGATAGAACAGAAATAGAAACAATAATTTGCATATGCTGGAAAAGTAAAAGGTCTCTCAATGACTGGAAATTTAATTAAGGATCATAACAAAGATAAAGAAGCATAGCTCCATAGGTACTAATAGCTGCAACAAGGACCAAGCTCAGGGTTCTCTCTTCGGTTTTTTCATCGATGTGGGACTAAGCAATGCATCCGTTAGAGCAGAAGTTGACGTAAGAGAGGCCTTCAGTATTCTCAAACCCTGCATCAATAACAACAAATTCATCTTAACATCCAAACACATACTGACAAAGCCTCATCACAAACATTTCAGATTTTTGTATACCTCGTTCAATCCGATTTGCAGCTCCACTTCTTCCACATCGGATAAGGGGACTCCAAGCTTATTGAGAGTGGAGAGGATGGAGACAGCACAGAAAGGTTCGACAGTTAAATCATCGGTTACCTTGTAAGTTCGGGGTCCTAAGAGATACCTCCCCTCGCCTTTGGGAAACTTACTAGAGGAGAAACGTGAGAGAATATCAGTGTAGTGCAGAGGCAAGGGTTCTTCGGAGAGGGGAAGAATGTACTCTTTGGAGATACAACCATGGGGAAGATTGGGCTTGATTAGCCTATTCTTTGTATTTTGGCTCTTGAAATACCCAGGTTCAAGATTAGCCGTGCTGTGGTACAAGTTGTTTATAGGCTTAAAAAGACTCTGACCGCCTAGAAGATGCACAACTCCTCCGAGTGGAATAAGAAGAAAACCGAGAAGAAACTCTACGAAATCTTGTTTAGCTTGAGCATACAATAGCTTACCATTAGACTTTTGTACCATCACTTTCAAACTTACATACTTGGAGCTAGGGTTTTCCTCCTCCGGTCGAGGCTCCACGACTGCAGAGTACTTCTCCATCTGCGTAGTTTTATTAAGGATGACGTCCGACAATGGAGTTGGGGACGTCAGCGAGGCCTTCAATAACTTCACAATCTAGCAACAATACACAGCAAATGAGGAAAAATAAAAGTTAATCGAAGTCAGAGAATCAATAGGAATTGAATCACCTCACTTAGCCCAAACTCCACTTGGATTTCCTCAGCTCTATGCGCATCAGTGATGCCTAGAGTTGCGATGATTCGCAGGAGTCCCGTCTCGTTTGGAAATATTTGCAGATCATCGGAGATTGTGAAAGATGCTTTCTGGATGGTCAGGACTCCTTCACTAGAATCGGATTCAGACCCTCCTCTTAGTATGCGCATAACATTAGAACCGTAGCAGATTCTGCAATAGTTCAAATTATCATAGTACAAGCTTACACTCCGAAATCTATTATGAGACGGCCAGCTTATGTTACAGTAGAAGTATTCAGGTGGCGGAGAATCAGTGATGTCCAGTTCCAGCGTTTCATATTCAGCATCGAACGAACTTCTCAGGTCAGCCAGAGCCTCCTTAGCACCCTCAGTCCAGAAATGAGCGCTGTCGAGGTTTGCTAAGCTTCGGTACAAGCTGCTCAAGCTCCCAATGGTGGGTGCCTCATCTCCGTTGTGCTTGTCGAGGACCTTGACGATTCTCCCCAACGGCAAAGTCAAGAAACTGAACAAGATGTCGGCGAAAGGGCCGTCGGCTACTGCAAAGAGCACCTTGTTTCTCTCTTTATTTATCATCACCTTCAACGATACTGTAACATCCTTTTTGTTATCAGACATTCTGCTAAGTATGATGTGCAAAGGGTGGAAGATGAAATCAAGCCTCCTTTATAATGGAAAAGAAACAAACCCAAGAGTCATTTGTCGTTCCACCACTCTCTCTCTCTCCCCCCTATTCAGACATTTTCAAAAAACTCAGAATGATGATGCTTGGACCAACCACGAGAACGTTTTCCCCACTGAATTCGGAAAATCTCGAATAAGTAAATAGATTAACCATGAATTAAACAGAATCAAGTAGAGATTTGTAAATGAAGGTTACCTGATTCAAATTTCTGTAAACTTGGGGATTTCCAGAAAAGGCCGATTTTCAAGTCAAATCCAGAATTAAACTAAACTAGCTGTTCTGGAAATTAAGATGTACGGCTGAAGGTGGCTGAGCGCGGCGGAGGGAGCCGGGTGGCGGAGGCGGTGATGTTGAGCTTCTCAGCGACAGGGGAGGGAGGGAGGGAGGGTGAAGATGAGTGAGAAAAGTAAGTGAGATCTTTAATTAAAGCAAAAGAAAAGTATTTCCCACTACCTTTTTTGTCGCGACTTTTGCTTTTCCCTTTTCTTTTTTTTTTTTTTTTTTCAGCTAATTTTTTATTTCTTTCTGGTCGTTTTATAATATATCTTGAGAAGTGATATGCTAGTCACGTTCGTGTGTACCTTCGTATTCGACATTATTTTATTCGATTTTTTTAATTGTAATATATTCCAATACCTTATAAATTAATATTGAAATCATTAAATCAACAAAAAGTATAATTATCATAGCTCGATTTATTTTATTATTCATTTTTTGAATTTAGAAGGAAAAACGAACAAATCGAACCTTGATATTTATATATTTTTTTTATTTAATGATTTCAATATTAATTTATAAAGCATTAGAATATATTACAATTGAAAAAATTGAACGGAATAATGTTGAAATGATAAAATGACGAAGGAGATGATTAGCATATCATTTCTCAATATATCTTTTTATTATTTGAATGTTTGGATGAGGGTGGCTGAGCGCGGCGGAGGGGCGGCAGAGACGGAGACGGTGGTCTTGCGCTGCTCAACAGCGGGAGAGGGTGAGGATGAGCGAGAAAGTGGTATGAGTCTTTCTGCTAAAGCAAAAGATGCAGTAAATTGTTGTCCTCTCTGTTTGGTTTCGATGAAGTTTGAGTTTCTATCTTTACAAACTTCATTTGATGACTACTAATCATCAGAAATTTTCACTAATCCAATACTACTACTATTATACTATTGTGTCGTGTTCGTATTCATATTCGTAATGCCAAGCATGCTGATGATTCGTAAGAATCCAGTCTCCCTTGGCAATATCTGCAGATCATCAGAGATTATGAAAGCAGCTTCGGGCGTCTTCTCAATAACTTTTTTCGTCATCGGGTGATAAGATGAGCATGTTGGGTAATAGTAAAGGTTGTATCGTAACACATGCTTACACTACGAAATCTATGATGAGGGCACCTGGTACAATACAAGTATACAGCAGGTGGAGAATCAGTGATATCGAGTTTCAGCTTTCTGTATTCTTTTTCGAACGAACTCATGGGATTGATAAGAGCCTTCTTCGTGCCCTCAGTCACAAAATGGGAGCTATCAAGATTTGCTAAGCTACAGTACAGAGTGTTCGAGCTTCCAAGGGTAGGCGCCTTATAAGTTATCTCCATAGTACTTACCGAGGACCTTGACGACTCTTCCCATTGGCAGCGTCAAGAAACTCATCAAAATATCTGCAAAATGGTTGTCTGCGACTGCATACAGTACTTATTCCTCTCCTTGTTCACCATAACCTTCAACTGCAACTTCACATCCATATTTTCAACATTCTGCTAAAATCTCAGACTAACTACTTTTATAGGAAAGAAATCAACCCAAGAGTCATTAGTCCCATCAAATTCCAAGAAGCTCTGCATTTATGCGAGAAGATTTTCAATGCTTTTATGGTGAGATTATCAACTTTAATTCACACCTCTTCGCTTAGCCTCCATGATCAAAGAGGAGCATGTTTCTCTATTTATCTACCACAACTTTCAACATTAATATAACGCCCATAATTAGCATGAGATATTCTGATATCGGATTAATAACACAATCGTATTGCATAACGAACACAAGAGCTGCAGAACTTTCCGTAGTTAAAGACAAAATGATTATGCAGGTACATCGGAAAAGGATTCCAAATCAAACAAAAAAGAAATGGAACAGATTAAACAAAAGGAAAAGGAATCGAAAAGAACAAATCTTCTCAATTCTAACATATTTCTTACTCCCGTGTAATATCCGGAGTCAAGCATCAGCTTCTCTCTTTACGTGTTTGTAAGATATTTGAGTGAGTAGAGCATCCGTGAGAACACGAGTGGATTCAAGAGAAGCTCTCAGTATGCTCAAACCCTGCACTCACAACAATCCATCACAACACTGCATAAAGTATAACCATCTGCAGAAACGAAAGGATTCGAGAAAGTACTAGGATATTACCTCTTTCAAGCCAATCTGCAGCTCCACATCTTCGACATCAGATATCGCGATTTTCTGCTCTCTCAAGCTGGCAAGCATGGACGTGAAGCAATAGGGTACAACAGTAAGATCATCCAACACCTTATATGTTTGTGGTCCTTGTAAATAGCTCCCCTGCCCCTTCGGAAACTTAGAGGAAGAAGAGGCTTTGAAATTCATGTAACAGGCAGGCAAGGGTTCTTCGGTGAGCGGAAGAATGTGGTTATTGGAAATACAACCATGAGCCACATTTGGTTTCACCAACCTTTCCTTTGTATCCGGGCTCTCGAAATACTCATCATCTATAACATCGGCTGTGCTCTGGTACAAGTTGTTTATAGCCTTAAAACAAGTCTTGCCACCTAAAAGATGCTCAACCCTTCCTAGTGGGATACTGAGGAGACTAAGTAGAAACTCTATAAAGTCTTTCTTAGCTTGAGCATACAACAATTTACCTGTCGATTTTTGTATGGTAACATTCAAGGTTAAACTGCTATAGCTGGGAGTATATTCCTCTTGAGGTTCGACGACTGCAGAGTTCAACCGTACTGTTTTATTCAGAATGAGGTCTGATAATGGAGTTGGAGATGTTAAGGATGCCTTCAACAAGTACATCATCTAACAGCAGAAAAAACAAATGGTCAAGCAATTGAATGAAAAAATATATATAATGAAGGAAATGAACTAAGATTAAGATCGGAGAAGAAATAATCACCTCATTCAACCCGAAATCCACTTTGATTGTCTCGGTGTTATCCATATCTGTAATGCCAAGAATGCTGATCATCTGCAAGAATCTAGTCCCACTAGGCAATATCCGCAGATCATCCGAGATTATGAAAGATGCTTCACTTATGGTGAAGACTCCATCACCAGAAGCAGCTTTGGACCTCTTCTCAACTACTACTTTAGGCATCTTATTATTACATGAGTGATTTTGGCAATATTCGGTGACGTCAAAGTACATGCTTACACTACGAAATTTTTCACGTGTGTGCGTGGAACAGCAGAAATATTCAGCAGGCGGAGAACCAACAATGTCCAGCTTCAGCCTTTCACATTCAGCATCGAATATACTTATCGGGTCGAGCAGAGTCTCCTTTGCACCCTCAGTCCAGAAATGGGAGCTATCGAGACTTCTTAAGCTATGATACAGAGTGCTTAAGCTCCCAATGGCGGGTGCCTCCTCCCCATACTTCTTCTCGAGGACTTTGACGATTCTTCCCAACGGCAAAGTCAAGAAGCTCACAGAATGTCTACAAAATCGCTACCGGCTTCTACAAACAGTACCTTAGTTTTCTTTTCATTCATCATCACCTTCAACGAGAACTCTACCTCTCCAGCATCAGATCCAGACATTTCGAGGTTCTACCAATGAAAATTATGCAGATCGATGATATTTCGCCTCAACCGGGAAAATGCATCGATTTCTCAAAAGCAAGAAAACAGAAATCTAATAGTAACAGAATCTAAGCTAGAATATGCTATACGGCATCATCAACATCTATTTTCGTCAAATTCTGCCAATTTCATAGTTTCAACATCTTTCAGTTTGATTAACCATAAAGTAAACAGAATCAAGTAGAGATTTATAGGTGAAGGGTTACCTGATTCCAATCTACGAAAAACGAAAAAGAGATGTACGAATGAAGGTGGCTGAGCGCGGCGGAGGGAGGGAGGCGGAGGCTGTGATGCTGAGCTGCTCAACGGCAGGGGAGGAGGGAGGATGAAGATGAGTGAGAAAGTAAGTGGGATCTTTAAAGACAAAGCGGCGCCTGTCGGTGTTGTATATTTGTACAGCGAAGAGGGCTGTTCTTTTTCAAAGTTGGTAGGACCAGATCGTTCTGTTGTCTCAGATGTTTCAGTTCGTTAAGTTTGAAAAGTCCAAAGAGCGCAGACTAGCCACGGAGCTTGGATACGGTTTGTGTTTGAGGGAGTTGGTGCGGATAGTTTTTTCTAATTTAATATTAACCGCCAAAAGTAAAGTAAGAAGAGGCCAAGAAGACAGATATCCTAACGGTTGCCCTGTGCCGAAGTCAACTAGAGAACCAGGGGATTGAACCCAGTCAAGCCTGTAAGTCAATTCATCCATCACTTAAACTCCCTAGCCATATGAACAAGCTAACCTGCACGAATGGACTACTCCCTTCGTCCCCTAATAAGTGTCCCAAGGGACTAAAATTTTTGTCCCCTAATAAGTGTCTTATCACATATTTCAATGTAAAATTTTGGCTAAACTACCAATTTTACCCCTGTTATCATTACACCTTTTTACTTTTTCAATTTTCTATGTAATGATTAGGGGTTAATACGGTAAAATTACACACTTTCTTAGTTACTGCATTTTAACGGCTTGGGACACTTATTCGGGGACGGAGGAAGTACATTCATCCGCAACCTGAATATCAAGTTGTCCACAAGAGGACAAAATTTGGAATTAAAAATAAATGCAAAATTGGAATAAGGTGGACGATTGGGTTGTTCCATGAACTTATTGAACAACTTGGGTCATCCATTCATAAGTTGCCATGTGTCATTTTTTTGCTTTTAATATAAATGGGTCATCTTCTTTTGTAAAATTTGATTTTATTATATTTTCTTGTAACCTTTTTTTAATTCCATTGAAGCTTTTAAAAGTATGAGTAAAAATAATTAAACGCATATATTGTATATTGTCATATAATTTTAAATATAATTAAAATTAAGTATATAACACATGATATTTAAAAATATATAAAATAAATTATATCATAGATTTAGTTGGTCATTAATAAAGTATATAGGTTGTGAAATTGGGTTGGGTTGTACATAGACTAAGAACTTGTTCGTTACCACGAAATCTATCAACATGCTCGTATTTCCAACTCTCATAACATCGTGTCGTGTTCGTATTCGTGACCCAAGGCATATACATCAGTAGATAACAAAGCACCATAGCAACTCACACAATAGCAAATGATAGTAGCAAGAGTTGTGGAGTTCCACAAGGGAGTAGTAAACACAATACACGAAAACACGGATCAAACATTCAAAACTCACGTTCCAGTTTCGGTTGCTTCATGAAGTTACGAGGGTGAAGAGCATCGGTGAGAGCAGAAGTGGATGTAAAAGAGGTTCTCAGTATGCTCAAAGCCTGCACCAAAAGAACAGTTCCATTCTCAACATACAAACATACACACAAAACATCATCGTACTCAAAACAAACATTCAAAAGGAATATTGCATTACCTCTTTCATTCCGATTTCCAGCTCCATTTCTTTCACATCAGAGATTGGGACTTTCAGCTCTCTCAGATAAGAAAGGCTGGAGAAGATACAGAAAGGCGTCACGACCAAATCATCCGTTACCAGATAAGTTGTGGGCCCGTCGAGGTATCTCCCCTGCCCTTTCGGGAACTTGGCAGACGTAAACAACGAGGGAAACTCACTGTCGTATTCAGTAATGCGTTCTCCGTTGAGGGGGAGAAATATATAGTCTTTAGAAATGCAATCATGAGGCAGCTTGGGTTTAATTAGCCTTTTTTTCGAATCCGGGCTCTTGAAATACTTGTCATCTAAAAGATCTGTTGTGCTACGGTACAGGTTGTCAATGGCCTTGATACCGGTCTTTCCAGCCACGAGGTGCTCAGCTAATCCCACCGGGATATTGAAGAAACTAAACAGGAACTCGACAAAATCTTCCTCAACTTGAGCGTACAGCAACTTACCGCTAGATTTCTGTACCATGGCTTTCAATATCATCTTCTTGGCATTGGGATTCGCTTGATGCTCAGTCTCGATAAACCTCTTTGGTTCAGATCCCACAGTTACAGAGTTTGTTCTTCCCGTTTTATCGAGTATGAGGTCTGAGAGCGGAGTTGAGGAAACGAAGGACGCCTTTAGCAAACTCAGCATCTAATGACAAAAGGACAGCAATTTGTAAACTACAAAGATGAAATGGATGAATGAATGAATGAAGAAGTAGGCCAAGAATTTCACCTCGTTGAACCCAATAGTCGTTGTGATTGGCTCAGCCTCATCCATATCCATATCTCGAATGCCCAGGGTGGTGATGATTTGAAAGAATCCTCTCACATTGGGCAATATCTGCAAATCATCAGAGATTATGAAAGATGCCCTGCTTGAATTGAAAACTTCGTGACTAGAAGCAGCTCGAGACCCCTTTCCATCTACTTTTTTTGTCATCCGACAGCCGCATCTCCTATTTTTGGATGAACTAGCTTGATCGTTGTACAAGCTCATACTACGAAATCGACTGTGACAGGTTGTGCAACAATTCATATAATATGCATTACGGTTAGAAGCAGTCAATACAAAATATTCAGCAGGCGGAGAATTACTAATATCGAGCTTTAGCATTTCGTATTCAGCTTCAAAAGAGCTAGTCGGACTAAGCAGAGCGTTCTTAGCACCCTCTGTCACGAAACTGGCGCTATCGAGATTTGCCAAGCTACGGTACAAATTGCTTAAGCTTCCAATGGTGGGTGCCTTATCACCATAATGCTTCTCCAACACTTTGATGATTCTCCCCAACGGCAAAGTCAAGAAGCTTAACAAAATGTCGACAAATTGTCGGTCCGTCTCTGCAAATAGTACCTTCGTTTTCTCTTTATTGACCATCACTTTGAATGAGAACTCTACTTCTCTAGCATCAGACATTTCCAAGGCCCTAACAATGAAGACTACAATTTATAAATGCGAGAATGGAATAATCTTCAATTCGCTAATAAGCAGCAACAACACTACCAACAGTACAATGAAATCTAACCCATTGAATCTGTAGCCCCATCAATTCACCGTAATCTATAGTTTGAGTTCCACACTTCTCATCACATACTATTAATTAAAAAACAAAACAAAAAAAATTAAAAATTTCACCATAATCTACAGTTTGAGTTCCCACACTTCCCCAGCACATAATATTCACTAAAAAAAACACAATAAACGGTAGAGAATTACCTGATTCCCGATGCACGAAATCAGAGGTTTTGAAATGAGACTATTTTCAAGTAAACCGAGAAGAAATCGTCTTTGCTACTAGCAAAATCACTTCGATTTTACAGATTGATCGGAGAGGAAGGATAAAAATCGTGCTCGGAGACGGGCGGCTGAGCGCGGCGGAGGAAGGGTGGCGGAGAATGAGGCGGCGGTCTCGGCTCTTGAGCTGCATAATGGCGGGAGAGAGGGTAGTGGGGACAAATTTAGAGATATCAAACTGGGCCGGGCCCAATACCCAAGCCCGCTTCTGATACCAAAATTGCAAATACACCCCTAAATTTTACGCCGAAATACAAAAAATCCCCCGGATTATGTTTTATGGCAATTAGAACCCCAAAGTATTCAATTTGAAGCAAATTGCACCCCCCAAAAATTTTAAATTGGGCTATTAAATTTCTTTAGGATTTATTTGAATTTCTTTTATATATTTCCTTTTGCATGAATCCAAACTTGTATTCAATTGTTTATTGCTAGTAGCACATTTTGTTCAGTTTTAATCTCGTGGGTGCTTCGTTATACTCTTTCTATCCCGTTGATAATGAATAACGATCTGCATATCTACAAAGGGTGAAAAATAAGTGCTGCAGATAGCATAATAGAAGCAGTAAAAGGACTGAAAATCAGAGATTGCTAGAGAGCAGAGCATGAGTGAGAGCAGAAGTGGATGTAAGAGAGGCTTTGAATATGCTCATAGCCTCCTTCAAACCAATTTGCAGCTCCACTTCTTCGACATCCGACACCGGTATCCCTCTCGTGTTGAGACTGCAAAGGATGGAGGAAATGCAGAAAGGCGTGACACTTAAATCATCCGTCACCTGATATATCCGCGGCCCTTCAAGATGATTACCCTGCCCTTCCGGGAACTTGACAGAAGAAAACAATGACAGATTATCGCTGTAGTTAGCGGGCAAGGGCTCTTCGGTGAGGGGGAGAATGTGGTCCTTGGAAATACAGCCATGAGGCAGATTTGGCTTCATTAGCCTTTCTTTCGTAACCGGTGTTTTGAAATACTTTTCACCTATATGATCTGTCGTGCTCCGGTGTAAGTTGTCTATACCCTTCATGCCCGTCTTCCCACCCACGAGTGGCCCGATCCCTCCCATAGGGATGTTCAAGAAACTAAACAAGAACTCTACGAAATCCTCCTCGACTTGGGCATGCAAGAACTTACCAGTAGATTTTTGTACCATGAGTTTCAAGTTCATCTTCTTGGAGTTGGGACCTTCTTCGATCTGATTGAGTGCAGTCTGAGGTTCAAATTCCACGGTCACGGAATTCGCCTGCCTTGTTTTATTCAGTATGAGGTCCGACAACGGAGTCTGTGAAGTCATTGATGCCTTCAACAAGTTCATAATCTGATAACAGAGGTAGAGTAAGTGAGAACATGAAAAAAGCGAGAGAAAACGTGTCGAGAGGTAATCAAGATTCGAGAATCACCTCACTCAACCCGAAGGTCACTGTAATCAGCTCTGCCTTCTCAGTTTCTTTAATGCAAAGAGTGCTGATGACTCCTAAGAGTCCGGCCTCGTATGGCAGAATCTGCAAATCATCGGAGATTATGAACGATGCTGTATGTATGGTGAATACCCCACCTCCAGAAGCAGCTCCTGATCCTTTCCTAGATACTTCTTTATTCATCGTCTTACCACATTTATGGCAAGTACTGACACTATCATAGTACATGCTTACACTACGAAATCTATTGGTTAGAGAGTGAACGCCACAGAAGAAATATTTTGCAGGGGGAGAACCACTGATGTCGAGTTTCAGCCTTTCGTATTCAGCTTCGAATGAACTTGTTGGATTGACCAGAGTCTTCTTAGCACCCTCGGTCCAGAAATGGGAGCTTTCGAGATTTACTAAGCTATGGTACAAAGTGTTTAAGCTTCCGATGGTGGGTGCTTCGTCTCCATAATGCTTCTCGAGGACTTTCACGATTCTTCCCAATGGCAAAGTCAAGAAACTCAACAAAATGTCGGTGAAATGACCGTCGGCCTCTGCAAAGAGTACCTTGGTTTTCTCTTTGTTTATCATCACTTTCAGTGAGAAACCTACTTCTTCAGCATCGGATAAAGGATCGGACTCGTACTCAGAGTCGGACATTTCAAAGGCTTCGACAGAATATCCAGATCGATGATATAATGATCAAATACAAGAGCAATTATAATTGAAGAAAATGCATATCTCCAATCAGCTGCAGAAATAAATAAAATGAACACAGATCAAATTTCTTGAGCTGAAAAAGTATGGGAAACCATCTATATGAGAACTCCACTTCTACTACATCAGACTTGGCCTCCGACATTTCGGAAGTTCTAGCAACGAAGGAAATTCTGATCGACAATACTTAGATCAACCAAGAAAACACTATGTAAGGTACATCTTCAATCAGCTGGGAGCAAAATGAACACTGATGAAATTTATTTCTGTTTCTTTCTAACTCCCTAATCTTTCAAAGTCTTCTCTAACCCCATTTGCTAATAAATTGTATCCCCTCCATCCGGCCGAACGATGTGCGTTCCTTGAATACATAGAAACGCACATCATTCGGTGGGACGGAGGGGAGTATCAATAACAATTTGAGAATAAAGTGATTATATGATGATAAACATATCTAAATATAATTAGTACAAAAACAGAGTTTAGACAAAAACTAGGGCATCACCAAGAATCGATTTTTATCAAAGGAAACTATAATCCAGTTTCAAGAAAAATTAAATCGGCCATTGATAAACAAGAACAATAAATAAAATAAATCTGAAATCGGTAGTTAAACGATTACCTGATTGCCAGTTTAGGAAATTGGGGATTTTCTGAAAATCAAGACTGGTTTTCTTTACTCTTTTCAAGTCAACCCAGAAGTAGCGGCGGAGGTGGTGGATGGACGGTAGGAGAGAGAGAGAGGGGATGGGGATGGGGATGGGGATGGGTCATGGGGATGAGTGAGAAAGTGAGTAAGAGTTCCAGTCAAGAAAACAGTAAAATATTGCCCACTAACTCTCCAACACCTTTAGCTTTTTCACTTTTTTGTCTTTTGTCCTTTATCTTTTTCCTTTATGTTTTTCGACGGATTAACGTAGAGTCCAAACAAGAACATCCATGCATGCATAGATGAAGAATAATTTGCATACTAAGAAAATGGTCTTATTTGAATGAAAAACGTGTCAACTGGCTCTTGTAAGTTAAAACGAAGCGAGTAACACAGAAGCCAACATTTGTCTCAGGTTTCTCTCTTAACTCGTTTGTTTGGTTTGTGACTCATCAGTGCATCGGTAAGAACCGTAGTGGAAGAAGAGAGAGAAGCTTTCACTATGCTCAACACCTGCAACAACGACAACAACAACAACAAAAACGAATCAACTCAAAATCTAACAGATTAAGATTTTGCAAACTGTAATATACTATATATTAACATATATACCTCTTTCTTTCCGATTGCAGCACCATTTCTTCGACATCGGATATCGGGATCTTCTGCTCTTTGATAGCAGAAACCGTAGACATAACAGAGAAAGGCATAACAGTCAAATTATCCATCACTAGGTAACTCCTCTGCCCCAAAAACAAGCCCGTGTGAGCGTTGTCTCGGGTGAAATCCGGCCTTATCAGCCTCGATTTCATACCGTTCTTGTAATACTTTTCATCGATCAACTCAGACGTGCTGCGGTACAAGCTTGCTCGTCCTAATCTGAAGCTGAAGATGCCGCATAGAACCTTAATGAGATCTTCCTTGGGTTGAGCATTCAGTACTTTACCTGTAGATCTTTGCACCGTCACCTTCAAAGCTACATTTCCGAAGGCGATATGGGACCTGTTTGTTCACCGGCGAGTGGAACAGCTAGTCCTTTCGGTTGGGATTCAACAACATTTGCAGAGTTTGCTCTATTTAGGATAACGTCCGTTAATGGAGACGACGAAGTCAATGATGCCTTCAACAAACTCACCATCTAACAACAACAATTTCATAGTAAATAATTCATTGTTAAATAACAAAAACTATTAAGATTAGGAAATCAACCTCACTCAACCCGAACTCAACTTGGATCGTCTCTGCAGATCATCACTGATTACGAAAGACGTCCCACTCAAGGTGAAGACGCCATCATCCGTATTAATAGGGTAATGTAAGCAATATCCACAATACGTTCCACTGTACCCCTCACTGCAACGAAAACACTTGGCACCCCAAGAAGAAGAAGAGGTGATATCCAGTTTAAGCCTCTTATGTTCAGCTTCGAAAGAACTTGTCGGATCCAAGAGGGCCTTCTTCTTCGCACCCTCCATTCGGGTTCCATCGAGATTCGCTAGGCTATGGTACAGCTTGCTCAAGCGTCCAATGGCGGGCGCCTTATCTCCGTACTCCCTTTCGAGGATTTTGAGGGTTTTTCCCAAAGGCAGAGTCAAGAAGCTGAGCAGAACGTCGACGAAATAGCTGTCGGCTTCTGCAAATAGTACCTTCTTCTTCCCCTTATTCACCATTGCTTTCAATTGAAGCTTGACATTCTTGTTAGCTCCCGACATTCTAGTAGTATTGAGAAGAACAAAATACTCATAAAAATCCAGGCACTTTTCAATATGCTTAAAAGTAGATGTTACGATCATAATATTCAGATCTCAGTCACAAAATGGGAGCTATCGAGATTTGCTAAGCTACGGTACAGACTGTTCAAGCTTCCATAGTACTTCTCAAGGACCTTGACGATTCTTAAACTGGTTGTCAGCTGTTGCAACGAGTAGCTTGGTTCTCTTCTCGTTAACCAATTCTGTCAACGGTAATATAACGCCCATAATTAGCCTCTTTGCTTAGCCTCTATGATTTTCTTACTTTCAAGGGGATGAAAATACTGGTTGTCAACTGATGCAAAGAGGAGCCTGTTTCTCTATTTACTTACCACAGCTTTCAACGTTAATATATCGCCCATAACTAGCATCGGATATTCTGATATTGGATTAATAACATGATCGTATTGCATAACGAACACAAGAGCTGCAAAACTTTCCATATTTAAAGGCAAAATAATTATGCAGGTACATAGGAAAAGGATTCCAAATCAACTACAGAAAAGAAATGGAACTGTCACGACCGGACTTTGCTAAGGATAGCTAAGCCGGGAAACCATGACTAGGGATGGGAATTAAGAGTAGGGGAAAGAAAGGGGGTATAAGATTGTGTGTGGAATATGACTCGTATAACTATTTGAACAACACTTTATACCATTGAACGTCTCAACTCGAGATCTCAAATGAGAATACAAGGATACTTGTCATAATCTATTACATGACTTGAAACAATTCTCGAAAGCTCAAGAGTTTGCACAGCGGAAGAATACTTGAATACATGTATGAAGACACGTATTACCGAGAGTCCTAATCTATAACGACAAAAGCTCCACTCGCCACTTCACATCATCTCGCTCAACCTGCACATTTAGAAATACATGCAGGGCTGAGTACGAAAGTACTCAGTGGGCACATGCCGAAAACTATACATAATAATTGTCAAGCCATTCAACTGTAAGACATAGGGGTTTTATTGAAAAGAGTCCATGCTTACTAAAACTGTTCTTGTGATCTAAAAGTGCATGCATGCTAAGTTCTTTCGTAACTACCATATCTGAAACTGTGGTGTCGAGGAGGTGGCCACCTCACACGACACCTGACCGGCCAACCCTGAAGATGACTCACGGTCCTGTGTACACTAGCCCAAGTAAGATAGCAAGTCTTAACGAGGACCCGAATTCGATTAACTCAAATTGGCGTAGCCAATGCAGATAGGCGTCATACATAAATCGAAACATTTATGGCATGACAATACTTGAAAATAAACATTTTCATCTAAACATTCTATAACTTTTCTTGTATAAGAAAGCCCACCTTAAGTAGCGTGAAAAATACCAATCCTGATAGAATCGCAACGTCAACCTTCCGGTCGATTTTCACCTATTTAGAAACGACAATATAAGAATTTCCATTCTTATAAAATCTAATAATTCCTTATAAAGAATATTCTTATTCTTTATTTCTATCTTCTCGTTTCGACTATCGTTTCGTTAATATATCGTGAGATTATTAATCGGAGTTAATGATCCTCCTTGGCTAGTGATAGCCGTTAATTATCCTCATAAGCTTCGAATAATAATTTATTTGAAGTTATATATATTATTGGATTGTTAAATCCAACATTATAATATAATTCATTTCCATGAATTAAATAGGCTATTTTAGGCTCGAAAATTTATCGAGCTTCGTTAATAGGCTCGAATTAGTCGAGTTATTTTATTTAAATAAATAAAATATTTCTCGGTAATATATAACGTTCCTCATCTAAATTTTATGGTATTAACATACGAAATATTTAATAAATTAAACAGTTGGGCCGTAATTTAATCGGCCCAACTTGAGCCCATTCCCGGCCCAACTGATCCCAACCCAGAAGCCCAACCCGAAACCCAGCCCCAAAATCTGACCCAGGACCCGAACCAAAACCCGACCCGGTTTAAAACCCTAAGTATAAAATCCAAATCCTTACCATTTCTCCCATTTCTCCCATTTCCCCCAAATTCATCCGCCCCATCTCCCATCTCCCTCTCCCTCTCGGATTTGTCCAGTCGGACGCCACCGTCGCCGGCGCCGACCACCTCGCCTTCTCCTCCCCCGTTCCTTCCCCGTCTCTTTCTATCCCTTCTCCTCTCTCTATCTCTGCTCTCCGACTCTCTCTCAATCGGCTGGACGCCAGCAGCTTGAAGTCGACGCCGCCGCTGCCGGCGGCGAGGCTCGCCGTCGCTGGCCACGTCGTCCCCTCCCTCTCCCGTTCTTCCTCCTCTCCTCTCCACGACTCTAACTCTCTGCCTAACTCTCTTTTCCTCTGCTTGCAGGGCTCCGGGAGCGCTGCCGGGGAGACGCCGTCGCCGGAGATTACGGCCAGGGAACTCCGCCGCCGTTACTGCCCTCTCCCTGAAGACTGTACTGCCGGTGACAGCCTCGCCGGCGGCGAGGACCGCACTCCGGCAGTCTCCTGTTTTCTTCCCCCCCTTCGTCTAACCCTATCTCTCGTCATACACACACACATATATATATATATATATATATATATATATATATATATATATATGTTTAACATTTTTTTTTTGTGCAGGGGGTTTTGGGACAGCAGCTATTCCCGGAGAAAAATGCAGTCGAAGTTCGACTCGGGGCCGCCTTTGCTGCCCCGACAGACTGCCCCTCTCCCGTCGAGGCTTCGGTCTCGACGGAGGTTCGACTCACTCCTCCCTTTAATAAATTATTCGATTTGTAAATATTATGCTCTCGTTCTCTTATTCTTGTGCATATTTGTGATAAATTCTTTCGTTCTTTTGCATTGCAAAATCAGATTTCATATAACTATTAAACCCCATGATTTAATCATTTAAACAAGTGATTGTTTAAAAAGGGCAGTAGGGATTATTAGCTAAACTTGTATACAATAAGCATGCTTTGTTTGTATTCTTGAATTTGTAAAGGGTATGTTACTACATACTTAACTTAGTTCTTCATTAGCTTATGCTTGGTTGATTATTTGATCAACGAGTTTACTTTGAGCATGCTTGAGTGTATGAAATCTGAAAATTAGCATGCTTCCATTGAAATTGAATCTGAAAATTAGCATGCTTGTTTCCTATTGATATTAATTTGAAATGGTGATAATATGCTTACTAGATGTTAGAAGGGCTGTGGTTGCTAGCTTTTCCCTTCCTCTTCCTTAGATCCTCTTCTTCTTCTCTTAAATCTATTTCTTTTGAGTGATGAGAAGGGTGTGAAGTAGAAAACTGATTTATGGTTTAGGTTGGGGTATTTATACTACTTCTTGGCTGATAAAATTGTGCATTACGTATGAAACCTGAATTTTATCCTTCTTTTTCTTCATGATGCAGGCTTTCCCTTGTTTTAGGGGATGGTTTTGCAGGGTACCATTTTTCAAAAGGCTATGGAAGGGATGATGGTGATGGCTAGAAGAAGAAGAAGAAGCTGCTGTGGAATATGCAGCCAGCCCTCTTTTCTTGTCTTACTCTAGTTTTGCATTAATTGTATAATAACAAATACATTGAATGTGTATTAATCCATTCCTTATGTAATAGTTAGATGTATTATTTTCTATTACTTGTTCACTTTGTAGCATGTATTTCTAACATAAATTTATTACATTTTTTTTCGTTACGTAACTCATTCGATTTTACGTTTCTTAAATTGACATACTACTACTAATTGGGCTCGGCCCAATTCATCAATTTATGGGCTTGGGCCCAATTTATAAGTTTATGGCTTGGCCCAATTCTTAATATTTATGGGCTTGAGCCCAATTCATAAAATTTTATGGGCTTGGCCCAACTAGTAATTAATTAAGATTGCCTTCGTTTAATAACGAGCTATCTTACTCGATAATCAATCCGACTATCTTCCTTTCGTCATAACATATTAAATCAAGCTTAGATATCTATATATATATATATTTATAAATATATCTATAAATACGAGTATTACTCGTAACTTATTACCGTAACTTAGATTTATAGATATCGAATTTGCGGGCCATTACAGGAACAGATCAAACAAAAGGAAAAGAAAAAGAAAAGAACAAATCTTATCAATTCTAACATTACTCGCGTGTAGTATCTGGAGTCAAGGATCAGATCAAGACTTCTCTCTTCACTTGTTTGTTAGATATTTGAGTGAGTAGAGCATCCGTGAGAACACGAGTGGATTCAAGAGAAGCTCTCAGTATGCTCAAACCCTGCACTCACAACAATCCATCACAACACTGCATAAAGTATAACCATCTGCAGAAACGAAAAGGATTCAAGAAAGTACTATGATATTACCTCTTTCAAGCCAATCTGCAGCTCCACATCTTCGACATCAGCTATCGCGATTTTCTGCTCTTTCAAGCTGGCAAGCATGGACGTGAAGCAATAGGGTACAACAGTAAGATCATCCAACACCTTATAAGTTTGTGGTCCTTGTAAATAGCTCCCCTGCCCCTCCGGAAACTTAGAGGAAGAAGAGGAATACTTGTAAGTGGCAGGCAAGGGTTCTTCGGTGAGCGGAAGAATGTGGTTTTTGGAAATACAACCATGAGCCACATTTGGTTTCACCAACCTTTTCTTTGTATCCGGGCTCTTGAAATACTCATCATCTATAACTTCGGCTGTGCTCCGGTACAAGTTGTTTATAGCCTTAAAACAAGTCTTGCCACCTAAAAGATGCTCAACCTTTCCTAGTGGGATACTGAGGAGACTGAGTAGAAACTCTATAAAGTCTTTCTTAGCTTGAGCATACAACAACTTACCGGTCGATTTCTGTATTATAACATTCAAAGTTAAACCGCTACAGCTGGGATTATATTCCTCTTGAGGTTCGACGACTGCAGATTTCAACCGTCCTGTTTTATTCAGAATGAGGTCTGATAGTGGAGTTGGAGACATTAAGGACGCCTTCAACAAGTACATAATCTAACAGCAGAAAAAATAAACGGTCAAGCGATCGAATGAAAAGATATATATAGTGAAGGAAATGAACTAAGATTAAAATCGGAGAAGGGATAATCACCTCACTCAACCCGAAATCCACTTTGATTGTCTCGGTATTATTCATATCTGTAATGCCAAGAGTGTTGATCATCTGCAAGAATCTAGTCCCACTCGGAAATATCTGCAGATCTTCCAAGATTATGAAAGACGTCTTACGTATGGTGAAGACTCCATCACCAGAAGCAGCTTTGGACCTCTTCTCAACTACTTCTTTACGCATCTTATCATAACATGATGCATATTGGCAATATTTGGTGGCATCAAAGTACATGCTTACACTACGAAATGTAAAATCAGGGTGCCTGGAACAGCAGAAATATTCAGCAGGCGGAGAATCAACGATGTCCAGCTTCAGCCTTTCACATTCAGCATCGAATATACTTATCGGGTCGAGCAGAGTCTCCTTTGCACCCTCAGTCCAGAAATGGGAGCTATCAAGGTTTGATAAGCTACGATACAGAGTGCTTAAGCTCCCAATGGCGGGTGCCTCGTCCCCATACTTCTTCTCGAGGACTTTGACGATTCTTCCCAATGGTAAAGTCAAGAAGCTCAGCAGAACGTCTACAAATTCGCTGCCGGCTTCTGCAAACAGTACCTTAGTTTTCTTTTCATCCATCATCACCTTCAACGAGAACTCTACCTCTCCAGCATCAGATCCAGACATTTCGAGGTTCTACCAACGAAAATTATGCAGATCGATGATACTTCGCCTCAACCTAGAGTGCATCGATTTCTCAAAAGCAAGAAAACAGAAATCTAATAGTAACAGAATCTAAGCTAGAATATGCTATAGGGCACCATCAACATCAATTTTCGTCAAATTCTGCCAATTTCATAGTTTCAACATCTTTCGGTTTGATTAACCATAAAGTAAACAGAATCAAGTAGAGATTTATAGGTGAAGGGTTACCTGATTCCAATCTACGAAAAATGAAAAAGAGATGTACGAATTAAGGTGGTGAGCGCGGCGGAGGCTGTGATGCTCAACGGCAGGGGAGGGAGGGAGAGAGGATGAAGATGAGTGAGAAAGTAAGTGGGATCTTTAATTAAAGCAAAAGAAACACAGTCAACTACTCCCTCCGTCCTCCGTCCCGCCCGATTTGGCCTAGTTCTTTTCGGCACGATTTTTAAGGAGGAGTAAATTACATTAATTAATAACCTTGAATTTGTGTTCCCAATAAAGAAAAATTAAAACTAGCCAATCAAATTCATTCTTAACAATTTAAAAGTATTAAACTAAAAAAGTGAAAGTGTAATGTTGGTCCCAAAAAGGAAATAGGCCAAGTCGACCGGGACACCCCGATTTGGAAAACGGGCCAAATCGGACGGGACGGAGGGAGTATTTCCCACTACCTTTTTTGGCGCGACTTTTGCTTTTTCTTAATTATTCCTTCAGTTCATTTTATAATAGTTTATTTTATTATTTATATGTTTGAAGGAGGGTGGCTGAGCACGGCGGAGGGGTGGCGGAGACGGTGGTCTTGAGCTGCTGAACGGCAGGAGAGAGAGAGGAAGAGCGAGAAAGTGGCATGAGTCTTTCTGCTAAAGCAAAAGATGCAGTAAATTATTGTCCTTTGATTCTCAGCATCTTTTCAAATAAACTAGTGCCAACTTACATCTTTTGCTTTGCACTAAACCAACCACATACTTTAAAGTTTTATATTCATAATTTCGCAAGTAATTACGAAGAATTTTGAGATTCAATCCTTTTCTATTACACAGTCAATAATCTACCAATTTTGTATCGGAGGTTAAGAACTTGTACGTTACCGCAAAATCAATCGACATACTCATACTTCCAACTCTCGTACCATCATATCGTGTTAGTGACCAAAAGCATATACATCAGTAAATAACCAAGCACCATAGCAACTGATACTAGCAAGAGATGTGGAGTTCCACAAAGGAATCGAAAACACAATACACGAAAACACGGATCAAACATTCAAAACTCACGTTCCAGCTTCGGTTGCTTCATGAAGTTACTAGGGTGAAGAGCATCAGTGAGAGCAGAAGTGGATGTAAAAGAGGCTCTCAGTATGCTCAAAGCCTGCACCAAAAAAACACTTCCATTCTCAACATACACGAAACATTATTGTGCTCGAAACAAACATTCAAAAAGAATATTGCATTACCTCTTTCATTCCAATTTCCAGCTCCACTTCTTTCACATCAGAGATTGGGACTTTCAGCTCTCAGATAAGAAAGGCTGGAGACGATACAGAAAGGCGTCACGACCAAATCATCAGTTACCAGATAAGTTGTGGGCCCGTCGAGATATCTCCCCTGCCCTTTCGGGAACTTGGCAGACAAAAACAAAGAGGGATCACTGTAGTCGGAAGGCAGGCGTTCTTCAGTGAGGGGAAGGATATATTCTTTGGAAATGCAACCATGAAGGAGATTTGGTTTGATTAGCCTTTTTTTACAGTCTGGGCTCTTGAAATACTTGTCATCTAAAAGATCTATCGTGCTCCGGTACAAGTTGTCTATGGCCTTGATACCGGTCTTTCCAGCCACGAGGTGCTCAGCTCCTCCCACCGGGATATTGAAGAAACTAAACAGGAACTCGACAAAATCTTCCTCAACTTGAGCGTACAGCAACTTACCGCTAGATTTCTGTACTACGGCTTTCAAAATCATCTTCTTGGCATTGGGATTTGCTTGATGTTCAGTCTCGATAAACCTCTTTGGTTCAGATCCCACAGTTACTGAGTTTGTTCTTACTGTTTTATCGAGTATGAGGTCTGACAACGGAGTTGAGGTAACGAAGGACGCCTTCAGCAAACTCAGCATCTAATGACAAAAGACTGCAATTTGTAAACTGAAAAAATGAAATGGATGAATGAAGAAGTAGGTCAAGAATCTAACCTCGTTGAACCCAATAGTCGTTGTGATGGTCTCAGCCTCATCCATATCCATATCTTTAATGCCCAGAATGGTGATGACTTGAAAGAATCCTCTCACATTGGGCAATATCTGCATATCATCAGAGATTATGAAAGATGCCCTGTTCGAGGTGAAAACTTCTTGACTAGAAGCAGATCGAGGCCCCTTTCCATCTACTTTTTTTGTCATCCGACAGCCGCAGCTCCTATTTTTTGATGAATTAGGTTGATCGTAGTACAAGCTCATGCTACGAAATCGACTGTGAGTGGTTGTGCAACAAGGCGTATAATATGCATTACGAACGGAAGCAGTCAATACAAAATATTCAGCAGGCGGAGAATCACTAATATCGAGCTTTAGCATTTCGTATTCAGCTTCAAAAGAGCTAGTCGGACTAAGCAGAGCATCCTTAGCACCTTCTGTCACAAAACTAGCCTTATCAAGATTCGCCAAGCTACGGTACAAATTGCTTAAGCTTCCAATGGTGGGCGCCTTATCACCATAATGCTTCTCCAGCACTTTGATGATTCTCCCCAACGGCAAAGTCAAGAAGCTTAACAAAATGTCGACAAATTGTCGGTCCGTCTCTGCAAATAGTACCTTAGTTTTCTCTTTATTTACCATCACTTTGAATGAGAACTCTACTTCTTTAGCATCAGACATTTCGGAGGCCCTATCAACGATGACTACAATTTATAAATGCGAGAAAGGAACATTTTCAATCTGCTAAAAAAACCAGCAAGAACAGTACAATGAAATCTAAAATCAAAATCAATTGGGATAATGAAAATATCCTTACAAACTGTAAACCCTTGAATCAATTCACCATAATCTATAGTTTGAGTTCCACACTTCCCCAGCACATGATATTAATTGAAACAACAACAAAAAAAGCAGAAAAATCACCATAATCTATAGTTTGAGTTCCACAGTTCCCAATCGCATAATATTAATTTAAAAAAAACAACAAAAATAAGTAGAAAATCTACCATAATCTATCGTTTGAGCTCCACACTTTCCTAACACATAATAATAATTACAAAAAAAAAAAAAAACAAAAAAAAAAAAACAGAAATAAGTAGATGAAGTAGAGATGAACGAAGAGTTACCTGATTTCCGGTTCACCAAGATCGGAGATTTTCGGGAAAGGACTGAATTTCGAAGAAAAATCACAAAAATTTGGAAGTGGCGACGGCGGCGAAGAAGAAAAAATGTGCTCGGAGCAGGGCGGCTGAGCGCGGCGGAGGAAAGGGTGGCTGCGAATGAGGCGGCTGTCTCGGTTCTCGAGTCGCTTAATGGCGGGAGAAGGAGATTTTAATTGGGCCGGGTCAATATAGCCCAAGCCCGCCTCTCATGCCAAACTTGGGTATTTTTTTAATCAATTGGGCCGGGTCAATACAGCCCAAGCCCGCCTCTCATACCATTTTTTCTTTTTTTTCTTTGTATTCGATCGTTCTTATTATTTTTGTTTAGGACTAAACTTAATTTAGGACACTAGTGCTCGGTCTCAATTGCTCTTACAAATTTTAGAGGAGTGCGTTTCGTTCGAGACATAGGGTATATATCACACAGAACACTTCCCCGGCCATTACACATCACATGTATCGACAAAAAGGTCGAAAATGGCGAAGCAAGCACCACAAGTATACTAGAGTAGCAAGAAAAAGGAACAATTCAAGAACAGTAGCTGAAACTCGAGACATTTCTCCTTAGTGGTGGAACGGTGGTGGTCGTCGTCGTTAAGGAGTAATTCAAGAACCGTAGCTGAAACTCAGTAGTGATACTTAGACGGCCGTTGTTTGGTCGGTGTGGGACTCAGCAGAGCATCAGACAGAGCAGAAGTGGATGTAAGAGAGGCTCTCAGTATGCTCAAACCCTGCAACAACAACAAAATATTCATCTCAAAAATCGAAATATGTGCACAAAACAAAATCTTGCTCAAAGATTTAATGTTACCTCTTTCGATCCGATTTGCATCTCCACTTCTTTCAAATCAGATAACGGGATTTCCTTCTTACCGAGACTGGAAAGGATGGAGGTAACGCAAAAAGGTGTCACGGTTAAATCATCCGTCACATGATAGAATCGCGGCCCTTCAAGATAGCTACCCTGCCCTTGGGGAAACTTGAGAGAAGAAAACAACGAGAGATTATCGCTGTAGTTTGAAGGCAAGGGTTCTTCACTGAGGGGAAGAATGTGGTCTTTGGAAATACAACCATGAGGCAGATTTGGTTTCATCAGCCGTTCTTTCGTAGCTCGGGTTTTGAAGTACTTGTCGCCTATGTGATCAATCGTGCTCCGGTACAAGCTGTCTATAGCCTTCATTCCGGTCTTTCCTCCAACGAGTTGCTCGACTCCTCCCATAGGCATATGCAAGAAACTAAGAAGAAAATCTACGAAATCTTCCTCAGCTTGTGCATACACGAACTTACCACTCGATATTTGTACCATGACCTTCAAAACCATCTTCTTGGAGTTGGGATCTTCTTCGTTTTCTATCTGATTTAGCGGAATGCCAAGTTCAGATTCCACGATTACGGAATTCGCCTGTCTTGTTTTGTTCAATATGAGGTCCGACAACGGAGTTTGGGAGGTCAAGGATGCCTTCAACAAGTTCACAATCTAACTACAACAGAGGTAGAATAAATGAACATTAAAGAAAAATTGTAAGCAAAAAAGAAAAAGAACAAGAAGAGAGAATCATGAAGAACCTCTTTCAACCCGAAAGTCACTTTCATCGTCTCCATCTTATCCGCATCTGTAAGGCCAAGAGTGCTTATGATTCCCAAGAGTCCAGTCTCATATGGCAGAATCTGCAGATCATCAGAGATTACGAAGGAGGCAGTATGTATGGTGTAAGCTCCATCTCTCGATGCAGCTTCAGATCCTTCTTCAGCTACTTTTTTCATATAATTCGTGCATTTCCAACAAGCGGCATTATCATAGTACACGCTCACACTACGGAATCTAACAGGGACACGGTGAAAACTGCTGCAACATTTGAAGTACTCCGCGGGCGGAGAATCAGCAATATCCAGTTTCAGCTGTCTGTACTCGTCTTCTGACGAACTTCTCGGATTGAACAGAGTGTTCCTAGCACCCTCAGTCCAGAAAAGGGAACTATCAAGATATCCTAAGCTAAGGTACAAACTGCTTACGCTTCCAATGGAAGGCGCTTCGTCTCCGTAATGCTTATAGAGGACTTTAACAATTCTTCCCAATGGCAAAGTCAAGAAGCTTAACAAAATGTCTGTAAAATGGCTGTCAGCTTCTGCAAAGAGAACCTTCGTTTTCTCTTTATTTACCATCACTTTCAATGAGAACTCCACTTCTACTACATCAGACTTGGCCTCCGACATCTCGGAAGTTCTAGCAACAAAGGAAATTCCGATCCCAATCGACAATACTTAGATCAACCATGAAAACACAATGTAAGGTACATCTTCAATCAGCATGGGAACAAAACTGCATCATTCTGTAATTTGATTCAAATTTTATTTCTGTTTCTTTCTAACTCCCTAATCTTCCAAAGTCTTCTCTAACCCCATTTGCTAATAAATACTCCCTCTGTCCCATTTATCTACACGAATAAGTTTCATTTTCGTCCGTCCCTAACCTAAAATGGTAAAATTTTAACCAACTATAATTTATTCACACTACTTTATCCTCAACTATCACTCTCGTTTTAGTACTTGCGTCAGGAAAAAGTTATTCCTAGATGATGATAAACATATCTAAATATAATTAGTACAAAAACAGAGGTTAAACAAAAACTAGGGCATCACCAAGAATCGATTTTTATCAAAGAAAACTATAATCCAGTTTCAAGAAAAGTCCAATTAAATACTCCCTTTCATCAATATACAGTTTGAAAAAGCCACAAATAATGAGAAGTTCCACTCCCACAAACTTAACGGCCATTGATAAACAACAATAATAAATAAAATAACTTCCAAATTGGTTAGCCAAGGATTACCTGATTTCCAGTTTAGGAAATTGGGTTTTTTTTCCTGAATTCAAGAGTGGTTTTCTTTGCTCTTTTCAAGTCAACCCAGAAGTAGCGGCGGAGGGAGGGCGGCGGAGGTGGTGGACGGCAAGAGAGAGAGAGAGAGGGTGGGGATGAGTGAGAAAGTGAGTAAGAGTTCCAGTCAAGAAAACAGTAAAATATTCCCCACTAACTCTCCAATACCTTTAGCTTTTTCACTTTTTCGTCTTTGACCTTTATCTTTTTCCTTTATGTTTTTCGACAGATTATAGCATTTAACTAAATTCGGATTAATGTAGAATCCAAACAAGAACATCCATTCATGCATACGTAATCAGTCCATGCAAATAACTAACGTAGAATGTCTCAAAAAAGGATTCCATACAAAGATGAAGAATAATTTTGCATACTAAGAAAATGGTCTTATTTGAATGAAGAAAGCATAACTATTAATTCCTCTAGTGTCAACCGGCTCTTGTAAGTTGAAACGAACGCAGAAGCCAACATTTGTCTCAGGTTTCTCTCTTAACTCGTTTGTTTGGTCTGTGACTCATCAGTGCATCGGTAAGAATAGTAGTGGAAGAAGAGAGAGAAGCTTTCACTATGCTCAACACCTGCAACGACGACAACAACAACAAAGACGAATCAACTCAAAATCTAAAGAAAAATCAAACAGATTAAGATTTTGCAAATTGTAACACTATTAACATATATACCTCTTTCTTTCCGATTTGCAGCACCATTTCTTCGACGTCGGATATCGGGATCTTCTGCTCTTTGATAGCAGAAACCGTAGACATAAGCGAGAAAGGCATAACAGTCAAATCATCCATCACTAGGTAACTCCTCTGCCCCATATACAAGCCCGTGTGAGCATTGTCTCGGTGGAGATCCGGCCTTATCAGCCTCGATTTCATACCGTTCTTGAAATAGTTGTCATCGATCAACTCAGACGCGCTGCGGTACAAGCTTGCTCGTCCTAATCTGAAGCTGAAGATGCCGCATAGAACCTTAATGAGATCTTCCTTGGGTTGAGCATTCAGTACTTTACCTGTAGATCTTTGCACCGTCACCTTCAAAGCTACATTTCCGAAGGCGATGGAACTTGTTTGTTCACCGGCGAGTGGAACAGCTAGTCCTTTCGGTTGGGGTTCAAGAACAACATGTGCTGAGTTTCCTCTGTTTAGGATAAAGTCCGTTAATGGAGACGACGAAGTCAATGATGCCTTCAACAAACTCACGATCTAACAACAACAATTTCATAGTAAATAATTCATTGTTAAATAACAAAAACTATTAAGATCACATCAACATTTCAAGAAATCTACCTCACTCATCCCGAACTCAACTTGGATCGTCTCCGCCCCATCCATGTCCGCGATTCAGATCATTCTCAAGATTCCCAACAATCCAGTCTCGCTCGGAAAGATCTGCAGATCATCACTGATTACGAAAGACGTCCCACTCAAGGTGAAGACGCCATCACCCTTATTAAGAGAACATCCACAATACGTTCCACAATACCCCCTACCGCAAAGATAACACCAGGTACCCCAAGGAGAAGGAGGAGAAGTGATATCCAGTTTAAGCCTCTTATATTCAGGTTCAAAAGAACTTGTCGGATCCAAGAGGGCCTTACTTTTCGCGCCCTCCATTCCGAATCCATCGAGATTCGCTAGGCTACGTTACAGCTTGCTCAACCGTCCAATGGCGGGCGCCTTATCTCCGTACTCCCTTTCTAGGATTTTGAGGGTTTTCCCCAAAGGCAAAGTCAAGAAGCTGAGCAAAACGTCGACGAAATAGCTGTCGGCTTCTGCAAATAGTACCTTCTTCTTCCCCTTATTCACCATTGCTTTCAATTGAAGCTTGTCATTCTTGTTAGCTCCCGACATTCTCTAGTAGTATTGATAAGAACAAAATACTCGTCAAAATTCAGACACTTTTCAATATGCTTAAAAGTAGATGTTACGATCATAATATTTAGATATCATAATATTCAGATAGTAACTTTGTTTTTTTCGACGCACTTTTCAATGTGCTTGAAAGTAAATGTTGACTATTATTATACATTGCAAAGTGAAAAATAATATACTACATCAAATACGACCTAAAGTTCAACGTAACATCGAAAGAGTCGGCAAAGCACGTAAATGGCAGACGGAACGACTATTAAAGACAGAATCGAATAGAACGAACTAGAGATGAATATGTTAAGAGTTACCTGAATGATTTCCTGATTCTGAGGAACGGTGGCAGAGCGCGGCGGAGGAGGAAGGGCGGCTGGGATTTAATGAGGCGGCGAACAAGGGTATTGAGGTTTTATATATACGGCGGGAGAGGGATAGTTGGGATGGACTCTTTTCCAAAATTAAACTAGAATTGTACCCTCGCGCTGCTATCGAGAAGGAACTTATAATAAATATCTTATATACCACTCCGGTCCAGGCTTCTTGACTCATATTCCTTTTTGGTACGTCCCACACATATTGACTCATTTCCTTTTTTAGAAATAATTAGAGTATAATAAGTACAATTAGTAAACCCCTTATTACACTTAACATTCCATACTTAAATCTCATCCACTCATTTTTCTGCACGTAGTTCAATATAATTTAAATTTTGAAAGTTTAAATTATTATAACTTGCTCGTTTGTTATCGGATTTTTATGATTTTTATATCAAATTAAAGGTCTTGATACGATCTTTCATTTAAGATCAGACAAGAACATGTTTTTATGCATCTATGATGCTCTGTTTCTAAAATATGTCTAAATACATAAACCACATTACATTTCCCTACAAAATACACTTTATACACTAAACATTTTCGTCTTAGTTCCCGTGCAAAAAGCAAATGAGTCAATATGCGTGGTCCGGAGTGGTATAAAATATCATATAAGGCCCAATCTTATTAAGAAGTTACAAAAAATTTTGCTTAAGTTATTAAATCAAAATTTGATTTTCTACCATCAAAGCATTTGATAAGGGCCGGTAATTCTGCCGCCGCTGTACCTGTGCCCGGTGATAGACAGCACGAACCATAAGGCGGGGGACGAGGAGGTGATGCATTTCTTGGAGGTGGAGGAGAAGGCGGTGGTTAGGGTTGATGATGTTGAACAGGTGTTAGCGGTGGTGATTGAGGCATGCGGAGTGTGTGGTCGGAACCCGATGGTAGGGACAGCAGTGTCGAGGCTGCGATGTGGACACGCTTTCCATAACTACTGCATCGCCCGGTTGTTGGAGGAAGATAAGTGCTGCTCCATCTGCCTGCAGCTGGTGTACGGCCAACCACCCCAACCTCCTCCGGGGGGTAATGAGCTTCGGATCGAAGACTACGGGTTTGATTGCAGCGATAGCGATGATGATTATAATTATGATTATGATGATGATGATGAAGAAGATGACAATGACGACGATGAACAGTAATGATGAGCTTCTTAGTAGTAGTATCAATCAATTTGTAGTCATAGTTTAGTTTTTGCTGTTTAGTTTTGATTTAATATTACCGTACTAGTTATGATATTCGGTACACTATTTCTGCTAATTGGGTTTATCCAGTCTAGAAAAGGAACTAAATTAGAATTCAATACATCATAACATGACCTCACTACAAAAGAAACTCTTCTTCAATCGTAAAATTATGAATAATCAAAATCAATACATCATCATTCTATAAGCAAATCAAATACTGGACGTAAACCAACAACATTACTTTTCGCTGCTTGTTTCCGTATTTGTACAAAAAAATATATACTACATGTCAAACACACCAATAATAATACAAGGAAGAACAATACCATATATCCTGGTCCAACGACAGCCAATCAAGTCGAGGAGACGTCTGCAAAACACAGAAAATGAATATCTGGTTAGCACGATTTCCACTACAACAAACACATAATCGATGAGGTCTACGATCCGTAGAATCGAAGACATGTATTGAGTAGAGGTTTGTCAAAACTGTTAGGCCTGGTCCATCAAAGTCAGATGGACTTTTATGGGCCAGTTCACAAGCCTGTCTCTTCTTACTCAGGCCAGTTCGAGACCCCAAACCATAAGGGAAACTTAGCTAGCCCACCCATTTTTGACACCTCTAAGATATTGAGAGTCTGCTAAGTATACATTAAAGAATTAACACCAACATACATACCGTCATTCCCTCCTCTTTAACTTCATCGCCTGTTTTCCAGACAATATCCTTCAACCCAGTCGAAAGGTTCTTGTAAAACTGCAAACAGGGAGGCACAAAAGGAGCTTATTATGTACTGGCCAAATTTACTTCGGCTTAAAGATTCAGTAATTGTATTGCTAAAAACTAATAAGGCTATCACCCTGTAGCAAGAATTATTGTCCCAAAGGTTGTAAATTCACTCCTCTTTCATATTTCTAAAAGATCAGATACGGTATTAATAATACCTTGTGAAATTCTAGTGTATCTCCCCCAGCCTTGCGTAGCTCAACCATGTGAAGTGATGGAGCCACTTCAAAAATCTGCAATACCATTTGATAGTAAAGACCAATTCTAAGTGTTGCAAAAACAGCACTCCCCCCCTCCCCAAACAGACACATACACACAATATTTGCTCTTCTCTTAGAGAAGTATACCTCGGTCGAGATGGATGGGTGGCCCCTTCCGCCCGGATTTCTCCCCATAAAGTTTCATCTGTATAGAATGACAAATAAAGACGGATATAGAGGTTAAGATTGAACTAATAAGAACTGCTCAACTAAAATTTACTCTTTTATTATCACCGACTCACCGTGATAAAACATGAAAACCACGTGAATGATAGAAAACCGTCCTAATCATAAAACAGGGACCATAATGGACAGAACCCCACTTTGCAAAGGATAAAAGTTTATAAAATCACCTTGTAGTTGTTTTTCTTCACATCAAACCCCATGGGACCGGCAGCTTCCTCGATTTTGGATATAATCTCGTTGGCAGGGGATTTAGATGTAAATCGTGTTTCTCTCTTCACAAGACCCTAGAGACAGAAGATTTGAAGCGCATATTTTAAAAATTCAAAGTTGAGAGCCTACACCTTTATTTACTAATCGTACTAACTACATAGCCAACAAACCATTTGCTTTTCAAAGAGCGAACTGAGGTTGAGACCCTGTGAGGTGGAGATGAGCTCAAAGGCATTCAATGTCATTGGTGACCTTGGGGGCCTCTCATATCGCCTCTCCACGATGAGGTTTGGAGATTCCTGTATGTAAAATTCAAAATTCAAACTTCATACTATAATGAAAGATGAAAGATCTTAATACCTACATAGAAAGAAAGAATAAAGAGCTCAAAACCAAATTAAAGTTCATACCATTGATTCATTAAAGATAGAATTCACATCGTCAAGGGTAACTTCTTGTTCAAAAACAGGTGGCTTGAATCCCTTCTTAAACCAATCATTTGTGAGGGGTTCACTGATTGTTATACGCTGCATCATCAAGTAGCAAACAAAAGCATACAGAGTTATGACTGAATAATAAAAAGCCTGTGCAATTAATACAAGATAGCAGCAAGAAAAAAGATTCCTGGAATAAACAAAAACTGTTTATCATACTGCGGATGGGTTGGGATCCAGAATACTTTTAATTAGTTTCTTTGCACTTGAGGAAAACCATGAAGGGCACGTGAAGTCTGCCTTGAATATCTGCAAATCATTATTATTATGTTAAGTTAAAACACATTCATGCCTTAGCATTCAACTATTTGAAGGAGACGACAAATTCCAAGGCGAATATCATAAATATAAGACATGAACCTTTTTGTACAGTGCCATAAGATTTGAATCTTCAAAGGGAAGATATCCAGCCATGAGGACAAAAAGTATAACACCACAAGACCAAAGGTCTGCCTTGGCTCCACCGTAGCCCTTATTGTTGATCACCTGTCAAACGAGGGAGAGTAAAAAAGTTTTTTCAGAAAACATAACCACTCTGCACAAGATTGTGAAAATGAAAAGGAGGGAGATAAACCAAGTGAAAGCTGAGTGCATGCATACCTCTGGAGCAACATAATTTGGAGTTCTACAAGTTGTGTGAAGCAATCCATCTTCCTAATAACAGAAGCAACATGATGAACTATATCATTTTTTTCTAATATTCTGTATGCAAAGTTGAACTTGAAGAGTATAAGATTGAGGAAGAGTTATCTGAATCTCATATAATAATAAAATGAAGAAAAAATGGTACCCGAACTTGCTGAGGTAGGGCGCTTAATCCAAAGTCAGAGACTTTGAGAAAACCATTGGCATCATGCAGCAAATTTTCGGGCTATAGATCAAGAAAGCAATAAAAGAGATGGTAAGCAATTGGCCACAAGAACTACATAAATCTAAAGATGAGGAATAGGAAATGGCATTTGTTCACCTTAAGATCTCTGTGGTAAACACCTCTGCTATTGATCAGCTGCTGAAAGCTACAATATTTGCTCTTCTCTTAGCAAGGTAATTCTACTGAGTATATTATAGTTTCACTCTTGCGGGAAGAGGCTTTTGTTTAAACCGGATATCATTTCTTATGGTTTTTCATTACATATTTGTCAGCTGAAATTATATGGATATATATATATATATATATATATAAATATGTATGTATATCTTGAAGGCTGGACCGGAAATGAGGTGATGTATTTCTTGGAGTTGGAGAAGGTGGCGGTGGTTAGGGTTTATGATATATATGCAGTGCAAGCTTCATTCACATGCTTATGTGTATCAACTCAACGCTTAGCCAGTGTAAATAACCTATACTAATGTCGTGTAACTATGCTAACCACCTATCTATATAGTAGTATTATACTATAAGTAGCTGAAATGCAATCTTATCTCACTTATGACATCTATCTCAGTCACTTACACTTGTGATCATACATAGCAAGCCAGTATTTAAGTAATCTAACAAAACATGTAGTATAACTTTTGTGCTCAAAATTCATATACTTTAGTTTAACCCTCAGTTTATAGCTTATTTCAACTCGATTCCCCTCATAACTTCGCATTTCACCATGATTCCAACATGGAGTACATTCATATAGACATATAGAGCTCAAAGTCATGAGTAAAACAACTTCAAGGATCAACTTAACGTACTTTACATCCAACGTTTCAACATGGTTTCAAGTAGGCACATATATAGATGGTCGTTTTCTTACTGGTTTTCTGGATAGTTTTGCAAGCTTCAATCTAATTATTCAGCAAGCTTAGTAGGGGTAGAATCATGTTCAAATATCATAGTAGGGAGCAAGGAAAAGTCATACTATACCTATACTAAAATGGAATGAAAATGGAGGAACAAAGAACAACTTCATGCTGAGTATTCCATTTCATTATATTTCCAAAAGTTCATAGGAGAATCACGTGCCCAGCACACCTAATGCATCTAACAAAATATGAAACAAATATTCGATACTACTAAGTGGCCAACTCCATCTCAGCATGATCTGCTACCCATCAATAAGCACCTGAAAGAAGTACACAGGACACATGAGGATCTCTATCCCACAAAGTGATCATTATTTACTATACTAATGAAAATCCAAAATCTACACAGATTATCATTACTCAAAATGCACATGTCGATCAAACAAGATATCATTGAGTATAACTTAAATAACCAGCAGTGTACAAATAACAACACTTCGTTTTGAAACAACAAACAATATGAGTTAAAGAACCCTAAACACACAATTCCAGATTAGGTTGTTTACATACACCCAGAGTAAACATGACATGATAAAGTATAGTTTGAAACAGCAAGCTAATAAACATAATATAGCATCGAGGAGTGAGCCAATCTGTCCACTTGATGTTAATCATTGTATTACTGCTAAAAGGACCAACAGTCCATCACTGAATTATTATCGTTTCGAATCAAATCCCTCTCAACTAGCTCACATGCAAAACATAGTCAAGAATCGTGCCAATAAGTAAAGTTTGGTTATACCTGGCGGCCTAGAGATATCACAGTAGCAGCAGCGCCAATTAACCAAGAAACTTGATCCCATAGTAGTCCAGTCGCCAAGAAATGAAAGAATGTTTAACTGTACTGCATCCCAAATCTTTTGCCGCACACCTCGAAAATCCCCAAGAAACCAGAAAAGGGGGAATCTCCATTTGGGGGAAAAAAAGGAAAAAAAAAAAAGAAAAAGAAAAAGGAAAAGGAAAAAGAATGGAGCCCACGGCTAATTACTACACTGGTTTCGGAATGTTACTTCCGCTGAAAAAGCGAAGCACCTTGTCTTGTGTCCACAGCGAAGAATCTCTCACTTCCGTAATATCCAGAAAGATCTCACACTCCCTCATGAGTTCTTCGTCATTCTGCATCTCCACTCGCTTCATTACTTCTTGGAGAGTCCGTCCTCTCCGCATTCTAGCAGGGAGATGTCGACACCTTTGACGTGCTAATTTCACTCTTTCCCCCCAATGCCTAACGTTGGGTCCGATGGCCGCTCGGAAGGTCTTGCAAACTGCCGTACAACGAGCCTGGTTATTGAGGGTGAGTTTCTGTAGAATTTCCCTCCACAATTCCGGTGGCTTCCAACAAAAAATGACAAAAAAACAATTAAATTTCAAAATCAACAGAAAGAGATTGAAATTAACTGAAACAGAATCGTGAATTTCGGGAGAAAAACAAGGAAGGAAGAGAGAGAGTTTTACCAATTTATCTGCGCACAAAAATGTTAGTATTTGCCAGAATACGCACAAAAAGTGAAAGGGATGCAAGCTCTCGAACATCAGATACCTATAACACCACAATCCGTATGTAAATGGGAGGAATATGAAAATTTGCAGAAGAAATTCATACGCCAATAACTATGGATTACCTGTCATATCTTCCATCGTCGCGTTCTTCAAGTTCTTCGAGCCCTAGCCCTAATCTGCTTCTCTCCCAAAACGCCAATAACTGATTTCGATTATATGAGGAAGAGCGCAGAATTCAAACTTCAGTGGCCTATATATATATATTCGCTTCCATCATACGACGACGTTTCCGGTGAGATATATACGTATACCACAAGTAAGTAAACACGCTCATTCCATCATACGACGACGTTTCCGGTGAGATTTATATACCACAAGTAAGTAAACACGCTCAAGCGCGTTCTGTCGAGCTTGATTTATAAACGATATACACTTTAAGTCGTATAATATTCTCGTTGACGTATGTAATCTTTTAAATGTTTAGTGTTGATCGTCGTCTTTTTGTAAAGTATAAGGAATATATTTCTTAAAAATTCGATATGACTGGAAGTCATTATTCTGAACTTATTTAAAAATTCGATATGACTGGTCGTAGTATAATTTATTTAATTTTTATCGGAAAATGGATAATTTTATTGACCTTAAAACTCACTAGTACAAGTTATGCCAAGGTGAGAAGTGGTTACAACTTACAAGTGCGAGTGAAGGGAAGAAGAGAAATTGACGTTCCATTCCGTAAAACTCACGTTTAAGGTTGATTTTTCTCTCGTCGCACACCAACTACAAAACCGGCATTAATCTCTTCTTCTATTTTATTAAAATCCCAATTCTTTTGATTAAATTAAATAGAGTTCCGCCACTTCCAAATGACTCATACGACACAAATCCATAAATCTCCGAACCCATTTGCCTCCGCCAAATAGATTAATAAACTGCTCAGAGTGGCCTTGAATCGATATAGATGGGATTGGAATTGTATCAGCCATGCATCCCAATAACCCAGCAATTTCCACCGTGTTGTCCCAATCCATGTTTACCCCGTTTACACAGCTTTAATCGAAATTTATCTCTAGACCGGAGACGAGGCCAAAAAAAATTAGTAGCCATTTGATGCAGTCCCCGTTCTTCTTGCAACCTTCATAATGAAAAGGGTATCGTCTGCATATTGGATGTGGGAGATCACTAGTTCTTCCCTCCCCACAGTCTGCCTTTAACAATCCTTCTGAGATGGCTTTCTTCATCAAAATGCTAAGGCCCTCAACAACAATTAGAAATAAGAATGGGGATAATGTGTTTTCCCTAACATAGGCGCCACAATACATTATCACTTTAATACTTCAACACTCTCGGGTTGATAAGACTTTATTAATAGAAAAGATTTTATAAAGGAGCCACCTTACTTAACCACAATGTTTAAATTAATATAAAATAAGTAGATGCACATAATCTGTTTGAGAATTACAAATAAACTAGTTATTAATGTAACTCATGTTAAAATAAATCAATTCATAATTTAAAATACTACCTTCGTCCACCATTTACTGACACAATTACTAAATTGGGACGTCCACCATTTACTGACACTTTTTATTTTAGGACGTAGACCCCAAAATCACTTTAACACTTAATCTATCTACTTTAATTTTATTATTTTAACATTTTAATACTATTAAAAAATTCAAATGAGCCCACAATTATTCCACTTTAACACTTTAACACATTAATTTATTACTACACCATCAAAATGCAAAAAAACTGTGCCTAAAAAAGTGTGTCACTAAATCATGGACGGAGGGAGTAAATAATTATGCTCAAAACAATGTAAAATAAATAATCAAGACACAATAAATTGGGCAAGTGGTAAGTTGAATATAAAAATTAAAAATCAATGTTTACTCGTGTTATCTCAAAACTCATGTTAGGATAACTATAGTGTTTGCTTAGATTTGGAACTAATAGTATAATATCAATGCAAGTCAAACATGTATGATCACTCCAAGTTTATTGTATTCTATACATTATCCCAAAATTTCTCAATTCCTAAATTAAATTATTCATCAAAGTATGTGTTGCCTTAGATAATTCAACTATCAATAATCCTATTTGGCCATATGTGACCGACCATACAATGACAAATCGATATATATACATACTTTTAAATTAAAGTGGAGATGAGAATGCTCGAATCCGCATATGCTATTATATATAAAGAATTTAACATTGATATCGATTCAATTGATAACTAAACGCAATGACGATATTAAATAGGATAAGGCCCTGTATAATTTATTAGTATATAATATATCTATTACATCCATCTATTTCTAAGTAAATCCCTGTATATTCATATTCATAATGTGAGATATAAATAATAAAATAGGACACTAAGAAAGAGACGGAGACGGAGGGAGTGTATTACAATTTACCAATAAGTACAAGGAAATAATTTTTGTGTGAAGTTAAGTTGGAAACGGAGTACAATTTATTTTAATTAATCAAATATTATCCTAATTCTATCCGAACCCGAACTGCTGGTTGCTGGCTCTATATAAAGAAGCGATCTACTCTTCTTACCCCAAAACAAGAGGCGATCGGGCACTGCATTAGTAAAAGCAGCAGTAATGGCTGGTTTTGAATATAGGTATGAATTTTCAGTTGACGACGACATACTTGAACGCTACGCCAATCACATCCCAGCCAGCGAAAGCAGCGCCATGTTCCCTATCGAAATCCGAACAAATTTCATGGTCAAGGGAAGAAGCAGCTCCGGCGACGAGAGAGCCATCGATGCAGAGAGATTCGCAGTCTGGAGATGCCGCGAAGCCCGTCTCCGGAACGACATGGCTGCCAGGCTCAAACAATACCAGATGCCGCCCTCCAAAATCGACCGTTTGATCCACGAGGCGCTGCTCTTTGGGAAAGACAACTCCCCCGCCGTCCAGGTCCCGGTCGCCGTGGATCTCAACATCTACACATTGCAGCAGGAGGAGGAGTCGATGGAGGAGGCGGTGGATCGGGCGGTGAGGGCGGAGCAGCTGCCGCCGCTGTACCTGTGCCCGGTGATAGACAGCACGAACCATAAGGCGGGGGACGAGGAGGTGATGCATTTCTTGGAGGTGGAGGAGAAGGCGGTGGTTAGGGTTGATGATGTTGAGCAAGTGTTAGCGGTGATGGAGGCATGCGGAGTGTGTGGTCGGAACCCGATGGTAGGGACAGCAGTTTCGAGGCTGCGATGTGGACACGCTTTCCATAACTACTGCATCGCCCGGTTGTTGGAGGAAGATAAGTGCTGCTCCATCTGCCGGCAGCTGGTGTACGGCCAACCACCCCAACCTCCTCCGGTGAATGAGCTTCGGATCGAAGACTACGGGTTTGATTGCAGCGATAGCGATGATGATTATAATTATAATTATGATTATGATGATGAAGAAGATGACAATGACGACGATGAACAGTAATTATGAGCTTCTTAGTAGTAGTATCAATCAATTTGTAGTCATAGTTTAGTTTTTGCTGTTTAGTATTAATTTAATACTACCGCGTACTAGTTATAATTCTGTACACTATTTCTGCTAATTGGGTTTATCTAGTCTTTTGTTAGTTTTCACCATTTCTATGTTTTAGTTATTTTCGTTGGTTGAAAGAGTTATACTTATTTACTTGTTAGGGTTTCTGATATTTGTTGCTAAAATCTCGCATTTTCTGTTTAATATTTTTCCCATTGTATTTTTCATGCGCAGATATTTTTATATTTCTGTTTAATATTTTATTGGTTGAAATTTATAAAATACTTCCCTCGTTTATTTTATCTTTACACTTACTTTTATTCAATAAAATAAACATAAATTGATCAGTCTAGTATCATGATAAAATTGACGGACAGAGTATTATCGTTAGTTCGCGATATACGCTAGCTGAGACGCGAAAGTCTCAAAACACTTTTAAGGACCGATAATTGTTTGATGAAAGTCCTGAATGAAAATTTTGACTTGTACTACATAGAAATTGATAGGTCACTCCTTGAGAAAAAATAAAATAAAATAAAAAAATAAATAAATAAAAAAAATAAATAAAAACTATTGAATTAAACAAAAATTCAACATCTATTTGGGGTCTTCACAATATAGGGGTAAATTTTATGCTCAAGACATAGTTGCAACTTTTTTTAATTAAAAGAAAGGTGATGAAGAAGAAGAAGTACTTACTTACTGATTAATAGAACTAAAACTTGAAGAATTAAAGGAAAGAAGTAGAGATATTGATTGGGTAACCTTATTAATTATTACTACTATAAATTAATTTGGTGGATTTAGTTTTGCAATTTTGAAAGAGGAAATATGGTTTGAGTTTCCACTGAAAACGGCGCAGAAAAGGAAACTCCACTAACTCCCTCCTCCCTTGATTTCTCCGAACCACCTTCATCTACAGAAACCCATTACTACAGTTCTTGTTCGTGAAGCTGGTTCAGCTGCCCTCTGCTTTCTTCCGCCGCCGCCGCCGGAAATTCCCATCTCCGGCCACAACAGTTGAGGTACTTTTTCCGATCATATTTTGTTTATCGATGATTGTGGGAATCTGATATGGAAGAACAATAGTTTGATAGTGTTAATTTATGCCGGAAAATCGGAATCATACTCCGAAAACTGAACTTTTCATTACTATACTTGATCTCCATTTCTGTAGCTTGTAGAGATGGTTGAACTAGGCAAGGATGTAAAGGTCTCCCTCAAAGTCATGATGAACAAGGAGAGAACGAAGCTACTATTTGCAGAAGCCGATGCCAAATTCGCAGAGATTGTTCTAAGTTTTCTGGAATTGCCGTTGGGGAAGATTGTGGGAGTCTTCAAGAAACACTACATCGGTAGGGAACCTTTTTTCGGTAGTTTGAACACATTGTACGCCGGCTTAAGCAATCTTGATAGTAGCCTTTTCTGGACAAATGGCGGTAAGAAGATGCTGCTCAATCCGAGAAGCTCGTTCGCTAATGAACCGGTAAAGCATTTCAGATGCGAAGACACCGAATGTAAGGCCAAAACTTCCCCAAATGTGAGCATTTACTACGATACCGGTATATGTGACTGTGGCAGGCGGTTGAACAGAGCTATGGGTGCAGTCGAGCCTAAAACTCGAACTGCTGGTGATGGAATTTTTGTCGAAGGGTTGTCTTTTTTAGTTACTGATGATCTGAAGATGGCCCCTTACGAGCCGGGAAACGTGAGTCGAGCTCTCGTTGATCTTGGCATTGTTATAACTGAAGGGGCGGAGCTACGGAAGGTGAATCTTGGATACAATGAGGTTCGTTGAGTCGAAGTATGTTTGGTCTTTTATTAGTAGTACATGTGGCATTGCAGCTTACGGGTTATGTTTTCAGGTTATGGATTTGCTGAAGGGATCTTTACTCTCCAAGACTCCATTAACTGATACAATTCGTCGTGTAAGCAACGAAAACTCACAGTACATAGTAGAGGATTTACTCGACGAGATGGAGCCAAAGGCCTTGTCAAGAATCTACTCCAACTACAAGAGGATGACGGTGACAGCTGTGATGCAAGAATCGACGAACAAATTGATATGTGTCGAGGCGAAGGAAGATTTTGTGGATTTCATCCTCAGTTTTCTCACTATACCCTTGGGAGTTGTGGAGTCACTTTTGGGGAACAAGACTCGTTTCAAGGGCATCGATAACTTGTACAATAGTGCAGAAAAACTAATCAAGGCGAGACATTTGATCAAGAAAGAGGCAATGAGGAGGGTTCTACTAGAACCAGAGCTTCCTCCTTACTATCTCTCCAAGAACCAGATTTTTCCTCTCTCAGAACAAATTATTCCCCCCATGTATTATTGTCAAAGCGTTACCGATTCAGGTCGAACAATTGAAAAGGGGTTTTGGATGTGCTGCAAGGATCCGAAGGGCGATCAAGGATGCTATGTCAAGAAAGCTGGGAAATTTGTGATAACAGATGATTTAACGATCGAACCATCTATTAAGTGCTTGCGAGTTTTACTCTGTGTAAAGATGGCCATCCCTTCTTCTGATGTCAAAGAGGTGGAGGTCAAGATTGGCTTGAAAGAGGTGAGAAACGGTTGTTTTATGGAATTTGTATCGATTATGTTTAAGCCGAAATGTAGTTTATGTTGTTTGTTGTGTATGTTTGTATGCAGGGTTTGAGCATACTGAAAGCTTCTCTTACATCAACGTGTGCTTTGACAAATGGTTTGATCAAACCTTTTCTGAAGATGCATTCAAGATGAGCTTCTCTTACATCAACTTGTGCTTTGACAGATGATTTTCTGAAGATGCATTCAAGATGAGGTTTGATCTTCTTCTTGTAGTTTGATTGTTAAGTTTGCTTTGTTAGATGTTTTGAACCTTATGGTGCTTTTACTTCATTTATTTCATTATGCATTTCTTTTAGAACAGAAGCTAAAAGCTTATTACCGCCTTTGTCCAACATCCGGTTTTTTTATATTGAGACGCTTTGTTTAGATTGTGACGGAAGGAGTAGTTTTTAACGTTGATGATTTCGTTCCTCTAAATTACTGGAAATTAGAGTACTATTATGCTCTAACATTGGAGAACAATCAAACAATACATCGATAAATACTAAATCAAGATGCTATATAGTATGTAATCGATCATACAAAAACTTAAGAGCGTCTTTCTCCAGCATGGGAGCGACGAGGGCAACGGAGAGAACTCTTGTTGATGTAAGAGAGGCTTTCAGTATTCTCAACGCCTGAATGCACCAACAAAATCGTCTAAACTATCATTAAACGATAAAAAGAGACGTGATCAGACGAGTATAATGAAACCAAGGGTTATAATTTACCTCCTTCGCTCCAACCCGAAGCTCTCTCTCTTCAATGTCAGACATAGGGGCCCCGAGGCGCTCGAGGATGGAAATGCCCGATGCTACGCTGTAGGGCGTCACGGTCAGATCGTCACAAATAATATACTCCGTCAGTCCTTCCCCGTTCACATAATTTAGGGGCGGCGACGGCTTAAAGGATATCACCTGCTGCCCGAGAATCTCGCGGGTGAAGATACCTCGACCGGAAGCAGAATCTTTCAGAAAGAAGAGAGCAGGAGTGTGTCCTTGAGTGAGGGGTAGAAACGGGTTCTCGGAAACGTAGCCATGAGCTAGCCTAGGGCGAATCAGGGGGCCTACTTTCGTAAAATACGCGCCTCCGCTCGAGACGCTCGTGTATAAGTTGTCGATGCCTTCCAAGCAAGTTTTCCCGCTCAAAATTCTCTCGACCCCTCCCAACGGGATAGTGAGTAAACTGAGAAGGAAATCGACGAAATCGGCCTTTGCCTGTGCAAAGAGAAATTCCTTGCTGGATTTTCGCAATGTGACTTTAAGTATCATAGCCGCCTTGTCATCGTTGTCATCTTCATCACATTCTTCCTCATTGTTATCCGGAGAAGGCTCGTCTTCGTATTTGACGCCGGAGCCGTCACCGAGTTCTCCCGAATCGATGATGATCAGGTCGGTCAGCGGAGTGGTGGAGGTTAAAGAGAGCTTGAGCAAGTCCATGATCTGACAACAAACAATCAATTCAAGAAGTTAACTACTACTTGATTCCTAATGGATCTACGAAAAGGAAATATAAAGTTATAAACATAATACTTATAGAGATAGAGATTCTAGTTCAAGGGTTGCTGAGGTTGAAGCTGTGATGAAAAGCGTACATGAAGCATTACAAGGGAATGGAGGAGAGTACTGCATTGAAGAATGAAGATGATGAAGTGATCCAGTGTTGATTTTATGATTTCTTTGTTTTAGTCCACGTGTCACAATAATAGCCGTAGATTGTGTTTCTAATCTAGCGGTGATAGATAGTCTCGTGTTTTTACTTGTAAAGTTGCTACGCGTTTTAGTTTGAGTTGTACGCTGCCACGTCAGTTGGTTTTCTAGTTAATCACTGTATATAAACAGTGATTAACAGAAGTTTGAAATATGAATTTGGTTACTGCACCATTTTCTCTCTACTTTGAATGAAAACACTATCTCCTTCTCTACAATTTCTTCATGGTATCTAGAGCCGGAATCTAGGGTTTTCCGCTTCGTTGTTTTCGTTATTGAGCTTCGATTCGTTGATTGTTGAGCTTCGATCTGGTTAGTGATGGTGAAACAGCAACGACATGAGACTTGGGAGAGGCGTGTTGAAGATGAGCAAGCAGAAGGTTCTGGAGTGAAGGAGAATCGGTATCAGTCCTTCGGATCTGGAGTAATTCATGAATTTACGCCACACGGAGGTAGATTTCCACCATCTGGAGGATCGGATGGAGGTGGAGACGATGATGACTTTGATCCACCGGAAGGATTTACAGCACGCCAGGTTCGGGAGATTCTTCATCTGGAAAAATCTGACCATCCTGGTATGCAGTTGGTCACGGCGCACCTCACAGGTAACAATTTCACGAACTGGTGTAAATCTGTGAGGCGTGCGTTAGCTACACGTAGTAAATTGGAATTGATAGATGGTAGCTTTCCGGAACCAGATCCTACTGCAGTCTATTATAAGCGCTGGTTGAAAGTGGATTTGATGATCTCTAATTGGATAATAAATTCAATATCTAAGGAGTTCGTAAATGCTTTTACTCACATAGAAAGCACATCTAAGCTATGGAGAGCTATTACCTTACGTTTTGGTAGGAGAAATGGACCAAAGGTATATCGATTGCAAAGAGAAATTTTCAAATATACTCAAGGATCTCAAAATGTGCTTGAATACTTCAATAATTTGGTAGCATTATGGGATGAATTGGATTCAGTTTTACCTCCTATTGAATGTATATGCAAAGCTAGAAATCAGGTTGTTGCTAGAGAGGATCAGCAAAGGCTTATGAAATTTTTGGAAGGTCTGAATGAGGAATACCAGTCCGTGTCTGATCAAATTATGATGATTGAGCCTCTGCCTGATATTGAGAGAGCATACTCTTTGATTGTTCAAGTAGAAGACAGGAAGCAATTGAATAATTCAGTGTATGATAACAGTGGATTGATGAGTATGAATGCTGGTCAGTTTGTGAAAAATAACAGTGGATATAAGGGTGATAACTATGGGAAACCAGGGCAATTCAAACCTAGGTTGTCAAAGGAAGACAAGAGAAAATTAAGATGCTCACACTGTCAAGGTAGTGGTCATGAAGTCAGTGAGTGTTTTACGCTGCATGGAGTGCCTGAATGGTATAAGAAATTGAAAGAGAACAAAGGGCAGGGGAGAGCTAACATGGTGGAAACTGAGGATGATGAAGAACAGATGCAGGACTTACCTGTGCACAGAGATGTTGCACAAGATATGAGCATGAGCAAGATGATACAAGCTGAGATAGCTAAGTACTTGCAGACACATTTGCAGCAGCAGTCAAGTGGAAAGACAAAAGCTGATATAAATTTGGTGCTTGATTCAGTAAGTAAGTCAACACCCTTTGAGGGACATTTTGCCTTTAGTTTGTTGCCAAGCATGGGTAGAGACATTTGGATTGTGGATTCTGGAGCTAGTGATCACATTTGTTGTGATCCTATGCTATTTTGCACAACCTACAGATTGGATAGGCCTGTGAATATACATCTCCCTGATGGTTCTTCTAAATTGGTGACTCATGCTGGGAATGTAAGGTTAAATAAGGATATTGTATTGGCTGATGTGTTGAGTATACCAGGTTTTACTCATAACCTGTTGTCTGTGGCAAGATTGATACAAGAGTTTAGCATTAAATGCATGTTTTACAAAAGTCATTGTGTGTTCCAAAGGGAGGGTTCTGAGCAAATTCTGGGTATAGGAACAATGAAAGGAAATCTGTATGTCATGGATGTGGTTTCTGAAAGATATTGTTGCAGTTTGTTGAATCCTAAGGATATGAATCTGCAAGAATGGCATATAGCTATGGGTCATCCCTCTCTTACAGTGATGAAACATATGAGAGTTTTAGATGGAAAGTTGGAGAAACAGATGGTGGATATCATAGAGAGGTGTGAGGTGTGTATTCGTGCCAAACAAACAAGAAGTAAGTTTCCTATACTTAACAGAAGAACTGATCATCTCTTTGATTTGGTACATGCTGACCTGTGGGGACCTTATACAAAGGATAATTTGTGCAATACCAGATATATGCTGACTCTGGTAGATGATCATAGCAGAATGTTGTGGACATATATGTTACACAGCAAAGATCAGGTTGCTTCTATACTCCAGACTTTTATCTTGATGATCAAGACTCAGTTCCAACATGATGTGAAAGGATTTAGAACAGACAATGGAACAGAGTTTGTGAATCAGTCAGTGTACAAGATTTTTGCAGAACATGGGATCATTCATCAGAGGAGTTGTCCTTACACACCTCAGCAAAATGGGATTGTAGAGAGGAGACACAGAAATCTTCTACAAACTGCTCGAGCTTTGATGTTTACAAGTGGTATGCCTTCCAAATTTTGGCCTTATTCTTTGCTCACTGCTACTTGGTTGATAAACAGATTGCCTAGTAGGGTGATTGAGTGGTTTACACCTTATGAAATTCTATTCAAAGAGGAACCAGATTACTCTATGTTAAGGCCATTCGGTTGCTTGGCATTTGCTGTGGATCTCTCCCCTACCAGAAGTAAGTTTGATAGTAGATCCCTCAAGTGTGCATTTTTGGGTTATGATTTATTTCATAAAGGATATCTACTTTTTGATATTGAACATTCTAAAGTCTTGGTGTCAAGGGATGTGAAGTTTTTTCCTGATACTTACCCATTTCTTCATCCAGAATCTTTAAGTGGTGATATTTCTCCCCAAACAAGTTCTTTACCACAAATTCCTATCACACCAGTAGAGGATTTGGTGGACACATCATGTATATCTAATGATTCTGTTCCTGTGTCTAGTCATGATCATATTCCTGTTGTTGTCACTCCATCTACTGATAATGATGTGGGGGATGATTGTTCTACAGAAGCAGATTTTGTTGAGAGTGATACTTTAGATTTGCCTTCACCTAATTTGCCTTCACCCACTGCAGGAAGGGGGGCTAGAAACCGTAGACCACCAACATGGTTGCAAGACTATATATGTCTGTTCCAGTTTCACATCTGAGTATTTAGGTACTCCTTCATCTAGTACTACTCCACCTACCTTCCCATTCTATATTAGCTCAGCTTTATCCAGTTCTTACACCACTTTTCTTTTTAATCTTTCTTTGGTTAAAGAGCCCACTACCTACAAGGAAGCGGGCTTGCATTTCTCAAGAATGGGTAGATGCAATGGACAAAGAGTTGGCTGCTCTAAATGAGAATCAGACTTGGATTTTGACTGAGTTACCCTCTGGAAAAAAGCCAATTGGGTGTAAATGGGTGTACAAGGTCAAACTTAATCCGGATGGGTCAGTAGAAAGGTATAAAGCTAGATTAGTAGCAAAGGGATTTAACCAAAAACCTGGGATAGATTATACAGAGGTTTTTTCCCCTGTAGCTAAGATGGTTACAGTAAGGTTTCTCTTTGCTATGGCTGCTGCATATGATTGGCCAGTAGCACAACTAGATGTAAACAATGCATTTTTGCATGGTTTCCTCAAGGATGAAATATACATGACAGTTCCACCTGGACTTAAAGGAGCTCTTCCTCATCAAGTTTGCAAACTTGTCAAAAGTTTATATGGCCTCAAACAAGCATCTAGGGAGTGGAATGCAGAGTTCACCAAACAGTTGATCAGTTTTGGGTTCACACAGTCATGCAGTGATCATTGCTTGTTTCTAAAGGGTTCAGGTTCTGATTTTCTGTGCCTGCTTGTATATGTGGATGATGTGCTGATTAGTGGCCCTTCTCAAGTTCTTATTGATGAGTTAAAGGCTTTCTTGCATGCTGCTTTTACAATTAAAGACCTGGGTTTTGCAAAGTATTTTCTGGGAATGGAAGTGGCTAGAGGAAAAGAAGGGATTGCTCTAAATCAAAGGAAATATGTGTTAGATCTCATTTCCTCAGCTGGGTTAATGGGATGTAGACCTGCTTTAACCCCTTTTCCTCCTGGTCTTGTGCTTTCAAGATATGATGGTGATCTTCTTTCAGATCCTGAACCATATAGGAGGTTAGTAGGGCAACTTTTATATCTCAATCTCACACGCCCGGATGTTACTTTTGCATCCCAACAGTTGAGTCAGTTTGTTGCAAAGCCAAGATCTTCTCATTGGAAAGCAGCTCTACATGTTCTTAGATATCTCAAAGGAAGTCCTTCTGTTGGTGTATTCTATGCTTCGTCTTGTGATATGCAGATTAGAGCTTTTGCAGATGCAGACTGGGGTACATGTGTTGATTCAAGGAGGTCAGTGACTGGTTATTGCATCTTTATGGGTGAAGGGCTTGTTTCATGGAAGTGTAAAAAGCAACAAACTGTTGCTGCTTCTACAGCAGAGGCTGAGTATAGGGCACTCAGCCTCACTACAAGAGAGTTAACCTGGATTTCCTATCTTCTTCATGATTTCCAGGTTCCAATCTCCTTACCATTTCCCCTTTATTGTGACAATTTAGCTGCCATTCACATCACCAAAAACAATGTGTTTCACGAGAAAACTAAACACATTGAAATGGATTGTCACATAGTGCGTGAAAAGTATGTTTCTGGGCTTTTAGTTCCATCTCCAGTTTCTTCAGCTGATCAATTGGCAGATTTTTTGACTAAGTCTCTAGCTTCTCCTCGTTTTCGTTCTTTACTCTCCAAGATGGGATTGATGGATCTCCACCAATTCCATCTTGAGGGGGGGTATAGAGATAGAGATTCTAGTTCAAGGGTTGCTGAGGTTGAAGCTGTGATGAAAAGCGTACATGAAGCATTACAAGGGAATGGAGGAGAGTACTGCATTGAAGAATGAAGATGATGAAGTGATCCAGTGTTGATTTTATGATTTCTTTGTTTTAGTTCACGTGTCACAATAATAGCCGTAGATTGTGTTTCTAATCTAGCGGTGATAGATAGTCTCGTGTTTTTACTTGTAAAGTTGCTACGCGTTTTAGTTTGAGTTGTACGCTGCCACGTCAGTTGGTTTTCTAGTTAATCACTGTATATAAACAGTGATTAACAGAAGTTTGAAATATGAATTTGGTTACTGCACCATTTTCTCTCTACTTTGAATGAAAACACTATCTCCTTCTCTACAATTTCTTCAATACTACTAAACTGGATTCTCCATTTATACTCAGCAGAATCGAAGAGAATCATGTAAAAGAATAAAAGATAAAGTTTTAAAACAACTCATCACTTACATTATTGACCCCGAAGCTCAAACTCCTCATCTCTGCCCCATCAACGTCCGTAATGCCAAGAGTTTCGAGCGTTTGTGCAAACCCCGTCGTGTTAGGCATGACACGAAGATTGTCGGAGATGATGAACGACGACGTATTGACCGTAAACACTCCATCATCTTCTTTGTCACTCACAATACCCCCCACAACTAGTTCTCTGCACATCGGCTTCCCACAGCTGCATGAAGCTACATCGGAATACAGGCTTATATTATTCGGACCAATCTCATCGCAATCCCAATCTCGACAGACGTAGAACGTCGGATGCTGGCTATCGGTGAAATCGAGCTTCAGCCGACGGCATTCGGCTTCCGACGAGCTTCTCGGATCGACCAACATTCGCTTAGCACCCGCCCTACTGAAGTAGGTGCTATCTAGGTTAACTAAACCCTTGTGAAGAGTGGTTACGCTTCCGAAAACCGGCGCCTCGTCGCCGTAGTGTTTTTCGAGAATTCTGACGATCTTCCCCAGCGGCAGCGTGAGGAAGCTGAATAGGACGTCGGTAACATGGCTGCTGGCTTCTGCGAATAACACCTTAGATCTTTGCTTGTTGATCAGAACCTTCAAGGGCAAAGTAGGCATTTTAGTGTACTGGAAGAAATGGGAGAATTACTTGATTAGGATTTGATGATTGTGGCTAGCTTTTGCGCAGATCTTCTGTTTAAGAAGAACAAGAGCCATCCAAAAGTAATTAGGGTTTAAATGTGATGGTTGAATTCCAATTAACATAATGAATGTTGTAATGGATATTTAATGAACTTTTGAACGAGGTCCACGTCAAAAAATGGAATGTCTACGTGTTTTGTAGAAAGTCGAATATGACAAAATGTCCACGTATTTCATGTCGCAACAATTTCATACCTTGTGCAGTTGGATTATATAAGAGGAGAGTTGTTAATTATATTAGAAGTTGAAAAGTTCTTTAACTTTTTTTACTTTTCAAAGTACTAGCATAGGTAACGTGTGTTGCACATTAAACTAATTTTTTTTCCTTTTATAATATAGTATCATGAAGAGAGAAATAATCTAAATAAAACAAGGTATTCCGTTAGATAAATTTATCGCTTTGCTTGTTTCTTCAACTTGGGTTTGAGGAGACCATCAGTCAAAGCAGTGGTCGATGTAAGAGCCGCTCTCATTATGCTTAAACCCTGCACCAATTCAGTTTATTAAGTCACATTAGCAACAATATTATATATTACTCCATCCGTCTCATTCATCTCGACACGTATTAAAATGTGTCAAAGTTGATGGGACGGAGGGGTATATGTTGTTAATTAGGCAAATGCATAATCCCAACAAAGAATATAATCCAAATACTGTATGGCCACCAATCTTACCTCTTCAAATCCAACTTCCATTTCCACCTCTTCCACATCAGATAGAGAGATCTTCATCTCCTTGATTGCAGAAATACTGGAGGTGATGCTCAATGGTTTGACAGTTAAATCATCACTCACCATATACATTCTTGCTCCTCTGACATGATACTGGTTCTCACTCGGGTCGAAATTGAGAGGGATATACTCATTAACGAAGTTATAATCAGTATAGTGACGTCTAGAAGAACTCTCGTTAGAAGAGCTACCATTTGATGGCAAGTCGGGCTTGAATAGCAAGTCTTTTAACCGTGGAGCCATGACGCCATTTCTGTATAAAAAGTCGGGTATACTCCTGTGCAGATTGTCGATAGTTCTAAGGCCGCTGTTGCTGTGTAAATACCATTCTACCTTTCCTAGAGGAATCCTGAGTAAGCCAAAAAGAAAACTTATGAAATCTTGTTGTGCCTGAGCAAACAGCAACTTGTTTGTAGATTTTTGCATCATGACTTTCAAAATCATCTTCTTGGAGTTGGTAGAAATGGCTTTCATCCCGATTTTGTTTGTGACGTTCTTCTGTTCAGCTACATGGCGAATCCTCTTTCCAGGGTTAGGGGGCAGCAATAGCGCAGTTAGTGGATTCCGGCAAATCAATGTTACACCCAGTAATTTCAAAATCTGATCAATACAAAGAGGGGAGATATGTATATTTTGAAATGGGTTCACTCTGAAATGGAAAGTATTATTGAAATAGAAAGGTAAATCACCTGATTGTATTTCAAATCCATATCTAATGTCTCAGCTTCTTCCATATCTGTTATAGCAACGCCAAGGCTGCTGAGAGTAGATACGACTGAGCCTTCGACACTGAGCATCACTCTCATATCATCACTGATGACAAAGGAAGCTGTGGTGTCAGTGAAAATCTGATCAAATTGAGGAAAATCATCATCATCATCACCATCACCATCACCACCACCACCATCATCATCACCGTCACCACCACCACCATCATCATTACCACCCCCATCATCATAATCATCATCAAGACTTGTTGGATTAAGAAGCAAGCTCTTAGCATCCTCAGTCACAAAATGGATGCTATCGAGCTTTTCTATGCCATTGTACAAAGTGCTCAAGCTTCCAATAATGGGTGCCTCCTCGCCATACCACTTCTTCATCACATTCACAATTTTTCCCAATGGCAAAAGCAGGAAGTTTAACAGAATGTCAACGAAATCACTGCCAGCTTCCGCAAATAGTACCTTAGTTCTCTCCTTATTTGCTACAATCTTGACACGTATCTTCCATTCCTCCTCTTCCTCCTCCTTTTTCTCAACCTCCCCCTCCTGCTCCTCCACCTTCGCCTTCTCGCACATTCTGTTGGGTTGTAACAGTTAGGAGACTTTAGACTGATTGCACCAAAATGCTCAACAGAATGTAGTAAAATATGAGCTTTTTTTGTGAGTAAACATGAACATTACTATGACAACTTACACACAACAAACAGAACAACCTTCAAAATAATGCTTTGACATCTATTTTGTATATTCTAACATCAAATCGAAAATAGGTGCTGATTCTCGAATCTCTTTTCCAGCTGATTCTTGAACCTTACCATCACAAAAATATCTCCAAAAACCATTCTCTTAATTTTGCCAAACCAAATCCAGAGTTACAAGAGTTGAAAGAAGTGCAATTGATGCTCAGAATTTAATTCAATCTCTTTCACAAACACATGGTGTGCATTCCAGTTAACTATTGATTCTTGGCGTTTTCGAGAAATTCTTAGTTCTGGAACCACAGCTTCATTTCAATTTTCCGTAGATGCTCCCAATCTATTTCATTAGCAATAATAACAAGCTAAATAATGCAAACTAAATGAGAAACAAATCGATAAATACCTGGTTCAAAATTGAGGTTTTGCTTTTTGAAACGTGTTCGATTTTGCAGAAGAATTGAGAAAAGCAACAGCAGGACCTGGCGATATACACTTCAAATTGAATTTTGCATCAAATCGATTAGGTATTATTCATCGGGAATTTAATAAAGGAAACTTTCAAAAAATTTTGAGTAAGAAAAAGGAAACCGTTACTGTACTCCCTTTTTGAGAAATTGTTAAAAGACAATCCACCTTAAAGGTAAACTTTTGCTGCCCAGGAACGCCGTGAACGCGGCGGAGGGAAGGTGGCTCGGCTGGCGGAGCGCGGCGGCGGGTGAAAGTTGAGTACTTGCTACGCCATTTCAATTTTCCCTCCTAAAAATTTCAAATCCTCAATAATAAAGTTTTATTTCTTTTTCATTTTTAAATTACTTTTCATTTCTGGGCTTTCTAAAAAGTTGTGAGGCCCATATAATTTCATTTTACAGGCCCAAATTGAACCCTCTATATTTCTGTGTCACATCCAACTTATTCAGTTTCTCATCAAATTTTCATAATCATATCTTCAAATTCAACCTTATATATGCAAATTTATATGGTGATTTAATTATTGACTATGATCAAGTTCTAACACATCTTGAATACTATACTCCTAAGCCTTAAATGACCGAGTCACCCGATTTGGTACGAGCTTTAACCAGTTTTTAGATCGGGTATATTCAATCGAGATTAATGTTGACTCGATTTAAGGTGCCGAAGATGTGTTTGGTTCGATGAAGAGACTTTTCTACTCTTTTGAATCAAAGAGAAACAACGATCACTACAAGAAAATGAGGCGATAACGACGGAACAACGAGGAAATTTGTTTCCGTAGTAGTTTAACTACAAAACAACGACTGATTCATAATACGTAGCAGAACAACGACGGAGGAAGTATACCGTCGTGCAACGACTACGGAACACTATTTCCGTAGCAGAAACAACTACGGAAGTTCACTCCGTAGTAGTTTAACTACAAAACAACGACCAATAAAAACATAATCTACGAAAGAAAAGTACGTCTCCAGCCACAACAGCTGCAACTCGCGTCCTGCAACTCCGTCCTCCGTAGGAACTCTATAAGGTATAACAAACATAATCAGTCCCAATAGTACCAACTAGTCACTTAACACTTTCATGTTACTAGATTATAAAATCCGTACCTTATGGTTTTTTCATCGGACAGACCGCCTTGTAATGACCCGACTCTTTGCACTTGAAACATTTCCCTTTAGGCTTCTTAATTCCACCGGTCGGCCCTCCCACCTTATTCCCGTTGTTCACGCCATCAGGAACGGAATGACTCCCATTGTTCACACCATCATTCTTCTTCTCCCCGCACGTAGCAGGAACGGAATGACTCCCATTGTTCACACCATCATTCTTCTTCTCCCCGCACGTAGCAGGAACGGAACGACTCCCATTGTTCACGCCATCATTCTTCTCCTCTTCGCACTTAAGTCTCTCGAACATCGCAAATAGATCGAGTAATGCATCAAATTTAAACTCTTTCGTAGACTTGAATAATCGAACGAAGTCGTCATAGGACTCAGGCAAGCTTTTAAGGAAAATGGCCACCTTGACATTGTCGTTAATGTTCCCACCGAGCTCGTCGAGCTCATTCATGAGATTTTTTAAGGCCGTCACGTGTTGGTTAGCCGGAGAGCCTTCTGCCATTCGAAGAGACATGAGCTTCGTCATGACCTCATATACAGCAAAAGAAGTAGATCGGCCGTCGTGCACGACCGCACGCTCCGTCTCAGACATTCTGTAATTGGATTGTAGCAATTAGAAGACTATAGATTGATTGCATCAAGAATGCTAAGTAGAAATAAGTAGTAAAGTATGAACTCAACTCAACTATCATAACATGAAGTTATGAACAGTATTACTCAACAAGCAGGACAATTTTCAAGATTATGATTGCACATCTAGTGTATGATAAAATACCAACACCAATTCTAAATAGGTGCATGAAAAACAAACGAAAAAAAGCAACTCCAACAACCATTCTCTTGATTTTAAGCTCTTGATTTTCTTATAAGGCAAACAAAATACACTGATTCCTCTTTTATTTACGAACCTCGCCATGTTATTTCGATTCGAAGAAGGAGTGCGGTTCGTTAACAGAATTGATTATAACTGGTAAATTACGAAAAAGTTAAAGGCGAATACATCGACGAAACCTGGCGTTTTTCTTGGTTTAGATGGAGGATTGAGAAAAGCAGCAGCAGCGAGCGAAAGTTGCGATTAAAAAATTGGATCGTCAAGTAGGTTATAAATAGTTTCCGAATATTTAGTTTCCTTAGTATGAAAGGAGATTATTGTTAATTTTCTATCAAACAATAACTTCTATTAATTTTATAATATTCTTTTGTGTTACTGCAACGTGTGGTTGCATATGATTTTGGCAAAATTATATATGCATTCGGATATATTATTTATTTCCTTATGATTAAAGATTTGATTTTATTAAGGGATTTATTTTCCCTATGTTTGCATAAGGATTCTTCTTCTACATGGAAATGATATCTACAAGGAAAGAAGACATACATGAATCCTTATCTATAAGGAAACGTGTTACTTGGGCTACAAGAGAAGATCCACGACTTGGGGGCTATATAAGGAGGCTCATACACGTTCATAAGGCACAGAGAAGAGAGAGGAGAGAGCTGATATTGTTATCCTCGCACAATGTAGTGCCGAGAGTCATCTTGCGTCTCTGTAACATCAGTTGGGACATCATGTGGTACATATAACATGTCACAGACTATGTTTTTTTTCTTGTTTTTATCTTATATATATACTGTGGGTAGATCTCTCAAGAATAAGTCTAAATTAGGCTTGGTTTAACCTCAAGTTCACTTGAGTAGAGTGTAGACGGGTGAGGAGTGAATACGTAGTTGCGGCTAGTATTCGAATACTTGTATCTCTGAAGCTCTTGATAGTGAATTGGCTCTTGGGCGTGTCCCCCCAGATGTAGGTCGATTTAACCGAACTGGGTTATCATTTGTTGGTGTTATTTTATTGCTTTCATGGCTATTTTGTTGTGCATGCTTCCGCAGCGTCATAGTAGTACATTATCTGTAACGTTATCCGAGATTTTGTTCTACATGGTCAGCGAAATCTCATTTTGTAAAAAATTTATAGTAATAAATTATACCGCAATATAAATTTATGACCAAAATTAATTAAAATTTTAAAATAATCTACCTTGAATTTCGATTTATCAACCATACTTTATCTAGTAAAGCCGATCAACACAAGTAAAGTACTCCGGTGTACTCGCTCAGGGGTTTTATCAAACAGCTGTTGTTCATTACTGCTTTTATCGGTTCGAGCATTTTATCGAACACCTGCTCTTCATTAGATATGTGGTTTCAGTTCGTACATTTTTATAGCACCAATATTTTTACAATTCTTCTCATTGAGATTGAGAACTCTTATTACAAGCAAAATAATAATGAACTGAAACATACGTTATTTTGGGCATTCTTGGAGGACAATTATATTCCAAAGTTATATTTAACATACATATATATAGAGTATCATGGAAATCCCGATGCACCGTATAAATTATTATTCGATTTACAGAAGCTGAAGGAATTCGTGTAATTATATGGATATATAAGTCATAAACAGCTTCAAATAGTTGATAATAAGGCCAGGATTAGAGAGAGGAATGCATTTAGGCAGCTTCGGCGAAGCCAACCTGCATATTCCCATAGTCGAAGACGCTGTGATACTGTCCCATGAAGACGTCCCCGAGAATCCTGCATCAAGCAAACAGCAATTGAATTGTATCAGAAATGAATCTGGCTTTCAGTTAGATTTGGTTCCTGTTGGTGGTTAATGTGCACGAAGGAAGATTTACCATAGAGGGCCGCGTGGTGGGGCCACGTCTAAGGCTGTGAATCCACTGATGCACTGAGCTACGTCTCCTTCACCGACTTTCAGAACGTACTGACCAGCAAAACCACAAGCAATGGGTGAATAGTTTCATCAACAAAACTATTATCAGATGTATACATGTGTAACTATCACTTTCTATCCAAAAGTACGGGTGTTTTCTCGTAAATGTCTTGAGAAATCTATGATGGACACACTTTTTCATAACCGAAAGGCTGTGTTGGCAACTGAGAAATCTGAGTGGAAATTGGGCTTGAATAAAAGCACATTTGCCTTTCTGCAGATTTCCGATTGCCAACAAGAATTTTCGACAAGAAAAATGTATGCATGTTCTGATTTGCAAACAAAGGTAATTTGATGGATATTTACTTCCTTTTCGTTGAATAGGCCAAACTTTCGACCAATCTCTTCCTTTAAAGGGAAAAGTAATGAAATGCTAAGAAGTGGAAAAGGGAGTGGAGGTATCGAACCTGCCCTGGGGTGAGAGCAAATGATTTACCACCAATGGTAAAGGAAATGTTGGGCATCGAAGACAGGGCATTGCAGTCAACAGCTGATTCACCCATCGGACTTGGAAGACGATCGCAGAGCTGAAGTTTGGAGAAAGGAATCAAAATGCGAAGGAGCAAATGAGAAGAACTTTGAAAATAATCTAATTAACTAACTGTACCTGATTGATGTAGTCCAGAATCTTCTCTTGTGTTTCGTTCTTTCTTAGTTGATTTTGCATCCATACGACTGCCATTTCACAAACCGAGCACATTTCATCACTGGCGCTGGTTCCCTTGTCCACCACACTCTCGATAATCATACTGAACATAGTTTCACAAATAACCCATGTCAAAAACTCAATAATATATATATATATAGAAAGGATAATATATACATCAAGCAGTCCTTTCGATATTTATCTTTTAAACGTGAAAAGAGAGCAGGAACCTGACCTGACATCTCGAGTGCCATCAGTGGAGCACAGATTAACCTGGGAGCAGATCTTCTGAGGAGAAGTCTGAAAATAACCACATAAACAGCAGATCCTCGTTAGCTATAGTGCGAAGATTAGATATTCAACAAATTTATCAACGGGGAAGTAGAACTGTGTGTACTCAGATTATTGAAGATCATCATCACTCACCTCAGACAACAACAAATCCAGAATCTGTTGTCCATAGACGGAAACGACGGACTTGCATTCCTGGCTTACAACCCCAGTAGCTCCAATTGCATGATTAATAAGAGTGACAACAGTCTGAAAAATAGAATTTTTAGTAACATGGCCTATTCAGAGGATCGCAAATATGCAGAAATTTTGACTAGAAACTAAGAAGAGATTGATTGACACGACGACTGAATGAGGAATGAAATATGTAGTATAGGTTTACTCATCAGGAGTACGTACAGTGGGTCCTGTCAACAACGAAGTTCCAGAGTCTGCAATGGCTGAGCAACCGCCAGAACAAAATCCTGAAGGTTTTTAAAGATAAGCTCAGAGAAGTTCCATGAAACTGATATGCATTTGATAACAACATCATCGAATGAAAGAAAAGAAAAGAAAAATTACAAGACAAAGTTCATAAGCCACCTGTTGTCTCTCCACCGATGAGAACATCACCCATGTCAAACTGAAACAGACGAAAATAACTTGAAGTAGGGAAATATTTGAATTCATGCAAAGATGTTCAAGAGCAAGAGGTCAAGAAGGACACACCTGCCAATAACCCTTCTGAGTAACTGGAACATAGGTGTGCTCTCCCTTATAATGGTTAGGATCAACCCCCCCAAAAACAAGCTCACCGCCCTCTTCTTCGTCAGCATTACGATTAAACCAAAATGAGAATACCGGATCTTTCACGAGCCCTTGATTCACCATGTTGTACCTGTTATTGGATGAGGAAAAAACCATTAACAAAGCAGCTTAAAATGGTTGGCACAATAGCTTAATCATTAGTCATTGAATGATCCTCGTTTTCACTTCTTATTGGAAATAGATCTATATATGTTCCCTACTCCAGCTGTTCAGATATCTTAAATCCTATAGTTAAAGATTATTAGAGGAAATTAAGAAACAGCTGGGATCATGAGCTTAATTTGTATATAAGCATACCAGACAGGAACAGCGTTGCCAACAGAAATTTCCTGGAATCCAAGCCCGAGGATGCCGTCGAACTTAGCTGCCAAGAATGTGATGCCTGGTTCTTTTGTAGCTTCAATAAATTCCTAATGAGACGAAGTTTTATAAGCTATATAGGATAACTCAAAAATTCCTACTTTTACTTGTTTCCCAAATATATATATACCTGATCCTTCACAATGAGGTCACCTATCTGAACATTATCTTCGCTAAAGAACCCGGAGATAGATCCAGTTCCATATTGAATTGCGGCAGATTTACCTGAATGACGATATATGAAATGTTAAACTATTTATGCATACTGCAATCCTTAAATAGAATGGCGGATCACCAAATGACGCTTAGTTACTTAGTCCAGTGGTATAGAAAGATATGTTCAGTAGCTAAGAAACAAGATCCCCTCACTTTCTTCAAGCAATAGTTACGATTTTTAGCACAAACATGTCTACTCCCAGTCAAATCATATAATGACACAATGATTACTTTCAACCTAGTCAGCTGTAGTTCAAGAAAGAGTCCCCAATACTTGGGATAAGCTTAATATTAACACTTTCTGGAGTCAATCAGATGATCTCATCTTTTACATGTAGTATGAGCTAAAACTAACGCCAAAATGTTCGTTCACAAATAGTAAACATCATATAAATCAAAAGCCTGCATATAAAATATATTATCTAAAGCTATCATCATGGATGAAGTAGCCACAGTTCGTATACTACTGTATATATCATTAAACATGTATCAGCATACGAACGGTAATTGCAGAAGTATACACATACCATTCTTCTTGTAGGTGCTCGAATGGCTCGACTTGTACTTTGAATGGAACAGGCAAGCAACCTGTGTCAATCACAAGCAAGAAATACATAAGAACACACACAATCTTTTCACCAGAACTAACAGAACTACTACAATTGAACCCAAAAAAACTAACACTCACAGAAAAGTAGCATTTAGACGACGGCACCCAAAGATTAGAACTTCCGGTGTCGAAAATCACAGTGAATTTCTGGGAAGGCGTCCCAATTCCAATTTCACCAAAATACTGAGCATCCAAATAATTCTTCAAGGAAATAATACCAGTATCCGAATCTCCACGAACACCGCGAACTTTGTAATAATCCTTCACCAAACCCTCTTTCTTCGACTCAACCCCATCCGAAACCCGATTAATCTGATTCAATTTCCTCTTCTTCAACCCAATCCTCACCAACCCATCATCACGAGCAGCAAGGGCAGAACTAAACAGCGTTACGAACAGAAAAACTGCGGCGAAACTGCATCTTACACCCATCCCACAAACTGCATAAGAATCATGTAAATGTATTAACAAAAACCCCTAAAAACAGCTGAATTCTTGAAAAAAATAGAATCTTTGTTTCTTGTTTCCTACGGTTCTAAGGGTTCCTTTTCGACATACTGAAATTCGAATTCTGGGAATCGTCGAAACCCACATAAAATACTCCGACAACATAAATCCAGCTTCGAAAGCTAATGAAAAAGACGATTGTTCAGAATTTTGGAAGAATTACCTCGAGAGGAGAAGACGACAGAGGATTGATCAAGCCCGAGAAGGAACTGTGAGCAGAGAAAGTCAACAGTTAGGAGTTTTAATTTTAAAGATGACCAATGAAATTAAATATTTTAATTAAAAAATACTTTCCTGGTCCCGTTCGAAATAAGCTTTTTCCCGATACGGGAATTAAGTCGAGAGTAATAATTTTTTTATATAAAGAAAAAAATTAAATCAGAATTAGTGATATGATCTAATTAAATTTCTAAATATTCTTACACTTATTAATTTGAAAACATTAAATAATAATTTGTACTATTCAGTTATTGATGTAATTGGGCCTGGTTACGGAAATGACTTCGCTCTAAGCTCGCACATTGGGCCGGGCCAGAATTATATGTGGGCCTTGGCCCATCTCAAATGGAGTTTTAGTAGAGTTTCTTAATTTTCTCATTTTATTTTTATTTATATTGGCAACTTTAGCCTCAAATAAGGGAGCAATTTTATTTTATTTTTTCTAGAATTATATTTCGGTTGAATACTAGTATATTCTTTTCTCAATCTCTTTCAATTTGAATAGAAATAAATTATGGTGTGAGAAATAGTGAATAGATCTGAACCATTAATTATAGTAGTTTGATTAGTGGCTGAAAATGATTTAAACATGATTATAAGAACCATAAGCATGTCTAGTTAAGTATGAATTTGTATGTAAAAAAATATTAGTCTACTAAGCATAAATATATACTGATTTAAGTATAATTTTACATAATTATGCATATTTTTGTTTATAGGCTTCCTTATATTTATTTGTACATAAGCTTATCCTTATATGTGATATAAATATAATTACATCCTTCTAAACTTATTTAAAGTATATAGGTATAATTATATACTCCCTCCGGTCTTTGAAGTTGAGTCATTTCTTTTTAACAATTCTGTCACGCATTTCCACACTTCTTGACGATGGGTTTTGAAATTGACTTTTGAAGAATTTTTTATTTTACGTGATACTATGACAGTTATAGTATGCCGTAAATGAAAAAATTCTTCAAAAGTCAATTTCAAAACCCATCGTCAGAAACGTGGAAATGCGTGACAGAATTGTTAAAAAGAAACGACTCAACTTAAAAAGACCGGATGGACTATGTGGTTACTAACTTTTCAACTCTAAACTCTACATTGAACCACTTTTCATTCCCCTTTATCATAAAATTTCAAACATATATATCATCTTCTAAATCCAATAGTTCAACTTGGCATTCCTCTTTATCACAAAATTTCAAACATATATATCATCTTCTAAATCCAATAGTTCAACTTGTCTAAAATTATTGGAAAGAAACTTTTTAGACAAACATTGTACCCTAAGTCAACATGGTAGAAATTATCATTTGGACTTATCCAATGTTTCATGGTTTACTTACCGGTCTATCTCCTACGTCACAATTTGAAATAAGCATCCACATTTTCTCGTTGCACTTTATCTCATACGGAAAAGGAAAACATTATATGTTAAACATTTCATTATTTTATAACAATGAATATGTACGAACTGCTTCGTTAAAACAATGAATATATATAAACTTTAGTATCAAATGGATTATCGATAATTCATACATTCGCAATAAATATAAGAACATGAGTTCGACAACGAACAAGTTGGACACAACCGCGTATGAATGATTTCACATAAAACTTCTAGAACAAGTAGGAGACATTTTTATTGACACCACACTTGACTACAACAACTAATGAAAACGACTCCAAGAAAACAAAAGGAGGAAAAACACAAAAATGAAAATTACCAACTACATTAAACATTCCAAAATAGAGAATACTATTGCATTTTAATGTAAGGTTTAATTCACTGCATCTTATTTTTCTTTCACTGTTTTGGCTTCATACGACGAACATAAATACAAAAATAACTTTGACTAATTGAAAAGACTAGCTCACACAAGCAATCCTCAAATTTCCCAATCAGTACAAAATTGATCACATATTTTTTTTTTCTTTTCTCTACATTTATATATTCTTTTCTTTTTTTTTTTCAACAATTTTACATTATTGATGTTAAATATTAAAAAAAATAGGGAAAAACAAGTATCTAGTGTTTTGGTTTGTGAACCTTTTTTTTCTTAGGTAAAAATCAAGAGGTTTTGAACCTTTTTTTCTTAGGGTTTACTTCCTCGCCATCGTTAGTTGACTTGAAACCCCGAGCTATTGAGCTTGTTGTTGTTGCCGTTGCTGTTGTTGTTACTGCTCGTCACGTTCCCATTACCGCCGCTATTGTTCCCGCCTCCGTTAGGTCCGGGCCCGCCGCCGCCCATGATCGACGAGATGGCCGCGGCCAGCGCCGCCGTGAAGTTCGGATCGGTGGCGAGCGCGTTCAGCTGGCTCTGGTGCAGCTGCGGCGGTAAATGGTCGTTGGCGCCATGCTCGTGCTCCTGCGACGACATTTGCAGGCCGGAGAATTTGGACTGGTTGTACAGCGCCTGCCCGAATATCTGCGGCAGGAGCGCCGCGGCGGCGGAGGTTCCGCCGGCGGCGGCCAAGTTCTGCGGCTGATTGAGGAAGGGGAATTGGTTGGAATTAGGTTTTGGAAGCTGGAGGGGGTTTGGGGTTTGGGTTAGGTCTAAGGTGATCGTTGGGAATGGAGCGGAGGCGGAGATGGTGGCCATGCTCGAGGAGCAAGGGAGGAGGGTTCGGGCGAGGAAGTTCGAGTTCATTATGCCGTCGGCGCTCGGCATCGAGCCGGAGAGGAGCATTCGGGCGGCGGAGGAGGTCGTCGACGCCATGGCCATGGCGGCCGGCGGCAAGGGGTGGTTGTGGGTGCCCTCGTAGGTGGTTATGAGGATGCTCGTGTCATCCACGCATCTTTGGACCTAGTTGACGTACACGTGTCAAGATTAGGGCTTTTGTTATAAGAAAAACAACAAATTTTTTTTTACTAATTTTGGATCAAATTTGCAATTTTAACATAATTTGTAACAACTTAGATCTTATAATTGGAAAATTAGGGGTGTTGAATTTGCTACAAATCAAAAGATATAAGATATTAATGTTTCAAGAAAAATTTCGGTCATAATTTGATCATAGTCTCGTTTCTTGAAGATATGAGATGAAATACGATGGTCTGACTTACTTGTTTCCGCACGGGACATCCTGCGGCCATCGTGCAACGATAGTATGCACGTGGGCAAGGGTTTCCCTTAGCCAACTTCTGACCATACTTGCGCCATTGGCATCCATCCGTGATCTACATAACATTGATAATTATCAAATTAAAACCCCTAAATTAATGATTAATAAAAGGGGAAGACTCTAAGCATCAAAACCCTAAAATGGTGCATACCATGGCAGCTTCGGACCTAGCACGGACCGAGACGCGTGCCTTCCTCATGGTAGCCTCGGTGGCTTGATCGACGCTCCTAGGAGAGTGTTCAAGCTTTTGGACCTTGCTATCGGAGCATTGTTCGTCTCCGCCCACGACATGCTTGTCGTGGGTCGGGGTCACATTCCGCCCTTCGGGCGGGGACAACGAGCCCTCCTCGTTGCCCCCCAACCCAAGATCCATGAACTGTCGGGGCACCAGCCCGCCGTTTTTGTTCGCTTCTTCTCCGTTCTGATCATTCTGCTGCTGCGTCATCGCCAAGAGATGCATCTGAAGACCGTTGTAGTTGTTGGTCACTTGATTCAACATCTCCTTCAGCTGAAGATTCTCCGATTTGATTCTCCCTATTTCAGATTGAAGAAATGCCTTCTGCCACAATAAAATTCATTCAAGATTTTGTTCGTTTCAATCAAACCTTTCTTTAATTATTTCCTTCATTATTAACTTGATAGATGTTTAGACTCCTAACCTCATTTTGCGACCTCTTGCTGTCGGAAACCAACGACGACATCCCGTCCTCGACTACCGACTCATCGCTCCCGGTGTTCGCCGTCGTAAGAAGATGCAAACCGGTCTGCCGGAATAAGAAAAAAATCAAAACCTCATAGCTGAAAAACCACTTAAAAAATCCAAAAAAAAAAAAAAAAACATACATTAACTTTACAATCCAAACGATCATGCCCCCTCATGAAGCACTCAATCCCACCACCCTCCTCCTCATCCCGGCCGCCGGCGCCGGCGTCCTTCTTGTCGGAGAAGAAATCCATCTCATCAAGAACCTTCCGCTTACCGTGATCATCGCGGTCCGCGGAGTTGCAGACCGGGAACTGGATGGTGGTGGTGGTGGGAGGCGAGTTGTCCATGAGCTGCAGCGGCGGAAACCTCGAAAGACGGCGATGTTTTTCGCCTCGACGGAAGAGCAGTCCGACGATGGTAGCACTGTGATCTGGATCAAAGGAGAGTCCACTTTGTGTGGCCATATATTCTTGAATGGAACAGATAGAGAAAATATGGCAAAGTCTTTTCGAGAGAGCAAACGACTCGCCTATTAATTTGGAAGCTTGAGACTAAAAAACCAAGACCAAATTTATGTACTAGCTACTATTTTCATTTCATTATTAATAAAATATTCCTCCTTTTTTCTACATATATTCCAACTTTAGTAATAATTTTATTATTACGTCGAAATCGCGTGCTGGTAGGGTTTCCTCTTTCTAGATTTGTTGGGCGGGGTTAGAAAGTGAAGGGATTTGATATATTTGGGACTTTAGGGTCCATTTTCCTCTCTAGTCATTTTCTTTAATCTTCCACAATTAGGGTTACTTAGCTTAATTATTTTAGATCTAAGTATATACTACTTGGTCAAATATGACTTTGGTCAAATTGTTTTTAACTTGTGGTAAAGCTATTTACACTTGTCTTGAGTCTTGTTTTTTTGAGTTTCTTTTTCTTGTTACTTTCCTTATAAAAATTTACTAAGAAACTACTTTCCTTTTCTTTCTTTCTTTAATATGTGTAATTAAGGGGAAGTGATTGACTAGTTAGTAGTATTATTGTTATAGTTTTGAAGTTACTCTATGATAACGATAATTTTATCGATTCAGTCGGTACCCGTAACCTGTACCTACGCATTTCATTTATAATGACCTAATCGATTAACTATCTGATTATAAATGAGACGGATTAAGTTGATATCTTGAAATAACTCACCCTTTTTGAGCAAAAATGAGTGCTTCAAGTCTAGTAGAGAAATAACAAGAAGAAAATAACAAAAGTGAAAATAGGAGGAAAATAAATAGTCAAAGGTCAAAGGTAAGTAGATGATTAAATTTGGAGAGTGGCCCACACTAAAATTGGACAAAAAAATTTGGGGTAAAATTGTAATTTGACATTAATTGCATTCATGGGATTTTGTCAAAGCCAAATTGAGGGCGACTTGTTCTAAAATTTCGTCTCCCGCTTAGCACGGCGATCCTTTTAACTTAATTGGTTACTTAAAATAGAATTATTTTGATCAATTTCTATAACTATATGTGGACTATATTCTCCTCTTGTTTTTGGCTTTGATAATATCCAAAATTTAATAAATTAAACAAAAATCTACATATGAATTACTCATGATTAATTCACCTAGACTTGATCCTTAACTAAATTCACATCAATCAAAATATTTAGGAAGATTTGTTATTTTGGTTAGTTTCAACAAGTTTTTTATATATATAAATTTTCTAATTGTTTAATTTTGGGGATAGTGGTGTAGGCCTTCTCAAGTAGTAGAAGACTTGAGTCAATGAATTTGTTATCATGTGTGACCAATTTTATGGGCTAATTGATGGGAATTTATTTGTTTTGTCATGATGTAATTGTCAATATATGGCCACCGAGAAACTAGTTTGACACTTTGTGATCATTGCATGATATAAAATTTACGTGATGTATCTGAATCGAACGTGACATATTTAACGTGCCTACGGCTGATATGACAGTGATATAATTATAGAAAATCGTTATAGATATAACACCTTAAGAATAAACATTACTAAAAACGTTATACTGTATCGACCGTTGACACATGAATTATGTAATCACGGTAGGTACGTGAACGTTTATGCGAATATGAATACATTTAATGAATGGTTAATATTCTTTTAACCGGTACTAAAACCTCAAATTTGGCCCAAAATGAGAGGCATGAAATAAAACAAATTCCAGCCCAAACCAACGAAATTCTGGTCCACATAAAAAAGTCCATGGCCCAACGGGCCAGGAGAGAGGCCCAAATGAACGAAATTTCGGCCCGAATGAAATATCTAGAGCCCAATGGGCCCAAGGCGGCCCAAACGTGAGTTCATCTAGATCTTGATTTGCTTCTTACTTTACAAAATGTGAAATGTTCTTACAAAATCTTGGCCCAAAAGAAATCTCCCTGGCCCAATGGGCCCAGGGTGGCCCATTGGGCTCAACAATATCATGATTTGCTACTTACTTTACAAAATGTATAATGTTTTTACAAAAGAAAAAGGGAGAAAAATGAAGCACAAGAGTGTTGCCTTTGCATCCTTAGCTGCATTTGCAGCTTCACTTCTCTTCAAAAATGGAGAAGTACTTCTTGCAAAGCCTCTCTCTCTCTCTCTTCCTCTTCCCCTCTCTCTCTATATATGTGTGTGTAATGTATTAGAAGTTAGCCTTCCAAACAGCATCTTCGCCTTCGCCGCATCTACGATGGACTTCTTTTATTCTATCAACTGATTTGCATATTCCACTGCAGCTCCAATCGAATGAAGCTACGCATATATTCCCAGCTTGTGCCTTCCATTCACAATCTGCACTTAACTTGATCAATTAGCTTACAAAACACTAGCATACATCACATTTTGATGCATGGAACAAAAGTTTTTCGGGTTTACCGGGAGGCGTCCCACAGCACAGTCTTCGGTCATCTATGTGGTGCACGTCGAGCCCGATGAACCATGATCCGAGGGAGACGTCCTCGTTGGCATACTTGTGCAGAACATGCCTTCAAGAGTTAAGGGAAGGATGATCATTAGTCCATAATCTTCAAGAAAGTGAAGTGTTTGATTGTTTGTTGGTGCTTAAAGACTCACTGGTTTACTGAAATGTAAGTGGCTAGATCTTTTGATATGGCGTATAACTGCCCGGTGGCGTGGCGGAAGTACTTGTTTCCGTTGTCCCCGAATTTCCAGAACTCCGGCTCGTGGTATCTAACTCCCCTAGTTTATGCACAAGAAAAGATTTAAGTACAGAAGAAAGAAATGTTATGAATTGAAAGATTATGATGCATACCTTTGGGAAAGAACCGGACCGGATTTCATACATCCTATGTAGACTCGAGGCTTCTTCCGGTGCCTCGCTAACGTTTCACCTAGTGTTGCTGCAAGATTCAAGAAGATTGAAAGTTTGAATCATAGCATTCTTCATAAGTTGTGAAGTTTGATGAAGATGGTGGTTGTACCTATGTTGACATGGACGTCGTCATCGACTTTAACGTAGTACTCTGCATCCCATGAGGCGACGGCAGCAGCAAAGTAGGCCTTGGTCTTTGCAGAGAGCTCAAGATAGCCTTCAACATGATTCTAAAACACCCAAAAAAAGAGATTGTGTTTCAACAAAGGGCAATGAGGTAATTTAGTGGATGTGGAGTGAAAGCTTGAGTTGAGTTCTTACTAGTCTCATGATGTCTCCGTGCTTCTGTTCTTCGGCTTCTACTGCTCTATCCAGTATTCCTCCTAACGTAGCACTGCAAAAAAAGTTCGAAAAATTAAGTAAAATGTGGCTTGATTTCGGAGTGTATTGTGATTTTGGTAATCATCTTATTCTTACCTGTGGCCAATGACAAATCGTACCACGATCCCTTTCTCCATCTCCAATGCCCGTCGTTTGTCTCCTGATATACGAGAAGTGTATTAAGATTTTGTGTTATGGAGGGGGGTTAGGAGGAGATCATGATGAGTTATTGGCAAACCTTGTGGCATCCAAGTAGCTCGAACCGAATCTCTTCGTTTTCTGCTGCTGAAAGCTGTGTTCACTCCAACTACCATGAAGTACTTCCTTCTTGCAGTTGAATCCTTGTTAGTTTCAGAGGTGGGAGCTCCACTGAGAATGGATTCCTGTGCTGCCTTTGCTGCAGCCAGCTCCATCTCCAAGCTCGAAATGGTCTTGTCGAGCGTCCTATCAAACACGAACCATCAGAACACGAGACGAATAAAAAAGGCCTAAAACTGAAGCAGTAAGAAAATGGAGTTTACTTCATAGCATGCTGAGAGTTCGAAACATCCTTGAAGATCTCCTTAGGCACCCTCTTGACACTATTCTGTTACCAACGAATAAACGGAGAAAGTGAGCGTCATCTCTACGAAACCACCACGAAAAACAGGTAACAATGAGTCAGAGGGAACTACTTACAAATTTTGGATCACAACCTTCTGCTATGAGCTTCAACCTCTCAGCATCAAATGCTGCTGTTCTTGTCACACCCTTTTCTTCCGGCATAATCCATATTCTGCTCGTCCATTGACAACAAGATTAACATGAAATCAAACGAGATTCAAGAAACTAGACGAAAAATCCGATCTTCGATTATTACAACTCCCACAATTATTGCTGGGACCATTTCATACATTTAAGGCTTAATCTACTACCTCAGATTTTTAGATGGTTGCAGTAAAGGAGGAGGTATAAAGTGGTTAGGAAATCATACTAAAATGAGAATTAAATTAATGTAAGAAAATTATGTATAAACAAACATATAAACTTGAGCTCATGATCAAATGTTAACATCTTCAAATTTTTTATTTCTGGAATTTTTTCATCATGATTTGTGGATTTAGAGGTCCCTCACCATGAATTTGGCAAAAGTGAAGATAAAAGGTAAAGAATCAAGAACAATAATATATATATATCTCCATAAAAACCTATAAGACTGGAGGGCTCGATCTCGAGACCTTTGGTTACGAAACTTAACTCTCGTACGAACACACAGACATATAAACCAGATGATGATTGAATCCCATAGAATAGTATTACCTGTTGGTGAAGAGGAGTCCAGCACAGAAACTGCCAAGGCAGAGGAAGAGAGCCCATTTTTGAGAGATAACACTTCTTGAAAACTGCTCTCCACCTCTGTTCTTCATCTCTTTTGCTTCAATCCCAAGCCTCAAATATCCATACAAAAGGTGGAAACTGGTAAGAATCTGAAGCCCAAATCCCCAGAATTTGATGGATTGATTGATTGGTGTATCAAGAATTAAGCTGTTGTTGAAGCTCCAATAAAGGCTGGCATTGTCCAGTATTCTTCTTCTTCTTCTTCTCAAGGTTCTTGTTAGCTTTACTTTATTCCTTGCCCCTCTCTCTCTCTCTCTCTCTCTCTCTCTCTCTCTAGAGGGTTGAGAGATCAGCACACTTTGCAGGGAAGGGACTTGAAATGCAAGTGAGGGAAGACTGACTAACTGTCCCAGTTTTTATGCCTGGAAATTACCAAACTGTCCTTGTCAGTTTCATTACAGTTTGAATACGATTTCTTTCTTTTTCCTATTATTATTATATATTTATTTAATGGAATTTATTGATTAATTATCCATTAAAGTTGAGTATTTGTTACGTAAGCATATAGTGCCTTCATTTGCATTCGTGTAGAATACTTATACATAAGTAGAAAGAATAATACATGACGTCATCAATTCTGGGAAACGACGAAGTCAATGCATTAAAACTGAAATTTTTTTCGAGAAAATTAAAATAAATTTGTGATATGGTAATAATATAAGCATATGGTATATTGAGATGTGAAACTTTTGTTCCTTTGCTGATTTTTACGTGAATATATTCTATTATTGTGGACAACGTAAAGTTCAAAATTGATTGTCATGTCCGGCAACATATATAAGAGTAGACACAAATTGCACCAACAAGCAATGACTTCTTATTTAGATCCGAACATATACTCCTTTCGTCTCGTTTGTATTTAACAGACTTGTAGATTAATAAAAAGAATCGCAATCAGACGAAATGAAGAGACTATGTATATAGGGATAAATAATAGTAGTCTTTCCGTTGCATTTCAGTAGTCATGTTTCCTTTCGACGCGAGATTTAAAAATGAAAGGTTAATTCTTCTACTTTAGGAAATAAGACTAGTGAAATTGGACCGGGGAGTATAAACCAATAGATTTCATCCCTCATTACAAGTTCGAGCTTTTAGATGAAACGGAATTCTATAATGATTCCAGAGCCTTTGGCAAACGTGATATCATGTGTTCATCCAACTGATAACAACTTTGCCTATATTAAAAACGCGCACTATATTAAATCCCTTACTAAAAGGGTAGAGTCGAAAATCGAACACGCAGAGAGTATTGTTATTAGGGTAGAAGGCATATGGATCGAGGGTTCTGATAAGGGGCACGTGACAGGCCCAAGAAAGTGGGCCCAAGATTGGGTGGCGGCACGTGATAGAAATCTAATAGTGAGATGGGCTGGGTTAATTTAGAGAGAGAGAGAGAGAGAGGATGTTAATCTTGATCCTAATCTTAATCTTAGTCTTAACCCATGTTTATGTTTAATGATCAAGAAACATGGTTCCATTCCCCGGCACGTGGGAAGCTGCAACTTCTATACACATAGGTCCACACCCCACCAGCCCCCCTGACACGTGCCATTATTCCTCCCAGGGGCAATTCCGTCATTTCACCCCACCATTCATGTGACATGCATGTGTAGGGTTAGATTCATTCCTCAAACTTATTTAGTTATGAATTATGATAATCATAATAAGTTTAGTTTATTATAATTAATAAAGCTATGTAGTCATATTTAATTAATAAGAATAGTGATGATTTATTTGTGTTGTCTAATGATTTCTACCTTTCTTGCCGTTTTTCTCTGTTCGATCGGGAGATGTATACGAAGATGTGTCGATAAACGAATTTGTTATTTTAAAGGGGTAAGACTTTGAAATCATGCAAGTTTGTCAATATATTTTACTATAAGTAGAAATTTGATTTGACTTGTATAAGCTATAAAGTCAAGTGTTATAGGTGGTTAATTTTACATCAAGTGTCCCACGTTCATACCAATATATTTCTAACAGCAACAAAATAATAATACTAATAATTATCAATCATAATTAATTATTAACTAACTCCACTCTTAAGTACTACCAATCACGTTAACGATTCAATTCAATTGGTTAATTACTTCTAAAACCCTAATTAAAACAAGAATTTCTATGATTTTATTTTAATCTTTTGTTCATCACTAAGGATGCATGCAAATTAATATATAGTTAGGATTTCTATTCTGGAAAGTTAATTAGCAAACTTCATTACATTAATTAATACTTGTAATTTAAGGGTGAAAAGAGACCGGTGACGTTTCTACAATCTTACCATAAAAACTCATAATTATCCTCATTAATAAATAAAACTCGTAAAACGTGTATGTGATGGTCTAGCGATAGGATCGGACTAAATATTTCGAGTTTGAATCATTCACGACACAGTCTATAAATTTCTGTTGTTAAAGCTTAAAAAACATCTTCAGTACATTTTTCTAATTTATCCATGAAATTTAATACTAGCATATTAATAATTCAAATGTAGCTAATTTCTGAATTATTCACATAAAAAAATACTTTATTAAATATTGATAAACCACTGCCCATGTCAGAATTCTTATTCATTATTTTATTTAAATCCAGGTTGTGAATTAATAAAAACATAATACTACCTCCATCTCACGAAAGTAGTCCTGTTTGACTTTGGATTTTTCGGGTACGTGTTTTCACCGAAACCTAGTACGGGTTTTAAAATATAATTTTGAGGTATTTTTTCTTACACGAGATACTATGACACTCGTACTATATCGTAAAAGAAAAAATACTTTAAAAATATGTTTTAAAACCCGTACTAGGTTTCGGTGGAAACACGTGCCCGGAAAGTCCAAAGTCAAACAAGACTACTTTCGTGAGATGGAGGTAGTATAAAATGACAAACATGCACAAACTTAACAGCTAGTCGTTGCTCATTAAATCTAGACCATAATTTAACTAAACAAATCACATTTTCCCCTATAAATTTCGTAATTAATTACATATACCAACATATTATTTTGAGCTTAATTAAAAAAAAAAATAGCTGAAATTAATGGTCGGTTTGGATTGTGTCAGAACCATGCAGATTATCATCTGTTGTACTAACAGAAGCCGTTGGATTCTTTTTTTCTTTTTTTTTTAATTGAGTTTATTAAATAAATAATTAATTAATTAACATTATTTTGTGTACGAACGTACAATTGTACATCTCCATAAAATTTAGAATGTAGGAGTGTGATAATAAGACAACCATAATACTTGGATTTAGATAACATAGAAAATGACTTGCACATGAACATGTCTAAACAGTATAAATTGAAGTTTTGATACATGAACTGGTATTCGAAAACGTAATTCGAATATCTTTAGGTATAAAATAGTAAAACGTAACATCTGTAAAAAGACGGAGGGATCATGCATATAAAAACCCTAGCAGTCGGTTCTTTTATTCACAGTTAAAAGAAAAGCTTATGTAACACCCATATATATGTTTTTTTTTTTTTTTTTTTTTTTTTTTTTTTTTTTTTTTCAATTTTTTTTCAATAAATACTAATGAAAAAGATGAAAAGAAATGGGAAGAATTGAACAAGTGCTCATACTTTAGTGAACCAGAATATCACATGATCCTTTCTTCCTTTAACCAAACCTTCAATTTTAGTGTTTGCCCAAAAGTGTAGGTCATATTGTATAAAGGGTCTTTCAGTTTTGGTGACGAATCAGATCATCGATTTATTGTATTTTCGTATTGCATTCACTGCATATGCTGACAGATGATTGTGATCCTGTTTTAAAAAAATTATTGTTGGTTTTGAAACTATTATCGATACGTGTCAATTATCCATCAATACTCTCGATTTTCATGAATTAATTTAGGAATTGTGATGTTCTATCCCAATAGTGAAAAAGCAATCATTTCCAAATACTATATAATGTTGAAAATAAAAGTGAATAATACTAATATTCAATTATAGCTAAAGATGAATATAATTACCGAATAATGATTAATTAAATCCCATCAAAGTTGGGCATGGTGCACTTTTACTAGTTAACAAGTAACAACATTTTCTACGATAAAGATTAAATGGGCCACACTAAACTTCGATCTACACCATAAATTCATGTCGGTATTAACAAAATTCTCTATAATTCAAATTATTCATGTGATTATTAAAGTATATATATGGTGTTAATTAATTTTAGATCGATCCCAAAATTTTGAGTGGACCATTGACTCCAAGAATCATGTGACGCAGCTACAAAGATGGTGACTCATGCAAGCAAACAAATAATTATAAAAAGTTAATTTCTCACATTTTTGGTCGACCATTTTGTAATTAGCCAATCAATTAATTGATATGGGAAAAATAATCCTAGTGGTGAAATGAAAACTATTTCCTAAGTCAGCTAACAAAAGTCCAATGATTTTATTAGTATTTTGATATTTTGGGGGAATTATTATCGTTAGATTCATACGTCCCAGTGAAAGATGTGTATTTCTATATTTTACATATCAAATGTATTCAAGAAACGTATTTTATTTGGCGGGACGGAGGGGATATGTAGCATCAAAGTATAGGTACCTTGTGAACCTCAATTAATGCATGGATATATATTTCAAGAGTTGTTGTGACGGATTAGAATTAAAGACGATAAACAAACAAAAACGTAAAAACGATACCGAATTACGTCCATGGGAAGAAAACGTAAAGAAGACATAAAAGTCCAATGATTATCGTCAGATTCATCCGTCCTACCAAACGATGTTCGCTTCTGTATGTTGTACATCAGATGTATCCAAGAAACGCACGTTATTCGATGGGACGAGGTGAGTATGTAACATCATGTGAACCTTTAATGCATGGTACCTTTCAAGAGCAATGAAAACAAGTTTTTTTCAATTCCATGTTATGAGATGGAACAAATATAGAAAATCTCAAAAGCATCTTTCTCTTTTGTTTATTTCCCATAAAATTTAAATGCAATGGGACCCTAAAACCAAAACTACCTAAATAGTTAGTTGTCCAAATATTAAATTCTAGAATATGTATATGGAAAGATCTTTGCCAAAGTGCTGAATATTTCTAATTCTAGTAGGTGCCATCACCAAAAGCTCAAACATTTAAAAAATCTCCATGTCGACGATGCAGACATGTTACATAACAGCGTCCCGTCTCGTTAGTAATGAGTTCGTTATCGACAGAACGAAGCTACTATAAATCACAAACTACCCATGGAGAGGAAGAATCTTGATGCCTAACTACCTCTGCTCGGAAGTCAACCTTAGAAGGTGGCGTTGACCAGCACAAAACCTCCATTAAATTGCTCAAAACTCCTCTATTGTAGGGGTTTCTTGATGAAGCATAGTATCTATGGAAATTCTCATAAGCAGTCTGCATAAAATAATTTAAAAAAGTGTTTAGAATTGATTTAAATGGAATTTTTATGTAATTAATTGATAAATATATGTACCTGATTTAGGGCAACAAGGTAGAGATTGTAGCAGGTAAGAGCAGCAAGCACCATAGCAGCAGCTAGGGCAAATGATGCTAGTGCTAGAGCCTCTGGACAGGTACTCAACAATCCCATCAATCCGTCGTCGTCTCGAGCCATCGTGTTTATGATCTTTTCGAAGGAGAAGGCGAGTATGTATGCAAAGAGAACCAAAGCCATGAAGAGGAACACTATGTAGAATCTTTGATTCCTCTGTAATGTTATCGAATTTAGTCAGTCGTCGTCTGTTCATCTTCGACTATCATAAATCTCGATAAAATCTTTTCGGGCTGTAATTATCGACACATACATTTCTTATAGAATGTGTAATGTAGCATGTAACAACTTACCAAGCCAATGCATTGACCTATCCAAGGGCAATGATGGTCAAATTTCTCAACACAATTGTCACAAATGGTGCAATGGCGACTTCGTAACGGTCGATATATGTTGCAGATTCTGCAATACTTAAGCCTCACCTCGACCCCGTCAATATCTACTCTTCGACCGGACGTGCCTTCGACTAGCAACTGATCGCTCCGAGGAACGATCCCCGGATTAGTCATACTAACCATTCCCAAACTAACAAGAACCTAACCAAAAAAATTCAAGAAATCAACACTACTACTTATAAACTAATGAATTTCCATATTATTTCGAATCAAAGATAACAAAAACATGATAAAACTCACAATAAACGTCAAGATCAAAGAACATATAATCTTAGCACCCGATTCATCCGCAACATAAGCAGCAAAACTCCAACTCGACATCATAATCGCCATCGTCGTCAGCACGAGTCCTCTCGGATCGGGGCCGCAGACGAGGCGGCCGCCGCAGAAGAACACCTGCACAAGTCATTAAACACACAATCCTTAAACCAGTTTCAGCAAACACAACTTACTAGGGTTTGGTTTATGCAGGCTGTGCATGGCGGAGTTGTACGTTGTTCCCGGGCCAGACGTGGTACAATCTCGTCGTCCGATCGCCATGGAAGAAGGGCTTCATCAACCGATCGCTGAGCACCCTCTTCGCAGAATTCAGTTTTTGCTGAATCAATGCTTTTGTTTCCTTAACCGCCGGTTCTGTTAGGGTTTCGGTTTCCGACCGATCGACGCCTTCCGTCTCTGCCGTCTCCGCCGCGGCGTTCGAAACGGCGTCGTTTGCTTCAGTTTTCAGATCGGTGGAAGCCATTTTTTTCTTTGAAAGTATGGACGTTAATTGGCGCTAATTAACTGAAAATTTGAGGGAAGTTATTTTCTCAACTGACTAACGGTTATGGATTTTAAGTGGGCCACGGCCCAATGCAATGGGTAATTCTATCCACAGCCCCCGTATTACTCCCCACAGCCCCCATAATAAAATTAATTTTAAATATCCATTTATACCCTTGCCCCCAAACTCGTTCTACAACACAACCCCCTTCCTATTGAAAGAATGAATAAGAGATTGTCTGCAACATGAATTTAGAAGATTGGGAAGAAGGAAAGAGGAAAGCTTTATGGGTTCGAACAATAAGTTGATGGACACGTGATTTCATATCAAAGTTCTTTTGAGATGTAGATAAAATTTGGATGAAAAATTCAAGAGAAAGATCGTCTATGACAATCAAATCTGCGATTAGCAACAATGTCAGAGTATAGTGACGGAATACTTCATACAAACCTTGCAATCGGAGCATTTCCTACTTATTAGAATTGGAGGGCTAGTTCGTCGGTGGCTACGCAACAACAATGGTGATTAGTGAGGAGGCAGTAACTGAAAATTTAAGAAGATAATGAAGAATTTGAATCGAAGATATAATTTCATTTACAGATTCACAGTGATTATGGTGGCGGTGGTAGTGGTGGTGGATGGACGTGTGGGTATGTGGCCTCCAAGAAAAGTAGAAAGAAGAAAAGCGGAGAAGAAAGCAGGCAGGCGGTGGCTGTGAGATTCGGATGGGGGCTGTAAGGATAAAATCGTACATTCACTAGCATTAATTAAATTGGGGGCTGTGTGGAGAAAAACGGTGGCTGTGGATAGAATCACCCCAATGCAATAGATTAAAAATGGGCCCATAATGGGCTGTATTTGGGCTTTTAGTGGGCCTATTATTAGTTATTGGGCCGTTGACTATCCATGGTATTGGGCCGGGCCGGTTTGACTTAGCGAAATTGGGAAGAAATTTACAGCTGAATAATCAATGGCGGTCTCACTGTCTTCAATGGAGAAGCAGAGTTCAACGGAGTTCTAGAGCTGCTATCAGTGAACAAAATCTTCACGTTCGATACGCCGATTCTTGGGCTAGTTTTGTGGAATTGGTGATAGTTGTGTGAGGAAAGAAGTGGATTTGTGCCGTTCGATTGCTGATTTGGGTTTGGCGTTTGGAGCTGCACTGCAGCAATGGCGGTGGCCGGGGATGAGCTCGAAGCAGCACCCTTCGTCATCGCCGCTACCTGTTTCTTCGCGCTTGTAATCTCGGCTTATTTCGTGAAGCGATTATTGGTGAACGGGAAACGGAAAAGAAGCTGTTATTTGAATACGGAATCGAAACCCCAATACAAATTCAGGCGAGTGTTGGCGGATAATTCGTACTCTCAATTCAAACACCTCAAGCTCCACGCAGCAGATTCTGTAATCCAAGGTATACTCCCCTCTCTCTCTACTCTCTCTCTCTCTCTCTGGTTGGTTACTTATGCTGAGCTATCTGCTTATTGTTGTTGATAGAGGAGTACACTGATTTGCATCCATACAAGGGAGAGATTTCGAGGCTAATAAAACACCCAAATGTTGGGATTGTGGAGTTATTTGATGGGTGTGAGAAGTGGAATATGGAGATGGGGAGTTCGTATGTGTGGGTTGAGACGGAGGAGCAGTTGAGAGAGCTGGCGGAGGAGTTGAGCAATGAGAAAGTGTTTGCCGTCGATACCGAACAGCACGGATTGAGATCATTCTTAGGTTTCACAGCTCTAATTCAGGTCTGTAATTTGCCTTCTTTAGAATCAAAGCTCCCTTCTTTGTCTACTTGTTTCAGCCCTTTGATCAGTTTACTAAAAGAATGAGACCATAAGAGAAAACAAAAAAGAAAGATTAGCATGTTTACTGAGTTTTCTTACATGCATTTGTATTGATGCAGATATCCACTTTGAGTAAGGATTATTTGATTGACACAGTTGCTCTGCATGATGTGATGGGGCTTCTTAGGCCTGCATTCGCTAATTCTCGGATATGCAAGGTTGTATCACTTATGTTCATGCTTTGCAGTTTGCTACTCCCTTCGTCCCATTCAAAGCGCCGTCTTCTTTTTCCATAGAAGGAAATAGGATTCTTTGAATGGGACATCTCGAAAAGGAAAGGGGACGTATATTTGTTGTGCTCTTCTGAAATAAGTTATTTTGTGCCGCAGGTGTTTCATGGTGCCCATAATGATGTGCTCTGGCTTCAAAGAGACTTTCACATCTATGTAGTCAATTTATTTGACACAGCCAAGGTTAATTATGAGACATAAACTTCGTTTACTTACATTGATGATTTTGAAACATTCGGGAAGCTACAGCGTCTGAAACATTATCCATATTATAGGTTTTTTTGTGCTCGTATGTAGAGCAGTGTCCTATCAAATCAATGATTGTTGTTCACGTATTGCAGGCATGTGACGTGTTATCAAAGCCACAGAGATCGTTGGCGTATTTGCTTGAAACATATTGCGGTGTTGCCGCGAACAAGCTATTACAGGTTCCCATAGTAAATATATTCTCTTATCTTTCACTACTATGCCCTTAATTCATGAGCTCTGATGAAAGAAGAATGAATTCAAACATTAATGAAGTCTGAATCTGTTCTATGACTCATTGTAGTTGAAAATTATAGTGTTCATTTGTGAAATTTATGGTTCCAAAAGGGGAAAATTTTCAGAATGATGTCTTACGGACTTGTGCATGATATGTTTTTCTTGAGGTCTACTGATTTTTACTTGCTAGAATTCAATGTGCAAGCGTGTGTGTATATGTGTGTTTTCGTAGTCTTGCATTGACTCTTCGACCTTGCATTGTAGAGAGAGGACTGGAGACGGCGTCCTTTGTCAGAAGAAATGATCGAATATGCTCAAGCAGATGCACACTATCTGTTGTATATTGCTTACCGTCTATGTCTTGAGCTAAAACAACTGAAAAGTGGTAAATGTTCTTATTGGCATTCTATTAGTTGACATGTCACATCTTTATATGAGATAGCTGGTGTTGGGAACCATAGACCTGAGATTTATGTTATGCCATTATTATATGAGAGTTTTCGAACATATGGAGCTTTATATTATCCCCAATTTGAATTAGCAGGAGAAGTTGCTTTACATGATGTTTATATTTGTCCGTGACACAAAGTAGAAGTTATTATAATTTTCCCTTGTAAGAAGTAACCTGTTAATAAAGGAAGTGTATCTATATTTGAGCCACTGGATTCGGTGTTAGATAGTGACTGATTTCCCTTTATTTATCTTATAGAGTGTTTTTTCCACTTCTGAGTAGCAGGTTGGTCAAGCATCATAGAAAACTGTGTCAAAAAATGTAGATTAGTATCTTGGTTTCACCAGAACACAATGACAGCCAAACTCTCGTTTTCATCTTTTATCAGTTTTCCACAGTCACATTCTAAATAAATTAAGTGCTTCAGAAAATTCATCTCCTGGTGACAAGTTCCATTTTGTTCTCGAGGCTTGTCGGCGTTCAAATGCAACTTGTTTGCAGCTTTTTGCAAAAGATATAGAATCTTGTACTGGAGAATTGGCTGCATCATCCATAGTTTCTCGCTGCTTAAATGACCAAGGGAATATTTCGCCAAGTCTTTGTGATCAGAAGGTATTTTGCTGTGAGTATCTTTTATTAGGTTATTGGTAGAGCTGAAGGATAATACTGATGAAAAATATTATTTTCAGTTTCAGGAACTTGTGCGACGACTGTGCTTATGGAGGGATTTAATGGTTAGTGGAATCAATTGCTGCATATTCTCAATGTCAATGTGTTTGGTTTCATATTCTTAAGTTGCCGTATCTTCTTAAAGTAACCGTGAGACAATGTCTTTGCATGAAGCCCCAGATTATGTATTTAATTACTGTATCTTCTTAATAACCGCTATATTAGATAGCGATATTTCTGACCCTGAAATTGCCAATTTTGATCGAGATAATGGGATAGCCAGTCTGCCTTAATCTTGTCGTTTACTGATTGGACTTAACACTTAATATTTGACTGAGATCTGTAATTTGGCTTCTGCTGCATTCTGAATAACCAAGCATTTCGTATTTACCAATGCAAGCTGGTCCTCTTATTTAGTCTTGAGTAATTCACAACTAACTCAACTAGATGTCAAATTCTTTCAGGCTCGTCTCCATGATGAGAGCCTGAGATTTGTTCTGTCGGATAATGCGATCATTTCTCTGGCAGTTAAAACTCCAACAACCGAAACTGATATCTACAGCACTATCCTTGAAGCTGATTCTGATGTTGAACCTGTGACAACAGTTCCTCTCCAGATTCCGTCTCCTGTAGTTTGTTCTCATTTGGATGACCTGCTCTCCTTGCTTCAGAAAAAGATAACCAATCTTGACGATGTACTAAGGATGTGCATCAGAGAACACCTCGGTCCAGGAGGCAGTTGTCCTCTTTCTGCATATAACTATGCCCTCTTGTCCAAAACTACCATGGGAATAAAGAATAGAATCACCCCTAGTCATAATGGATTTAGAGCTCCGAAACAGTTTGCGAAACAGGCTTCTCGACAGCTCTTCGTTCAAAAGTTTTCATGCAAGGCTCCTGTCTATCAAAACTGCAAGATATATGCAAATGATGGACGGTTATTATGTTACTGTGATCAGAGAAAGCTTCAGTGGTTAGATGACTCTGTTGTATTTTCATTGATTTACTTCATTTTTCGTGTGAGCTAAATATTGTTTCTGCACGCTATTTACATTTTTATTCAGGTATGTTAACCGGAATCTGGCAAAAATTGTAGAAGAAGATCCTCCTTCTGTCATGCTTCTCTTCGAGCCCAAAGGACGACCTGAAGATGAAGGCAACGACTTTTATATTCAAAGTAAGAAAAATATATGTGTTGGCTGTGGCGAAGGAAACCACTACTTAAGATACAGAATCATACCTTCTTGCTACAGAATACACTTTCCCGAGCATCTGAAAAGTCATCGCTCGCATGATATTGTCCTCCTTTGTGTGGATTGTCATGAAACTGCACATACTGCTGCTGAAAGGTACAAAAAGCAAGTAGCTGCCGAATTTGGAATACCATTATTTATCCGAAAAGTTGCTGACTTGGATAAAGCACATAAAAATACATCTGCATCTTCTTTGCCCGAGTCGTGTGAGGAGATTGGTGTGTCTCCTTTACAGTTGCGCATAGCTGCTATGGCTCTGCTACGCCACGGTCCACATATGCCAGCTCAACGCCGTGAAGAATTAATGCAGGTAAGAAGACTATAATACTGCCATCACTTCAGTATTTCTTCTAGAAATCAACTGTTGAATAGTTATGTAATCCAGCTCGAACACTCAATAGCTATTTCATATTCTCTTTTCTCCATAGTTTTCTTACAATTCCTTAATCCCGAGCAGATTGTGATGACATACTATGGAGGGAGAGAGATAACAGATGAAGATCTTGAAAAGGCTTTGGTAGTGGGAATGAGTCCGCATGAGAGAAGAAGATTCGAGAAAAAGAGAGGTTATGTATTTAAACATCTGAGAAAAGGTAAGAAATCAAGCGATGCTGAAAATGAGGACGAGTTGTTGAACTCCAATATGACAGATGCTTCTCAGGAACAAGATTATGCCAACATTTCAGAAGATGCAGAACTAAGCACTCAGGATTCGTCTCCGAGTATCATAGAGAATACTAATGATGAAACTTCCGGAAGTGGAAATTTACCAAATGGGATGACTAATTCATGGGAGGATAAGGACATTTTGGTAAAGAATGATTCAAAGATGTCATTATTAGGACACGGGCCTCATGGGAAGCAAGTTGTCGAGTATCTGCTAAAGGAAGGTGGCGAAGATGGGATTCGCGAATTCTGTCAGAGGTGGAGGCAGGTTTTCATCGAAGCTCTTCACCCACGTTTCTTGCCCGGTGGATGGGATGTTAAGCACAGGTATGCTCTTTAGTTTGAAGTACTGTACTTGATGCTAACTAATTGCTATGTTTTTCAACATGTGAAATGCTAAGGGTCTCTATTATAATTTCTCCTGTTGGTTCTTGAAGAAGACGAGCATTCAAAGACTAACGCATATCTTCGAACTCATTCTCCCCGTTGTTTCTTATGAAAATCTGATTTAGTCTTTTGGTATGTCCAAAGGATTTGATGTTGGACACTTTTTTGCCAGTGGTAGAAGAGATTTCGGTGAGTTCAGTGTCTACAAGCCCACCACCAATGCTACTGCTGCTTCTGCTTCTGCTTCTGCTGCTGGATAAGACGGTGTATAGCACGTCGGAACCGAGGCGTCGTGCTAGAATTTTGAGGACAAATAACTTTTTTTAGTTTTTTCATTCTATTAGATTGTTTTAAGAGGAATATTTCTTCAAGTTGTTACCAGGAAATTTTCAAGTATGGCAAAATTTTGTTAGCCTTTTCTTTTTGCTCTCTATAGATATGTCTGTGTATGTGTGCGCCTGCGTTTGCTTTTCGAAATTTGTCGCGATAAGTACGAACTTATGCTGTAAAGAGAATAATCAGATGCTCAATCTCACAGCTAATTTCTCTCAATTAGAGAAATAGAAGCACTTCATGTCTTCGATTAAAAAAAACTCAGATTGAAATTCCACCCAATCTCAACCTGGTCTGAGATTGTTGATACATTGGCATAGCATATACCTAGAATTCCTGTATAAACAGCACGACACAACAATGGCGGCAAGTTTCTATGAATTCAAGAACGCTGATATGAGGAAGAGTCGAATGCCATGAAGTTTTGCGTAACTCAAAAAAGGTTGGCTGCATCATGGAAATCTCTTCAATGTCAAAATTAATAATGACGAGTGCTCTTGCTGTGTAAGACGCAAGGGAATTTCACCAAGGACCTATTTTCACGAGCACTCAATCTATACCTGCAAGGTGGAAGGGCGTGCTCTTCAAGCTCAAAGAAACAGCAGCTGCGATTTGTGATCAACGCCGTTGAAGATGAAACTCCCACTCATGGGAACAAATTGTCGAGTGATGAGCTGCAGATAATATATGCCTTAGTTGCAATTTCAAACAAATACTCAATGAAAATGCAAAATGCTCATCCTGTTGTAAGTATGTTTTATAGTAGCAGTTCAAAGAAAAGCCAAGGTTAAGAGCGTTTTAATTTTAGTGCATACTTCTGTTTTCTACCAAATACTAAATAAGATGAAATAGAAAACCGACCTTGATCACCTCCTGTGAAGCAACCCCTCCAACGAAGGCAGCCACAGCATGGAGCTCTGCAGCACCATAACGACACATTTCATTGATAAGGTCTTCTGTTAAGGTTGATCCGTTACAACCCAAGTCATTAAGTAGGGAAACAGCTATCGTTTTCAATCTTGAAATCTCTTCATCCATCTCACTGCAGAGTATTGATCAGATTTAGGTTGCCAAAAGGTAATAATATGTCAGGTGAAAAACATATGAAGAAATGGTCCGAGGCATTTACCCATCAAACTGCCCTGGGAAGCTATTGTAGCTTGCAGCAAAACGATCTACAGCCCGTAGAAGAATATAGAACCCAACAGAAATACTGCACCGTGAATTGGGAGTGCTGGCAAGAGTTAATGGGTTGTGTGAAATAAATCCACATATTATAGAAAGATAAGATATTCAAGGAAATGTAATATAGCCCGTTGTATGTCTATTCAGTCTATTCCAGTATGTGATGTTGAAAGTTCTTCAGGTTATATAAACAAACATCCCAAGTGACGTGTACAAAAGCATACTGATATTGATGGTATAGGGAGAAAACTACCAGTAGTCTTCATCTGTTAGATACTTCTGTAATTCTGGCAGAGCTGGTGAATTGAACTCATCCTCAATCGTGCGGTATCTGCATACCTAAATTTATAAGATCGACAAAAGTAACTTCAGCTATTAGGAAAACCATGAGGGAGTGAACTTAAAACCTGCTATTCAAGATATATAACTAGGGAGAAGGGCCAAGAAGTAGCAATATGTTTCAAGCACGTACCTTAAGTTTCCTAGCATTTTTGCAAAAGCTTTTTATGGTTAATTTCGAGATGCTTTCTGGATCTCTACCTAGCTTCTTCAATATTTTCTTGACGTGCTTCTCCATGACTAGAAAATCGGCCTCAGCCTTAGCCTGATAGATCTTCTGTAGGGTGACATATAACCTACACCCGACGTAGGATGTAACTCATGTGTCAACATATGACTAGTCGGATCACATATACTAATTGGCAAAATAAAGTGCTAGGCACTAACTCAGTTGACGATGTCATATCTGGGATAGATCCTTCCAGAGGGGCCTCTCCACCACCTTCATTAGCTACAAATTCCTAAATTTTGAAGAAAAAAAAGTAAATATACAACATGAACTACTTTCTAGGAAGATATAACTACATCACTATTGCCAATTGATCCATTTGCAATATTGCACCAAAAGTTTCAATTAGATGACAACATGTCTGTCCAAAAATTTTACCTACTTCTACCATAATAGAAGCACCACGAGCTAGTAAAATATAATACTATAAGGAAAGGTCGGTTCACACCATAAAATTTAGAAAAATTAATGCCAATAGTTCAAGTTGGGAAATCTTTTTACGTTAGTAGATAAAAGAAGCTACTACAATTTACCTTTAAAGCTGCCACCATCACCCAAAAATCTGAAGAACTGGAGTTGACTTCAGCACAGCTGTCATTAATTATATGCTGTAAGCTTGGACCTGCCATGCCAACATAGAACCGTCAGGACAGCGATCAAAGAGTACGTAAAAGTGGTTTATGTTGAACATTTACTTACTAATTCCTTGAGGAGTGAAGACCTTGAATGAGGCTTCCATAGCTTCTTTGTAATTGTCTTCATCTGATGCAGTCATCTTGCCCTTGATTAAATCCTAAAGCATCCATCCAGAGACCAACCAGAACACCTCAAAGGACAGACACATTGAATAAGGATAATAAATGAATTACCAAAGCACGAAAAACATATTATGCACCTTAAATACTTTTTTCTCTTCCCTTGTTGATGGAAGTTTCCCATGGTGAGTTTTTAACCACTCCTCTACCAACTTAATGAGTATAATAACATATGGATTGTGCTTATGAGCAACAGGATCGGCTGTGTCCAAATCAATTGATTCCGCATATCTGTGATTTTAAAATAAAAACAATATGTTTCAGAGTTGTATCATACTAAGTGCATACATAACATAAATAGCTAATACCAGACCTCCTGAGCTCTGGCCATGGATTATTTAGCCTCAGGTCGTCAAGAAAATGATCAGGCTTTGATTCAATCACAGCATGTTCCTGAAAAGAAGTGATTTACAATCCATGCCCTCAAAAAGGTGAGTCTCAAAAACTTCCCTCTTTAGTTTTCACACTTCCACGGAGTAGTCCTTTTCAGTATCTACTTGCCTAACAAATATAAGGGTTACAATGACTAGTTTGGAACGTAAACGAAAAGGGATGTCAATGGTACCTTTACACTGATTCGAACAAAGCCAGTAAGGCCATAAGAGCGTGCAAATATCAATATGACATTGGCCTCACGACAGATTCTATCCAGCTTCACCATTGAAGATTCAACAAGCTGAAAAGATTATCAAGACACAAGTTATTGGGAATTCAATTTACTGCTTGGCACACTCATGCTAACTTTTCTGAGTATGACTCTTCAAATTTTCGATGCCTAGATTAATTTACTCAGGGATGGGCCAGATGGTCAATCTACATGACTACGAGGTGCATCAAAGGCTCACTACACAACAGCTTGTACAAGCTTAAACAACTACAACTTAAAGGGGAAATGAGGAAACGATGATTAACCGAAAATAACAGAGAAAGAACAATGTATATCTGAGAGAGACACGAAAAGTGCACATGTCAACACCTGCGTGGCAACAACCAAGGTGAATTGTGAAAAGAACGAAGGATTGGATTCAATCAACTTCTCAGGATACTCCTCAATAAACTTTGCCTTCACAGCATCATTCAATTCCTGCAGGAAGGCGCAAACGGTCTTCGCCTTCGATTGCCCAACACTCGACTCGTCCACTAGACAGTCATCAATCGAAGTTAGCATCATATAACAACACTACACTCAGCACAGAGGAAATAGAACAAGAGAAAAAACTAACATCCACCAAAAAAATTTACAACAAAGTACAGAGATCCCTTACCCAAAAAATTATTCCCGAGGTCGCCAACCTCAACCTTTGAGCCATCCACCACAGTAATGCTTCCAACTCCACCGAGAACTAGATTTTTCAATGTCTCTGAGCCGGTGGGCCCACAGTTCAACAAGCATATGCTTGATTTCTCTAGGGCTTCTTGCCCCTGCTCACCCCAGATTCTTCAAACAGCAATAGATGAAAATCGAGTTACAAAATAACGAAATTGCGTGAGATTTTAAGCGGGGGGCAACAGATTCTCAAAGGGAAGCGAAGAGAGGGAAATAGGAGTAACGGAATTATGATACCTGAGTTGACGATCGTATTTGATTTTGGGTTCAGCCATTGATGATTAGCTTGTTCGATACGCAGAGAGAGAGAGAGAGAGAGAGAATTAGCAGAGGCTTAAGAGAGGGAAAAATAGAAGGGGCATTTGGATCAGCGCTTATAAAATTAGGGGCCAAACCATTATTTTACTAAAGTTACGGAGCGAATTCGAAAAATACAGAAATTATAGGGACTGAGTTGCTATTATAATCTTCGCCGTGTTTTGGATTCGATTTATGAAGAAAAACACTGAATTCGCAGTTCACACTCTCACTCGCTTTCTTCAATCTATCGCGATCTCATCGCGCGCTGCCGCCGGAGTAGGTAGATTTCGACGCGCATGTAATTCTGCTGAAATCGAGGAGAGAGAGAGAGAGGGAGGGGACGAGGAGGAGAGAGAAGGGAAAGGGGGGGTTAAAATGGCGGTGAGGACTGGGGTTTTGAAGGCAGTTCTTGGTTTAATGGCGATTTGCTTGGCGGCGTATATAGTTGGGCCGCCATTGTACTGGCACTTGATGGAGGGCTTGGCCTCTGCTTCTGCGTCCTGCCCTTCGTGTAACTGTGAATGTGATGCTTTGCCCCTGCTCTCGATTCCTCAAGGTACGTAGCCTTGGTGTAATGCGTGTGCTAGATCTGTTCCGATCTTTCTGTTTGAAGTGTTGATTTGTGAAATTGAGTCGCCTAGGATTTGGTTAGAGCTCGTTTGTGGATGTAATCAATGTGTGATTGCTGCGCGAGTAATTTTCTCTGAATTGATCGGGGATGTAGAGTTTTTCATGGTTTTTGTGTTAGAGTGAGTTGATAAAGATGTGGACTTGGCTCCCTCAGCTTGCTTGTTTCAGCAATGGCTGTTTGGCTTTTGCCTTTTGTGGCTTTAACTCTTGATTAGGCGCGTTTTCATGCTTTCAACTGTAAAGTTATATGGGATTGAGCCATTTTGGGGATTGGTGAAAAGTAGAATTGTCTTGGGCTGTTGTCATGCTGTAGAAGTATCACGTAGTGCCTTGATTTTTTCGATGAATTCTTGCTGATTTAGGGATATTACTGGCAGTGTACCTTAATTGAATACCGGTTACTTGATGTGTGCAGTGTATGAACACACCAAAAGACTGGAATATATGATAGGTGTCGGAGATATTGATACTAGAGCTATGTAGTTCTCAGTGCGAAGATAGTCAAAGATGTCCATGCTACTAGTTGTTCTTGTTCCTTACAAATTCAGCTGCATCCGTTACAATACATATATATGTGTGTGTATGTGTTTGTGTGTGTGTGTGTGTGTGTGTATAGAGATTATGAGGCTTGTATTTAGTTAGTAGAGTAATTTTCCAGGCTTCGCTTTCTTTTTATGTCAATTCAAATCTTTTGTTGTTAGATGCATGCTTGGATTTCATACGTTCTTCTGCTTGAAGATTGCATATACTGATTACTTGTTTGCCTCTTGCAGGACTGCATAATGCTTCCTTTGCTGGTAAGCACTGATTCATTGCTTTAATTGCTTTACAATTCCACTTGCTTACTGTTCCTTTTCCTCTGTTATCTATAGTTGTTTGCATTGAGGAGCATTATTAGTAACACACTAAGCTATGTATGAATAATATCCTCATTTGTCTTCAACCTTGTATGCTCGTTGCTCAGTCTATTCCATGGAAGAGGAGATTTTAAAGCTTATATTTCATTTTTGGTTGATTAGTTGTTTAAAGTCCTTTGCACTGTCATTCATTATACTTGACCCACAAAACACCTTAAAAGGTATTTAGTATGGGTATGGTGAGTCATGACTAGTTATTTTTCCCTTTGTCGAGCCTATCATGACTCATATTTCCAGATTAGTAGAACTCTGTGTTCAGTTATGTCCCGTGATTAATGAATAAACCGTTAAAAAGTTAACAACCATAAGTGTGTAATATTAATCTTAGGGCCTTGAACGTTTTAATTAGTTCTCGAGCACTTATAATTGAATTCTCAAACTAATTTTCTTTCTCTATTTCGCTTTTTATTTTTCACAGATTGTGCAAAGCACGATCCAGATGTAAGTGAGGACACACAGAAGAATTTTGCAGAGCTATTATCTGAGGAGCTAAAGCTGCGAGAAGCCGAAGCTTTGGAGAACCAGCAGCGTGCTGACATGGCACTGCTCGAAGCGAAGAAGATGACATCACAGTACCAGAAAGAAGCTGACAAGTGCAATTCTGGAATGGAGACTTGTGAGGAGGCAAGGGAAAAGTCCGAAGCAACTTTATCAGCACAGAAACAACTCACAGCAATGTGGGAGCAAAGGGCACGACAAAGAGGCTGGAAAGAAGGAAGTGGAAGGGCTCAATCTTAACTGAATTTCGTTACACGCAATCTGTTAGAGTATTAAACAAAATATATCATATATTGTTCTTCCAATCGTTTATAGGGGCATGTTATTCAGCTTCAAGGGCATCACGAGTTCTATATGCCTGGCGCTTGCTGAAAGCAAGCATCAGCTTTACCATAATTATTCGAGTCTTGGAAAAGATGATAGGATCTCCATGTAGAGGTAACTTTGTCACCATTATTGTTATTATTTATGAAAATTCCTTTGTGTGAGAAAAGCTGAGACTTCATCTGGAAGAAGTTTTCCTACAGAATTACGTCGGTGTGAACAGTTTGCTTTAGATTGAAGCAGATACAGTGCTTATAATGTTAATTGCTCGCTTACAGAAATCCATCATCGTACTTTTTTCTGCGCTTTTCATTTATTTGGTCATGTTATGACTTGAATGGGTGAATATATTACTCATGCCCCTTTTATACATTAGCAGAAGTCGATATAGTGACTTCATACAGTTTGAATGGATCATCATATACAGCCTAGACACTTCACTTTGCTTTTGTAAGAGCAGTGACGGAGCCGCCAGATATGGAGATCTCGTCATATCTCTGAAACAAGTAAGCCAAAAACACAGCAGCAGTTTGAGGGACAACGTCTCGAGCTGCACACTGCTTGTTGGAAGCTGACGGACCCGGAGTCCCAGCCTGGGGCCCGTTCGACCAGAAAAGGTATTGGAGCAGCTCATCCCCTCCCTTTTCCTTTGAGAATCTGTTGTATACAAATTCCTTGGGGTTATCAAATATATTAGGATCCTGCATCACTAGTGGCTGGTAGCCACACAACAGCTCCCCTTTCTTGATCTCATACACTGCATTGTGTGAGCTTAGGTCGAAATCCTTTCGAGCTCTGCCATACTGATTTGGGACCGGTGGGCTCATGCGTAGTGTCTCGTACACAAACGAGTTCACCAGGTCCATCTCCTTTACTGTCTCGAAACTAAGGACGCCGTTACTCAGCTTCGACCTCACTTCCCTCCTCAGCTCCTCGTGCACCCCCGGGTTCTCTCCGAGGTTGGTAAGGATCGAGAGGAGGAAGAGGGAGAACCCTCCAAAGGCGTTGAACCCGAGCATGAAGATGAGGTTGTGGATGGCTTCCTCCTTTGTGAGGCCGAACTCGGATTGAGCTCTCTCCACTGCTTCTGTGGCTCCTTTCTCGATGTACTCCGCGAGCTTTTGGTAGTCAGATTTGACGAGCCAGAAGGGGTATGAGAACGAGTGGAGGAAGATTTCTTCGACGGGCTGTATGACGTTGATGGGGATCGTGGGGAGGAGTTGCACGGCAAGCCATTTGTCAATCATGATATGGCCGGACTTTTTCATCTCCGGGAAGGCGGAGGCGTCGGCTCCAAGGAGGGTTAGGCTGAGGAAGGCGAAGAGGAATTCCTGGAGAGGGAAGATGTAACTAACGGGGCTGTCGGTGGTGGGGCTCTTCGACTCGACGGAATCCCACATGGCGTCGAGTGTCGTCGTCATCGACGAAACCCATGTCCTCGAGCTTCGCTTTAAGATGTCAATGGCGAATTCTTTCACCTGCGAAATCAAGTCTTTGATTACTAACACTTCCAACAATTATTAACACATCTTTATTTATCACCCTTATTATTACTTTTATTTACATAAACTCTAAATTTATGTTCCTTTCTCCAATCAAACAGTATATACTTAAACATTTCTTAAAGCTCGTGTTCGATTTCATATGCTTTCGTTTTTCGTGGATGGATGGAGTACGTATACGAATTTATTCATACTTTCTTGTCTAAAGAATTGTAATCCATCCGAAATAAATTATATGGTTGTAAAAGCTTGGGTCGATTACAAGATAAGATAATTCAAATATTAAAACAACTTAAATTTAAAACTTAATTTGAGGTGGACCATGATCATGATGCATCACGATCACATACTGTATGTTACACACAAATTATTGGCGCGTGTTCACATTCTATTCAAGGATGGCATGCATAAATCGAGAAATAGTTAAGAAAAAACAAACTTAATCGTGAAATGACTCTAGCTAAGGCTGTTGATTTAGGACCACATTACCCATTAGGGTTCGACAGAAGCCATGTGGTTGAAATATTTTCTCCGATATGTTTCCCGACTCGAATTTCCGTTTCGTCGAAGATCGGATAATTATACGAACATCGATCGATCGACGGTTGGAACACTAAAATCGTGATAGAAAAGTATACCATCCAATTCTTTGTAGGTTTCCCTTTTGCATTACATCATGTTTTCAATTGATGCATGGAGACTAACTTGTGACGTCATTTTAGAGAGAGAGAGAGATGTACGTACCTGGGAATGTTTGGTTTCCGTCGTGTCGAGATAAGCACAAACCCTAAAACCGCCGGTGAAGTTGAGGCTAGGCATGAAGTCTCCGACGAGGATGTTCGATTTCTCGACGAGCTCCATATCGAAGAGGTGGCCGAACGAGTTCACGTCGAGCACCGCCACCACGTTGGGATTCACGCCGGCGAAGAACGGGAACGCCGGCGGCACGTTGGTACGGAACACCGTGCTGTTGTACTTCTCCATTCTCTTGGCGAAGAAGTCCTTCGGCCCCTGCAGCCAGAAGTACTGCAGCCGGTCCACCAGCGGCCCGATCACCGGCCAGCCGTAGCTGCCGGGAATCGACACCCGCTGCGGGGCGGCCGACGGCGTTAGCGGCACCGCCGAGAGTGATGCATTCAACATTTCTGCAGGAACTCTTTTTTTAAGCTGTGATGAAGAATTTGAGTTCGTGTAAGAGATTTAAAAGAAAAAGGCTTGTGTTAAATGAGTTATATCGAGATTATTCACAACGCCTTACTCGTGTGTTTTTTTGCTTTTTGTCCGCTACATAGTATAAGTGATTTCGTCGAAACTCGACCGTAGTACTCCATCTGTTCATTTTATAACGAGTCGTTTTATTATTATAACAGACTCACGTCAAATAAATTTGGCTCATTATAAAGTGGACGAAGGGAGTACTGTTTATTAATATGATATTTAGATTTGTTTATATAAAGATAGGTGTATATTATTTCATAAGTTTGTAATTTTAATTATTGATATATTAATAATTAAAATATGAGTTGTATAAAAAAATGTTTTAAATTGTTTATGATTTTTATTTTGATTTTTTTTATAAAGAGGGATAAATATCGTCCATACATTGATTCCAATCAATATTATCTTGTGTTTTTTGTTTTATTATCGACTATTGTACTTTGATAATTATATGGCAGAGACAAGATCATTTCGAGTCCCAAAAAATTGAAATTATTTTTATATATATGCATTAAAAAATTAATTTATAGCAAACAAGTGTATAAAGTTTATTTATAATTAACCAAAAAATATGTATAAAATTGAAGATATTTTTAGTAACGAATGGTTCAATTCAAGCTTACAAAATGACACTTTCAATTTGCTATGGACCATTTTTGTGTTGTTAATTTCCTCTTCGATTTTCACACAAGAGAAGAGAACAAAGTTGTCAAATTCAATCGAATGGAATGACCTTCATCCCCGGTAACTAAATAATCATCATTTTGTTAACATAAATTGATTACTGCTCCATTCGTCCCGTTTGAGTTGTTATGATTCATTTTCAACACGAGATTTAAGAAATGTGTGTGTTTTGTGGTTGAAACGTAAGTAGGCTCCCATGTGATTGTAGTGTTTGTGCGTATTCTTTACTCCCTCCGTCCCACTAGGAAGGGCACCTTATTTTCAGCTTAGAAACGAGAGTGATAATAGTGTGTTAAAGTGAAAGGTAGTGGGTTAAAGTGACGTGTCTGAATTTTATTGGGTTAGAATTTTCGATTTTGGAAAAGGTCCTTATATCAGTGGGACGTCCCGAAAAAGATAACGTTCATTTATAAGGTAGGACAGAGGGAGTACTAAATAAGGAGATGTAACATTTTAAATAAAACATCCTGAAAAAGAAATATTGACGTTTCGAACGGGACGGAGGGAGGCATGCAGCAAACATGGGCTCTTGTATTTTTCATCTTGAATTCTGTCGAGTCCAGTTGCTCGAGCTGGGCTGAGACGACGAGAGAGCGGCCCAAATAAGGCAATGGATCTACTTTGAAGTTGAGCCCAGATTCATGTTTCTGTTCTTAATTTCTTATCTTTTTCGGGAAAATGCAAATTTATGTGTAATCGACTATCTTTAGCTGAAAACCAGTGTGTATTTGCAGGCAGGTCAACACTCTACACTACCACCGTCTCTGCACCGGTTCGCCGCTCTATCTCCGGTGAGATTCCGTTACTCTTTCTCCGATGATTCTCTCATATTCGTTTTTGCTTATAACTAACTAGTTTAAGCCCTTGTGCTATGGTTGATGTGAAGTTATCCGTTGAGCTTGTCGAATTTGTTTTATGTTATCGATTGTTAGTTATAGCAGCTTCTTCATTACGATGATGGCGCTCTGATTTGGTGAATCGGTTTTCGATTTTCATTTTTTTAGTTTATTCGAGTTGAGATTTAATGGTATTGAGTTGAACTGTGAGGATGGTGTGGTTAAGGGTTGAGGAGAGTTTTGAGTTGACGGATTCGTATTTTAGCTTGCATTTTTTTCGGTTTGTTCAAGTTAAGATTTAATTGTATTGAGTTGAACTGTGATGATGGTGTGATTTAGGATTGAGTTGATGGATTCGAATTTTTGCTTGCATCGCACTGACTATTGAACTTGACTCTGCACTCGAAGCTAGAGTCGTTGGTAGCCGGAGAAAAAAAAGATTGGTATAAATCGATGAACCACATGAATCATTGAGAAGGTTTAGTTACTATGGAGGGTGTTTGGACTTTCTTGCTATGATGGTGAGAGACTGGGAGTGATCAAATAAAATATGTTGCCTATGCAAATCGAAAAAATAAAGGCCTTCTTCGTGTGTTCCGTTTGTTGTGGGATAGAATAATGAATTTGGATGCTTCATCAGGACATGATTATGTGATGAACTTAACAGTGTGTATCTTTCTAATGGCCGGTGATATTCTCTCTACGTTAGTGTGAGGTTTGATCCTAGAATTTTTCCTGCTCTTTGTCAGGCTTGTATTATGATGTGAAATCACTCAATGGACGTATCAAATCTTTCATTAGATAGGGGAACTAAGATATTTGAGAAAGTACTGATGTTCGATATCCATCATTTTCAGTTGTAATCACAGTGGAAAGATGACGGGAGCAAGTCACCGCTGCCAGGCCCTGTATTGTTTAGCCTTTCTATTGGCAGGGTTCTTAGTGTTACCTACAGGGATTATAATTGTGAAAGCTGAAGATTCTTCATCAATCATATCCAGATTTCAGGAATACCTCAGAATTAATACTGCTCAACCCAACCCCAACTACTATGAAGCTGCTGATTTTATCGGCTCTCAAGCCAAGTCCCTCTCCTTGGATTTCCAAATCTTGGAGTTTGTAAAGGGAAAGCCGTTGTTGCTTCTCAAGTGGGCCGGGAAGAACCCTGCACTGCCATCCATCCTTCTAAATTCCCACACAGATGTGGTACCTGCAGAGCACCACAAGTGGAGTCATCCACCCTTCGAAGCACACCTTGACCCCACCTCTGGCCATATCTACGCGCGTGGGTCCCAGGACATGAAGTGCGTTGGCCTTCAGTATTTGGAGGCCATTCGTAAGCTCCAGGCTTCAGGATTCCAGCCACTGCGAACTGTGTACCTCACCTTTGTACCAGATGAAGAAATTGGTGGGCATGATGGCGTTGAGAAGCTTGCAGTTTCAGACATTTTCAAGAATATGAATGTGGGGATTGTGTTGGATGAGGGATTGGCTTCTCCTACTGAGAAATACCGGGTATTCTATGGGGAGAGATCGCCTTGGTGGCTGGTGATTAAGGCTACAGGTGCACCCGGTCATGGGGCTAAGCTCTATGATAATACTGCTATGGAGAATCTACTCAAGAGCATAGAAACTATCAGGAGATACAGGGCCTCCCAGTTCGATTTAATCAAGTCTGGACTTAAGGGTGAAGGAGAGGTCACTTCTGTTAATATGGTCTTCTTGAAAGCTGGAACCCCTTCTCCTACTGTGAGTATTTCTTATTGTTGCCAAAGCTATTTGTATTACTGATAACCATCGTCTGATGATAACTCCACCTGATGATATTGGCTAACCAGGCAATTATAAGTTTCTGCTTCTGTTTCGATTTCTGATGAAGCTGCATATGATAGCTAGTGATGAGATATTTACTTCACTTTCAAATTTGACCCAAAAAAAATCACTCCATGGTTTCAATTTAGAAACGAAAGTAGCGTTCATTCTTTGGTACTTGGATTTCTTTGGTTCTCTGCAACGGTACACAAGCACAAGTTTGCTATTTGGAAGTTTCATTACCATTTTCTGGTTATGAAAGTTGTGCTGCCTATGATGTTCTTTCCATTAATGACAGGGCTTTGTCATGAATCTGCAACCTTCTGAAGCTGAAGCCGGTTTCGATATCCGAGTCCCGCCAACCGCTGATGCAGAGTCCCTGGAGAGACGAATTGCGGAGGAATGGGCGCCTTCCTCACGTAATATGACCTTTGAGGTGAGAAAAAATCCATGGATCCATTCATTTTATTTCTGTAACGGTTGGATTATCGAGAGCACTTTCTCTAGAGACACACCCAGTTTATCACCTAGTCTGATCATTCTTGAAGCAACCAAGTAGCCAAAACTGCTTTCCCTTTCCTGATGTTTCCTGCACATTATACGTGCATATTGTTTTCTCGAGTTTTGGATGATTTGCCATTGTTCTAACATATTCTGTAGCTGGGTCAGTTCAAGCAGAAGAACACGGTACACGACCAATCCGGGAAGCCACTAATCACGGCTTCCGACAGCTCAAATCCATGGTGGGCACTATTAGAAAATGCAGTAAAAGACAGCAACGGCAAACTAGAGAAGCCGGAAATCTTCCCTGCAGCAACGGATTCTCGCTACTTCAGGCTACTCGGCTTGCCAGCCATTGGCTTCTCTCCTATGGCAAACACCCCCATTCTCCTCCACGACCATAACGAGGTGACCATTCCCTCCTCATTCCTTCCGTTTCTTCGAGTTTGATCAACAAACTCCATATTCATGACTGCTTGTTCATGTGCAGTTCCTGAACAAGGATGAATATCTGCGGGGAGTTTCCATTTACGTATCGATCATCAAAGCATACGCATCGTATGCCGAATCTGCGAAAGATGAAGCTTCTAGAGACGAGCTGTAACGATGCAAGAACGCAATGAAGAAGGTGATGCTGCAAATGTTGTTGAACTAAGTAAAAATTTCCATTAATTCCAGCTTATGATGTAAATTTAATAAAGTGATTAGTGGATTTTTTTTTTTTATGAATTGAATTTATTCAACATAAAATTCTCGATTTGCATTATTGCTAATTATTAGTGATAATTGTTGGGCCCCACATCTCCACTTTTCCCGCCACTAGTGCTACTGGTGGACACGTGGCGGAAGAAGGAGATTCGTTCAAATTTTATTCAAAATTCAGCAGAAATTTGCAGATTATTCCAAAAAAAAAAAAAAAGGATCGTCTTTTTATTGTATGATCGTATCAAATATCATCAAATATTTACCTCGATTGCATTATCAAATAAAATATTTACCAATTATTTTGCATCTCGGAATTAATTATTTGATTATATTCACATTTTCGATTGGTGCGTCGGAATATAAAAGAATCAGCCATAATTAAATATCTCACATACAAGAACGTCAATTTCGAAATATTTTAATACGTGACGAGCATCAGGCGATGAAAGAGGAAATGTTAGAACATGACAAAATGGAGGATCTAAATCGAATTAGTAAATGGTAATTAAGCAATCAAATTTTGCACGTAAGTGGAATTAGAGCAAATTAATTTAACATATCCACGTTATCTCCTCCATAATTAAATATGGTACTCCATTTTGTATGTATGCATGTACAGTACGTGTATGAGAGAGAGAGAGAGAGAGAGAGTAACTGTATGTATGGGCGCCTACAAATGTGTTAGTTACTGTTCTTCCAAAGAGAGGGCGTTGACCCTATAAAAGTCGGCGCCTACATCCACATCGATTTGATTTGGGCTATATACGCCGTCGTACCGAAATCACACTTCACGGCGGAATCAAAGGGGCTCAGTATCGCGGGGGACGGGGGATTCGCCGCAGCGCGGCCGAGGAGTGGCGGCGGTGGCGTGCGTGACACTTTTGCTTTGCCTGTGGAATTCTCCTCAATCAGCGCCCGAGATCGCGGGAAGACTGGGTAGATTGCGTGGTGGAACTGAGTTGCTCGGATTTTGGCGGGACGGCGGCGGTTGCTGGTTCTCCATTTGGCGGGAATTTCTTCATCGTCTTCAAGGATTGAAGTCTATACAGGTATTGATACTTCTCCAGAAACTGTTGAATTTTGAGGAATTAAGTAGTTTTGATTTCGATGAGAAATGTATGGAGGATTTTACTTTCTCTTTTCTGTTGGGAGCTCGGGAGCTGATTTCATGCTTAGATTTGTTCATTTGATCGAATTCCTATTGAGATTATGTGATCAGAGTGTGTGTGTTGATTTCTTCGTAGGGTTTCTGATTGTTGGCGAATTGAATTTAGCAGATTTTTTTAGCGATCTAGATGAAGGATTGTCAAAAAAGATGGAAACCAGACCGCCGAAACAGTGTGATTGTTGCGTTAATGGGCCTCGATAAGCTTCGCCCTAAGCAACCCTTCCATGAAAAACGCAGAGGTTTATCGGAAAGCTATGTCCGAAATGCTGCCTCCATAGCCCTACGGCCGGGGAGCTTAGTTCCCGGTCGTTGTAGAACAGATAATGAGGGAGAGCTGTCCTCCAGTAGTAAGACGGATAATGCTTGTGATAGATTTGTGAAATCGAGAACTTGCAGTTCAACGAAAGGTATAAGATTTTTGAAAACTGCTGGTGCTCCAGTCTCAAGATCGTTATTTGGAGTCATTTATGATAGCAGAGAATCAAAGAATAAGCAGAAACTCGAGCATGCCGTGCTTCATTATTCTGGTGAGACTGATATTGATTCGATGGGGAAGTCGTTGAACCCTCACTCGGAGATGATAGATGACACCCGTCGTTGTTTCTCAGCTAGCACTAGCAACTTCGAACCAAAGTCTGAGAAGTTAGAGTATGATCTGAATGATGATGAGACAGATGCACATTTGAATCCAGGTTACAGAGAACAGCATGGTTGCGTTGCTTGTTCCAGAGCTATGAACAGAATTTCTCGACAAGAAAGTTGCAGAAGCAAATTTGAAGAAGTATTGAGATATAGAAGTTACAGCCATGAGCCATCTTTGTCCAATCAATCCAAGAAGCAAAATCTTAAAAAGTATAAGATGGCAAAGGAGGCTCAAGGATTCGGAGTTTCTGGGAGGGATCAAACTCTTAATGAAATTCTATCTCTGGTGTCTCGGATATCAAAGCGAAGCAATTTTGACATGAAACCTGGTTTGTGCGATCCAACCAGTTTGCAGACTAGAAGCTCTGATTCTAGAAGCATAGATGTTGGGGATGATGAGAGCCCCAATGGGCTACCAGTTTCCGAATTTGAGACTGTGAAAGGAGCGTATTCGACTTTGACTGGATGGAACTCGATACAAGATGAGCCTTTTGAAAAAGAGAACGAGTCTGAGGAGCAAACTACTTTCAAGAATGAGGATGTAGGATATATTAGTGGGAAGGGAAATGAGAAGCTTCAGATTTCTCCTGGTGTGGAAGAGACCATGTCACCGGGGTCTAGAGTCTCAGAGTTATCTGTCGGTTCCTTTTCTTGCTTTGATTCAGCACTCAGCAACCCTGAAGCATACATCCTAGGTAATCGGGATGAAATGGATAGTAGTTTTGAGAATGACTGTGGTAAAGATGATGAACTTAGTGGAACTCATCTGGGTATCATATTGGAGGAAGGTGGAAAATCTTCTGCTGTTGATGAAGTTATCAGCCACGAGGTTTGCTCTCTCTCTCTCTCTCTCTCTCTCTCTCTCTCTCTCTCTCTCTCTCTCTCTCTCTCTCTCACTACACATTGCTTGCGTGAAACTGTTCTAATTCTTTGTTTTGATAAACATTATGCAACTGAAATAGACTGATCTAAGTAACTCGATGGCACTGCACTAATACATTCATTCCATTTCCTCATTCTATAATGGCAGGCATCGTTAAATGAATATTTCGAGGAAGAGTCCCTGACAAACTTGAAGAGAACTAATCAGCATAGTCCTGACTCAGTTCTGGAATCATTTGGTGTTAAAAGTTCTTATGAATGCTTCGACAGCGCAGGTACTTATTTCTGATGTAACTGATCTTGTACATCTCCCAGAAATATGTGATTTTGTTTTTAATATTTATAATGTTTTCAGGATTGATGTTGCAACTTGAATCTTTAAACTTCGATTCCCGAGAAACTTGCTCTGAAGGATCTGTCATGGTTATCTCTGGTGATGAGGATGCTGAGGAAGAGTTTGGTATTCTTTACGAGGATAGCAGAAAGGTTACTAGATGGCTTGGAGATGGGCAAAACAGGAATTTCTCATACACAGTTGACGTTTTAGATGAAGCTGGATTTTGTGGTACGAACTCTTACATGGATTTCAAGATGTGGCATTCCCTCGAATGTCCAATAAGCCCCTCGGTGTTCGAAGCATTAGAGAAAAAATACGGGAAGCAAACATCTTGGCACAGGTCAGAAAGGCAGCTGCTGTTCGACCGTATAAACTCATTGCTTTTGGAAATCTTTAATCCCATAAAAAACTTCCATTCCAGCACAACACCTATACATAGAAGAGTCTCAGACTCTTTCAGACTCGATGGAGTTATAGACAAGTTATGGACGAAGCTCATTAACCAGGAAAACCAGAAGAGCGGAGAGCCGTCTTTGGATAAATGGTCGGAGATGGAAGAAGGTATTGATATTATCTGTGGAGAACTCGAGGCCTCGTTATTTGATGAATTGGTCGCGGAGTTCACTGGTTCGTCCGATTGATGAACCGGGCTTTTTCCCACGACTAGCTCTGGATGCTTGTACATTTTCTGTTCACAGTATATCAAAATACAAGACTAGAGATTACACAGTTGAAGGTACAATATGCAAATAGGCTCTGATTGTTGTGTTGTTTGGTTTCCATTCATTTGTTTGAAAAAGTTGCAGTTTTGCATTCATAGTTTGAAAATTTTGCAGTTTTGTTGATTTTTTTTAATTTTTTTTTCAGATTTGTAATTCTTTTTGGTTGGAATTCAGTATTTTATTTTATTTTTTTATCATTTTCTGGAAATTATATATTGATGGCTATTTTCTCTTGATTCTTTTTACTTTTTGTTGATTTGCCTTGAATCTATATTCGGGTATGCAGAGCTGGTCGAAGGTCTTGCCTAATAATATTTGTTCTTCTATTTTGCCTGTTGACGTAACAAACATAACGTTGGTGAACCATATAATTCTATATTACCTTTACCTTTACGTTTCTGTTAATTTATCTTTCTTTAATCCTAAATCCGTCACAACACTTCTTTTTGTATGAAAACCAGTGTATTTGATATTGTACAGAACATGTATGTGGAAAGAGGCAAATAGTGGTGGAATACATCATTGTTCTTCTATTCTACCTCATATTTTCTTAATTTGACTTGAAAGCATAGCAATACAGTTAGTTCAACCATGCAATAATTTGTTGCCCAATATTTCAACTCTCATTTGCAATCCAAAGTGGAGATGTAATTACTCCCTCTGCACTTATTTATTGTTCCCAATATTATATACACTACCTCGTTTCTTTTCGTTTTGCCGTCAATAATAAGCCCACTGAATATTACTCTAAAGTCTATAATAGCGAGACCAAAGTAGTATATATATACTCTCTAAACAACTTTAATTTCTTCTGAACGCAATCTCGCGAAACTTATGAGAATCCATAGGTGCAACAAAATAAATAGCATTTGTGAATTCTCACATATGTATAGTGAGTGGTAGTCTAATTAATTAAGATTTTGAGAATCTTATAAGTCATGATGAATTAACCACTCATTTTTTTTTTTCCATGATTTAATTGTATGTGAATGCAATAAGAAAAAAATGAATGTGTATCAATTATGAAAGTGCTTGGTAGTTGTAAGAAATAATGCCTATTTATTCTCCACATTTAAATTTGGGCCCCTTGCTTTTGTGAAATCAAGTTACATGTCAATTACTACATTTAACATATTGTTTTCATCAAATTTAATGAAGAATTATTCCTTCAATATTACACATATTTTAACCTTTTTCTTCTTCTTTTTCTTAGCAAACTTTGAATATTCTAGATATATGCTTATCAAAATATGAGAAAAAAATAACCTCACAATATTATAATAATCAAGGTTCAAACTTTTTTTTTTTCCTTTCAAATTTAATAATAATATAAAGCCCAAGAAAAATAGCTCAAATTGCAAATTTTAGCTTTACATGTAGAACAGATTACAATGAATCTTCTTCATCACTATCTAAATTTATTAAAACAATTATAATCTAAATTACAACGTAAAAAAAAACAAACTTTTACTACAAGTGTTGAATGTTGCACAAGATTGGTATTTACAATAATTAACAAGTACTTTCTCTAAAGCATATGTAAAGACTATTGTACCTTGAGCTTAAAAGGGTTGCAAAAATGGCAGCTAAGTGTCGAAAAGCTCGAGCTCTATCGTCTATTATGGAGAGGGTTGGATCCTGTTGGGACACGACGCTTAGACTCGAGTTCTTTGTCTGTTGGAGCATGGTTTCTGTGACTTCTGAGGTTGAAGTTGAGCTGATCATGACCGTGGCTTGTGGTGGAGAGGCGTCCGGAGACGGAGGTGGGGGCGGTGGAGAGGAGGAGGAGGGTGGTGGTGGTGGTGGAGGAGGAGAGGATCAAGATGAGGTAGAAGAGAATTGACATGATCATGGAGATCTTGAGATAGGATGATTCAAGGTTGTAATAAAATGGCTTGTCATACACAATGTAGAATTAGTTGGAGAATCATTATATACATATTATGTGTGTGTGGGAAAAAGTGATTGTTTTCATATGTATGAGTTGTGTGCTTTGATGTGTTTGTTTGTGTGGGTTGACTTTATTGCCTCTTATTGAATCCCATCATGAGGTGTGCTTTAAGACCATTTTGGAATTACCAGTCGAATCTGATCGGATTTGGATCTCAAAAATCAAAATTCGAATTTGGATTCGATGGTCTGAAGCTTATTATACTCTGTCGAGTTCAAAATTTTAAAGATTCAAATATGGATTCATGGATCTGAACCCAGTGGCGGATCCAGGATTTTAATTAAGGGGTGTCAAAGTTAATATTACTTCTATAATCATAAAATTTTAATTTACAACAAAATGCACGACCGATCATATTCAGAAACTTTCTGAACAATAGCTCTGAAGTTTTCATTTTGTACATGCCAGATCATTATTATACATACTTAAATAAATCTTTTTTAATATAAAACACCAAATTATCATTTATCAGTTCATCACTTATTCGGTTGCAAAGCTCTGATTCTTCACTATTAATTTAGCCGAAAATGCTATTTTTGTAGAAGTTGTTGTAATTAGCAATACCAACAAATACACCTAAAATGTATCAATGATAAGAGAATGACGAATATTATAGCGTGTTCAAAGGTTAAAGATATGCAAAATATATATAATCAAAAATATAATTATATTCTAACTAAGATTAAAATAATAATTTCTTAAATTTAAGGGGTGTCAATTGACACCCCTTGGCCTAGTGTGCATCCGCCACTGTCTGAACCGGTTCGAAATCTACTATCATCTATGTTACTTTACATATGTTATCTATTCAATTAATCTCTAAATACTATTTTATAGTTATTGCAACTCACATTCGAGTCCCCATAAAATGTTTCACCTAACGATAGATGGTTAAGTTTCAGTGTCAAATGTTTCGAGTTTGAGTCCTCCAGTAGATAAGCCATAATTAATGTCCAACAAAAATAAATTTAGGCATAATTATTGAGTATTTAAACACTAATGGGCCCTCGAACACTTCGATTTGGGCCGACGCAAAAACTAGGCCCATTTATCCCATTAGCATGAAGTAATTTATGGCCCATTTAAAAATATGTTTATTTAAAAAAAGAATTGTATTTTTATTGTTTGGATTAAAATTAGAGTACAAATTTTGTGTTTTAGCTTCTAACCTTTTTCCCCTCTCTATTTACCCCCTTTTGTTATCGAACAAGGTTCTTTCAACCTTTTATACTAAAGAAGTTATGCTAATATCAATTGTTTCGATTTGTCGCTTAGTTACGCACTACGCTTAATTTAAAATTGGTCACTGAGCTAGAATTATCTGAACAATCGATTTCGATTTTTGTGAACGAAAAAGTAATTTTTCGTCGCATACATTTGTAAATGTACGTAAGAGGATAGTGAATAGAGCACTCAACTCATATATATGTCCTTATTCCTCTTTACTAAAAGAAACAAGAATCGTATACTTATATACCATACTCGAGGAAAATGAGAAAAATGTGAAAACGACCCGGAATCGCTCCCACAATATGCTGACGGTCTACGACCCTAATTCTCGTGCCCGGAAAGAAAAATCATCACAATATCAAAATAAAAGATGATGATGAATGTAGGGATAAGTAGCATATTTCATGAATTGTCGATTTATGAATAGTTGTATGGAATTCCAACCACACAAGAATACCTCCAAATTCCAAATGTACACAAAATTAATAAACACAAGTTTCCTCAATGCCTAATATATATGAGTAGTCATCATTTATTTTGCTACATACTATTCTCAATCATTCATTACTAATCTAACTTTCTTGGATTCTTTTCTTTGCTAATCAAAACACACCTTCTCTCTCTCTCTCTCTCTCTGCAATGGTAATGCTACTGTACATTGAGCAAAATGCACAACACTTTCTATATGTGTGTTAACATGGAGCTAGAACTGAAGTATATGTCCTGTTTCGAACTACGCAGGTTTTGGCCGATAGCCATGGCGGAAAGGACGAAGGAGTTATGGTCGATTTTCGCGGGAAACCCGTCGACAAATCGAAAACCGGCGGCTGGCTGGCGGCCGGGCTCATATTAGGTAATCCACACACCATGCAGCTACACTAGCTTGCATTTCATATTATAGAATATATGTCGGCACCTATGAAATCTAGCCAAAAGTGTGACATGAACCATGTGAAGCAATGTGTACATATTTAAGCTTTAACTAGGCCTCATGGCCCCACTCACGAGCTCCGTCCCTGGCTGCAGGTACGGAGCTCTCAGAGAGGATATGCGTGATGGGCATATCAATGAATATGGTGACGTATCTCGTCGGAGAGCTCCATCTTTCGTCGGCAAAATCCGCAAACATCGTCACCAACTTCATGGGAACACTCAACCTATTAGGCCTCCTTGGCGGTTTCGTCGCTGACGCCAAGCTCGGCCGTTACCTAACCGTCGCTATTTCAGCTTCCGTCACGGCACTCGTGAGAACATAATTAACACCTCAAACTACTTCTCATAGTTTAATTTGACATACTAATTTAACATTTTATTCCAATGTTGTGTTCTAGGGAGTGACACTATTAACCTTGGCCACAACCATACCTAGCATGAGGCCTCCTCCCTGCCCGAATCCGCGAGAGCAGCCGTGCGTGGAGGCCGACGGGAGGCAGCTGGCCATGCTCTACACGGCCCTCTACACGATCGCGGTAGGGGGAGGTGGCATCAAGTCAAATGTCTCCGGCTTCGGATCAGACCAGTTCGACCAGTCTGATCCGAAGGAGGAGAAGGCGATGATATACTTCTTTAATAGGTTCTACTTCTGCATTAGCCTCGGTTCCCTGTTTGCGGTCACGGTCTTGGTCTACATTCAAGACAACGTAGGGAGGGGATGGGGCTATGGGATTTCGGCAGGTACAATGATCATCGCGGTTGCAGTCTTGTTGCTTGGGACGGCATTTTACCGTTATAGACAACCTCAGGGAAGCCCCTTGACCGTGGTATGGCGTGTCGTCTCCTCTGCGTGGAAGAGGAGACGGCTGCCGTACCCTCCTCAACCGGACATGTTGAATGAGTACTACATTGCAACGGTTCCCCACTCTGATAAACTTAGGTAAGAATTTGGAGCCATTGTTTCTTTGTTGATTCGACCCTGTTTTACTAAACCAGAACACCAGTTCACTGACGTCCTCGTTTAGTAAAACAGGGTTGTTATCAGAGCAGGTCTACTTTTTTGTAGACTTGAAAATTGGATTTTAAGATTTTGGAATTTTTGGTATTCTAGGTGTTTGGACAAGGCGGCAGTCGTCGAGGACGGTGTAGGGGCGGACGGGGCGAAAGGCGCCACCACGGGGGAACCGGCGACCGTCACTCAAGTCGAGGAAGTGAAGATGGTGACAATGCTTCTACCGATCTGGTCCACCTGCATACTCTTCTGGACAGTCTACTCCCAAATGACCACCTTCACCATCGAGCAAGCCACCTTCATGAACCGGAACGTCGGAAGCTTCGAGGTCCCGGCGGGGAGCTTCTCGTTCTTCCTCTTCATCTCCATCCTCCTCTTCACGTCCCTCAACGAGAGGGTCCTCGTCCGGATAGCCCGGCGCTTCACCCACACGAAACAAGGCATATCCTGTCTCCAGAGAGTCGGGATAGGCCTTGTTTTCTCAATCTTCGCCATGGGGGCCTCGGCCCTCGTGGAGAAGATGAGGCGGGATGCCTTCGTCAACGACGGCGTCAGGGTAACCGCCTTCTGGCTCGTCCCCCAGTTCTTCCTGGTCGGGGCCGGGGAGGCGTTCGCCTACGTGGGGCAACTCGAATTCTTCATTCGAGAGGCCCCCGAGAGGATGAAGTCCATGAGCACGGGGCTGTTCCTCAGCACCCTGTCCATGGGCTTCTTCGTGAGCAGCCTGCTCGTCACGCTGGTCGACAGCGTGACGAGCAGGATGTGGTTGAGGAGCGACCTCAACATGGGGAGGTTGGAGAATTTCTATTGGATGCTTGCGGTTTTAGGGGTGGTGAACTTTGGGGTGTTTCTTGTGTTTGCAAGGAGGCATAGGTATAAGGTGCAGAACTATGTTGTACCTCAGCTTGATGGGGAGGGTACAACCCATGATGCAGGCAAGATTGCTGCTGAGGTGGCAGTAGAAGAACCCTAAATTTCACTTTAGGTTGGGTTGAAGTTGAATTTGTTGAAGATATATACACAAAAGAAAATCATTATTTTTCATGTGTAATACACCTTTGATTTTAGTATGTAATGTGTGGTTTGTATTGGGAGATAGTATTGCATTTTGAGAGTTGTAATACACAGTAATTTGATTTGTTTTTTCTATTATTATTGGATAACTTTTGATTTTATATTTCCTCCGTCTACGATCGATCTTCGTACTTTAAATTTTATTTTCGATTGTACACCAGCTTTGTGTTTCGTCTATTTATAGACATGGACACCATATTCATACCACATTATGTGAGACTCGAAAATCACTTCAGCATCCGATCAATAAACAAATTAAAAATCATGCCATAAAAATCGAAACACAAAGATCGTGGATAAATAGAGCATTTGGAGTATATAATTGAAAATTAGAGAATATTATTTTGAATATTTTCTGTGATATTTAAAGTACGAAAATGCCCTTCTAATTTGCATCAAATTCCCAAATTTCAAACATCGGAGGGAGGGAAAATCACAGTTTCGGAGCCCATCTGAATTCTCTCTCTCTCCCTCTCTCTCTCAAATCTGGAAATTCCGGGCTGCTGCTGCGACCTAAAATGGCGGAGAGCTTGAGCCCAACGTCGAAGCAAAGAGCTCCATTTTCCCCGATGAAGAGCCCGTTCGCAATCGGCTCCAACGACGACAAACTTGAACGGGCTCAGGCGCGCGCAGCACGCGCCGCCGCCATCCGTCGGAGGCAAACTGTGGAAATGTGGATAACATGAATGCTGGAGTTGTGAGTTTGGAAGGAAGCACTGGGCGGAAGACGAAGAAGAAAAGAGTGGAAGCTGGGAAGGAAGTTGAGAACTCTGTTGAAGATGCCAATACTGCAAATTAGTTATGCTGAGCTGGAGCCCAGTTGTAGTTATTGGCCTACGTGTCCGTTTTCCATTGGAGCATTTGTAGTTTAATAAGTTGTGACTTCAGATCATAACACGTGTAATAGGATCGACGGTGTAGATTTGTTCTCTATTTTTCTTTTTGCACCGAGCTACACTTGCTATATATAGCAGTGGTGAGCTAAGAATGTAATCATCTTTTCATGAACTTTTGCACTCAATGAAACAGTTTTCTTCTACCCAAAATGCATACGCTTAATTTCTACATGGTACCAGAGCGAAGGTTCCGATTCTGAGCTGAATCGAGCTGTTGCTGAACTACTGAATCTATGGCGAAGGATAAACGTAACTACAGAGAGGCGATTACGCAAGGAGTTAAGAAGATTGGTGAGACATCTGGAAATTCTCCGCCGGTGGTCACTGGAAATGGTCCGCCGTCGCCGGAGAAGGCTTCTGTGAATGGAGATGAGAATTCGGAGAACTACTGGGAGGCTGAGGGGGAGATTCCTCAACCAGATCTATTGCAGCATCAAATCGATAGGATTTTGAAGCTGCAGAACTCTGACCATCCAGGGATGGTGCTTGTAGGAGCTGGAGCTCAGCTTACAGGTAACAATTTCTTACAATGGAGTAGATCTATACGAAGAGGCTTAGGTGCTAGAAGTAAGCTTGCTTTGATTGATGGAAGGTTTCCTGAACCGCATGAAAATGCTCTTTATTATGAGGATTGGCTTAGGGCAGATCATATGATTTCTCAATGGATCCTAAATTCTATGTCGAATGAACTTGTAAATGCGTTTTCTCATCTCGATTCATCTAAGAAACTATGGGATGCGTTATGTCATAGATTTGGGAGGAGTAATGGTCCTAAGGCATATAGACTGCAGCGTGAGATTATCAACTATAAACAAGGATCTCAAACTGTAATGCTCTATTTTAATAACCTAGTTGCTTTGTGGAATGAGTTAGATCTGTTGTTGCCACCCATAGGATGTGTTTGTGGAGCTGAGAAAGTATATGCAAAACGGGAAGAACAACATAGGTTGGTTCAATTTCTGTCTGGTTTAAATGATTGTTATGAGCAGGGGAGGCAACAAATTATGTTTCTAGATCCTTTGCCTACAGTTGAGAAGGCTTATGGAATGATAGCACAAATTTCTGGATCATGTTTTTCCTTATGCTCAAGATTCTGTTGTTTCCCCAGATTCTTCTGCTTTGATATCTGCTGATCCTCAATCTTATTTAGATGATCATACAGCTTCTATGGATGCGGGTCTCAGTGCTCCATCAGATTTGTCTTCCATTCCAGTTGTGGAGGAGGAGTTTTTAGCTGCTCCAAATCCTTCAGTGCCATCTCAACAGGAAGTTGATTTGGTTTCCCCTCCTCCTGCACCCATGGTTAGAAGAAGTGATAGGGTTAGACAACCACCTCTTTGGATGCAAGATTATACTGGGAATATTGGTGCTCTTACTGGTATCTCTTCATCATCTTTTGGTTGTTCTATTCCTACCACTTTTCCCTTCCATATTTCTCCTAAACTCAGTGACTCTTATGTTCATTTTTTGTTCAATCTTACCACTGCCATAGAACCTTCTTCTTATAAAGAAGCTAGTCAGTTGCCACAGTGGGTAGATGCTATGAACTTAGAACTTCGAGCTTTAGAATCTAATCATACATGGGAAATGGTCCCTTTGCCAGTGGGTAAAAAGGCTATAGGCAATAAATGGGTTTATAAGATCAAGCTGAAAGCAAATGGGGAGGTAGAAAGGTGTAAAGCGCGGTTAGTAGCTAAGGGTTATACACAAGAGTATGGCATTGACTATCAGGAAGTTTTCTCCCCTGTTGCTAAGCTTGTTACAGTTCGGACTCTTATTGCTATAGCTACTTCTTTAGGGTGGGCTATTCATCAAGTTGATGTTAACAATGCGTTTCTTCATGGTTTCTTACATGATGAGATTTATATGCTGCCCCCTAAAGGTTATACTGGTGGACAGAAGGGTGAAGTATGTAAGTTGATCAAGAGTTTATATGGGTTGAAACAAGCATCTAGAGAATGGAACCATGAATTTTGCAAGACACTTTTTGATGCTGGTTTCACTCAATCTGCTCATGATCATTGCTTGTTTTTTAAAGGTTCCAAGTCCACATATATTTGTCTCTTGGTGTATGTTGATGATATCCTCATTGCTAGTTCGGATGAGGGAGCTATTGCTGATTTAAAATCCCTTTTACATTCAGCCTTCACCATTAAGGACTTGGGAATTGCTCACTACTTCTTGGGGATGGAGATTGCTAGAGGGGAATCAGGGACCACTTTGAATCAGAGGAAGTATACACTTGATCTGATTTCAAGTGTGGGACTAAATCATTGTAAGGCAGTTTCTACACCTCTTCCCCCAGGCATTCATTTACATGGAGCTGATGACTCTGTTATGGGTGATCCTGAAGTTTATAGACGTTTGGTGGGTCGTTTGCTCTACTTAAATTTGACTCGTCCTGATATTACATATGCAGTTCAACAGTTAAGCCAATTTGTGGCTAAGCCTTGTCTTTCTCACATGAATGCTGCTATGCATGTTGTCAAATACTTGAAGGGGTGCCCATCTCTTGGTCTTTTCTATCCTTCCAATTGTTCTCATGTCGTCAAGGCCTACAGTGATGCAGATTGGGGATCTTGCCCTGATACCAGGCGTTCCCTCACTGGTTTCTGTGTATTTTTTGGTTCTTCCTTGATTTCTTGGAGGTGTAAGAAGCAGAAAGTCACTGCTGCTTCTTCTTCTGAAGCTGAGTATCGAGCAATGAGTTTTACAGTCAGGGAGCTTCAGTGGATTTCCTACATCTTCAAGGATTTTGGGTTAGATCTTTCACTTCCTATTTCTCTCTATTGTGATAATAAGGCTGCTCAACATATCATGAAGAACCCGGTTTTCCACGAGCGTACCAAACATATTGAGCTGGATTGTCATATTGTGAGGGATCAATATGTTTCTGGGTTTGTGGTTCCTGTGCATGTCTCTTCCTCCCAGCAACTTGCAGATATTTTTACAAAGGCACTTCCTCTACCTCGTTTTCGATCCCTTTTATCCAAGATCAGTTTGCTTGATTTGCATAATTCTGATCTTGCGGGGGGGTGTGGAAATGTGGATAACATGAATGCTGGAGTTGTGAGTTTGGAAGGAAGCACTGGGCGGAAGACGAAGAAGAAAAGAGTGGAAGCTGGGAAGGAAGTTGAGAACTCTGTTGAAGATGCCAATACTGCAAATTAGTTATGCTGAGCTGGAGCCCAGTTGTAGTTATTGGCCTACGTGTCCGTTTTCCATTGGAGCATTTGTAGTTTAATAAGTTGTGACTTCAGATCATAACACGTGTAATAGGATCGACGGTGTAGATTTGTTCTCTATTTTTCTTTTTGCACCGAGCTACACTTGCTATATATAGCAGTGGTGAGCTAAGAATGTAATCATCTTTTCATGAACTTTTGCACTCAATGAAACAGTTTTCTTCTACCCAAAATGCATACGCTTAATTTCTACACAAACCGTCGTCTCCGCCTCCGTGTCGGCTGAAACCGACTCGTGTCTCGGGAAAGAACAGATCCTCGACTTGTTCCACAACTGCATCAAACTCGCCAGCGAAAATGTCGGCTCATTGTGTTTTGAGTTCGAATTTTCTTCTATCTATTTTTGGGAAAATTTTCTAACCATGAGTTATACCGGCGTGCAGAAAATAAACCAGAAGAATACGTGGGAGCTGAATTTGATAGATCATCTCTGCGAGATTATTAAGGTCGAAGAAGAAGAAGACACCGAAACCAATTTCCAAAAGGTATACCTAACCCCCTTCTTTATTTACTCTTTTCATGTTAGCAGTAAGATGATAATCTTTATGCAAATGAGTCTAGTTCTGTTAAATTGATGTGTTAGAAGGTTCAATTTGCCTCACATTGCAATTGCAATGGCTTTATGAGCTGTATATATGGGGCAGCTCATTACAAAAGCATTCGATAATTGTCAGCAACGATATAGTATCGTTGAGCATTTTGAGCGCTGAAATGTTGTTTAACCAGGCGTTTTGGATTAAAACACCAGTTATGAATTTTGAAAATATGAATAGCCAGGTGTTTCTGCGGATGGTAGAATGTACATCTATTGCTGGTAGCTGTTGGACATCCATCTTCGATACTGTTACTTAGTCTTCCCAGAAGCGTGAATGCTTTGCCTGTGGCCGTTCTTTTTGATATTGTTGCATTGACAAGTAACTGAAAATGTCCCTGTAAATTGCCTTACTGTAGGCAAGTTGTACCCTTGAAGCTGGGGTTAAGATATACTCCATGAGAGTGGATTCCGTGCATTCTGAGGCGTATAAAGTTCTTGGAGGAATCAATCGGGTTGGGCAAGAAGATGAACAAGGTCAGCTGCCACTTACCTTTAGGGTTGGTTTGTTACTTGAGTATAAGTTCTTCTCTTACTGGTAAAGTGCGTGCTGACAGTATCTTGCACGCTTGTTCCTTACCGATCCTCTTTCATTTAGTTACCAAGTTATAATCGTATCTTAGACTTGTCTCTAGAATTAATGATTCTAATTGAATTGGGGTGCGAAATGGGATGTTACAAACAACTTCTGCTTTTCCTTCTACTCTTTCACATTCCTAAAGTTATGCTCACAGATCATGCTGTTGAGGATGGCAATGCCAATTCTGGACCAGGGGAAACTGATGAGAAGAAAGAGCAAGGGAAAAATACTTTATTAAATATTGATAAACCACTGCCCATGTCAGAATTCTTATTCATTATTTTATTTAAATCCAGGTTGTGAATTAATAAAAATCACATTTTCCCCTATAATTTTCGTAATTAATTACATATACCAACACATTATTTTGAGCTTAATAAAAAAAAAAAAATTAGCTGAAATTAATGGTCGGTTTGGATTGTGTCAGAACCATGCAGATTATCATCTGTTGTAGTAACAGAGCCGTTGGATTCTGTTTTTTTTTTTTTTTTCATTGAGTTAATTAAATAAATAATTAATTAATTATCATTATTTAGTGTACGAACGTACAATTGTACATCTCCATAAAATTTAGAATGTAGGAGTGTGATAATAAGACAACCATAATACTTGGATTTAGATAACATAGAAAATGACTTGCACATGAACATGTCTAAACAGTATAAATTGAAGTTTTGATACATTAACTGGTATTCGAAAAACGTAATTCGAATATCTTTAGGTATAAAATAGTAAAACGTAACATCTGTAAAAAGACGGAGGGATATGCATATAAAAACCCTAGCAGCCGGTTCTTTTATTCACAGTGAAAAGAAAAGCTTATGTAACAACACTCATATATATGTTTTTTTTTTTTTTTTTTTTCAATTTTTTTTCAATAAATACTAATGAAAAAGATGAAAAGAAAAGGAAAGAATTGAACAAGTGCTCATACTTTAGTGAACCAGAATATCACATGATCCTTTCTTCCTTTAACCAAACCTTCAATTTTAGTGTTTGCCCAAAAGTGTAGGTCATATTGTATAAAAGGGTCTTTCAGTTTTGGTGCTTCAGATCATCGATTTATTGTATTTTCGTATTGCATTCACTGCATATGCTGACGGATGATTGTGATCCTATTTTAAAAAAATTATTGTTGGTTTTGAAACTATTATCGATACGTGTCAATTATCCATCAATACTCTCGATTTTCATGAATTAATTTAGGAATTGTGATGTTCTATCCCAATAGTGAAAAAGCAATCATTTCCAAATACTATATAATGTTGAAAATAAAAGTGAATAATACTAATATTCAATTATAGCTAAAGATGAATATAATTACCGAATAATGATTAATTAAATCCCTTCAAAGTTGGGCATGGTGCACTTTTACTAGTTAACAACATTTTCTACGATCAAGATTAAATGGGCCACACAAAGTTTCGATCTACGCCATAAATTCATGTCGGTATTAACAAAATTCTCTATAATTCAAATTATTCATGTGATTATTAAAGTGGTGTTAATTAATTTTAGATCGATCCCTGAAATTGTATAATCCCTACTTTGGTAGGTATATGTAACTCAACACGTAACACAGAAAGTAACACAGTTGAGAACACAAGTTGGTAACCCAGTTCGGTGACAAATACACCTACGTCTGGGGGAAGCTATTCCAAGAAATAATTCACTATGACGAGTATAAGGGATACAAGATATATGAACGTCAGCCACACTGAACGATCTCTCCTCACCCGACTCTACCCTCACCAATGAATTCTCACGGTAAACTCTCTCTAGTCTACCCAAACACTTTTCTCAAAATGAAAAGATGAAACCCGATCTTGAACAAGGAATTGTTCAAGAGATTACAAACACTCACCAATAAACTAACTACCCCAATTGATGAATGTAAAGAATCAATCCAACTCTCGAACGCACGAAGAAGACGAGCTCTCAACAATGTATGAAAACGCGCAGCGGCTCCAGAGCAATCTTCGAGCTTATATAGTTCTCGCGCATAACCCTAGGAATAATTAAGGCATATCCAAAAGATATCCTTAATAGGGTAGATATAATCTTCATGCAAATCTTCTAAATAAGGATATAAAATAATATATCTTGCAACCCTTAATCCACAAGGAATTCCACTCCACCAAGAATTCCTACGCATACATAAATTATGCCATTCAAATATACTTCATGCGATCCATGCAGCAACAATCTCCCCCTTGGCATTTTATGTATGCAATCACACCAACAAATGCAACACACACAACTCCTCCAAGATACAAAGCACCCAATGCAAAATCAAGTAGGCAAGGAGCGCACCCACATAACCATACTCGAATGCATAGTGCATAAGACTCCCCCTTGCTACAAACACTCTCTAAAGTGAAGTACTAGTCAAGCGCACCCGAACTAGAATACCACACATAGAGAGAAAATAATTATACTGCATAACACCACTTATAACACCATAGAGAACACCAGCTGATCAAACAATGCTTCATCAGAAAAAACCAAGCATCACAAGCAGCAATTAGAGCCTAATTACTATTACAGGCCATCAACAGAAAATCCACCTCAGTATCCACACATCAGCAACAAAATCAGTTTGTTCGTCCAACCACCCAGAATAGCAAGTATCATTAACAACCAAATCGAATCAGCAGCAGCAGAGCAAAGCAAAAAATCAAAAAATACCTACAGATATGGTATCATACTCCCCCTTGAATGCAAACATCAAATGCCAAGCTAAGGCAAATCAGCTTCAAGCTCCTCATCAACAGCCTCATCACTATCAGCACCCTCTGCAGCAGCATCAGAAGCAGGAGCAGGAGCAGCAGCAGCTCCCCCTGGCTGAGTACCACCGGCCAATATGAGCAGTTTTTCAATCTCCTCTTTCTTCTTGAACAGCATGCGAATCTGCTCACACGTCATCTCATATTCCAAGGAAATGGCTTGAAACATGAGCTTGGAGACAACAGGCGCATAATTTGGAGGAGCAGGCCCAAAGGGCAGTTGAAGATCCTCAAGATTATCCACATGAGGCATCGAGGAAGATGATGCCTTATCGGTCTTCGAGCTGAAAGGAGGGGCCTCAGGGGCAATTCCGGTCTGAGCCTTGGTAAATCTCATGATAGGAGCAGCGGGAGCCTTTGCACCCTCTGGAATTTCAAACTCTGCAAACTTGCAAAAATACGCATACAGGATACGAGGAAAACAGATAGCCTTGTTAGCAGATACCACCTTCTCAGCGTGCTCAGCAAGAGCCTCAAACACCAATCTTCCAAAAGAAACTGGAAGACCTTCCCCAACCTTGAACAGCAGCGTTGCCAAGGATAGATTGACATACGTCTTGTGGGTCGTGGGCACCCAATTTCGGTTGGCAATATAGTAAAGTGCCTTGTACTTTGGAGCAAGAGATGAAGCCCTAAGCCTCTTGGCCTTCACTGGCCACTTCGCCTTTTCATCACCCAGCAGAGTAGCAGCAATCAAATTAGCATCGATGGGCGCCAGACTCTCTTGCACAATATCGCCACAAACAAACGCATCAATGAGAGAGGGAGAGAAATCAAAGAACTGTCCCCGAACGAACCCACGGTGATACTCAAGAGAAGTAATGTCAAACATGGACAAACTCAGATTGGAGTAAAACTCCATTATCACATCCTTGACCCAACACAGCTCTTCGGACAAGGTAGTCAATAGCCCTGCCTGAACAATGCAATCAAAAACCCCTGCTCTTCTCAAGTCAATTTCCCTGGCAGGTCTATCTACGATGATGATCTTCTCTCGGTTTATGTCCCAAAACTTAGCATAGAAAGCATCACGGAAGATGGGCATAAACTTGTATCCAGCAGGCAAAGGTGGAGCATCAGTACCTTTCGACGATGAGGGCGGGACCGCAGCATCATCATCCGAATCGCTGGGGATAGGTACCTCGATTTCAGACTCCGAGTCCACCTCAATCACGGGCTTCTTGCCCTTTCCCTTTGCGGATTTCGACTTCCCCTGTCCAGACGCAGGAGAAGCGGCCTTCCTCTTTCGATTTGAGCCCGAAAGAGAAGCACTGGGAGGCACACGGGCTTGGGACCGCGTGCGAAGAGCGATGCCGCCAACAGGGGGCGGCGGAGGCGGAGGAGACTTCTCCTTCCTAGCGACCTGTTTGATTCTCTTCCTCCGCTGAGGGGGTTCCACCGAAGGGGTAGAGACCGGAACCCTAGGAGAGGGTTCAGAGGATTCTGACGGCGGCGGAGGAGGGATGGAGACATCATCAAATAGAGGGAGAAGGGGCTCCTGGGTGACCTCGTCCCTGGGAGGAGATGAGGGAATAGAGTCACGGAGCGAAGATGGAGAAATGGATTCATCGACCGGAGAGGGCGGAGCAACCTGCTCGACAAGCCCGGCGCCGTACCACGGCAGCAACGGCGTCCTGGATGCAGACTGAGCAGCCGCGAACAGCAGCGCAAGGTCAAGACCATCCGAGATTTTGAACGAAACCATGATAGAACCACAGAAAATACAGAAATCTGGCTGAAAAACACCCGGAGATCGGAGAGAAAGATGAGAGACCGGCGGAAGAAATTAGGCACAAAGAAACCCTAGCACCAACGAGAGCAGCGATGATTAACACTGCAATAGGCAAATGACGGTTCAAATTCCAAAGAGCAACAGTAATAGCAAAAGGGCGCGCAGAAAAATAGCCCCTTTTCAACTGACAAAAATACCACGTCAGATAAGAACCCAAGATATAACACCAACCATAACACCATCCAACACACCATGAAATCCACAAATAGAAGAAATCAAATAAACATAATCTGAGCAGCTCAGATTATACACATCCCGAGTGACTTTCGCAGAGCCTCAAACCTTTCTCCATCTAAAGGTTTGGTGAAAATATCCGCAACTTGCACACGAGTAGAGACATGCTTAAGAGATAAAGTCTTGTTTTCAACAAGATCTCTAATAAAGTGGTGTCTGATCTCAATGTGTTTGGCCTTCGAATGACTGACTGGATTTTTGGATAGATTGATAGCTCCAACATTGTCACAAAATAAGACATACTCTTTCTCATCGACCCCATAATCATACAACATCTTGGTCATCCAGATTAACTGCGTGCATGCACTCCCAGCTGCTATATATTCCGCTTCCGTAGAGGATAGAGAAACACAATTCTGCTTCTTGCTATGCCACGAGATAAGATTATCTCCCAAGAAAAAGCATCCTCCAGTGGTACTCTTGCGATCATTAGGATTTCCAGCCCAATCAGCATCACTGTATCCGGTAAGCTTCAGAGAACTTCCTTTCCCAAACCATAGGCCAATCTTGCACGTTCCCTTGACATACTTTATGATGTTTTTCACAGCCTTGTGATGACTCTCCTTCGGATTTGATTGAAATCGCGAGCAGACTCCAACGCTGTAGGCAATGTCCGGTCGACTGGCTGTTAGGTACAATAGGCTACCAATCATGCTTCTGTACACTGTTTGTTCCACAGGTTTGCCTTCTCCTTCTTGGGTTAATTTAACCGATGTACCCATTGGTGTCCTCTTTGACTTAGAACTCTCCATGCCGAATTTTTTCACCAAGTTTTCAGCATACTTCTCCTGACTCACAAAGATGCCATCTTCGCACTGCTTGACTTGAAGCCCCAAAAAGAACTTCAATTCCCCAAACATACTCATCTTGAATTCAGAGGTCATCAATTTAACAAATTCATTCACAAGAGCCTCTGACTTAGAACCAAAAACCAAATCATCAACGTATACCTGGACTATAAATATGTGACCTCCATGTTGCTTAACAAACAAGGTCTTGTCCGCACTTCCTCGAGCATATCCCTTCTTCAGAAGAAACTCTGCCAACGTGTTGTACCAAGCTCTAGGAGCTTGCTTTAGTCCATATAAAGCCTTGTTCAGCCTGTAAACATACTCTGGGTGCTCGGGATCTTCAAAACCCTTTGGTTGCTTAACATATACCTCCTCTTCTAAATTTCCATTCAGAAAGGCACTTTTGACGTCCATCTGATATAGCTTGAAATCTAAGCTGCTAGCCATACCCATCAAAAACCTCACAGATTCCAATCTGGTAACTGGAGCAAAAGTCTCTCCGTAGTCAATCCCTTCCTCCTGTGAGTATCCTTGAGCAACCAATCTGGCCTTGTTACGAGTGATGTTCCCTTGCTCATCTGTCTTATTCTTGAATATCCACTTCGTTCCAATCACATTAGCACCTTCGGGAAGAGAAGTGAGATACCATACATTGCAGCGCTGAAACTCCAAGAGTTCTTCCTGCATGGCAGCTATCCAGTTTTCATCCTGGAACGCATCATTGACGTTCTTTGGCTCAATTTTTGAGACAAAACACACGGTAGCAATGTGGGAAACCAACTTCTTGAAATCTATCTCTCTCTTCCTGGTCTGCATCCCATCATTGATATGCCCAATTACATCTGAAGCAGAATGATTTTTATGAACTCTTGTTTCGGCCATGTCCATAGTACCAGTTGGAGTACCATCTTGAGTACCCTCCAGAGACATCTCCTCAACTTTGACCTCTTTCTCCTTGCTAGAAATCTGAGAACTCTCTGTAGTACTGGTGATCGGGACCTCTTCTTCAGTATTTGCGTCACCTTCCACTGAGTCATCAAAAGTAACGTTAATTGACTCAATAACAGTGCTTTGATTTTTCAAGTATACTCTGTAAGCACGGCTGTTTCTGGAGTAGCCAACAAAGATTCCTTCAATTCCCTTGTCATCAAGCTTTTTCCTTTGCACTCTATCATTTACCACAAAGCATCGTGAGCCAAAGATGTGAAGATGTTTCACATTCGGCTTCCTTCCTCGCCAGATCTCATAAGCTGTAACCTCTGTCTGCGGTCTGAGGTACACCCTATTGCAAATGTAGCATGCTGTATCAAACGCTTCTGCCCAAAGCCTGAGGGCAATATCTTTCGCCTTCATCATAGTTCTGGCAGTGCTCTGCAAGGTTCTGTTTTTCCGTTCAACTACACCATTTTGTGTAGGGGTGATAGGTGCCGAGAATTCATGTCTTATCCCTTTGGCTTGGCAGAACTCCATGAACTCTTGGTTCTCAAACTCACGCCCATGATCACTCCTGATGGCCTTGAGTTTGCTCTCCTTCTCTACTTCTAATCTCAGACACAAAACTCTGAACGCCTCGAACGTGTCTGATTTTTCTCGCAAGAATTCAACCCATGTGTATCTTGAGAAGTCATCTACGCAAACAAGAATGTACTTCTTTCCTCCTAAACTTTCAACTTGCATCGGTCCCATCAAGTCCATGTGCATGAGATCAAGGACTTTAGCTGTTGTGATTCGGAGTACTCTCTTGTGTACCTCCTGAGTCTGTTTACCTTGTTGACAAGGTCCACAAAAATCCACATCTCCAAATCTGATCTTGGGAATTCCTTCAATGGCATTCAGTTGAATAAGCCTCTGAATATTCCTGTAGTGCGTGTGCCCAAGCTTCTGATGCCAGATTTCACTCATCTTTGAGGTAACCCTGTAGCTTGTGATCTTTGGAGTGAAGATGTAGCAATTATCAGCCGATCTGGTTGCCTCCAGAAACTTTTCTGTTCCTTTGTTGATGATGCAGCTATTCTTCCCAAAGCTCACACTCATTCCATCATCACACAATTGGCTGATACTGACAAGATTCGCTTTCAAGCCTTCAACATATAGGACCCCTTCTAGAACTGGCATCCCAGGTACATTCAATGTACCAATTCCTCGAATTCTACTTTTTCCACCATCACCAAACACAACTGACTCATTAGAACAACTTTGCACATTAACAAGGAGATCCATGTTGCCTGTCATGTGCTGCGAGCACCCACTGTCAATATACCAGGCGTTCCCCACTCTGGAGCTATTACTGGTGTGAACAACATAAGCCCTATAGCCCTGGCCACGATTCCTTCTATTTTGATATTTGATCATCTCCTGCCTCTTATCACCAAGGTAAAACCGACATCTTGGTCTGATATGGCCAAGTCTATGACAGTAATGACAGAGAGGAATGAATACTTCAGAATCTGGATCGTGCTCGTGTACCTTGTGGTGTTCTTGTTTGGGTACCTCCTCTGCATCTCCTTGTTCTTCAGATTTCTGTTCAACAGTGACTGAATTTTCGGTTAGTTTAGGCCTCCATTCTTCACGCCTAGCTGTTTTCCCACTAGAATGAGTTCCAACAAAGTCATTTGAGTGTCTCAATCCTTCGACTCCTCTCTCTGGCTTGCTCCAGTCTTGCCTTTGAGCTCTTGGTTGATATTGGTATCCAACTTGTTGATAGTTGCTTCGGTTGAATCCAAGACCCTCCTTATCTGCAGCTCTCTTTCCAAGTCTGAGAATTTCGTCAAGCTTCTCGGTGCTGGAATTCATCATTCTAATCAACTTCTGAATATGACTCAGCTCTTCATCAGTCTCCTTTCTACCATCCTCGCACCTTCTGAGCTTTTCTCGAAGAGATTCAACTTCAGATCTTAAGGCTTTTCTTTCCTTTTCAAGATTCTGAATCTGCTCCGTAAGGCTCTGGTTCAAGATCAGTGCCTTCTCACATGCATCCATCAACTTATCATAGTCCTCCTGATCTTCTACTTCTTCCTCCACGTCTTTAACCTTGAAAGGATCTTGATCATCAACAACAGACACGAGCCTTGGGCCATTTACTGTGGCCACATGAGCAGTATGAGACATATCCTGTCCTTCTTCGAATTCAGTGTCAGTGACTTCTTCATCGCTGTGAGTGGCTTGGAACGCCTTCCTGCTGACCTTCTGATATTTGAAGGTATTTGCACATTCGCTTTTGATATGCCCAAAACCATCACACTCATGACACTGTGGTCCCCTATCTCCATTTTCTTTCTTCTCTGAGCCATTTGGACCTCTGTTCTGAGAAGTACTCTGATTCTCAGTCCGGCGAAATCTGGAGTTACCTTCAGTGTTACCTTTCCTGAAAAATTTCTTCCCAAACCTCTTTGAGATGTACGCAATGCACTCCGCCATATCTTCAACAGTCAACTCCTCTTCAGACTGGCTTGTAGGTGCAGCCTTGAATGCCACGGACTTCTTCTTTTCACTGGGATTCACACGCATACCCATCTCAAACGTCCTTAAGGAACCAATCAGTTCGTTTGGAGATAGTTCATCAACATCCTTAGCTTCCTCGATAGCAGTAACTTTGTAATCAAATCTCTCGGGAAGAGATCTCAAGATTTTCCTCACTATCTTAGCTTCCGTGAGCTTTTCTCCCAACGAGAAGAACTCATTTGATAAACTCAGCAGCTTAGCATAGAAATCTGATATGCTTTCACTCTCGTCCATTCTGAGAGACTCAAATTGTGAAGTGAGTTGTTGGAGTCTCTGATTCTTCACCCGTTTATTTCCTTCGTAAGTAATCTCCAAGATATCCCATGCTTCCTTGGCAGATCTGCACGTGGAGATAATCGCAAAAATTTCAACACTCACACCGGTGTGAATAGCGTTGATAGCTTTCTGATTCATTCCAGAAGACTTTAGCTCCTCTTCCGTCCATTTAGTTCTCGGTTTCTCTGAGCCGTCTTCATCTTTTGGAGCGCTCCAACCAACCTCCACTGCGGTCCATGCAGCCTCGTCAATGGATCTAATAAACGAAGCCATTCTGATCTTCCAATACCCATAACTCACGCCATCAAAAAACGGTGGTCTAACCGTAGAACCACCTTCCTTGATAGTGCTCATTGCAAGCACCACTAAAATACCAACGGATTATACAGATATCCCAGGATCTAACACCGCACCTCGATGACCTGCTCTGATACCAATTGAAATTGTATAATCCCTACTTTGGTAGGTATATGTAACTCAACACGTAACACAGAAAGTAACACAGTTGAGAACACAAGTTGGTAACCCAGTTCGGTGACAAATACACCTACGTCTGGGGGAAGCTATTCCAAGAAATAATTCACTATGACGAGTATAAGGGATACAAGATATATGAACGTCAGCCACACTGAACGATCTCTCCTCACCCGACTCTACCCTCACCAATGAATTCTCACGGTAAACTCTCTCTAGTCTACCCAAACACTTTTCTCAAAATGAAAAGATGAAACCCGATCTTGAACAAGGAATTGTTCAAGAGATTACAAACACTCACCAATAAACTAACTACCCCAATTGATGAATGTAAAGAATCAATCCAACTCTCGAACGCACGAAGAAGACGAGCTCTCAACAATGTATGAAAACGCGCAGCGGCTCCAGAGCAATCTTCGAGCTTATATAGTTCTCGCGCATAACCCTAGGAATAATTAAGGCATATCCAAAAGATATCCTTAATAGGGTAGATATAATCTTCATGCAAATCTTCTAAATAAGGATATAAAATAATATATCTTGCAACCCTTAATCCACAAGGAATTCCACTCCACCAAGAATTCCTACGCATACATAAATTATGCCATTCAAATATACTTCATGCGATCCATGCAGCAACAATCCCAAAATTTTGAGTGGACCATTGACTCCAAGAATCATGTGACGCAGCTACAAAGATGGTGACTCATGCAAGCAAACAAATAATTATAAAAAGTTAATTTCTCACATTTTTGGTCGACCATTTTGTAATTAGCCAATCAATTAATTGATATGGGGAAAATAATGCTAGTGGTGAAATGAAAACTATTTCCTAAGTCAGCTAACAAAAGTCCAATGATTTTATTAGTATTTTGAATTTGGGGGGATTATTATGGTTAGATTCATCCTTCCTGCGAAATGATGTGTTTCTATATTTTACACATCAGATGTATTCAAGAAACGTATCTTATTTAGGGGGATGAAGGGGATATTAGCATCAAAGTATTCAATTTAATGCATGGATATATATATTTCAAAAGTTGTTGTGACAACTTTAGAATTAAAGAACGGTAAACAAACAAAAATGTAAAGAAAGACACAGAATTACGTGATTCACTAATGTTATGTTGGTTATGTCCACGGGCAGAAAACATAAAGAAGACACAAAAGTCCAATGATTATCGTCGTCATATTCATCCGTCCTACCGAACAATGTTTGCTTCTGTATGTTGTACATCAGATGTATCCAAGAAACGCACGTTATTCGATGGGACGAGGTGAGTACGTAACATACATCATGTGAACCTTTAATGCGTGGATACATTTCAAGAGCAATGAAAACAAGTTTTTTTATTTTCCATGTTAGAGATGGAACAAATATGGAAAATCTCAAAAGTATCTTTCTCTTTGATTTTCCCATAAAATTTAAATGCAATGGGACCCTAAAACCAAAACTACCTAAATAGTTAGTTGTCCAAATATTAAATTCTAGAATATGTATATGGAAAGATCTTTGCCAAAGTGCTGAATATTTCTAATTCTAGTAGGTGCCATCGATCACCAAAAGCTCAAACATTTATAAAATCTTCATGTCGACGACGCAGACATATTACACAAAAAGCGTCCCGTCTCGTTAGTAATGAGTTCATTATCGACAGAACGAAGCTACTGTAAATCACAAACTACCCATGGAGAGGAAGAATCTTGATGCCTAACTACCTCTGCTCGGAAGTCAACCTTTGAAGGTGGCGCGCGTTGACCAGCACAAAACCTCCATTAAATTGCTCAAAACTCCTCTATTGTAGGGGTTTCTTGATGAAGCATAGTATCTATGGAAATTCTCATAAGCAGTCTGCATAAAATAATTATAAAAAAAATGTGTTTAGAATTGATTTAAATGGAATTTTTATGTATTAATTGATGAATATATGTACCTGATTTAGGGCAACAAGGTAGAAATTGTAGCAGGTAAGAGCAGCAAGCACCATAGCAGCAGCTAGGGCAAATGATGCCAGTGCTAGAGCCTCTGGACAGGTACTCAACAATCCCATCAGTCCGTCGTCGCTTCGAGCCATCGTGTTTATGATCTTTTCGAAGGAGAAGGCGAGTATGTATGCAAAGAGAACCAAAGCCGTGAAGAGGAACACTATGTAGAATCTTTGATTCCTCTGCAATGTTATCGAATTTAGTCAGTCGTCGTCTGTTCATCTTCGACTATCATAAATCTCGATAAAATCTTTTCGGCTCGACCAAATCGACACATACATTTGTTATAGAATTGTATAATGTAGCATGTAACAACTTACCAAGCCAATGATTGACCTATCCAAGGGCAATGATGGTCAAATTTCTCAACACAATTGTCACAAATGGTGCAATGGCGACTTCGTAACGGTCGATATATGTTGCAGATTCTGCAATACTTAAGCCTATATATACAGGTATTGATACTTCTCCAGAAACTGTTGAATTTTGAGGAATTAAATATCTCACATACAAGAACGTCAATTTCGAAATATTTTAATACGTGACGAGCATCAGGCGATGAAAGAGGAAATGTTAAACATGACAAAATGGAGGATCTAAATCGAATTAGTAAATGGTAATTAAGCAATCAAATTTTGCACGTAAGTGGAATTAGAGCAAATTAATTTAACATATCCACGTTATCTCCTCCATAATTAAATATGGTACTCCATTTTGTATGTATGCATGTACAGTACGTGTATGAGAGAGAGAGAGAGAGTAACTGTATGTATGGGCGCCTACAAATGTGTTAGTTACTGTTCTTCCAAAGAGAGGGCGTTGACCCTATAAAAGTCGGCGCCTACATCCACATCGATTTGATTTGGGCTACGCCGTCGTACCAAAATCACACTTCACGGCGGAATCGAAGGAGCTCAGTATCGCGGGGGACGGGGGATTCGCCGTACCGCAGCGCGGCCGAGGAGTGGCGGCGGTGGCGTGCTTGACACTTTTGCTTTGCCTGTGGAATTCTCCTCAATCAGCGCCCGAGATCGCGGGAAGACTGGGTTGATTTGATTGTGTGGAACTGAGTTGCTCGGATTTTGGCGGGACGGCGGCGGTTGCTGGTTCTGTCCATTTGGCGGGAATTTCTTCATCGTCTTCAAGGATTGAAGCCTATACAGGTATTGATACTTCTCCATAAACTGTTGAATTTTGAGGAATTAAGTAGTTTTGATTTTGATGCGAAATGTATGGAGTTGTTTCGTTTGGATTTCACTTTCTCTTTTTCCGTTGGGAGCTCGGGAGCTGATTTCATGCTTAGATTTGATCATTTGATCGAATTCCTGTTGAGATTATGTGATTGATTTCTTCGTAGGGTTTCTGATTGTTGGCGAATTGATTTTTAGCGATCTAGATGAAGGATTGTCAAAAAAGATGGAAACCAGACCGCCAAAACAGTGTGATTGTCGCGTTAATGGGCTTCGATAAGCTTCGCCCTAAGCAACCCTTCCATGAAAAACGCAGAGGTTTATCTGAAAGCTATGTCCGAAATGCTGCCTCCATAGCCCTACGGCCTGGGAGCTTAGTTCCCGGTCGTCGTAGAACAGATGATGAGGGAGAGCAGTCCTCCAGTAGTAAGACGGATAATGCTTGCGATAGATTTGTGAAAACTGCTGGTGCTCCAGTCTCAAGATCGTTATTTGGAGTCATTAATGATAGCAGAGAATCAAAGAATAAGCAGAAACTCGAGCATGCCTTGCTTCATTCTGGTGAGAGTGATATTTAATCTCTGTGAACGAAAGTAAATTTTCGTCGCATACATTTGTAAGTGTATGCAAGTGGATAGTTAATAGAGCACTCAACTCATATATATATATGTCCTTATTCCTCTTTCTAAAAGAAACAAGAATCATATACTCGAGGAAAATGAGAAAAATGTGAAAACGACCCGGAATCGTTCCCACAATATGCTGACGGTTTACGGCCCGATCCGGCCCAATTCTCGTGCCCGAAAGAAAAAATCTATCACAATATCAAAATAAAAGATGGTGATGAATTTAGGGATAAGTAGCATATTTCATGAATTGTCAATTTATGATTAGTTGTATGGGATTCCAACCACACAAGAATACCTCCAAATTCCAAATGTACACAAAATTAATATACACAAGTTTCCTCATATATATGAGTAGTCATCATTTATTTTGCTACATAGAGTACTATTCTCAATCATTCATTACTAATCTAACTTTCTTGGATTCTTTTCTTTGCTAATCAAAACACACCATCTCTCTCTCTCTCTCTCTCTCTGCAATGGTAATGCTACTGTACATTGAGCAAAATGCACAACAATTTCTATATATATGTGTGTTAACATGGAGCTAGAACTGAAGTATACGTACTGTTTCGAACTACGCAGGTTTTGGCCGATAGCCATGGCGGAAAGGACGAAGGAGTTATGGTCGATTTTCGCGGGAAACCGGTCGACAAATCGAAAACCGGCGGCTGGCTGGGGGCCGGGCTCATCTTAGGTAATCCACACACCATGCAGCTACACTAGCTTGCATTTAATATACTATAGTATGAGATTTATATATATAGGTCAGCACCTATGAACCATGTGAAGCAATGTGTACATATTTAAGCTTTAATTAGGCCTCATGGCCCCACTCATGAGCTCCGTCCCTGGCTCACTACAACAAATATGGCCTATAGCAACATGTGTATAGTGACACGAAATTTTAGATGTCTTAATATTATCTTTGTTGAGGCATTAAAATTATTAGTGTTAAACAAATACATAGTATTACCACACGAATAATGAATCGTGGCAATAACAACATAAATATAACATTTAATTATGTCATAAAAAATATGTTAGATGCTATCAAGACATCAACTATTAAATGCTACAATAACTATATTTTTAGGACATAATTGAATGTTGCTAATAATGATATGTATGGAATATCATTTATATAATATTTAAAATAATGCAGAAACATTATTATGACATATTCATCCGTTGTAAATATAATTTCGGAAGAAAATAATAATATTTAAGCTTTTTTACAGCAATATTTCAGCTTTTAAAAATCAACAAATATATTCATAATATATATACAATTTTTTAATCTAATATGTATGCAATTTTCATACTTTAAAACAGATAAAGAAGGAATAATAGATTGTTATATAATGCAAATATGAGTGTGGAAAAAGAAAACATTAAAATTGATTATGTGGACACGTGCGTCTACTAGAGGCCCTCAAAACCCATACATAATTTATGCTAGTCTAAAATTTATATCTAAATATTTATAATATATTAAAAAAATTAATTAGATTGAAAGTGGACTCACGCAGCCACGCTTCCAGCTAAATCAGCCTCGCCCTTTTCTCTCGTCTTCTTCCTTTCCCTTTCCCTTTCCTTTTCTTCCTTTTGCTGGCGAGTGATCGATTGATGTCGACGGGATTGAAGAATAGCATTCCGATTTTTTACGGTAATTACTAACTAAAACCTTTCTTATTTAAAGAATTCACTGATTTATTTTTGTTCATCAATTTGTGGAATCTTTTTAAAAATTTGATTCATAATTTTAGTGCTACTGTATTTTGTTTTCTTCTGACTATATGATAGTTGTTTATTGAAAAGAGAGAAGATTAATGTTTTACTAGCAAAGATCATGAAAGAAAAAGGGGAAAGATAGAAATTCATGTAGTTTACCAATAGGGATAAGGGGGAAATCGGTATAATGTCTGTAAGGCTCTTTTTGAGGATATAAACTGTAGTTAATATGAGGTGAAAGGTTAGAGAATTAGTTAAATTAGACATCCTTAATTTCTTTTAGTGATTCATATGGTGTTTACTTAGTGATTTGAGATAGTTCCTTTGTGAGAGAAATTCCCCCTTTCTACGGATTGAAGCGAAGGTTTGCAGCCTTAAACTAGTACCGTATGTCCTAAGTCTTATTTTGTCCTTATGTCATTGCATTGGCACCTGGTGAGTGAGAGATTTCCGTTTGAACTCCTTTCTCCAGAGGTGATCAATTAGTAGCTAGACTAAGTCTGCTTTCGTCGGATTGTGATTTTTTGTTTTATCCCTTTTTTTTGTTGATTGTATAGTCCTCTGTGTTACTTCAGTTATATGACTAAGTGGATCTCTCCTTCTGCATTTTTTATGTCCTATAATCTCTTGGACTTGAGGAATCACTACAATAGTTGCTTTTGTAAAGTTCGAGTACAAGAATTATCGGAGCTGTTTTGAGCTGTTACTCATTTTAGTTCGGTTTTTTTCTTTCTACTGATGAAACTAGCCAGTTTTATTTCCATAAACTATTTACAAAATAAACAGCTCAAGTCTATTTCCTGGGAGCCAAAATAAGTGTTATTGAGCTGATTTCGGTATTCTATTAAATGAAGAATATTGCTTATACTATCAGAGTACTGATGGCGAGTCTAAGAAGGTATTAGGATTTTAATTAATCCCCACGAGCTTGCTGTCCGATTTAAGTATAAATCTAATTCAAGAATATATAATTTGATTATGATGCAATGACGGTTTTCGTATTTATTCAAACTCAGTGCATTAATATTATTACAGATATCATTTATATGGAAGTGTTCGGGTGTCTTTCAAAGGAAGTACAATAGTGAAGTTTGAGAAGTGCATTGCTTAAGAGGTAAGCTTTACAAACTGTTGTTGACAACTATTGTTCCTAGCTAGAGTAATTTATATGCTAGAAACTTACATGTTTTAAATATTATTTCTATATGTGACCTTAGGTAAATTTGTGCACATTCTTGATTTACTATATTTATGTTGTTATTTCTTATTAACACATACATACTTGTTATCCTTTTACGTATTAAAAACTTGATTAAAACTAAGGAAATATATTTTGTTAGTTTATTGCCCTCTACCTTAGATGAATGAACAAGGGTAGTACACAAAAGCCATCTTTCCATTTGCTTAAAAAGAACAAAATTTTGGACATCTCTTATTATTTGTTCTCTTTTGTCAATTGAGTATGTTAGTAAGCATAAACCATATAATGGCAACCATTCCCTAATAAAAATCATTTTATAGCAATAAGTATATTAATGTTGAATCCAAGTTTACTATCGTAATCTTGGACATTCGAGGAATTCATTTAATTGTCTATTTGATTCATGTATCTCATTTGAAGTCTTTCTTATGTTAATAATGTATTTACTGGTATTTAGTTTAATATTTATTTTGAGCTGATTATACTTTTTTTTTTTTTTTAACTTTGATTTTACTAGAAGTGCAAGAGGTCCCAAATTCTTTTTTTTCGTTCTTAAATATGGACAAGAATTGGATGAATGAACCGAGATATAGTCAATCGTACAGGCTTGGAGTTGAGAAGTTTTTGGACTTTGCATTTTCTAATCATTCAAGGAATGGACTGATTATATGCCCGTGCATTGAATGTAAACTTGGTAACTACGTTGGTAGAAATGATGCACGTGAACATTTGATAGTTAAGGGTTTTATTCGAGGGTATGATGATTGGGTAGCTCATGGAGAGTTCTCAGCTAATATCCCGACTAGTTCTTCCTCTTCGACTAATTATAGGAGTACACCTGGAACCGATGATATGTTCGGCTTAGTTCAAGATGCTTTTGGAAATTTTGGAGATAGAAGTGAGTTACATAGTCCAACAGAATCTCCTAAGGAGGCGGATTTTACCACTGGTGTAGCTGAAAAATTTTATAAGTTGATTGATGATTCCCAGAAGAAATTGTATGATGGATGCGAGAATTTCTCTAAACTATCATTCATCATTCGCTTGTTGCATATTAAATGTCTTGGTAAATGGAGTAACAAGCATTTTGATATGTTGTTAAAATTATTACAAGAAGCATTTCCCGAGGCTATGACTGTTGTTAAACTTTTGGGGCATACTCAAAGCTCTCAAGTCATCACACCAGTGCCAAATAATCTACCTAGGCCGACCTTATCAACGCAGCATCTCCAGGTACTTTTTATTTTTTCAACTAAGTTTATGTGGTAGTATGATATATGGCATCTTTGCTTGAATATATAAATATATATATATGACAGTTTTGTAACATGTATATCTAAAGAAACATGCTGGAAAACTCTTTATAAAAAGGACATACAAGAGAGTGAAAGTAGAGAGTTTATTGTGTTTGTGACTTCCATTCATCAAAGGAAATAGGTAGACAAGAGATGTTAATTTGGAGAAAATCTTGTTCATATCTTTAGCTGATTTCCAGATAGAGAAATGAAGATAATTTAGCAAATTAGCATTTGAATGTAGTTTTTCTAATTTAGCTAATAAGCATTATGATGTAGTACTGCTTTTACATCAATTGTTACCGAAGAACGCCAAACCTTGGGCATATATAATATTGTTAGCTTTATGTGTTTATGTTAATTTTGTATTTTTGCTATTCTATTTTCTGCAGGTTGGAGGTTATGTCATTCTTAAAAGTATGTTTGATCAAGGTACGATTGTAGCCCAAGGATGCCTTTATAGCACCGATCCAAATGCAGAAGTTGGGGGACAAGAATTGGGAGAAAACTGGTGTCAAGTGCAAGTTAAAGCAGCATTTCAAGCTAAAGAAAAACTTATTCGACCTTATGATCACTGTCAGACGATTGGAGATGCAATCGGTGAAATGGTTGCGTGGCCGTGTTATTTGGTACGTGTTTCTCAATTGGTCCAAATCTATTCTATTGTAGAAGATGTTTAAGATTGAAATTGCATGTATATGTACTTTTTTCTTTCTGTGCAGGTGACACCTATTGGATGACTCAAGCTCAAGTTATTCTACTGAAAATATTTCCACTAACTGCTAGAAATTTAGAGACATTATATTTCAGTTATAGATTGTGACCATTTAGTATTGTAGTTATTTTGACATTGTATTTCCATAACTCATTTCATATATAAAATGTAGAGCTTGTCCATAATATATTTTTCATTTTATTTTTATTTTAATCAAATAACAAAGAATTCATGGGAATTCGTATTTTATGTATAATATTGGAGGTAGAATATTAAGGACACAAGACCATGTCATTAAAAGTTCCACAGGTAATATAATTACATCCTAAATTGTCAGCAATAAAGTTTAAAATGACTTTGTTAAATGTCATATTTGAAATGAAAATAGGTGTCTTAAAAAGGTATTTATCTAGACAATATGTAATGTTTTATAAATCGATTTTTACCAACACCATTTAATGTCCCTTTTGTATTTTTTAATTTAATTATTATTATTCTTTAGTGACATTAAGAATTGTCTTAACAAATGATTTACTCTATTATGACACTGGATTAAATGACACAAAAAAAAAACGTGGTAAAAACTTTTATGTGGTAATAAGATATAATTTGTGGCATTTTTTAATGTCTTTTAAAGTCTTTTTTGTTGTAGTGGCTGCAGGTACGGAGCTCTCAGAGAGGATATGCGTGATGGGCATATCGATGAATATGGTGACGTATCTCGTCGGAGAGCTCCATCTTCCGTCGGCAAAATCCGCAAACATCGTCACCAACTTCATGGGAACTCTCAACCTATTAGGCCTCCTCGGCGGTTTCGTCGCTGACGCCAAGCTCGGCCGTTACCTAACCGTCGCTATTTCAGCTTCCGTCACGGCACTCGTGAGAACATAATTAACACCTCAAACTACTTCTCATAGTTTAATTTGACATACTAATTTAACATTTTATTCCAATGCTGTGTTCTAGGGAGTGACACTATTAACCTTGGCCACAACCATACCTAGCATGAGGCCTCCTCCCTGCCCGAATCCGCGAGAGCAGCCGTGCGTGGAGGCCGACGGGAGGCAGCTGGCCATGCTCTACACGGCCCTCTACACGATCGCGGTAGGGGGAGGAGGCATCAAGTCAAATGTCTCCGGCTTCGGATCAGACCAGTTCGACCAGTCTGATCCGAAGGAGGAGAAGGCGATGATATACTTCTTTAATAGGTTCTACTTCTGCATTAGCCTCGGTTCCCTGTTTGCGGTCACGGTCTTGGTCTACATTCAAGACAACGTCGGGAGGGGATGGGGCTATGGGATTTCGGCAGGTACAATGATCATCGCGGTTGCAGTCTTGTTGCTTGGGACGGCATTTTACCGTTATAGACAGCCTCAGGGAAGCCCCTTGACCGTGGTATGGCGTGTCGTCTCCTCTGCGTGGAAGAGGAGACGGCTGCCGTACCCTCCTCAACCGGACATGTTGAATGAGTACTACATTGCAACGGTCCCCCACTCTGATAAACTTAGGTAAGAATTTGGAGCCATTGTTTCTTTGTTGATTCGACCCTGTTTTACTAAACCAGAACACCAGTTCACTGACGTCCTCGTTTAGTAAAACAGGGTTGTTATCAGAGCAGGTCTACTTTTTTGTAGACTTGAAAATTGGATTTTAAGATTTTGGAATTTTTGGTATTCTAGGTGTTTGGACAAGGCGGCAGTCGTCGAGGACGGTGTAGGGGCGGACGGGGCGAAAGGCGCCACCACGGGGGAACCGGCGACCGTCACTCAAGTCGAGGAAGTGAAGATGGTGACAATGCTTCTACCGATCTGGTCCACCTGCATACTCTTCTGGACAGTCTACTCCCAAATGACCACCTTCACCATCGAGCAAGCCACCTTCATGAACCGGAACGTCGGAAGCTTCGAGGTCCCGGCGGGGAGCTTCTCGTTCTTCCTCTTCATCTCCATCCTCCTCTTCACGTCCCTCAACGAGAGGGTCCTCGTCCGGATAGCCCGGCGCTTCACCCACACGAAACAAGGCATATCGTGTCTCCAGAGAGTCGGGATAGGCCTTGTTTTCTCAATCTTCGCCATGGGGGCCTCGGCCCTCGTGGAGAAGATGAGGCGGGATGCCTTCATCAACGACGGCGTCAGGGTAACCGCCTTCTGGCTCGTCCCCCAGTTCTTCCTGGTCGGGGCCGGGGAGGCGTTCGCCTACGTGGGGCAACTCGAATTCTTCATTCGAGAGGCCCCCGAGAGGATGAAGTCCATGAGCACGGGGTTGTTCCTCAGCACCCTGTCCATGGGCTTCTTCGTGAGCAGCCTGCTCGTCACGCTGGTCGACAGCGTGACGAGCAGGATGTGGTTGAGGAGCGACCTCAACATGGGGAGGTTGGAGAATTTCTATTGGATGCTTGCGGTTTTAGGGGTGGTGAACTTTGGGGTGTTTCTTGTGTTTGCAAGGAGGCATAGGTATAAGGTGCAGAACTATGTTGTACCTCAGCTTGATGGGGAGGGTACAACCCATGATGCAGGCAAGATTGCTGCTGAGGTGGCAGTAGAAGAACCCTAAATTTCACTTTAGGTTGTGTTGAAGCTGAATTTGTTGAAGATATATACACAAAAGAAAATCATTATTTTTCATGTGTAATACACCTTTGATTTTAGTATATGTAATGTGTGGTTTCACTGGTTTGTATTGGGAGATAGTGTTGCATTTTGAGAGTTGTAATTACACAAGTAATTTGATTTGTTTTTTCTATTATTATTGGATAACTTTTGATTTTATACTTCCTCCGTCTACGATCGATCTTCGCACTTTAATTTTATTTTCGACTGTACACCAGCTTTGTGTTTCGTCTATTTATAGACATGGACACCATATTCATACCACATTATGTGAGACTCGAAAATCACTTCAGCATCCGATCAATAAATAAATTAAAAATCATGCCATAAAAATCGAAACACAAAGATCGTGGATAAAGAGAGTATTTGGAGTATATAATTGAAAATTAGAGAATATTATTTTTGAATATTTTATGTGATATTTTAAAGTACGAAAATGCCCTTCTAATTTGCATCAAATTCCCAAATTTCAAACATCGGAGGGAGGGAAAATCACATTTCGGAGCCCATCTGAATTCTCTCTCTCTCCCTCTCTCTCTCAAATCTGGAAATTCCGGGCTGCTGCTGCGACCTAAAATGGCGGAGAGCTTGAGCCCAACGTCGAAGCAAAGAGCTCCATTTTCCCCGATGAAGAGCCCGTTCGCAATCGGCTCCAACGACGACAAACTTGAACGGGCTCAGGCGCGGGCAGCACGCGCCGCCGCCATCCGTCGGAGGCAAACCGTCGTCTCCGCCTCCGTGTCGGCTGAAACCGACTCGTGTCTCGGGAAAGAACAGATCCTCGACTTGTTCCACAACTGCATCAAACTCGCCAGCGAAAATGTCGTCTCGTTGTGTTTTGAGTTAGAATTTTCTTCTATCTATTTTTGGGAAATTTTCTAACTATGAGTTATACCGGCGTGCAGAAAATTAACCAGAAGAATACGTGGGAGCTGAATTTGATAGATCATCTCTGCGAGATTATTAAGGTCGAAGAAGAAGATGACACCGAAACCAATTTCCAAAAGGTATACCTAACCCCCTTCTTTATTTACTCTTTTCATGTTAGCAGTAAGATGATAATCTTTATGCAAATGAGTCTAGTTCTGTTAAATTGATGTGTTAGAAGGTTCAATTTGCCTCACATTGCAATTGCAATGGCTTTATGAGCTGTATATATGGGGCAGCTCATTACAAAAGCATTCGATAATTGTCAGCAACGATATAGTATCGTTGAGCATTTTGAGCGCTGAAATGTTGTTTAATCAGGTGTTTTGGATTAAAACATCAGTTATGAATTTTGAAAATATGAATAGCCAGGTGTTTCTGTGGTTGGTAGAATGCATCTATTGCTGGTAGCTGTTGGACATCCATCTTCGATACTGTTTAGAAAGCATTACTTACTTAGCTTTCCCAGAAGCGTGAACGTTTTGCCTGTGGCCGTTCTTTTAATATTGTTGCATTGACAAGTAACTGAAAATGTCCCTGTAAATTGCCTTACTGTAGGCAAGTTGTACCCTTGAAGCTGGGGTTAAGATATACTCCATGAGAGTGGATTCTGTGCATTCTGAGGCGTATAAAGTTCTTGGAGGAATCAATCGGGTTGGGCAAGAAGATGAACAAGGTCAGTTGCCACTTACCTTTAGGGTTGGTTTGTTACTTGAGTATAAGTTCTTCTCTTACTGTTAAAGTGCGTGCTGACAATATCTTACACGCTTGTTCCTTACCGATCTTCTTTCATTTAGTCACCAAGTTATAATCGTATCTTAGACTGTCTCTAGAATGAATGATTCTAATTGAATTGGGGTGCGAAATGGGATGTTACATACAACTTCTGCTTTTCCTTCTACTCTTTCATATTCCTAAAGTTATGCTCACAGATCATGCTGTTGAGGATGGCAATGCCAATTCTGGACCAGGGGAAAATGATGAGAAGAAAGAGCAAGGGAAAAAGGTTAGTTGTCTGCACTGTATTTTATACTCTAGGAAGGATACTCCTGTTTTCTCTCTAAACCCGTTAAAGAAATGTATTCACAATGTCTTTGAAAGATTTTAATGAAAAAAATTCTTGCTGCATCCTTATCTGCTCATCCAAAATGAAATTTTGTTAAACTTCGAAGATCATCCAGTAGAGGTGTATTAAAGAAAAATAAATTTAATATACTACTGACAAGAGGTGGACTATAATTTCAGGATGCGAAAAAAAGAAATACGAAATGTTTATCAGTTGACTAGATACATTGTAATTTTAGTAACATGTACACTTGGTATCTATCTATGCAGTTGTCACCTTTGTCGACACTGGAGCCATCTTTTGCTGCCATAAATGTAAAGAAATTTGATGGTAAGTTGAACCTAGCGGTTTCTGACAAATTATCAACTCTGGTTGTATCTTTCTCTCGAACACGCATATATTAGAATCCTGCCTGAACGGTACAACATATGTATTCCGCATTTGTTAGTCTGCCTGTTTCTTAACTTTCATTTTCTTGTTTTAGCTGCTTTTGTGGTAGATCCTCTCTACCATCAAACATCTGCACAGTTTGATGAAGGTGGAGCAAAGGGCCTGTTGCTGAACAATCTTGGAGTTTATGGTAACTGCCAGGTCCTTTTTGATTCTTCGGAAGTACCTGGAAAGTGTTCATCTCTGTCAGCACAAGATGAGGGTGCTGATATAATTGATCTGTCTTTTGCTAGTGGTAGGTAATGCTGCAGTCTGGATTTTCTTGCAAGGATTTCACCTTTTTTCTTTGGTTTCGACTCTATGCTTGGTAATTTCGTTATTCTAATTTTGTTCAGAGTGCATCGAGCATATGGTGTCGCGTATGCTTAACAGTTCTGAAATATCTCCCAGCCTTAGGGCTATAGTAAATCAGTTGGACTCAGATGATCGAAGACAATCCGAGTCGTTTTCTTCTGGGCAAGTTAATGAAAGCCCTGAAAGGGATGATGATGTATCTGCTGATACATTTGGGGATCATGGAGCTTGGGATTTTGATCAAGATGATCAAGAATGTGTCGTAGATGACAATAGTCATAGTCAGGATATGATGTTCCCAAGTCAGCATGAAGTTCCTTATGTGGTAGATATTTTCATTGATTCAAACCTCCTACCCGATTTTTCCATGTACCAACTTGTCTGAATGATAAATATGCGAACTTCTGGTAAATGTTTGCAGGATGACGAACAGTCTAATGTTTATGACCCTGATGACGATGAAAGGTCTGAGGAAGTTGATAGCTATCTGTTCTTAAGTTTGGGGTTTTCAACCAAGCAAAATGCTTGGGCAGGTCCCAATCATTGGAAATTCCGGAAAACGAAAGGTCAGATATAATAGGCTTCGCCATGATTTCTTCATCTTTCCTTTTGGCGTCTTTTGTTTACGTTGAAACTAAGCAAAGTTCTTCTGCAGAACCCGAGGCTCCAGCTGAGGAAAATGGATCACCAAAGACCAAGAAAACAAAAAGCAAGAAAGCCGATTTGGATATTGATTTTTCAAATGCTATTGACATTGATCTCTCGGATATCCTTGCTCGTCCAAAGAATCCCAAATCCTTATTGCTTCCAGCAAGTAGAGCACCTTGCAACACCAGGCTTCCTGAAGATTGCCACTACCAGCCAGAGGATCTTGTGAAGCTTTTCTTGTTACCTCATGTATTGGTAAAGTTGAAACCTTTCATACAGCATGCTTACCTTTGAATTGCTTTTATTTATCTTGGCTTCTTGCCCTTCAACCAAACGTACTTCGACTTGGTTTACAAGGTTGAGAAGTTAGAGAGTCATTAATTTGTTGTATTTTTGTTGCAGTGCCTCGGAAAGACTAGAAGGAAGAAAACTGGTAAGTTTTACTCTTAAGCTATGGATCCTCACCCTCTCTACTCGTTCATTTCTTGTCACATGCTGAGGTAGCGAGTTGCTAATATTGTGGTCAGATGACGAAAATCAACCAAGAGATGGATATGAAGCAACAGCATCTTGGGAAGATGGAGATAATTTTGGTGGCGGTTTTGATGACGGAGATGCTTATAGTGATGTCGAGGACCCCATCACTCTTGTTTCTCAACCTAGACAGGTTTGTTGGTCTATTATATGCATCTCCCTCTCTCTCCCTCTCTCTCCCTCTCTCTCTCTCTATCTCTCTCTCTCTCATAAATTGTTTAAACACAGGTAAGCAAGATCGAGGTTCAGTATGATAAGACATCGAAGCAAGTTGATGTCCACGTACTAAAGGAAACTCTCTGGGGCCATATACAGCAACTGAATCAAAACACAGTCGAGGTAAAAAAACTGGGGTTTGTTCGGGAGTTATTCCACCAACAGTTGCAATAACACAAACTTCTCCGTAAAACGTACATTTTCAGGAAGACGACGCACTCGAAGAGTCTATATCCTTCAAGCAAATCTTGGCTAACTTTCCAGACAACTGCAAAGCAGCAGCATCTATCAATGAAATCTCTACTCATTTGTGCTTCATATGCCTGTTACACTTAGCAAACGAGCACGGGCTGCAGATCCTTGGCTGCCCCAGTCTAGACGACCTAAGCATACGCCTCAAACCTCAGAATGACAAAGCTTGAGGTACTCGAAGCTCCAACTTCGTTAATGTTGTTAAATGTGCTCGTTATGTAGAGTTTTAACCGTAGGATATTCGCGTAGTCTGAAAGTAGACGATCGATGTGCTCGTAGCTTTTGAAATGTTGTATTAATGTCCATTGAAGATGAAGAACCGATGAGAAGCAAGAGTGTTTGCCTCTTACGTTGATCTATCTTAGATTATTTATTGTCTGTGTGTTTTCTCTATTTTTCCTGTAATTAAATATTTTATTTTAGTTTCAAATTTTATTTCCAATTTTTTTGATTTTTTTTAAAGAAAATACAACAATATAATACTCCCATAACGGAAATTAATTAAATAAATAAATGGAACTACGATAAATAAATTTTACAATCATAATAATCAAAAAAAAAAAAAAAAAAAAAAGTTCAAATTAACAGAATGCATATCTAGGGATGTAAGATTCGATGATTCGATCGCGTCACGTGTTAAAAATATTTTCGATTGTACAATAAAAGATATCGATAAATCCTTCCATGCATATCCTAAACTTACGAAATACTAGTATACATGTACATTATTATTATTATTATTATTATTATTATTATAGACAAATCCTGATTAGAGTCGAGTTCGAATTTATATTGATTTATATAAATACGAAAGCAATCAAAATATTAGGCCAAAAGCAAATAACCTCAAATCACCTGCAGTTTCGCCATGGATCCAACCTTTGATCGAGCGCGGCGATACGTTTCTGAAGTTCAGGCCATGATCGCCGGCCAAACCTACGAGGAATTCAAGCATGCCCTCACGGAATACCGCCGCATGAAGGTGGATTCCTCGTTCGTCATCTCCACCGTGCAGAGGCTGTTCCGGGAACAGTACCCGCAACTACTCGAAGGTTTCAAGGCCTTCATGCCGAGCGACGCCGCCGTGGAGGAGGAGGCGGAGGATCCTCGGAAGAGGTCGAGCGTCGATTTCCTGAACCGCGTCAAGGCGCGGCTCGGGGTCCGGGCCTACTTGAAGCTCCTGGAGCGCATGCAGGAACGCGCGCGCGAGGAGATCGGCGGCGCCGACCTGTTCGACGAGGTAGTCGGGTTGTTACGGGGGGACGACGACCTAGTCGCGGAATTCACGAGTTTTTTACCCGAATCGTTCCAGGGGGAGAGATTTAGGAAGAGGAAGCTGGCGGATCGGGACGGAGACGGCGGCGATTCGGAGCAGTGGAAGAGAGGGGCGAAGGATAGGGTTTCCGATCGCCCGGCGGCACGGCGGCTGATGACGGGGGAGCAGAAGAAGGAGGCGAAGGATAGGGTTTCCGATTCCGACAGCCCGCAGCAGAAGGAGGCGAAGGATAGGGTTTCAGATTCCGACAGCCCGGCGGCGCGGCGCACGTCGCAGCGGCTGATGATGGAGGAGCAGAAGGAAGCGATTAAAGTCGCCGAAAGGGACTTCCGCATGGAGGATGAGCTGTGCGCCGTCGAGGTGAGGGATTCGAGTCTGGAAAACTGCATAGAACGCGCAATGCTCCTCTCCGATCGCCTCTCCCGCGGCCTCCTCTCTCCGGCCGACGTCCGCCTCGAACCGCACTTCACGCCGCTCACCTTGGCTTGCATCAAAACCTTCCACCCGAAGTTTCTAGAAGATGCTAATCTGGATCTGGTTCGCGCATTGCCCAAGCTAATCGCGGTTTTGAACAACAAGAAGAAGGCATCGGAAATTGCGAGGCTCAAGATCATTCAAAAATGGAGATTACTCAGAAATCCAGATTCTTAGCTTAATTTTTTTTGTTCTTCCATTAGAGTTAGAGATGGTTAAATATTTCTACTGTTTGTTTGTAGATTCATCGTTATTTAGATTTCTGCATATACAAGATGAATCGATTTCACATTCTACCTTTCTCTTGTTGTTTGCTTTTTTACATACATGTCGAGAACAGTAGTGCACGATTATCACGAATGGGGAACGGGGGAAGTAATGTAGGGGGAAGTAATGTAGAAGACATGAAATCAAGCAATACAAAAAAATTGGATCTAATACATTAATCACAAAAATAGTGATGGATGAAAATTTGTTGTTAAATTACAAAATGAAGACATATTTCTGCATCGGTAGAGGCGTAGAAATCACATAAAATTTGATCTTTAGTTTCAGCATATCCTTATCATACACCCCTCTTATAGCTGAAAACACACTCCAACCTCAAGCAAAACAAATCGAAACGAAAAAAAAAAAAAGTACGAAAAAAGAAAACTCCTCGTCGTGCGTTTATTTCCTGCATCTCTCGTTCTCAGCTTCCTATGGCTGTTCTTGAATCAGTGGAGGTAGCTAGGGCGACAGAGGAAGGGAATATGGAAACGAGCACGGCCTCGGTTCTGAGGGGTTTGGCAGCTGCTATGTCCTCTAACTGTTTCCAGTTTGATACTCGTCTCTCTGCCATTTCCTTTGCCTTGGCTTCGTCTTCTCTGAATTTGGCCAGGCACTGATCGAAGAACGATGGATCAGCATCCATGAATACCTTGCGCACGTTCAGCGTTAGGCTCTGGACTGCGTGGTTCCAGTGACTGCGGGCGCTCCTCTCTAAGTATGGGAGTATGATGGGGAGTATCACGTCTTGATTCATAATAATCAAAGTTCTTATGTGGTCGTTATTCCACAAGAAGAGAGCACGTTCGGCTACCTGTAAACAAAGATAAGATTAGACGGAACGCACCCTTTGCTATAACATCTAACATATGCATTCGATCATAACCATACAAAACCTAACAAAATTCACTCAATAAGAACCAAACCGATTGATTTAGAGGGGCTTTAGTTATAATTCACTATCGAGAATAATTTCTACTGATTTTCCTGAATCGCTTATACGGATTAATCCTATCCTATTAGCACAATATCTATTGTTACTAGCAAAGCTTGAAACTCTGCGCACGTTTCTCTTCTCAAGGGGTCTGAGGAAGGATGGAGAGAACTAATTGCATAGTATCCGATTTGGCCAGACGAAATGACCAGCCGTAAGAAAAGAAACATATAAATATCTTGGACCTGCATGGATAAGCATCTTAAGGAGGATATAGTACGATGCATGTTTTTGGATAAGCCATGATAATATTGATCGAACGTAGATATCTACTGAGCAAGTCGAAATTCATGATAATAATATTGATCGAACGTAGATATCTGCCGAGCCTAAATCCCAATTCCAGAAGAACAAAGATGCAGTTGAAGGAAGCAACTTAGCATAAGTTCTCAATCGAACCTCACTCTAAGCTTGCATTTCTCTCTAACAAAACGAATTCGAAACAAAATTACCAATGCGTATCAGCGTATGCAATCAAAACTTCCAAAATTCAAGGCTATGTGTATGTATATGTATTTCCCCAGAATCCTACTCTTATATACGTCTATGCGACTCCACTATCGAAAAACTAACCAAATCGGGAGGCAACAAGATTGAACTCGAGCATTACCTGAAAGTGCGAGCTATTGATGCAGCGGCCTATCTGATGGAACAAAGGGACCATGCAACGCATGAACTCCGGAGCTTGTGTTGTTTCGAGAACCTCCTCCATCTCACTAATAAACATAACCTCCTTCGAGCTATTGGTCACGGGCCAGTACTTGAGAAGGCCGCGGATAACTGCATCAGCTAGCATCACATCTTTCTCCACGAACTGAGTTATACAATACGATAGCTGCTGATGATATGCACACATTTGCTTCGGTTTGTGAAGCGGGATCAAAACACGCATAAGAAAAAGCTTATGCTCTTCCTTCAAAGGTAGAGCGAAACCGTTGATAATACTCCCCAATATCTCCAGCAATTCTGCGATTCCGTTATGCTTCTCTGCCTCGAAAATGAAATGATAGAATATGTTGTTGATAGCTTTCCTAATAAACGGCCTATGCACCATAAACTTCCCGTATATACGATGTAGGATTGTCTTCAAGTACTCCCTCTCCCTCTGATCCTCAGAATCAAACAAATCGAGCAATCTCATCACGAACGAATGATCAATGTATCTCTTGGCGAGCTTAGCATCAGTCTCCGAAGAGGAGATGAACCTCAAGAAGAACTCGTACACGATCTGGAGATGCGGCCAAGCAGGCTCCACGACCGGCTCATCATCCTCGGGGTCATACACCTCCCCCACGAGCTTACTGTCCGGATTCGAAGAAGGCAATGCTCGAAACAGATTGGCCACGAGCATTTTCGCGATTTCGTTCATCACAACCTCGCTGAACTTCGTATTCGCCAGAGACAAGTACTCTACCAGCTCCAGAAGAATCCTCCTCTTGGCATCCTTCTCGCTCACGTGCAGCGTCGGGTCGGTGAAATCGAACACCACGGAGCACAGAATCAACTTCCTAACGATCAGATTCTGCCTCTCCGAGCTCGGCACCTCGCGCAGGCTCGGCAATTGCTCGCAAGCAGCCACGTAGCTCGACAATGTGGGCCCCACATGGCCTTCCTCCTCCGCCGCGGGGGCAGGAGTCCCATTGCTAGAAGGCCGTGGAGGACCCAGATTTACCGGATTCGGATTCAAATTCAAATCGAGAGGCGAGGCGTCGTTGCTCTTCGAATTCGAATCGTACTGCGACAGCTTCGACGATTGCTTCTTCGGGATTTTACCGAAGAATTGTTTAATCATATCTCTACCGAAACTCAGCCCAAAAACTACGCCGAACAAAGAATCGATCTACAGAAAGGCAACCTCAACGGCGAATCCATCACATTCCGGCGAGCATTCAGAAAATCCATCGTGCTCAAAGACGAAATGCGTCGAATCGATAAAGCCCGTACCTTTGCATCGATCACTGTATCTCTATCAGAACCGAGAACCGATCAAAAAACATCAATGTCGAATACATATCTCTCACAAATGGCGATTGATTTGGGCGAGAACCCTAATGGGAGAGGAAAGTGAGAGAATTTTTGGGTTTCCAAAATGGATTTGAAAACCCTAATTTTGAGAAGAGGGGAAGTTGGAAGGGGCTGTTTGGTTGAGGGCGCTCACGGGAATTTTGTCAAATCGGGAAATATTAAAATTATACTACCTCCGTCCCGCCAAAGATGTTACATTTCTTTTTGTCAATTTCTGGCACGTTTTTCCACGCTTCTTGATGATGCGTTTTAAAATAGATTTTTGAAGAATTTTTTCTTTTACGGGATACTATGATAGTTGTATTATCCCGCAAAAGAAAAAATTCTTCAAAAATATATTTTAAAACACTTCATCAAGAAGCGTGGAAAAACGTGCTAAAAATTGACAAAAAGAAATGTAACGTCTTTGGCAGGACGGAGAGAGTATTGTATTTTATGCTAGATTTCATCACCTTTTTTTTTTTTTTTAATAGAAAAGGGGAAATTCATATATTATAAAATAAATACGAAATGATTAATTATAGAATTAAATTTTGACTTGTTCAGTATTTCGACTTTATATCATTTTCTTGTTAAAAAATAGTGTTTAAACGTCCCTATTTTATCACAAGAAAAGTTGCATACCATATAAAGCAAGAAAATATCCAACAAAATCCCAATTTTAAATTAATAATTCCATTTTCTGTCACGATTATTTAATTCAGAAGAATACAGTGAGAAATGAAGATTTCAACTTAGCATTAAATGTGTTTAGCTCAATCACAAGAAACCCCTGAAGCTTTATAAAGTCAATTATCTCTCTCATGCATTTCCATCTCATCCTACAACAAACACGTCATCTAGGATGAGACGGAAGGAGTAATAAGTTAATATAGAAGCACAAGTGGCTGAAAAACAGCAAGATTTGCATGAATCAACGACCAAATCCAAATTAACTCGAGCAATTCTGCAAATCTATATTCGAAATCTAAAATCTGCAGCCAAGTTTAACATAGCAAGATAGTCATCAAACTCTTGAGATGTCTCAGCTCAGATTTATAGCGTCCCTACCCGAGAGAACGAGAAAGAAACACGAAGAATACAATAATAACCCAGCAAAACAAGAGGAAGGGGCGGACGGTGAAGTCTAGTGAGTGCAGAAGTGGTTCTAATGAAAAGAGTACAACCTCCTGATGCATCAGAACAAATCCGTTACCACGTTCGGACAGTTGAACGACCTAATGCAATTGAGACGCGATCTGTTGAGTGTGGTCAGTTAAGCTGCTAGAATGGATGCATCTGTAACATTATCAAGAGCATGTTGGGGGAAAATATAACTAAGATGCATTGTGCACATAATACTTAAACTTTTCGTATTTAACTGGCCCAGTTCAAGTACTGTCATACTAGCAAGTATCTGAGGTTCGAAAACGGGCAAGCTTTCCAATCATGCTAGAACTTCTTCAATGTAAAAGCTCAATACTAAAACGAAGAACCTTTCTCACTATCCCTCACAATTTCTCAACTATTAGTTGAGCATAGTACCTTACTAGTCACTAGTCTACTACCTCCCATGCTTTACGATAGCGTCCTGCAGCAAGTGAAAAAATATCTTGTTATCATAAAAATAAGTTTAAAGGCTATAATAATAACTTCCAACGCACTCTAATTCAAAATGGAGAAGCGTCTCATACCTTTCCCCTCGTCAGCAGTATAAAGTGGGAAAGAGTTCAATGATCTTTTGGCATCGTATCTGATGAACAACCGGGGCATGAGAAATGTTCCAGTTTCTTCGCTTCTTCAATTGCCATGCCCATACAAGACGGATGGAACCTTTCAAAAGAAGACTCGTTAAAATGAACCCCATTCGAGTAAACATTGTCATCAGTCAATTTGATACAAAAAGGCAAAAACACACATCACCGTTACATGCACTGACCAAATTTCTCTCTGAATGTAACGTCATCGCTCAAGAGCAAAATTTCAAGCCACTTATAGCCCGTCTCATATAGTTAGGAAGTGAAAATAGCAAAAGTGAGAAATTCAACACACTGTCCTTCATAATCTACATCTATCATCTTCGAGTTCTGGTTTTTTGGCATCTCTGAATTCAACGAACTTCAAAAATCCAGATTTTTGCCAAATGAGTTTTCTCTTCTACTACCCACCTCTTAAATCTTTACAAGTATACTTGTATGGAAAAAATCATCTATATATGATTGAAAATAAAACAAAAATACAACTTATTAATCATAATTTTCTACACCGAGTGTTGGAATTTAATCAAAGGTACTTTAGAACTAATTAGCAGTGAAACCGTTGTTAGCCAAAGATCGACACATGAAATGCTTCATTTGTACATTTAACAATAAAAGTGTCGTACCAGTCCTTGCATCCCTCACACTGTATCATGAGATCATCGGGGTTATAAGGCATCTCACATTTGCAATACCTACAAAAATAACACAACCATAAGCTTACTTGAAATTAGATTTATTTATAAAAACAAAAAACAAAACAAAACTATATTTTCTATATTCAATCTCTGAATACCCAAAAAGTTGATACTCACACAGCCACACGGTCAGGCGTGATTTCTCCGGTCGCAGCCTTGTATTCAAACCTACAAAAGTAATCCTCCGCACCAACATTCTTTAGCTTCCTGTAGTTCTTAAAACTATGCACAATGCACTTGCCTTCTATCGTGTGGGCGCTCTGCACGTCAAAGTGGTCGGACAAGAAAAGCTCCTTTGCTCCATGGAATTGCCTCCGACCCATGATAGATTCCTCAGGGCGGTAATACCACCTCACCCGGACTTTCACATTGTTCTTGTGGTCAGCTTCGATATTCTCAACTTTAGCCACGTATGGAGCCTTGTCGGAACCAGAGGGTCTCATCATAACACAATCTCCAGCTACACGAAAACACCCACATTCTTCAGTCCAACCAAACTCCAAACATCAATCTCAAGATACATTTACCATGGTATCATCACGATACTAAACATTCACAAATGAAAACTTTTTTGCAGGAAATATGAGTACAGCAGATTAACAATGAGCTGAAATAGACAAACCAGACGGTAGAAAGCTTCACAATTCAAACAACACGCGGTGGCCGGACAAGCGCCGGCGTACACAGCACACAATGCGATCTAACTAAGTAGGCAAGAAACACATCCAACCATAGCAACATCATCGAGTTCATCCCCAGAAAATTACACAAAAGAACTGAAAAGTGGAATAGCACTAACAACAAGCTGAATCAACTATCAACCAACTCCCACATTCAAATCAAACTTCCACATTCTGGAAGGAAAAAAAACACATAGAAAACAGCAAAGTTAAGCCATAAAAACACAGTCTTGATCAACAGCAACGCAAGAAGAACAGGACAGTATTAACATTGAGACAAAAAGTCCCATGAAAGAAAAAATAACCAAAAAAAGACACAAAAAAAGAAAAGAATATACGTCTGACAATTTTGTTGGTGCCCTTAATATTGTAAGAATCAAGGTCCCTTTTTGCAGGCTTGATCTTCGCCATCCCTTCTTCTTCCACACTTATCTTGAAATTTCGAAACAGATTAGGGAACACAGAAGAGAAATTTTCCTCAGAGTTGCAGGTGAAGCAGGAGAAGAAAAGCCCTAAGAGGGAGAGAAGAGAACAGTGGTTGTAGCTCATCGACGTTCCGTTCCGTTCCGTTCCATACCATTTCTTTTTGCTTTATTTTCTCAAATTAAAAGTTCTTTTTGGATTTTTTTTAAAAATAATTAACAGAAAATAAAAAGGCCGGTTTGTATGTTATACGAAGCTCTTTTATAATATTAAAGCTTTTGACCAACGCTAACGTTCTATATATTCAAATTCTACTGAAAAATAGAGAATTGAAAATTGAAACTGCAAATGGGAGTATTACAATTCTCATTAGAAATTCGAGCTCTTAGATTAAATTTTGCTTGGCTCCAAAAATCTAAAGTGCTGACAATTTGCAAGATTAGATTATAATGTACTGTTGACAAAGGTTGGTGGTCCAATCCAATTCGATGAAAGAAATGCTCAGATCGAGGAAATCTTGTACTCTCTTCGTTTCGTTCTACTTAATACGTTTCTCGAATACATATAAGTATAAACTAGTACTCGCCCACGCGCGATGCGCGACTCCGTAAGTTACGAATATTTAATAAGAGCAGCTAAACGGAACGTAAACATAACACACTAAGAGCAGACAAATATAATGTTAGTGCACTACAACAACACAATATGTTATACATTTGGAAAAACTTCCTTATATACAACATTTGTCGTCCCGGCTGATGCGTCAACGTCAATTACTAAATCAAAAAAACTAAACCCTTAAAAAAAAAATGAATCCTAAAAAAAACTGAACCCTAAAAAAAGAGACTATTTTGCAAATGTGAATAAGAAAAGAAAGAAAAAAAAAAAAACATAAAGTCATGTATTGATTTAAGTGAAAACTGTAAATTACAGTTTGTTTATGAAAATTACAGGAAAGAAAACTGGAATAAATATGAGAGAATTTAACACGTGACATTAAATAAAATAAAAGTAAATTATAAATATTTGTTAAAATACAAAATCAAAATATCAAATAATAGAAAATGAGATGAGAAGAATTTTTTTTTATTCAAAGTATAGCAATATTGATGTTTATTTGTAGAGAATTGAAAATCATAATTTATGGTATAATTTTTAATTTTTTTAAATAAATATTTATCTCCATTATTTTAAAAATAAGATTTATTTTGATGTAATTATTTCCACCTATAAATATTTGCCAAGTGGCAAGGAGGAAAGAGAAGAGGGGAGAGAGATAAGAAAATATGACGGATGATTTTTTGTATTCACACTGGGCCATAGTTTTTAGTTTTAGACCACTAAATTATTGTTTTTAGGTTTAGACCCCTGAAATTTTCATTTATTACAAAATTGACCCCGCAATCAATTGAAAATTGATAACTGCCAAAATTGTAATATTTATATATATATATAGATTAATATAAATTTAAAGGAGTTTAATTTAATTCAATTCCAGCCCAGGGTTTGTTCGGCCCAACTCCTGGCCCGTCTACTACTTCATCCCAGGAACCCGTAACCCGACCCGTAGAGAAATCTTTTCTCACTTCTGTCGCGTCGAACCCTAGCCGGCTAGCCCCGTCTCTCTCTCTCTCTCTCTCGTCGAACCCTAGCCCTCCCCTCTTTCTCTCGCGACTTTTCTCTCGGCTGCGCCGTCGGCGCTTCTCATTGCCGGCGACGGACGCCGCCGCTCCTCTCCTTCTCATAACCTCGCAACTTCACTCTATTTCTATTCGCACACGCACTCGAAGAGGCTACGAATCCCCGACTCTCGCTTTCCCCGACCGACTTTCAGAGCGTCGTCGACGGATCGCGGTTCCACCAAGTCGTCACCGGAGCGGGTAACCGCCCTCTCACTCTCTGTCTCATTTTCCTTCCCAACTACAATCAAACCCTAGCCCCGAGACTCTCGTCTCTCTGCCCGCCGTTCACCTTAGCATCGGTGGCTCGTGTTACTGGCTACTTCTCCGCCGGAATCAGCGCCGTCGCCTCCGTCTGAGTCCGTCCCCCCAAACAGCCAGTGTCGCCGCGGCACCGGAGGTCTCCACCACTCAAACCCCATCTCTTTTTCCAATCTTAACTCTCTGTCTCTCTTGCTCGCAGGTCCTGGAAGCCGGCGATGAGAAAGCCGGCGCAGCCTCTGCCGACGAGGCCATCGTCGTTGCCTCCGAACCATTCCGCTGCTGCAGAGTGTCCCTCCTTATAATCAGACACTTCTCACCCTTTGTTCCCTGAGATATGCTCTTCCTTTCCCTCGTTTTAATTCTATATGATCTGTGTTCTATATTGCATGTACTGATTTGTATACTCAGTGGGGTTTGTAGTTTGTTTATGTGTTTTTGATTTAGCAATGATATCATACCATGTGAAGTTAATTTAGATTTGGAAACTCTCTTTAGGGTGCTGTCATAACATGATGTCTAGTGTGCATTTGATTTAACGACTGATTTTATTTAAACCCATTAAGGGCTCTAGCTTTAGATTGTTCAGATAATTTTGGGGTTATTTGTTTGTATAGAGCAAGCTAAAAATCTGGTGATGAGATGAAGAGCATGCTTATTAACTAAAAAGGTTATTAGTTAGCTTGCTTCTTTATTCTTTAACAAATTGCTGAACGTGTTAGGATTAGATTGCTTATCGGTTCGGTGAGTGATGGCTGAAGTTTGAGGATAGAGGAATGGAAGTGGCCGAAGTTTGGCTCCTTTCTCTTCTCCTGAGTTGTTGCAGCTTCTCTCCTTTATTCTAGCTCTTTTGTTGTTCTACTTATGTTTTCTCTTTATGTGTATTGCTTGAATAAGGGTGTGAGATAAAAAAAAATTGGGCTGTCTTGGGGTTGTGTAGGTACATATATTATGGTGTCTAGGCCTTGGGGTTAGGGGGGTTAGGCTGCCATAGAGTTTGCTTTATTGTATTTTATTAATAGTTGGCTTACGCTTTTGCTCTAACAGATTCTGCAGTTGCCACCCTTTTCATGTTCCTTTTCATCTTTAGATTCTCTGCAAATTCACCTTTTGTTCTTACAGCTCGATTCTCATATGTTGAGAAGGCTGTTGATCTTCTTTCTTTACTCATTCTTAAGAGGATTTGCAATCTCTTTCTTTGTCTTATAGTTCTGCAATTTAGATTGTATCGCATCCTAGTTTTATATGTGTTTTACATAATAATCCTAGGTGTTTTACCATTTTTTCCCCCATCCTAGTTTACTCTTGTGGTGCCTTCTATAACTACCTCGTTTTATTGTGAATTACTTGAATGATTAAGATCATTTTTTTTTCCCATACTAGTTTACTCTTGTGGTGACTTATGCTTATCTATATTCTAAATCTCTCCTAATTCTAAGGTATTGCAAGAAAAAAATATGTTGACCCTTATCCGTGATTCGTGCCTCAGGTTGTGTAAAGTTATGACGAATGTTTGTCTCTAAATGCTGTGTTGGTTTATTTTGTCTTGATGTGCTTTTTTGTTGCTCCTGCTTTACTACTATAACTGTATGTCCTAGAGATGTTTGGATGCTGCATTGGAGTGTGAAATCATTCTTGTGATTTAACCAGTTTGATTTTCTGTTATTTTTTTTAAAAATCTTCACCTTCTGCTCATTTTGGGCCTGAATTATGACCTGCATCTGAAGTTTAGAGCCTGCTGATGATACTGGTTAGTGCTCTCTTTATTGTTTCTGAATTATTTCAACTGGCATCTATCATGATTCACTTCCATTGAGCTTTGGATAGTATTGTTGTTTCTGGCACTTAAACCGCTTCTTGAAGTTTGTTGATTTGAAAATGAATACTTGATTTTCTTCTCTTTTATGTTCATCTCCTTCCCCTCTTTTTGGGTTGGGTGTGAGGGTCTCATGTCTCGAACATTGGTTGATTCCGAATGTTTTTGTATGGTTGAGTATATGCTGATGACGGGTGAGTGCTTTCTATGTTGCTTATCTTTTTGGATTTGTTTATACCGTTATCATGAAGTCATCTTCTTTGAGCTTTGGATTGTATTTGAACTTATTGTGGTGAAATTGAAAATTAAGAAACTACACATTTAGGCATAATTTATCAATTTTGATCTGGTTTTTTTACCTTGTCGATCAATAGGAAATTCTGATTCTTGTAGGCCTTCATGCACTATACTAATGAATGGCCATGTGCGCGAAACTTATCATATTCTTATTTGGTAGTTTGTATGGGAGCCTGTTGTGTTGTCGAGGGCTTATAATTCCGTTGGTGTGGTGGACTACTGAATGTCCGTGATTTGCATATTGCTGAACATCCAATGACGTGTGATATGAAGATTCAACAAACTAAATCAATCATGAATTTGTTTGGGCTAATTTTTTTTAAAAATGTGTTTTCTGGCCGAAAAACAAAATAATTTTGTACAACCTTTGCTGGAAAAGATCGTAGAAGTCCCGGATATTACTGAAAATAGAGCCCAACAAAAAATCAGCTAATGTAAAAATGTTCGTTACAACAAAAAACCCGATAAGAAAACTGAAATGGGCCTAATTTTACCGTAAGACCAAAGTAAATGGGCCTAATATTATCGTCGACACAGTAGAAATGGGCCTAATATTGTAGTCAGTCCAATGGAGGTAGCCTAGTTTTACCGCCGGCCCAGTAAGAAATGGGCCAAAATGTATAGTCGGCCCAATTTTAGTGTTGGGCTTTTGCTATTGGGCCGAACTCTGTTCTACTGGACTGGTATTTTCGCGCCAAGGCCCACAAGTTTCTAAATGGGCCTGATGTTGGGCCGAAATCTGTTCTACTGGACTGATATTTTCGCGCCAAGGCCCATAAGTTTCAAAATGGGCCTTATGTTGGGCCGAAATTGTTCTACTGGACTGGTTTTTTCGCGCCAAGGCCCATAAGTTTCTAAGTGGGCCTATTGTTGGGCCGGAATCTGTTCAACTGGACTGGTATTTTCGCGACAAGGCCCAAAAGTTTGTAAATGGGCCTGTCGTTGGGCCAAACTCTGTTCTACTGGACTAATCTTTTCGCGCCAAGGCCCATAATTTTGCAAGTGGGCCTGTTTTAGGGCCGAACTCTGTTTTACTGGACTTTTAAAGCCCCTTATTTTTTTAGTGGGCCTTTGCTATCTTTAATTAGGCAATCGGCGTTGGAACGAATTATTCCTTAGTTGGCATTAGCTTTCGTAGTTGGGACAAAATCCTTAAATACACTTAACTATCATCGTCTGTTAGAGCAATCGTCATTCTGCTGTAGGTTTTAAGCTATCCGAATTGTGCCAACGTTTCCATATATTTTTGTTTTCGTACAATACTAAGTTTCAGAAAATACGACCCTGAGGCCTTTATTTCATATTACAATTGATTTTCTGAAAATTTTCAAATGGCGCAAAAGCGAAAGATAAATAGAATAACGATTATTCTGAGTTCCCGAATTTTACAAGAAAGAATACCGAAAAAAGATGCTTATAAAATTTAAAACAATTTATAAAAAAAAAGTCACAAAATAACCGCAAATTACGTGTGATATCGCTACATAGAATCGACAAAAGATATATCACTACAAAAATTGTCTTCAAGCCAAATTTCAGTTTTGATCAAATCCAAACCTTTCAAGGCCCGAGTAACATCAAGAGATATGATACAAAACATATGGAATTTAACAAGTTGAAAATGTTTCTGCAGAATGATGCATGAGATTGGGATGTTTATTCACTAAATTTCATTTTTATAATCATCAATTCAAGAAGTGGCTCAATGGATAATGAATGATGGATGTCAATTGAAATAATTCAAAAACAATGATAAGCAATAATGAGAGTGTTAACCAGTATCATCAGCAGACTCTTCTAAGCAACAGATGCATGTCATAATTGAGTTCCGAAATAAGCAGAAGACGAAGATTTTAAAAAAATAAAATATAGATTGGTTAAATCACAAGAATGATTTTCATACAATGCATTATCCAAACATCTACTGGACATACATTTGTAGTAGTAAAGCAGAAGCAACAGATAAGCGTATCAAGCAAAATAAACCAACAAAGCATTCAGAAACGAACATTTACACATGCTGCTGCAAGAATCACAGATAAGGGTTAATACAGTTTTTCTAGTAGACAATACCTTAGATTGGGAGACATTTTGAATACCTATAAGCATAAGTCAAATTTACTCTTCTTGAATTGTAAGTTATTTAAATATGGATTATCCAGGCCAAGGCAGATGATATTAATAATTCAAGTAATACACAATCAAACAAGTTAGTTATAGAAGGCACCACAAGAGTTAACCAAGAAGGCTTCTCCAAAAAATATAGGTAAAACACCTTGGATTATTATTTAAAACAAGTACAAAGCATATGGTAACAGGACATGAACATGAAAAGTATAGCAATTTTCGAAACAAAATCCCATCAGAAGCACACTTGAGAAGCACATCATCACACATATATGTATATATATTGGTGGTTTCCTCATCTCTTGCACAGGAAAGAACGCATCGGTAAGAAATATAGAGTCAAAGTAAACTTCAAACAAACAATGAATCCCAAAACTTTTTTGCTAGTCATCATTAAGAAGTGATAGAAACAAAAAAAACATTCTGTTTTAGGAACTCCCCAGGATCATCTTTAAAATCTTAAAGTATGTATTAACTCCCAGAAATAAGACACGTAGATGATTTAATAATGAGACCAATATGCTCAGATATCCTTAAGATTCCGACCAATGTTAGAAGCAGATTACTCGCAAATTCATATGAATAGATTCAAAACTAAGCCTATACACTAGAATGCAGAAAGAATACATACACGATGGCACATGCTTTTATGGCCCACTCCAACTAACTACTTGAGAATGAACAGCTCTTCCATGCAAGCCATATACTCGTATTGGAAGAGAACAAGAACACTAAGATTAGCAAAAACTTGCAAAAAATCACATAGGTCAGCCTGGATGTCAATAACATAATGACACCACTAGTATTACAACACGGTCGATAACTAAAACACATGCTCTCATAAACCTAAACATGAAAATTGAGCATTAAGAACAGACGGTAAATCCGCAGATAATCTAAAGACGAAACAAAAAGAATATGAAAAGGGTGGGGCTGCAGAACCTGTTAGAGCAAAAGTATAAGACACCTTTGAATAAAATACAATAAAGTAAACCCTATGGCAACCTATATCCCCAGCCAGCCCCAAGGCCAAGAAAACATATATACTGTCGGTCAACCTACACCACCCCCCAAGACAGTCTAAAACAAAAATCAGTCTCACACCATCATTCAAGCATTACACATACAGAGAAGTAAAAGAACAACAAAAGAGATAGACTAAAGGAGAGAATCTGCATCAACTTAGGAGAAGGGAAAGGAGCTGAACTACAGCCACTTTCATTCCTCAAACCTCAGCTATCACATACCAAACCAGAAGAGATAGGGTTTAAATAAAATCAGAAGTTAACCAAATGCACACTAGACATCATGTTATGCCACGAATAAAAATTACACACTATAGAGAATTTCTAAATCTAAGTTCAGATGTCATTCCTAAATCAAAATCTCCTAAACATACTCCCAACCCCACTCTGAGTATACGAATCAATACATGCAATCTGGATTACGGATCGAACAGAATTAAAAAGAGAGGGAAAGGAAGAGCGCATCTGAGGGAACAAAGGGTGAGAACTGTCTGATTATAGGGGGATTCACCTGCAGTAGCGGCCTGGTCGGAATCGGCGGCGGCGGCGGCGATGACCTCGTCGGCAGAGGCTGCGGCGGCATCCTCATCGCCAGATTCCAGATTCCAGGACCTGCGAGTAAGAGAGACATGAGATTAGACAAAGAGTTAAGATTATAAGAGATAGGGTTTGAGTGGTGGGGGCAAAACCTCCGGACGGAGGCGACGGCGATGATTACGTCGGAGCGGTAGCCAGTAACGGCTTCGGGTTCGGTGGAACTCGAATCGTCGACGCTAAGGTGGAGGCGAGAGTCTTCCCTCTGAAATTTGGGAAATTTGGGTTTAGGGTTTGATTGTAGGCGAGGGAGAATGGGACAGAGAGTGAGAGGGTGGTGCACCGCTCCGGCCTGAATCTCCGGTGACGGATCGGTGCAACCGCGAAACGGCGACGACGGCTGAAAAGTCAGCCGGAAAGAGAGGGAGCCGAGGATTCATAGCATCTACTGTTTGCGATAGAAATAAAGATAAGTTGAGAGGTTAGGATGAGAAGAGGAGGAGCGGCGGCATACGTCGCCGGCAAAGAGAAGCCCGACGGCGCAACCGAGAGCGAGAGGAGAGAGAGAGAGAGGGTGGGGGGAGGAGGGTTAGGGTTCGACGAGAAACGAGTGAGGAGAGGTTTCTGAAAATTAGTTCTTGGGCCAAGAGCTGGGCCGAACTAAACATACCCTTGGGCTGTAGTTAAGGCTCAAAAATACTCCACACTTTCAAATTCACGTATTTGAAGTCGTGAAGCGTAAGCTGACAAATTTTTTGAACATACGCGAGTGTAAAATTATAAAAATATATCGTCTTGAATGAGACGGAGGGAGTATATCGGAAGTGGGCTAATGGGCTTAACATGTGCCTCCAATATGATAATCTTGGGCCACTATAAGCCTAAGTACCCATGCAATATTTTATGTTCTTTAGATTGGGCCTCTATATCAATTTGGTTTATAAATTTATAATTCAACCAAAATATTCTCTATCAATGTAGAAGTAGTATAAGTTCCTTTTACAATATTTAAAAGGGAATGATAAATACTTATCGAAAACTTTATACTTTCTTGCAATAAAGAATCCCTTTTATGATGTAAAAGAAGGTCTTTTTTTTATCCAAAGTCAAAACAATAATCTTGCCCTTTTATATTCATGTAAATAGCAACAAAGATATAAAGTAGAAAAAAAAGCATATTATAAAGCTAATACACCAATTTCCTCAGCTGGAAAGTGAAATTCTACTCGACTTTCTTCGCCTTTAAGTTGTTACCTTATACGATACGCTTCGATATTTTATAGTATCATACACGTATTCAAGAAACAAAACGTCTCTAACGGTGAGGGAGTATTTTATTACTTTTGTACAACCCCTCATAAAGTATGTAAAATTTACACTTTATATACCCTAAAGTGGCACTTTTGAGTAATGAATAAAGCCAAAAACTTTAGAGAGAGAGAGAATAAAATATGCTCGCTTAAATCACAATACATAACGAAATAGAAAACTGTTTATGTATTACAAGGGAAGAAAAAAACAAGGATACTAACAAAAAGAACGCATCCATGCTATACTATGGAATAAATTACAGCAAACTTCTTCTTTTTTTTCACTTTTTTTACTCACTTTTTTGTTCACAATCAATTTCCTATGATACAGTATACTTACTACCATGAGTTAAAAGAGTTTGAGAGGTATACCAAACTGTCCAGTTTGTCCATTTCTCTGTGCAAAGAGGGTAGGCAGCTCGTCAGCATCGACAAATCTCCTGCCAAAATTGAGACGAAAGGAGGGTGAAAAGAGAAAGGCGTCACATGAATGAAGCATAAGTAAGATAGGAAAAATGTGATGGGAATCACTTTTGGACCATACTGTCTGGTAATAGAATGCAGGGCATCTACCTACCGAAAAACAGGTCCATCGAAGGATTCATGATAATATCGTTCAGCAATGGGAACAAGATTCATCGATACAGTTGGATTTTGGACTGTATCAGAGCTCCACATGACATTAATACAGGAGTATTATTTACAGGTAGAACTAAGGATCACATTTAAGCAGGGTCCCTCTTACAACTAATGTGTGAACACGTCTGTCGATTTATTTATTGCGATTTAGAGCAACTAGTTGCCTTCTTCGTGTTAATCTAATCACATTTGCATAGAAAGAAAGACTAGTGTAATGGCCTTTTCAGGCACAGCAAAAGGTAGCCAAAAGCCCTTCACTAGTTCGAGTTTTAATCAAATCCGAACTTAACAGCATCCGAATACTCTTTGATGAACTGTAATGAAGCTAAAGATAATGGCGTATTATATCAACTATACAAGATTTGATAAGGGAGAGTTAGGTGGGAAGCTGATTCTCTATCAAATCATATTTTTGTGCCTATACTTTTGAAGTTTCTTTTGCCTCGAAAGGATGATTACTGCCCTTCTACACAACCAATTCTTGCTATATCAGTTTCCTCAACCCTCAAACTCTACACAATCTTATTCCTATCGAAACAAGTTCCACACTACACCTAATTAAACAGTTCTTCAAATAGGCAACTAATCTACAATTTAAACATCTTCGATCCAGATTGAAAAACGAAGCATATCTAACAATCAAGACTAATTTAACGGCAAGAAATCATATATGAGGTAAAGTTTAAACTCAAGAAAGACAAAGCATATCGATAATCAAGACTGATGTAATGAAAAGAATCATTACCTATTCATTCAGCTGATTAGCTAGCCCCTCCACGTTCTTGAAAATATACTGGTTAGCCTATTCCCAGAGAGTCTCTGCAATGCCTTCTTCGCACCTGCAACCTCCATGTCCACCAACCTCTGCAAATGTCCGTAGACACCAGCTGCAACAAGCCTCTTCCGACAACCATGGCTGCCTCCAGCCATTATAGCTGCCACCACCGAAACTGGGAATTTCTTGGAGACTGACTCAAACCTAGGATCCAACATTTGTGCCAGCCTCATCAAACTCTTCTCATCCCTCACCAACTCCTTCCTATTCGATTTCACAGATAGTAACAACACCAAAGTTTTGGCTGCGATTTCCTGTACTCCATCGGGCTTAACAGCCTCCATTAGCTTCACCAAAGAACCCATACAGCCAGCAATCATAAGCTTATTACTATCACTAATGGATAATCTAGTAAGCAGTGAAGCTGCAATATGCTGTAACCTAATGTTTTTCCCAAGCCTGATAAGATCAGCAAGCTGTACTATGAACATGGTTGATCCAGATAAAATACGATTGCTCATTTCGTCAGCAGAAAACGAATAAATGGCGCGCAATACATGTTCAACAGTATCAGCAACAGGACATTCGTGAAACAAATGTACCAATCTCTGCAATCCCTTCTCCTGCAGCAGTTGTTTGCGAAGATAGTCGCTTGTAGATGCGAGTATCGATATACAATTTGCCGACTTTCCTTGAGCCGATGCATTCCCTGAAACAAGCAAATCGATCAAAACAGGAACGGCGCCTTCTTCGGCTAACGCAGCTCGAATGTCTTCAACCACAGAGACGTTCCTGATTGCCCCAACGGCGTAAGATTGAGCGACGAGAGAACCGGATTTACACAATTCAATGAGTACCGGAACGCCACCGTAGGCGGAGATCGCCCAGGCGTTGTCGTGATCGGCCGTGATGAACTCGACTGCCATGGCGGCCTTCTCCTTCACCTGCACCGAGCTACACTCAATGATCCTCAGCAGAGGACCTAACGCCCCTTCCTCGAACACGCATTTCCGCGGCACGTCGCCGGCGGCGACCAGCAACGACACGGCGTGGACCGCCAGCTCCCTAACGGAATCATCGCCGCTCGAATCCAGCAGCGACGTCAAGCATCTCATGTCCCCTTCCTTCGCGACGATTATCGCCGACTTACTATCTTCAACCAGCAGTTGAATCAGCGAATCCAGCGCCTTCACCTTGAACTCCAGCCCTCCGATCTGGAGCCGCGCAAAAATATCCCTCACAAAAAACGCCAGCTCCTCCTTCGACGATGCCGGATTCGGTCGGGAAAGTACAATGGCGGTCGAATGATGAAGTACACCGGACCTCACCAAAAGCTCCAAATCATGAATCTGCCTCGCCAACCACCCCGCCGCCATGTCAAGGTCGGATTGCATCAACAACTTCCCCCGGCCGGAGCCCTCCCCACCGCAGTGACGGCAGAGACTTTCCGTCCGGCGGAGGGTAGAAAGCAAAGCCGGTAGAAGCGTCGGAAGAAGAGGATTATCCGACCAGTGCGGCGAGTCGGAGATTTCCGCCACAAGGGTTTTGACGGCAGCGAGCTTCGACCGGAGCACCTGCCATCTCGCTGTAAAGGAAGTCATAGAGAGCGTGGACGGAAGAAGCTCGACTAACACCTTCGTGATTTCGTCGAGAATCTCCGCCGATGACGGCGGCGCCGCCGTGGATTGCGGAGGCGGGACGGTGGCGGGAGGCATTTGCTCTTTCCTTTTTTTTCTTTTTTCCTTAATTAATTTAATTTTTCGACAAAAGTCAGAAAATGCATGTGGAAATAATAGAGGGGGTGGGGGCGCCGGCGCCGTGTGTGAAAAAATAAATGAAAAAAAGGGGTTTTTATAGTTTTCTCTTTTCACGTAATAAAATTAAATAATTTTATTTTTGGATTATTATACGATAAGATATTATATTGTGCGACTTACATAAAATATAGAATCAATTAATTAATACTATATAATATAAAGTAATATTCCAACTAGGACAAATTAGTGACCACTGACTAGTCCAATCCCCCGCTAACAATTTTTGGATTTTTACGTAAAAATCTTAATTTATCAAGTCGGCCACTAAATAATTATTGTTAAAATGTTACTTTTATAGTAATAGTTTGCTTAGCATTTACTCTCACATGCCACATACACTATAATTACCCTACAAATTAGTGATCTCATTACTATTTATACTCGGAGCAGCCGGACGTTCATCTCAGACATACGAATCATGACAATCTTTTGATCTTCTCGCGGTTGTATAAGCCAGAATCTTCGCAGCTAGCAACAATCGAGTCAAATTCAGAATCATCCGGTGATTATAAAGAGACCGCGTCAAAAGCAAACTATTATTTATATACTACTTGTGACATTAGAATTTGGAATAGGTCACACGATATTATTTGAATCTTGTTATGATTAATTAAAACATTGGAATAAACAAAATGGGTTGAAGATTAAATGAGGAAAAATTGTACCAAATTGGGCCCATTTATATTAATGGGTCATTTTCAAAGTTCATAGTGTAGACTTGACTTTGAGGTCATTCTAAGACTAAAATAAAATCTACTTTTCTTGTAGAAAAAACATTAATTTTTCAACTATATTAACTATAGTATAGTATTTTGTTCCATCAATCATTATTTTGCCTTATTTGACCAATTTACAATTCATCAAACATATTAATTGCACTAAATCATTTACCAATTTCATTATTTTCTCAAACTCTCCACAATTATTTAACCTTATAATTTGTCTTTATAAGTGTAATTAACCCATTCCTTTTTTGGTGATAAATGTTGGTTATTATTAATGCAGTATTTAGTACTTTGACATGTTTATAATGTTTTCTAATAATTAAAATTTTAACTTATGTTTGAAAAGATTGGGAAATTGGATATTTTGGAGGGTTGTGAATAAATAATACTATTACAATTGATGAATATGATTAGTGTGTGAAAATGTTACACTTAAATAATAATATTGATTAAATCTAGAATGGGCTAGACCAATGGCCCATCACATGCTATGTTTCAGATATGCTATTCTTTCCGTTTTTTCTGACGTTTCTCGTTTGTTTATTATACGTACCGGTTTAGTACCAGTGCGATGATATTCAACATATAAGTAGTAAGATTAAATAACTCTACCATTGAATATGCACTAAACCAAGAAAACCCTACTTTTCTCACTCCCAAAAACTTAAGAGAGAGAGAGAGAGAGCCCATTGTAGTCCTCATAACAATATAAATAACTAAGAGAATAGTAAAAAATAAAGGCTCTAGGTTCCTTAAAAAATGGATGATTTTACCACCATTTTTGGAAACAAAATTAGCCTCTAAACTACTTCCAAAAGGAACCTAAGCCTCAAATATATCCAGCCCTAGCCTTGAGCTCATGTAGGAGGGAAGAATCTGTTGAGATTGAATGGCAATGTGTAGAACTCTTCGTTCCGGTTATCGCCTTTGAACGTCCGGAACTTGACCCACCACGGCATGCCCCTGTCCTTCTTCGACGTCTCCACGTCCAGGGTGTTGTCGAGGAGCACGGCTACCATCAGCGCGATGGTCGGGGGAGACATGAATATGGTGTTGAAGAACGCGTTGAACTGCATTGAAGTAGGGAGTTAGAGATTGCTTGAATGGTTACTGGGAATTCGACTCGATGCATGGGAGGAAAACTTACCCATCCAGCATGAGTGTGGACGAGGCCCCGATCTTTGGTCCAGTATTCGCTGAAAAACTGGGGGATCGAGATCCCCAGGAAGAGCGAAAGGCCGGTGATGATGAGGTTCCTCATGGAGTTCATGTTGGTGAACTGAAGAAAGGATAATCCCACAGAACCTACATGAGTACGAAACACGTTAGGGAAGTGAAACGAACGTATTAGGAAGAAAGGCGTAGACCTCGACTTATCTTACCAACGAGTCCGAAAAGAACACAGTACAGTGCAGCAAATATTGGAAAAGGTATAGATGCAAAAACAGCTCCAAATTTCCCTGCAGAAGAAGATATATTCTTAGTTTTAGCTTCATTGGTTTCACGAAACGTAGTTTTAACACCCGAAGAGAGTTTATACTTACCAAAGACGGAGAAAAATATCATGAAGCCGGCTGAGATTTGAATAACTCTACGGCTTCCAACTCGAGTTAGTCCAAGAAGGCCTACGTTTTCTCTGAAATACGCAGTAAGGGCTTGAGTTTGTGCGGAGATGTGATGACGAAGAAGAAATAAGATCGTTACTGTCTATCCGATACTTACACTGATACGGTTGAGCCACTGCACGTTCCAAATAGGCCATCGAGCAAAACACTTATGCCCTGCAAAGTGACAGTATGCATCGAATGCTTATGAAACGTGTGGAGTGATTCGATGTGCATTTATAATAGGGTGAGTATAAAATAGCATACCTGCCAACCAATGCCGCGGCTGAGTACATAGGCAGGAGGAGGGGTGGCGATTGCTAGACGAGCTGCAGCCTGGTATGCTCCGGTCGACTGTATATACACAAAAGTTAAAAACAGTTTTGATCTCGATGAGAAACTATTGGAAATGCATGGGAATCATCGAGATATAATGTTAGTTACGACAGATCAAATAAGGCCGTTAAGTAGATGGATATCGAGAACCATGTATGGTTTACGTTAAATGCTTGCATTACGTAACCAAAACATCTCTTGATACCTATATAACTACATAATTCCGTGTTATCGAAGTATATATATAGTATGAGTGTTAACGCGAAGATTTTTCAATAAATTACCTCAACTATTGACACGAGAACAGCTGAAATCATGGCGAATGAATGGCCGACTGAAAAAGTAGGCGCACCCCACTGCAGAGGATATGGGAACATAAACCTTCAAAAAACCGAGTTAGATTGTTAGGTTCACATTCCACAAAGCCAACAACCGGGCGAAAGGAAAGGCAAAAGTATACTCAGAGACAAACCATGGAGCTGTGCTAACAAGTCCAGCTCTGTCTGTACGACAACTTTGTTGTGTAAGATCTGGTCTGTCACGGTAAGCTCCACAAGCCGTGAGTACGATAGAATATATCCAAATAATCGGCACACAAACTAATACAGGAAATCTTTCGAAGATGGGGAAGTCCCGCAGTAGCCTGACATGCTTCATATACTGCAATCCATAAACAATTTTCTTGAACAAATGTGCGAAACTGGTGTAGATGATTAAAATTTGAACGCCTAACCGTTTACTTACCTGAGACAAGCCGATAACTAATAATAGCATTGGTAAACCAATCTCGATGCAGTTCCCTAGCTGCAAAACAGAAAATACACGAGCATGCAATAAATTAGTCGAATATCTCTACCTAAAAGCAGGCCATAGATTGTTGAATGGATGAAATGAGTTGTGTCAAAATAGTATGGTGATTAGCATGAAATACGGTGTTACTCCAACGAGAAAACGAGATTTACCACTGGAAATCCTCGTTGGAATAGTCCCAATCCAACCAAGCCAACAACAGGTGCCATTCCGAGAGGACTGAAGAAGCTGAAAAGAGAAACCCCACAAGTCATAAATGCTTATAACTGCAGATGGAAATCTTTTCTTCGGAGTTCTTGGTGACTATACCGTGAAAAGAGACCCCATGATTGGCTGTAGCCGATAATTATTTGTATCGGTGAAGCAACAATTAGAGCTCCCTGTATGGCTCTCATGGTGTGTATAAACCTCTGCATATAACATCATGCGTTATACAAGCTTGAATGCCTTGTTTCGAAAATGCATAAACATAAGAGTAATAGGATTAGGACGCGTGGAAGCTTACGACATGAGGCTGATCAATCTGTTGCAATGATGAGTCATTAATGATATATGCTATGGGAATGATATAAGTGAAGGAGCCTCCAACAATGGCAGGTAATCTCGTCCCAAATAACGTCTGAAGAAGTGTGTTAATGCCAGCTACGAAGAGCAACGTTTGTACGACACGTGCTTTGTCCCCCTGTTTGAGCATTAAAGGAAACACTATACTTTAGCAAACGAGATTCGAAATGAAGACCAAGAAACACATTTAATGCCTAAAACCGAACTACTTCATAACGAACTCTAGTAATACAACAAAAGTTAAAACTTTCCAAATTTAAAATCAAGTTTTTTCAAGAATCAGCTTACATCTGATCCACCCATTGCCGGCACAAGGAATGTCGGAACCATCACACTTGTCCCGATCACTAGTATGTAATTTTGAAATCCTAGCAGGATTGTCTCAGCTGAACAAAGCAAACCACGAAGTTGAAAAGAAAAACTGTCAGCCAAACAAGATCAAGTAAACAAAATTGGTTATTTTCCTATATATGATGCATGGTATTCTCGTATTCACATAGCTATGATGGCTCAAAGAGGACTCGTAAATTCTAACTCCCGACATCTCAACATGAACTCATCCTTAGTTATATGCATATGCATTTACTCAATCCATCAGTTAATGATCACAACAAATGCACCCTTATTCAACAAGTGAACGCAGAAAAACACCAAGAAAGGCAAAACTACATTCAACAATTACTTAGTTCTTCCTAAACCAAAAGAACTTCAAAGTAAGTTTCGACTTTAAGTAGGCAAATGCTCGACACCAACGCCTTCGATTAGGCAAATGATGCCTTACACTCCATGTTAGCTCACTTTCAAGGGCTTAACCAGTTCTCCATAAAAACATAATTCAAGTTATATAAACAAGAAGTCTAGACAAATGAGCATGATAAAATTAAAAGAATTTCCACTCCACATTCAAAAAACACAAACTCTTCTGTATAATCTTCAAGTAAATGTCACCAGCAAAAGAAAAAGGTGAGTTCTTTCTCTTAAGCACAGATATCCAAATCATGCCATAAGATAAATAATCCACATATATACCAATGCTGATTAATCTACAAGAACACAACCACCAAAAATCAAACCAAAGAGAGGGAAAACCACACAAAAAATCACAACATTCATCACATTTAGATAGCACACATTCTGTTTTCCAAGCAAAATTTTTGAATAAATTAGATAATTCCACTCCACACCATTTCAAGAGAAAGGAGAGTCTTTTTCCACCCCACCACCACCCTAAATAAGCAACATGGTTTGACAAGAACAAAATGCAGAAGCAAAGCCCACCAAAATTTAGAAGCCACAAACAAAAAAAGATCACATTTTTACACCAACACAATCACTGCAGTGTAAAATGCTGCTCAGTGTGTGTGCTGTGTGTGAAAATGGTGGAAAAGGGAAACGACACATACGCCATGGAGGGTTGGAATCAATGCAGTACTCAAGGTCCTGCAGCTGCTCCATGGGAGGATGAGCGATGTCACCCATTAGAGAGAGAGAGGGAGAGAGGAACAGGAGGTAGAGAAGAAGAAGAAGGAAAATCGAAGGAAGGAACAATTTAAAGCAAGCAGCAAGTAAGCAAGCAGAATATAAAAGTTGAATAAAAAAAGAAGCTCAGGCGCTAAGTATATGCATATGCGCCTATTATATAGGGAAACAAAATTCTAGAGAGAGAGAGAGATTCAGAGAGAGAGAGAGGGGGAGGAATAAATGTTGGTGAAGGTGGGAAAAAAACAATGCTACACTAGAAGAAAAAAAAAAAAATTGCAGTGCTTCCTCGTACGCAGCGACCATGAATAAAGCTTGCATTTTTATTTTTGAATTTTTGTTTTTCCAAATGTTTTCCGTTGCTTGGCTTGTTTTTGCCCTCTCTTCATCGACTTATTTACGAAAACTGCCATCTGCAGTCTCCACAAGATCTTGTAATGTCAGGTTACATTGAATGCCAGTTTTTGACATTTATTTGGATTTTGATTTGTAACCTTGAAAGGGAAATCCAATCTGGAATCGGTGTGAATCCATAAATGTTTATGCTTTTTGGGGTGACTTAGTTGGTGGGGATAGGAATTCTTGGCTGAATTTTAGGGATTTGAAAACTTTTCAGCTCTGTTTCTTGAATCGAAGTTCGACTATCGTCGTTTACGGACACTGGTACGGGTTTTTTTGGTTTCGGAAGAAAGCTAGTGGCATAATTGCTGGATTATTGTGTAAAGTTGGGTGGATTATGATGAGTGTAAGTTCACATGAGGTTTTTCAGTAAAATTGATAGGTTTATGTGTAGATTACACGGTGATTGTAGTAGTAAATGGTATGCTTTTGGAGTTACATAGGTGGTTGGGACATGGAAATGGCTGGCGGATTATGATGAATTAAATTCAATCATATCTCTTGGATTGAAATTTGCACGAACAGTTAGTTAGTTAGTTAGCTAGTTTGTTTGTTTATCGTTTACGAACCCTCGTGCGAATGAGCGTACTCAGTTTTATCTGATTTTACGTAATAAGGAATTTGTCGTTGAGCGTCATGAATTTATAGTTTAACGGCGTATCGTAAGGTGTTCGAGTTATCAGTGTATCATTTACGGACATTGTACGGAATCATGAATTTAAAGCTCAACGACATACCGTTAAAGTTTGCATGCTAAATTTATCGATGTATCATTTACGGACATTCGTACGGAATCAACATTAGTAAGAGTACACCTCATAATCTATTTTTCTATGGTAATTTCTAATTCAAATATATGTTGACAACATTACTTAATTCTCCAAAATTGCAGATTCTCTTAATTATGAACCTCTCATTTCTACAAAAATTTGTAAGCATAGAACTTCTTTTAAAACAATTCAAATTCAAATTTTGTATATTTGTATATTCACTTCGTTCCATCGATAAAAAATACCAGTTAACTTCAATAAAATTGAATTCAATATATAATAACTAGTGACTAATTATGAATAAGGTAGAGAGAATATGTATGTATTATAAACATGAAGTAAGTCCAAAATATGAAGATAGGAATGCATTGATATACTATTTTTTTTCAAAATAATTTTAGAAGTACAATCCAAATAGTGTATTAATTGTACATATTCAACCATAGTCAAACATACTATTGTATAGTATTTATTTCTAGAATTTATAACACCACAACTAATTATATATGGGAATTGGGAAAATAAATACTCATCATTTAAAAATACTTTCCAAACACACGACCCTTTTAAATTTACTTCTTTAAGAGTTTAATGTTCATAAACACAATGTTTTAAAAACTGAACTAGAGGTTAAACAGACGAGACCTCCAATTCACAGTGTTTTCAATTGAATCGTAGTTTTTTTTTTTTTTTTGGAGATCGGGCAAGACTAAGGGATTGTTACAGGGGTTTGAACCCGTAACCTATTGGGTCACAGGCAAGACTCAGGGGTTGTAGATCCGAGATTCTTCAGGTCCGACCCGGCCCAAAAAGAGTTAAACTTTAGGCCTTTGGGCTCAAGGGAACATGCATATTTGGGCCGAAGGAGAGATCCGACCCGGCCCAAAAAATGGCACACGATTCGTTCAAATTAAGGTTTATTCGATGCTACACATGTTAGGACGAGCTAAACTCAAGGAAATAACTCAAATTTCATCAACCAACAACATTCATCTTCACACAAACAACAATCTTCTTGCATCTCTCTCTTTCTCTCTCCATTCTCTCTCTCTCTCTCTAGTCACAAACGTTGCGATCAAGAACAAGAAGCAACAATGCCGAGCAAGCTGAAGAAGGCGATCGCCGCCGTGAAGGATCAGACCAGCATCAGCCTAGCCAAGGTCTCGAGCAAGGACTCGGCGAACCTCGAGGTCGCCGTGCTCAAGGCCACGAGCCACGAAGATGTCCCCGTCGACGAAAAGTACGTCAACGAGGTCCTCCGCCTCGTGGCCGCCAACAAGGTCCACGCGCAGGCCTGCGCGCGGGCCATCGGCAAGCGCATAGGCCGCACGCGGAACTGGGTCGTCGCCCTGAAGTCCCTCATGCTCGTGCTCCGGATCTTCCAGGACGGCGACCCTTACTTCCCGCGCGAGGTCGTCCACGTGATGAAGCGGGGCGCCAAGATCCTCAACCTGGCTAGCTTCCGGGACGACTCGAACTCGAGCCCGTGGGACTTCACGTCCTTCATCCGGACCTTCGCCCTGTACCTCGACGAGCGCCTCGAGTGCTTCCTTACGGGGAAGCTCCAGAGGCACGAGGCGCTCGGAGGGCCGGCCTCGATTTTACAACGGAGCAAGAGCAAGATAAAGCCGTTCGAGCCCGTGAAGGACATGAAACCGTCAATGCTGCTCGACAGGATGTCGTACTGGCAACGCCTCCTCGATCGAGCTATCGCGACGAGGCCAACGGGTGCGGCAAAGTCGAACCGGCTTGTCCACGTGGCGCTCTACGCCATACTTCAAGAAAGCTTCGATCTTTATCGAGATATCTCCGAAGGGCTCTCTCTCATCCTCGATAGCTTCTTCCACTTGCAATATCAGAACTGTGTGATCGCATTTCAGACATGTATGAAAGCAGTGAAGCAATCGGAGGAAGTTTCTTCTTTCTTCTCTCTCTGCAAAAGTTTAGGAGTTGGGAGAATCTCAGAGTATCCAAGTATGCAGGTGATATCGGAAGAGCTGATCGAATCGCTGCAAGAATTCTTGAAAGATCAGTCTTCATTTCAATCGAACACCAGTCTGAAGCCGGTGGTGGTGAGCCAGACCACAGCTCCGGCGCCGGCACTGATTGTGCGGACGAGGTCGGTTCGGAAGGATAGCATCGGAGGGCAATCGGACTTCTCGGTCACGACGGACGGCTACTCGGATGATGGATCGGAGATCGAATCTCAGGGCGCGTCGTTGGAGGAGCTGATCAGTGCTGCAGGGACGTGGAAGAGTCCGGCCATTTCGATCGATCTCGAAGCTTATAATTCCTCGTTCAAGCCGGATGATGCGTTTGGAGTGAGCGACACCGGTTCCAGCAGATCGCTGCCGGTTACGAGCTCCGCTGATATGATGTCGTTGGGCGATTGGTCGTCGGAGGAAGACGACGACGAGGAGGACGAGGATCGGTATCGAAAGCGGATAGCAGAGAAGAGAAAGGCGAAATTCGCCTCTCTGTCTTCGAAGAATTGGGAAACTGTACTTGCGGAAACAGCTTCGTCAATTCCTCTCTCAGTCAATAACGCAAACACCTTCTGCGCATTCCCGGAAACCTCGCCCGCAGCCCCGGAGAGCAGCTCCACCGTCGCGAGTACCTGGGACACGGTCTCGTTTGCGGCGGGAACGCCCCTGACGCCGCCGGACGCCCAGACGCCGGTTTTCCAACATTACAACCCGTTCCTAACAGACTTACCGGAACTGCAATCAGCTACGGCGGCGCCGACGTTTCAAGCCACGCCGACATTCTCTGCGCAGAATCCGGAGGTTAATTCGTCTGAAGACGACCCCTTCGCTTCTTGGACGGCGTTCGACGATGAGACGGTCGGCGGCGGCGGCGTGGATCAGCAGAATTTGCAGCAGCAGCAACAGCTGTGGCTGCAAAATCAGAACAAGATTCTAGAGAAGAACTTGTCGTAGTTATGGTGGTGTAGATTCATAGATCAGATGTAATTTCTTCTATAAACTTGAATCTATTCTATATACACTGATTTCTTCTGGTTCTTTCACTGATTTTGATACTGTTACTGATGCTTCTTCCAATGGAACCCAGAATCTTTAAATCGATAGCTTATGTTAACATGTTTAGTACACTGTACACTAAACTGCCGAATACTGACCGAGACCTTCGGTCATAGGTATCCGTATCGATAGATCAATATACGCACGCGTTTTAAACGAAAGTTTTAAATATGTTAAGTGTGAGTGTAAAGATAGGGGTTGGAAAAAATACTGAAATACGTATCAATAAAAAACTGAATTAACAGTATATCGAAAATTTTTGGTACCGTATCTGTACAACATCGAACTTTCAGTATACCGTACCGATCCAGCCTATGTAAAAGTCTAAAAGATATACATGTATAATTATAGCAAATGATTCCCAACGAGTAGACATAAAATTTGACTATAATTGACGTATTTTCATATAATTTGACTATAGATTATAATTGCGCGGGAATTCTGTAATTCAGATGAGAAGTATATTTCCATTACTGCCCTTCGACGGACCCGGTTCGTTTCTAAACCGGATTTCCAACGAATAACTACCGGTTTTCCAGCTGAACACGCGCCACTCTCTCTCTCTCTCTCCTTCTCTCTCTAGATACACCCACGCAATCGACGTGTCCCGGATTTTCCGACGATCCACAATCAATTCCAATTCCCCTCGTAACAAATCCATGCAATCTTCAACTCCTACACGCCTCCCTCGATCTCTCCTCCCTATATTTTCTCTCCGTTCACATTAATGTCGGTCCTTCATTGCCTCTACTGAGAGTAGAGAAGAAGAAGCTGCGATTCTCAGCATCCGATTCCAAAAAAAAAAAAACAAAAAAAACTCGTGGCTCGATTTCGCCGCTGGGTATCTATATTCGAATTTCTGGGTTCCCAATTTGAGGTTGATGAAGCTTGTTGTTGGGGTTTGTTGTTTCGATTGTTCGTGCCAAAGATTCGTATGGAATTCCGCTGAATTGAAGCTGCCTTTCGTTTATTCAGGTATTTTCTTAGCTTCTTACGCAATTCTCCCTTTCGATTATTTTTCCTATTAGCTTCGTGTTGATGGCGGTGAGCTGATTGGGTTAGGGGGGACTTTGATAGAGAAGAGAGGATTAAGGGTTTGTTCTTCGAGCAATGGCGAAAGGGGAAGTGGAACGCTGCGTGTTTCCCTTGACGAGTTTGCAAATCGGGTAATTTTTCTGTTTTTGATTCGAGCTGAATTTTGGATTTGGAAGCTGTTTTAGTTAATTCTTTCATGAACGTCGTATCGGATCCTCTATTGCATTTCCGTGTTGCATTTTCATTTATGGAAAATTTTAACTATTGCTGGTTATGGAAACATTTTCGACACACATCTCAATCATCCGTCGTTGAAATAGAAATGCAGCTTAGAAATGTGCTATAAAGGATCGGATTCGTCTTTCACAGGCAATGTGTTGTTAAGTTGTAGAAATTGATGGTTGTTCTTGAGTTGAATGATTGTTTTGAATAAATGGAAATACGTTGTTGTGCAGAGATTTGCAGTCTTACCTTTCGCATCTCCATTTATTCCTAGCATCTGAAAGTGGGAACTTCTACGTCTTGGTGGATAATCGGCCGTGGTTGAAAGATCTTGCTTCGTTGTCTACACATTGGTGGCAACTGATGGTCACTAAGGTTGCTGGAAATTTATGTTTTCTGTTATAGTGTTATCGTAAGTTTTAGTCGAGAATCGATGTTTTAGGAGTAATCCTCATCATTCTACAGTCCAGGTTGTCCCCATTCGCGAACACAAGGGGGATGAAGGAAAGGAAGATGGCTGAAGAACTTCCGGAGCTACCGGCTTCGACCTCACCATCTACGAGGAGATCAAGAAACCTCAGAGAGTGGTTTGCTGTCATCGATGCGGTGCTTGTGTCTAGGAGGGACGCTCTGTTACCGGTAAAGAAGCTTACAAACTCATTGATTGCAAACGGCTTGATACAGAGGACTTTGTATGGATTTATTGTGTTTGAGGTTGCATGGAGCAATGTACGTGGAATCAACTATTATAACGAGCTTCAGGTAGGTTGAGATTTACTGAGGGCAAACTTTAGTTACCGAATTGTGAAAAGCAAGTTCTGAAGTCTCGGTTTTTGATTGGTTGTTTATCGTTTTCAGACAGACACGTCACTTGCAATAGAGGCTAAAGTTATGCGGAGGTGGGAATTTGACAGCATAGCACAAGCTGTGAGGTGCATATCTTCGTGGTTTCCGGGCACTGTAAAAGAGCGAACTCTCTTGAAGAAGCACTTGGACGCTACACTAGGTATTTCTCGTAACCAAAAAATATTAGATAATCTTCTAGAGAACTTGTCTTGGCCTCGACTAAATTTGAGTTTATTTCAGGAAATGTTTACTATGATGCTCAAGAAACTTTTCACAAGACTATTGAGGAGAATGGAAACGAAACTACGGGTGATGTTACACGAGCTGAGGACAAAACTCCCTCTTCTCCGACTGGGATTATCGAGAACACGGAGCATTCAACCCCTAGCTCTAGTCATTTAGGAGAAGCAAACAAGGAACCCGATGAAGTATGTCCCAAGTCTTCTGGTGTAAGTGAGGGTGAAGAAAAGATTGAAGTGACCATGTATCGGGATGTTTTGATTCTGTTTAGGTTCAACGACCCGTTTCTCCCCTTCAAGTTAAAGGACATAGTGATGTCAAAGTTATGGCTACTCACTCTTCTCGAAGCTGGACTTCCGTCTTGGGTTATATTTCTCCAGTCTTACCCAGGATTTTGCCGACTTTACCGCCCGTGGATGTGCCCTCTAGCGAGAGGTCTATACGTGCTTATTTCAGTTATCACTGTCCTCATTGGCTTCTATGACTTGTACAAGAATGTCCCACTGCTTAAAGCAACTGTTTCGAGAATGTTCGGACCCCTCTTCGACTGGATAGATGCATGGGAAATGACTTCGAGGATCAAGTATCTAGGAACTATGTTGTTTCTTCATAACTTTCAGAAGGCCATGAAGTGGTTTCTCACAGTAACGAGGACCATTCTCTCCCTCGTCTCCTTCTGCATTGCTCCAATGATGCAGCCTTTTGCTGAACTCTTGGAGCTCTTCCTTCCTCTTTGGAATATTTTAGAACCTGTAGTACAGGATTTCTTCTCGGTGATTTGGACTGTAATTGAGTCTTCGTTCACGATGATAGGCGATATTCTGGAGATCTTCCTGTTGCCAGTTTGGTACTTCTTCACAGTAGCTTGGAATCTCAGTAAGAACAGACTTTCTTCATGCAATTCTTGTCTCTTGACAGCTAGTTTTTTCAAAGATACGAGAGTTCGGACTGTTTGAGTTCATGATTACAAGAATATGAACTTTGGAGCTGCAATTTTGACACGATTCACATTTTCGAACAATTGAGGCTGAAGAGGGGAGACGTCCATGTATGTTCGCTCTTGGTCGGAAATGTGAATCACGTTTCAATTGCAGGGTGGAAAAAACAGGCCAAAGTTCGTCTATTCATGGCTTTATATATATACTTGAATCTTTACGACGTCACAAAAGTGTTTTACCTGCTTTGTTCATTGCAGCAACAACTTTCGTATACCCTGTAGCATGGATACTTGTTTACTTCCCGTTTAGGGTCCTCTTCGGATTCTTTAGCGTCGTAACATCATCATGTACAATCACATATGCCTTGATTAGAGACATGTGGATCTCTGCACGTGGCATATTTCACGTGACAAGAAACGTTCACTCGACAGTGAGCACGGTTGAGATTTCGATGTGGCGTTCTTTGTGGAATGACCTTTTCTCTCAGGTAGGAAGTTTACTGCAAAACTAAATCTGCTGTCTGTTGTTGCATATTAGATTACTTGATCTGATCTGACCATTCTCGTTCTGCTTTTTCTCAGATTTTCCGTGCTCTTCGAAGTATCCTCAATGGTTTAGTGGCATTTCTCGCTGCCTGTAATAGGCACCGGCTAAGGTACAACTCGATCACTTAGGCTCCACCTCGCTGCATGCTCGAGCTATAAGCACACTGAGTATATATAACTACTTTTTCGAAATGAAGCACGTAAAGTTGGCATTTTTTTTAAATTTCGATTTTATTTTGTTCCGGATGCAGTATCTATAACCATGCTGGGGAGTTCACACAAAGATCGTTATCAAGAGCCACGAGGAGAGCGTGGCCTCGAGAAAAAACTCAAGAAGAATGCACACACGTAAGTGTAAGTCCTCGAAAGAACTGTTATGTTTAATTCCTTTCCTGTTTAGGACACGAGACGAGATATTCTGTCTGATTTATGCATATATTACGTGGCAGAAGCCCCAAGATTCGAAGAGCAACGCTCGTCCATGGAGAGAGTACTCCTTCAGAGTGAAAAAATCCAAGAAAAACATGTAATATTCTATCAAAGGTAAACTCAGAAAGCTATCTTCAGTTGCCAACTAGCAGTAAATCTGTGTTCAGCAGTGCAATGTGTGCAGCGAGAGAGAGAGGGAGAGGGAGAGAGAGAGCACAAAACTCCCGTTTACGCCTTTTCATAAAAACGAAAGCCTTCCGGATCTCATATATTGTGCCTGACTACATTTTACAGATCCTAATCAATAACTTCACAATACAGGTGAAGATCAGCATAGAGAGGGACGGGGGAAACTTGGCTAGGAATCGTCGTTACTTGGTGCTCCACAGTCTTGATATCGAGGATTATATGCTCTAGATGAAGAGACGAGACAAGATTCTTCAATGCAAACTCCTCAGTTATACCTCTTGGATACCGAGAATGACTTAGGCACGTTCTTCAAGGATGAAACGTCGAACATCTCTATAAACCTCTGATCCGAAACTCTTGCTTTGGCTGCTGCAAAACGCTGGTACTCGTCAAACACAGAAGTCAGGCACCATCTCTGCGATTTTCTCAAGCACCCCACGAGGCAACCGGTTCGATGCTGAATGATCATCCAATCACAATTTAGTATACTTAAAAAAAATCTGATCCGTATAGCTAGTTAGTTTAGTCGTAGTCTCGTAGAGGCATGTACGTTACCTTTCCTCGTTTGCAGTGAATTAGTAGAGGATGATTCTTCACATCTACATTCAGAAAATTCAATAAACAGAAGTTATGTTGTACTGCATTCAAGAAGTCGATAATCTGGAATAGGCAACCGAAGCTTGAAAGTAACGTACCTATAACTACCTTGAGCGCCTCGCGTATTTTATCTTCGGGTATAGTCACAAATGGTTCCTGCAAAATGAAATGTAGAACTGTCGAAACTTGCACTTTCAACGATCTTCGAGCAACGAACATTCTCTTCGACCGAAAAAACAAAAATGGGTAACTTACTTTACATCCCTCCATCCCAAACTGAAACAATTGAATTCCATTTGATCTCAGAAACTCAACATTGGCTTCAGGGTAAGGCTCTGGGCACAAATATCTACACACATAACAAATTACCAGAAAACCTTCATCTTATATATGTATAGTTCATCATCATCTCTCTCTCTCTCTCTCTCTCTCTCTCTCTCTCTCTCACATACACACACTGCAGACACAGGGGAAAAGGTAGTCACTAACTTTTTGTCAAAAGTGATGAGAATTTTAGTGAAGCTATCCAAATCACAGTATTCTGTACTAATTGTTAATATACTTAGTAAAGGTATATTCTTGAATTTAACTGAAATAACTGTATTTTAAATTTGTTGAAGGAATACTTTTACTATCCAAAATCACTAATCTATCTTTATCCATATAATCCCATTTTGCCCTACCTGAGAGAGAGAGAGAGAGAGAGAGAGAGAGAGAGGGTTACACGAACACAATACATACATGATGGAGCGGAGGTTGAGGGTTTGAAGGAAGGAGAAGTTGTCGGAATCTGGGAATCCAGAGCGGTAAATACCATAATCCACCATTGCAAAGTTGAGCGGCGGCGTGAACAGCTCGCCGCCGGTCTCCACGTAGCTCTCGCCGCGGAACGACACCTTCAGCTGCCTCACCGGCGCCTCCGCCGCCCTGCACCGTCCCCCATTCGACGATCTACCGCCGTTCTCCGCCGCATCGAACTTCATCATCATCTTTTCTATTTGCCTCTAGAGATTCAGACAAAAGCAAGGATTATGGAATCTAGTAGTAATAAAATGAATGAAGGCCCCTTTTCTTCATAATTCGATACCATGTTTATTTATAGGCGATCTTGGGCATGAAATTTGACTGCCGCAAGAAATGGTATATGCGTTATGCGTGCACTCATGAATCTTCCCTTGCTAATATTCGTTTCGTCTACTTTATAATCGAGTTTTATTTATTCAAGCTGACTCTATTATAATAATTATTGAGAGCATGACGTTGCATTCACATTCATGCGCTTATTGGCATAATTAAAACGAAATAAAATAAAATAGTACGTATAACGGCATGATCCGTGTAGATTTGAATGTATAATGTTGAGATTTATTGTAAAATTTTCAGAAATGGAAAGTAAAATAATCGAAACGTGTTGAAGTAACTAGGAATCGAGATCCCAAGTGGAAAACTTGTACCATAAGCAAAGTTTCTTGTCATTTAATTTCAACTCTTTTGACTTCACGTACATAACGTTAATTTCATTAATTCTAAAAATAAAGTCGTGATTATTGAAAATTAGTTATGCAACCAATAATTGAATCTTTGTGTACCAATAATTGAGTCGCGATTATTTTCGCCGCTTCTCCCCATTCACCAAAAAAGTTAAAAATTGAAATATGTAAAAATAATTTAAACACATTTTATATAGTATAATTAAAAAAAGTCAAAATAGTTAAATACATGCAAATTTATTATTAAAAAATAAATAAAAATGGTGGCAAAGAGCATAATAGTACATTCCTAGGAATATGCTACTTTAAATTTGAGTGTGCCCTAGCTAATAGCTAAGTGTTGCCACGTTGGATTTTTTTATTTTACTTGGAGATTTTGTCTAACTTGCGCCAAAATAAATAAATAATTAATATTCTAAAATATTATTATCTTTATATAAATATTATTATTAGTGGTATAAATTAGTGAAACACATGCTGTTGTTATTTTATAAATAAAATAAAAATACTTACTAAGAAGGCACAAGTTTATTAAAAAAGATAAATGGATTAAAATGTTATTATTGGACAATAATTTCAATAGCCCATAAACATCATTTTTCTGTTTGAGTCTAAAAAACACATCAAGTAAAATACGAACTATGGATATTTTAGTTTTCTGTCGGCTCATAAACATGCTTGTTTCTCTGATTAATTGTTATATGCATCAATTTTATTAATTTATTCACTTCATTGCGATGTGACAACTTTAATGGTCCAATTCTTATGAATAGACTATACATTATTATAATCCTTATCACTCTAATAATCATAAATTTCATAAACGTATCCGAAACGAGTACATTCTTCGTTCCGTTTTAAAATTTGTATCGAGAAAATGTCACTTATGCGTCGGATCAAATATACCAAATTTACTCGAGACGAGTCTCGTCAGCCATTACCATTCTTAATTGCTTTATTATCACAAACCATCCACAAAGAAGGGTTGTCTTTAGCTCATAAGAGCCGTATTATTTCCATATTAAAATCGATAATTGGGAGTCGGCCCACTATTCATGGCTTCTACGCATTTCACGGTCATGCACTTTTCTTCTTCTACCGTGAAAAATAACGATTAATGATTGATTAGACATATTTATTACTAATAAAATACGATTAATAATTGAACTAATATAGTCCACTAATTTATAATGATAAAATAAAATCTCAATTTAATTAATGCGATCCAAGTAAATATATTCTAAAAAAATTAATTGATTCGATCCAATAATTTAAGTAGCCCAATAGTAAGTAAGGCCCAAAGTAGCTACTTCCGGTGTAAATCGGGCCGTATGGGCCAGGCCCAATAGTGAGGTAGGCCCAAACTAGCTACTTGGGCCCGGCCCATACAAGAGTAGAAGTTTGGACTGGGCCCATTAAGGTGATAAGATACGCTGCGAGTGGTGCAGTGAGCCCAACACCAATCGTCTCAGATATCGAAGGTGAAGAGCAGCAGATGGAGAAGATCGACGGCTGTGAAGCATCCGACGTTTCCTTCTCTGTTGAATACAGTCGAAACGCAATTGAAAATTTTCACAAGCAGACTCCTCCTTTCCCTCCATTTTCTCTCTCTTCTCGGGGAAGGAAGAGTACTGGAAATGGCGTAAGGAAAGAAATCACGCGGCTTTTGCTCTTCGAAGTACGCTATCCTTTTTGCATTACGCTGTGGTGTTGGTTTCCAATTTCTAGCTGAGGTTTTTCGCTGGGTTTCTTTGAATTTCTTCTCCGTGGTGAGACATTCTCTCTCTCTCTCTAGTCTCCTTCGTGCATTACGCAGTGTAGGTGTTTGCGTAAATTTGCATACAGGATTTTAGCTGGATTAAGTGTTGCTTTGCTGAATTTCGTGTTGTTCTTGTTTTTGTATGTGTATTTCCTCAAAATTTTGTTCCGGTTTTCCTCTATGCGCTGCTTCACCGCCGTTCAATTGAAACCCCTACTGTATTCAACTATGGAAACGTTGTTTAAGTTGATCCTTGAGTTTTTTCTTGACCTGCATTTGATCTGTGGGTTTTGCATGTTTTGGTTCATTTGAAATAAGTCCCCCTTCTTTCGTTGAGACGAAGAGAAACCCGCAATCAGGAGCTTTGGGCCATGTAAAAGATTCAAAGTATACTAATCTTGTGAAATTTGTTTGCTCGAGTGGTGATGGTTAAGTTGTGCTAATTTGCATATGTGATTAGTGTAATTCTTCCGAAATTGAGGTCATGTTAAGCTTTTCTCGTTTATTTCAGGCTTGTGCATTACTGAGGTGCTCATTTTTTTAGGCGCATTTAGTCATTTTTATACATCTTTGAGGTTTATGACTTGGTTTATTCGGTTGCGTAATGTGTAGAGTGGGACAGGTATGTGGTCGCTTCATTGGTCAGTCTGTTTGTGTACTTCTATTACTGTGTTACATAACTTCGATGATATGGTAATATGTGACCTAACTGCTAGCTGAATGTTTGACTAGAGTCTGTTGTTTTCTACCTATTATTCAATCTGATTTGTTGTTTATTTTATGAATATGCGTTCCACTCATCATTCTGTTAATCTCAGTGGAGTTATGCAAGGAGAAATGGAGAAGGAACCACCACCACCGCCAAATATACAGCAAAGTTTGAAGGAAGAAGGAGTAGACCTTCCTGCAAGGTCCATTATGACACGACCTGGATTTGGGACCTCTGGAAAACGTGTCTCGTTGCTCTCTAATCACTTCAAAGTTTCCATCAGAAATCCAAAAGAGTTTTTTTACCAATACAGTGTAAAGTACAAAACCCTTTCGTTTTGTCAATTTTATAAATGAGTAAGATGCATATAACATATCTATTTTACTACAGGTTTCTATGAGTTATGAGGATAATGTGTCTGTTGAAAACAAGGTTATTGGGAGGAGAGTCATTGATAAACTTTACCAAACATACTCTTCTGAACTAGCTGAGAAGGGATTTGCATATGATGGGGATAAGAGTTTGTTTACAGTGGGACCCTTACCAAAGAACAAGTTTGAATTTATGGTCATTCTTGAGGAGTCTGCTGCCAAGAGGTGACTTCATTATCACAACTCATGTTGCCGGAGTCTTGTCGTTTTTTCGTTTATCTCTTATATTGCCTGAACTTAATCAGATTCCTCTACTGTGCAGTAGTTGCAGTCCTTCCAAAAATGGTAGCATGACTGAGCCAAGCAAAAAGTCGAAGTACTCTCTACAGTCAAAAGCATTCAAGGTAGAAATCAGCTATGCTGCTAAAATACCCTTGAGTTCCCTATCCTTTGCCCTTCAAGGAGCTGAAACAGAATATGTTCAAGATGCTCTGAGAGTGTTAGACATCATTCTAAGGCAACAGGCAGCTAAACGGTAAACCACATAAACCCTGTCGACAGTATTAATTTAGCCTGTAGCAGGTACCTAAATGGTGAAAATTGGATGCAGCGGCTGTCTATTGGTTCGACAATCATTCTTTCAGGATGATTCAAGGATGTTCACTGATGTTGGAGGGGGCGTGACAGGTGTCCGAGGACTCCATTCTAGCTTTCGTCCAACTCTTGACGGTTTATCTCTAAATATGGGTATCACTCTACTTGTATTTTTCCCCCCATTTGGTTGAGTGTTTCGCATGCTGTAATCTTAGAGAAATAATGCCACTAAATTACCTTTCCAGATGTATCAACAACCATGATCTTGAAACCAGGACCTGTTCTGGAATTCATTCTAGCTAACCAAAATGTTAAGGATCCTCGCTATATTGACTGGGCAAAGGTATAAAACTTCTTCTAATTGCTTTCGTCTTATCGTTTTTATCTGCTTCCCCATGATACGGAGATTGAACCACAGGCCAAAAGGATGCTGAAGAATATGAGGGTTAAGGCTATTCATAGTAATAGGGAGTTCAAGATTATAGGCTTAAGCGAGAAACCCTGCAATCAGCAGTTGTAAGTTTATTAACACATACCTGATCTTTTTTCATTGTCTTCCAAACCATTTTACATTTATTTACATTTGCAGTTTTTCCTTGAAAGTAAAAAGTGGCAGCACTGCTGGAGTCAGCGACGAAGCAATTGAAATTACTGTTTATGAATATTTTGTTAAACACCGAAATATTGAACTTAAGTTGACAGCCTACATGCCATGCCTTGATGTTGGGAAACCAAAACGACCAAACTATCTGCCATTGGAGGTGAACAATTTTCTCTCTTATTCTCTTATGAAATGTAAATCTTCGTTGTCAAGAATTTTAATTGTGTCTTCTTTCTTGATTTTGTAGCTATGCTCTTTAGTCTCTCTTCAGAGATACACAAAAGCATTATCAGTGACCCAAAGATCATCCTTAGTTGAAAAATCAAGGCAAAAGCCTCCTGAGAGAATTCGCATAGTAACTGATGTAATTTCTAAATTTCTACTTTGCACTATTTTTTATTTATTTTTTATTTATTTATATTTTCTCATACTGCACATTGATTCTTTTTTTTGTTTCTTTCTTTCGTTCAGGCTGTGACGAACTACAAGTATGATGAAGATCCACTCCTTGTCTCTTGTGGTATATCAATTGAAAAGCAGCTTAGTCGAGTAGATGGACGGGTCCTTGATCCACCAAAGGTAGTTCTTGTCTTCTACCAATTAACTATGTTACAGCATTGACTCGGATCTCTTTCACATACAGTTGAAGTTTGGGAATAATGAAGATTTTTTGCCCCGGAATGGTCGGTGGAACTTCAATAACAAGGTATAATATTCAGACATCACTTGATCGCCTGACTTGTGCATCGGGAAGCACTGATGGAATAGAATCACATATTGTTTATGCTGGATAACCTGATCTCAAGATTTTATATTGTTGAAGTACTCCACTACCTTTTTTTTTTGCTCCACCAGAAGGAAGTACTCCACTACATTGTTTGAACTTTCAACTAATACTGCGACTTTGATCTTCTGAAGAAACTTCTGAAGCCCCAACATATACAAGATTGGACACTTGTCAATTTCTCTGGACCTTGTGACTGTAGTCGTCTTTCACGGGAGCTGATTGACTGTGGGAGGAGCAAAGGAATTGTATGGTGTAAAATTTTGCTGCTCTAATATTGTTTTTTAATTGATGCACCATGCATGCTTTAGTCTCTTCATTTTGGTTCTGCAGGAAATTGAACGCCCATATACGATCATTGAAGAAGATTCACAAAGCAGAAAAGCTAGCCCTTTCGTACGTGTAGAGAAGATGTTCGAGCAAATTATGGCCAAGCTAGCTGGCCCTCCAGAATTTCTGCTTTGTGTTCTGCCAGAACGGAAAAATTGTGATATTTATGGTAGTAACTGTGCAGTTTCCATTTCCAGGATAAAAAGTTTTCTGACCAAAGTTATTAGCTAAATAAGTTATGTTTAAATGCCTAGGACCTTGGAAGAAAAAATGTCTGAGTAACTTGGGTATTATCACGCAATGCATTTCTCCTATTCCTAACAAGATCAATGATCAGTACCTTACAAACGTACTCCTCAAAATAAATACCAAGGTATCAAGCCAATAATTAAAAAAAATGATGTTTTTTTCTGTCACATCCTTTGCTTTTGTGACTTTGTTATGAACTTATGATGTTTTCCCGTGTCATTTATAGCTAGGGGGAACCAACTCGTTGTTAGCAATAGAGCACTCCAATCGAATTCCAGTAGTTACAGATCAGCCAACCATGATCTTGGGAATGGATGTTTCACATGGTTCTCCTGGTCGATCTGATGTTCCCTCGATTGCTGCTGTAACTATTCTGCCTATTGAACATCTTACAGTGCTATGGCATGATTTACTTTATGCATAACTGTTTGATGCTTTTCTCACTTTTATCACTGTAAGGTTGTTGGATCGCGAAGCTGGCCATTGATATCAAAATACAGAGCAGCTGTACGAACTCAACCTGCAAAGACAGAAATGATTGCATCTTTGTTCAAGCCACTAGCAAATGGGCAGGATGATGGTATTATGAGGTGCATCATCCAAAGGAATTTGAACTTTTATTTTGCATTGAATTCTTTTCAGCAGTTTCACCGACTGGACACGAGTGCGAGTGCTTCTGCACTCGTAGTTCTGTAAAATGCTGAAGCAAGGCGTTACTATTTGTTTTTTTTTTTTTTCAGAGAACTGCTGCTGGATTTCTATCAAACCAGTAATAAACGCAAACCAACTCAAATTGTTGTATTCAGGTAAGACGGCTTGCAGTGAAAGTCTTCTTTTGCCTTTTGTTGATCATGCACCAAGTTAAATTTGGTCCGAAAGAACTAAATTGTCATTGCTTTTCTGCTGTCTCTCTGTTTCATATTTTTCTTCGTTGGATTGACTTTGTCTCATGATCATGTGGTTCTGGTGGATGGATATCTCTCTGACCTGGAAGTTATTCTCTTGTTAAAGGGCTTAGCAAATATCAGGTGAATGATGGCAATCCTTGAAAGTAAAATTTCTGGAATCTGATCAGCCTGCAGATTGTTGATTGATGGTCCAATTGATGAAAAATCTCTAGAAAGCATTTCGCTTTTATGGTTTTCCTCTTAGAATGTTATGTGATGTGCATGCTTTAAGTGGATCTTAGTCTTCCTTTTGTTTTTTATTATTACTTTATGAATCTCAGTGCGTCTTTGCCATCCATCCTGTCTATTTTGATTGCTAATGTATGTCCAACTTCTGTCAGGGATGGTGTCAGCGAGTCCCAGTTTGCTCAGGTTATAAACATTGAGCTTGATCAAATGATCAAGGTAGGTTTTATTCTTTGATTTCCGGAGAGCATATTGAGCCTCTGCAGTTGCTTTCCATTTTATTACACTTGGACATTATGGTCTTTTTGGTTCCAATTTGGAACTGTCATGTTCTGTAGGGATTTTGTTAGCTAGAGCTGGTTTTCAATATTCTTCTTCGACATATATGAATTACAATACAGGAACAGAACATAAATAGGTCAGCAGAAAACGTAGAAAAACTAAAGTACTTATCTGCAAGTGAAAAAACGAATTATGCTGCAATTGGCATCGATAAATTTGATGCCTGCTTAAGATATCCTTAAATAGATACCTTCACAAAGTAACAAAGGATGTCATCATCGAAGTTATTTCAATTGTTTATCCCATCCCCTCACTGAAAATACTCCCAGTCGTGCTGCTGCTTTGTTTACGATATGTTGAGATCAGATCAATTCTCACAATGAGCCTGGCATCCTATTTTAGCTGCTTGAAATCCTAAACTTTTTACTATTTCAGGCATATCAGCATCTTGGCGAGACTGATATTCCAAAATTCACCGTGATAGTGGCCCAAAAGAATCATCATACCAAGCTATTCCAAGCTTCATCTCCAGAAAATGTACCCTGTGGTCCGTTTCCTTTTGTTGATCTAATCTGTGGTCCAATTTTATTTTTTTTATTTTTTTATTTTTTATATTTTATATTTTTTATTTTTTTCTGATTCAGGCTTGCAGTAATAGAACTTATAAGCATGCTCTTTCTTGCAGGTACTGTTGTGGATACTAAGATCGTTCACCCTAGAAACCATGATTTTTACATGTGTGCTCAGGCCGGTTTAATAGTAAGATATCTCCAGCTCCTCCGTTCCTCTTTCCTTTCAGCTAATTATTTTGCTATAAGTTGCACCGATAATACTGTTCTTGGCTAATTCCACGACCATTCATTACTTATAATTCTGAATGTCAGGGAACATCCCGACCTGCCCACTATCATGTCTTGCTTGACGAGATTGGTTTCTCCCCAGATATACTGCAGAATCTGATCCATTCACTATCATACGTGTAAGAGTCGAGCCTATCATTTAGTAAAGATGGATTACGTAACATACATGCTAACCTTTTCCTCATTTCCCCCCTTTAATCCTCTCCAGTTACCAGAGAAGCACCACTGCTGTCTCCATAGGTATCATCAACTCCCTCGTTCGACTAACAAACTGCGTTTTTTTCCGAAAATGACAAATTTACCACTCTCTGCATTTTCCAGTTGCGCCAGTATGCTATGCACATCTTGCAGCCCAGCAGGTAGGTCAGTTCATGAAGTTTGAGGACTTATCTGAAACTTCGTCCGGAAAAAATAGTGTGACAGCAACAGAGAATGTACCCGTACCCGAACTTCCCAGGCTCCATGAGAATGTTGCTGGATCGATGTTCTTTTGTTGAGGATGCGACTGAAACATTTTTGGCCGTGATTATCGTTGTCGAAGGTAGAAAATAGCTGTGAATAGTTGCTGACTTCGATGATCGCGTAAATAGGTGAAGACTGAAATTTTTGGGTCGATATTTTGTTACAGAGAATGATGGTGAAAGCATTTCTGTTCGATTATTATGTCTTTCGATACAATTGTTAGTGTGTTAAATTTGAACTGATTATCCGTCGACGGCTTGTCATTTAAGAGGTTACGGTTCTTTACTTTTATACTCGCACATATTCAAGAAACGTAATACAATCGAATTATTGTTGTAGGGAAAATGAAATATCACTTAATTAGTGGAGAAAGCAAACACAAATTATTGAGTTATCTCTATTTTTTTTTTTTTTTGCGTTTAGTCTTTTTTTTTTAACAAATCTGACATAATTCTCCATGTTTTTTATGATAGCTTTAAAATCATTTTTTTAAGAATTTTTTCTTTCACGTGATACTATCGACTCGAAGAATAGCCATCTTTCAGTTCTTAGGTATTAACAAAAACATTGTTCTTTTCTCTATGGACACATCAGCAGTTACCTTTGACATCATCCATAAATTTCCCCATGCAGAAACAAAATCCATAATCTTGTTCTTGATCTTATAATTTGATCCCAAAAAATGGAATTTCGATTGGTTTTTCATCAACTCAAACTCAAAATTGTCTGAATTCTCATTCAAGATTTTATATATATAGTTCAAGAATGATGGATAAGGTAACAGATCCAAGAAAAACATGGACAAATCCATCTGTACATTTCTTGTGTTTCTGCTATGTTTCTCTGCAGTTGGAAGCAGGCCACATTTCTCGACACGTAATGTCGGACTTCGTGCATCGTTAACTGCTGCATCAGACGGAGTTTGCAGCGCAGTCGTGGAGCCACGGAACTACCCTTGTAGTGAACATAAGGTAGGTAGTGTGTTATTACAAGGGTTGCAGTTTCCTACATGTAAAAGAGCATTTCTTTTCTGTACTTTTGTTTAATATTTACGTTGAACGTTGCATGATTTCAGGTGACAACTAAAGATGGATACATCCTTAGCTTGCAAAACATTCCGTACGGTCAATCAGGCGAGACGGAAGGCGAAAGGCCGCCGGTTCTGCTGCAGCATGGACTTCTCATGGTTTGAGTCCTTAACTTTCTTATTATAGAAAAAATTTCGAAAAACCGAACGTCTTAGTTTGTCTGTATTTAATACAAAAGAAAATGATGAAATGTAGTGTTTGATGAGGTGCAGGATGCAATAACATGGCTGATTAGTCCACCTGAGCAGTCTCTAGCTCTGATACTGGCCGATGAAGGGTTCGACGTATGGCTCATGAGCACACGAGGAACGAAGTATAGCAACGGACACACTTCTCTCAGCCCGGATGATGCAGTAGCATTCTTTCTTACTCCCTTTTTTATACTTTCTTACTTGGTTCAAATTTTTAGGCCTATGATCATTCTTTAGGCCTTCTGGGATTGGACTTGGGACGAGCTCGTCGCGTACGATCTCCCATCAGCCTTCGAATATGTTCATGCTCAGACAGGGCAGAAACTTCACTATGTTGGACACTCACAGGTAGCTCAGTTTGTGAAAATACTGTAAAATCGCGCTTTATGTTGAATTTCTCGTTGCCACGTTCGTAGGGCACGTTGATGGCTCTCGCTGCGATTTCTAACGGGGAGCTAGTGAGTACGATGAGATCAGCTGCCTTATTAAGCCCTATTGCTTATCTAGGTGAAGTGACTTCCCCTCTAGCAAGGCTTGGAGCAGAAACTCTTCTTGCAGAGGTAAGTAATGAACTAAATCATGGTTTATTTCTTGTTTTTTTGCAGATTTTGAATCTTTATTTGACAGGCTTTGCATTGGTTGGACATCAATGAATTCAATCCTGTCGGGTGAGGAACTTCTTCGTCGCATTTTCTTGCATCCGAGCTTTTATAAAGTCGAAACGAATGTCTTACGAAGAAAATGGGATTTGCAGGAAAGCTGTGACTGAGCTTCTCCAGCATATGTGCAAGAAAGCAGGCATTGATTGCACTAACATGTTGACATCTTTAACAGGTAGTGCAGTTCCAGTTTTCTTGCAGAAAAAGTCGAATCCTCGTACTGATTTTTTTCGTGTTTTCGTCTGAGTGAAGGTGAGAACTGCTGTGTTGAATCTTCAGCTATGGATGTTCTTCTCCAGCATGAGCCTCAGCCTACTTCAACCAAGAACATGATCCATCTCTCACAGAGTAAGAACGAAAGACCGCGCGCGTTTTTACAGTCCTTAAGGTTCGAGAATCAAGCTTTGATGGCCTTGTTTCTTGTTATCATATGCAGTGATAAGAGAAGGGAATATCAGGAAATACGACTACGAAGACGAGGAGGAGAACAGGAGACACTACGGAACGCCTACTCCTCCTTCGTACGAAATGAACAGAATCCCGAATGATCTCCCTCTCTTCCTTGCCTACGGAGGGGCCGATGCACTCTCTGTGACGAGGGACGTTGAGCTTCTGCTCGAGAGCTTGAACGGGCACGAGGGAGATAAGCTGGTGGTGGAGTACAGAGAGGACTATGCTCATGCAGACTATGTGATGGCTGCTAATGCTAGAGAAGTTGTTTATGATCCTCTCATAGCTTTCTTTAGGCTTCAATGATCAAATGTGTCGTTTTCATCGCGCCTCGTGTGCAAGAAGACGATACACGATCCATCATCCTTTGTAACATCACCACGAGCTTTTGTGCAATAAACGTAAACATAAAGAATTGATCCCAAATCTTGGATTCTTATTGGCTTAGCTTTGATAAACTCAAGAACATAGCACAAGAAAAAACTTGGTTAATTTCGAAATATCATATTGGATATGCTGTTTTGGATTCCTATTTATAAATTCTATATATAGTCAAAGAATGGTAGCAAAGTAAGCAAAAATCTAGAGAGAGAGAGAGAGAGGCATGAAGAGATTCATCTCCATCTCTCTGCTCCTTGCACTGTGTGCCTCAGTCGAAGCAGGCGGCATCTGCAGCGAAATCGTGGAGCCACTGAACTACCCTTGTCAAGAACATGAGGTAAAAAAGGAAAAGTTACTGTCATGTAATTTAAATTTTACACAAGAATCAGTAGAAGTATGTTCTTGTTTTGGTGGTTGAATGAGTCCGGATGATAGATAAGGCTTACGAAAAGGCGCAGTTTTCAGGTGACGACGGAGGACGGATACGTCCTCAGCTTGCAGAACATTAAGCACAAGGCAGCAGGGGAGAAGCCGCCGGTTCTCTTGCAGCATGGACTTTTTGCGGTCTGAAAAGAAGAAATTAAATCATGTTATGAAATTTGTTTTCATTTTGTGTTTTAGTTTGATGAGTTTGTGTGTTTCTTAACGTAGGACGCGACGACGTGGCTGCTGAGCCCCCCTGATCAGTCCCTGCCTCTGGTGCTGGCTGATCAGGGGTTCGACGTGTGGCTCGTCAGCACACGAGGGACCGTGTACAGTCGGGGCCACACGTCTCTCAGCCCCGATGATGCGGTAGCCGGCTTCTTCTCACTCTCGTTGGTTGTTTACTACTCCCTTCGTCCCATTTATAAATGGGACGAATGGAGTAGTAAACAACTTAATTTTGTTTCGAAATCTTGATCAAGTCCACTTTTACTGGATAATTGGACTTGACCAAGTTTCGGAACGGAAAAAAATCTATTAAACTCTCGATCACAAGTAGTATTGATTATCGACTCTTTTTTTGTAGATCTACTGGGAGTGGACGTGGGACGAGCTCGCTGCGTACGATCTGCCAGCGACGTTCGAGTACGTCCACGGACGAACGAAGCGGAAGCTTCACTATGTAGGACACTCACAGGGCACCCTAATAGCCCTTGCTGCCTTGTCCGAAGGAATATTGGTGAATAGGTTGAGATCAGCTGCTTTGCTTTGCCCCATTGCTTATATTAGCCACTTGAGATCTCCTCTTGTTAGAGATGTTGGGGAATTCCTCCTTTCTCATGTAACTTTTTTAATCCCATCTCTCTCTCTCTCTCTCTTCTCTCTCTCTCTCTCTCTCTCTCTCTCTCTCTCAACAATCTTCTCATGCATGCAGACTTCACATTGGCTGCAGATTCCTGAATTCAATCCCATAGGGTGAGAAGCTTCTTCTTCTCTAGCTTCTTAGATATATATGCTCCCTTCCGTCCCGTTCAGAACGTCCAACGAGTTGATTGTTTTGTTAAAGTTAAAGTGAATGGTTTGAACCAGACGGGAAGGTGCATGGTAGTTGAGATGTTGGTCTTTCTGATGAATTCGACTTCTTTCGATTTCTCAGGGCCGATGCGGTCGAGATTGTTTTGGAAATATGCAAGCAGAAAGGCCCTCAAGAATGCATCAATCTCTTGAAATCCATGAAAGGTAATCAGTTTTTTGAGAAGAGAAGTTGGTTCATATATATAATCACGTACTCCCTCCGTTTACTCTGATTTGGTACGTTTCGTTTCGCGATACAAGCCAGATCGAAGTAGACAGAGGAAGTAGTAATTAATGGTTAAATCATTGAATTTGTTTGGTTGTGTTAATGGTGTAGGGGGAAACTGCTGTGTCAATTCTTCAATAAACAGTGTTCCTCAGTCCACTTCAACCAAGAATGTCATTCATTTATCTCAAAGTAAGATTTTATAGGCCCGGCCCGGCCCGAAAACGAAATTGATCGACCCGGCCCGGCCCGGCCCGAGAACTCGATAAGTGACATATACTTTGTATGTTTTGAATGTTTGATGCTCTTTCTTTAATTTTGGTGCAGTGATGAGGGACGGTACGATCAAGAAGTACGACTACGGGGACGAGAAGGGGAATAGAAAGCACTACGGGTCGCCTCAGCCGCCGTCTTACGACATGAGGAACATAGCGGACAATGTTCCTCTATTCCTAGCCCACGGAGGGGCCGATGTACTATCTGTGAACAAGGACGTGAAGCTCCTACTCGACAGCCTCCGCCATCACGAGACGGACAAGCTAGTCGTGGTGTACCGCGAGGAGTACGGGCATTCCGATTTCGTGATGGGGATGAACGCTAGGCAAGTCGTGTATGATTCTCTCGTAGCCTTCTTCAGGCTTCAGTAGTCGATTCAAGAAGTCGAGTCTTTTATGTGATTGTTAACGAGACGCTAGCTATGCAAGTTTTGTTTGAATGTATGATTCTCTCGTGTATAAAGTCTTTTATCTAAATTACTAGTGTTACTATAAAGAAATTATTGGAAATAAAGAAATTAATTAATGATTGTATTGAGATGACGATCGATAACCTTTTATCCGATACCACTCCCTCGTTTTTCTTCTAAACGTGACTCGTTCGTTTATTATATAAATAGTACTCCCTCCGTCCTCTATTTAGTGACGTTAATACTATATTGGGACGTCCTCCATTTACTGACAATTTCCGTTTTAGGACGTAGACCCCACAATCACTTTAACACTTTATCACTTTATACATCTACTTTTTATTATTTTATCATTTTAATACTATTAAACAATTCAAATGGACCCACAATTATTCCACTTTAACACTTTAACACATTAATTTATTATTATACCATAAAATGCGAAAAAAAACCCGTGCCCATACTCCCTCCGTCACTAAATGGAGGACGGAGGGAGTATAAAATTGTTTATAATTATTGGCATGTTCTGCCGGCATAGTAATCAATCGAAAACTAAGTTAATAATTAAACATTAAAAACAACTCTTGTTATTATCTTTACCTATTTGTCTTTCTCTATTGGATAATACAGATTCAAATCTATGTTCCCACTCTCTCTCTAGAGTTTATACCGATCATTTACTCTCTCCGTCTACTATTTTTTAATACATTTTTTAAATATAAATAATATGTCAAGAAAAATAAAACGGAGAAAGTAAAGCCTTTGTTTGAGTCAAAAAGTGAAATTTTCAATCTCCGAAAAAACATTTAAACAACGCAATTAGTTTCTTAGGGTTTTGACGAAGTTTAATTTTCCAAAACTAGGGATTTTTCGATAGATTGGTTTTGTTTGTTGTTTTCAGTTCTAATTTGATTAGGTTAAAAACAGTACTCAAACAATCAATAAAGAAGAAGACTATATAATAGAAGTATATATATATATATTCCTATATTTACCAATATACATACATACAGTCCAATTGAAGAGTCTCTTTACTTAGTATGAACACAAGAACCGTAGCAGCAACGCATGACAATTGCTGTTATTCAGTCATTTTATGCGTCGCTTTCGTTACGAGTGTATAAAAAGGCGACAACGGAGATCGAACATTCATCGAAAATATATTACTACAAGAGAAACAATTTACATATATTCACAGAGAAATGGTGATGAAGATGGGGAAATCCTTTATAATCTTGTTGGTGGTGCTATGTATGTTTGGTGCGTTAGCAGCTGGTGGAAGAACAAAGATTAGTTCTAGAGAGTTGGGAGTTAGGGTTCATGCAGATGGAATATGTAAGCTTTTGGTGGAGACTCAAGGCTATCCCTGCGAAGAGCATACGGTGAGAATTTGATCGTTCGTTAAATATATGTTAGGTATAAGATGACGAGACAGATGAAATAAATAGAAACGTCGTCTCTCTGTGTGCCTGTGTGTATTTCCGATATATAGGTTTTAAGTAGTTCCACGGTCGGATATTCTATTGCATTTTCGTGTTGCATCGATAAATGATCTGCACGCATCTTAAGAATGTTTCAAAAAGTAGCAACAATTTGGCAAAACAATACTAATATTAACTAGCTTTCATAATGTTTTTGATACGTGACAATCATCTATCGAGAGACAATAACATGCATGATCGATCAGGTTACGACGAAGGACGGATTCATACTGAGCATGCAGAGGATTCCGGCGGGGCGATCGGGCGGCGGAAGTAACGGCAAGCCACCTGTCCTACTCCAACATGGCCTAATGAGTGTACGTAATTAACTCTTAATTAATCCCTCTTAATCAAAAAGTTAATTAACTAATTAATCTTGATTAATTATAAACAAACACAGGACGCGATGACGTGGCTAGCTCTCTCTCCTGAACTATCCCTAGGCTTCATCCTAGCCGACAACAGCTTCGACGTTTGGCTCGGCAACGTCCGAGGCACCAGCTACAGCAGCGGCCACACCTCCCTCACCCCCAGTGACCCGGTACGCTCAACGACCAATAGTTTTCTGACACGTGTCCCTCTATTGCATTTTTTCCCTCTTAAATTTAAATTTAAATTTCTGGCGCTTTACTTTTTTTTTGAAGAAAATATGATTTTATGATAATTGATTCGCGTTCGGAATGTTAGGAATTCTGGGACTGGTCGTGGGACGAGCTAGTAGAGTACGACCTCCCGGCGATGTTCGGGTACGTGTACGGGCAAACGGGGCAGAAACTGCACTACGTCGGCCATTCCTTGGTACTGTAACTTACAATCACGCATATTTAACTACGGGAGACATTCAGAACGACATATATTGAGATGTTTATGATATTGACGATAGGGTACGTTGATGGCATTCGGTGCGTTTTCGAGGCAAGAGGTTCCGAACATGGTGCGATCGGCTGCTCTGCTTAGCCCCATTGCTTACATGGGGCAGATGCCTTCTCCTCTTGCTAGAGCTGCTGCTGACATTTTCACTGCTGAAGTAAACTACTCTTTTATACATGTGTACTATATTTCTTGTTCTCGGCGATAAATTAGTTAACGTGACGATTCTGTAAAACAGGTCTTGTACTGGTTGGGAGTTCACGAATTCGCCCCTGGAGGGTAAGATTTATACTCTCGTCTCGTTAATAATGAGTCCACATACTCATATATTTTTTTTACAGAGGTCCTGTTTCCAAACTTGTTGCTTCAATCTGCAGCAAAATTGACTGTACCAATTTCGAAAATATTATTACAGGTAAATATTATTACACCATTTTCTCAACTTAAAAAATATTTTAATAATTATTAAAGAAATCAATTTTCCCACTTTCAAATAGGCCCCAATTGCTGCATGAACTCTTCAAAATCAAGTCTTGCTCACCAGCAACCAACCGCAACAAAGAACATGATCCATCTTGCCCAGAGTAAGCTCCGAAAACGAGCTTTTATTATTTTAACAGACTCGTAAAATATTTAAACGAGGCAGAAAGAAGGGTTGTTGAATTTTCTTTTCCCCTTTTCTTGTGATGTCAGTGATCAGAGGAGGGAGCATAGCGATGTACGACTACGGAAGCGAAGACGACAACAACAAGCACTACGGGCAGCCGACGCCTCCGGAGTATGACATGAGCAGCATCCCTAACCAGCTTCCTCTCTTCCTCAGCTACGGAGGGAAGGACCTCCTCTCCGACTCCGACGACGTGCAAACGCTCCTCGACTCGCTCTCGGGCCACGACCAGGATAAGCTGGTGGTGGACTACAGGGACGACTATGCTCACTTGGATTTCGTCTACGCTTACAACGCTAAGCAGCTCGTGTACGACCCTCTCATGGCCTTCTTCACCTCCAACTAGAACACTGTAGATTGTTGTAACATAGTAAGAATGTACATTAAACAAAATCAATACAAAAAAAGGAAAGACTTTTATTGCAAGAATTACAAAGAAATGTTATGGAATATTATAAATTACAGATGTTAGGCCTTGTCGAGAAATAGCTTTGAGCCGCGATGTGATGGCTTGTGACGACACTCTCGCTAGTCTTCCACGGTAGGAAGAGATCATCACATTCGATTGCTTCACCGGAACATTTCTTCTTCTCCGTCTTCTTTGTTTCCATTCCTAACTTCCTTTTGAGCTTTCTCCAACATTTCTTGAGGTTGTTCGTCGTCTTCATGGTCATCTCTCTCTCTCTCTCTCTCTCTCTCTCTCTCTCTCTCTCTCTCTCTCATGATTTTGCTTGCTGCACATACATCAATGACCATGGAAGCAGTGATGGAGTCACATTTTTTTAGATGAAGGAAACACGAAATCAATGACATAACTATCCCTTTAATTTTACTGGTTTTTTCTTTAATTAACTGCTTTAGAATTTAGAGAAGAGTGCACAAATCCCACATTAAGAAGATATTTCAAAGTTTATATTATATGATTTTCATTTCTGTACTGCTCCATTTACACAGAACGAAAAACGAAAGAGAAAATCCAAGAGAAACAAGTGGCCCTGCAAAGTAGTATGTCTTCAGTTTCCCGTATAGCGTCGCCTTTGGCCGTACTTCTTCTTTCATCCGAAGTTTGTGTATTCTATTTTGAATAAGCATTCTTTTCTCAGAGGTGAGTCTGTGAAGATGGCTCGAATAAAATATTCAACCTGCAACAGAGGGGAAGAAGACGATGATTAATAGTAGTTTTGGAAACGATATTCCTGAAGAGAAAGAGGAGAGCAGGAATGCACAGAACAAACGTTCTTTCCTCGTACCTCTGATGGTTCGAAGTTGCAATCAGCAAGTTCGCCACTCTCCCAAGCATCAGTGATAGACTTCAAAGGCATGTCCAAGAGTTCTACAGGAATTATGCAGGAACAGAGTAAGATAACGTTTCTAAGAAAGAAATGCAGATAGACAAAACATATATTGTACGATGAAAGCAATCGAGAATGATCACCAGCCAATTTTCTCAGCTTCCGAATGGATAATATAAGACGATCCAAATCCTTCTGAGCCTCTTGAGACTTTTCTCTCTCATCAACAGCCAACATGGGCTCCAGTAATGAAGAGAGGTGCTCGAAGAGTAGGTATATCAGTCTTTGGAGCTGTGTATTAGAAAAGCAGGGATAAGATACTCCGTATCGATAGTAAGATTTACGAACTAAGTATTATTATATATACATTGCTCTTGGACTGCACCTGTAATGTTTCTTCAGCTGCCATATCATCTATTTGAAGTATCTCTTTTGCAAGTCTCGAAAAGACAGACTCTAGAATTAAGGTCATGCTCTTCTCATAGATGGAAGGGAGTAATAATGGCTCCCAGATGATGTGTACTTTCTCGATTATGAAAGCTATCTGACACAAATCCAGGTAATTTTCACCAAAATGAACTCAAATAGGAGATGAAGAGAAGGAAGTGAAGTCTAGGAGAAGGGATTGAACCTTCTTCGTTTTAAAAAGATGCTAAATACCTGGTCAATGCAAAATTTGGCAGATTCAAACTGTTTCATTTGGTGGGTATTTTGGAATCCATTGGCTCCATCAATGGCCTACTCAATTAATGATTTCAGCACAATCAGATTGGAAGAGATTTGCCTTCTAAATACACATGTACCGAAGATACCACAAAGGCCATATATATGTATCTCTGTTTCCAGAAAGGTACCTGTTTTAAGTTGGTCATAACAAGCTGTACTTGACGCTGCAAGACTTCTTCAGCCATGAGTTGAAATTTAGGAGCCAAATCAATAAATACAGCAAGGTCCTTCACAGAACTAGGAAAGTATGGGCGATACTGCAGTAATACAGCAATGCGTCTCATTAGCATGCATTCCAAGAAATACACTTCAAACTATTAATAACAAGTTTCATGACTATTCCACCACACATCACTGAACTAGTTGAATATGCAGACTATACATTCTTGCCTACCTGAAATGCAAGCCCAAGAATCTCCTGAGATAGGTAAAGACAGTCATTGTGCATGAGAACAGCCGCCTGGTTTATGGAATCAAGCTGCCTTTGGAGCTGTAAATCAAGACTAGGTGTCATAACACTAAAATATATTCATTGAGCATAGACGAATATGATCAATCTAGAATCTCCACCATAATTTTAAAGAAAGAACCAAAATAGAGCAAGACAACAGAGCAGTTTACTGACAACCTTTATTCTACAACCTCCCTACACTAACCTTCACGGGGACAATCGCTTCATACAGAACTAGAGCATTTCTAGCAGCATGGTAGAATTCCAATCCCACTTTTGGAGGTGACAAGCACACATCCTGCAATACCCAGTCCAATAAGAACACATTCTTAAAATGGTGATGACTTTGAGCGTGGGAAATGATGGATACAAGAATAACATGTGGTTCAGGAAATAAGATGGACCAAGATGCATATCTAGAGTAAAATGAAATGAAAAACATACCCTCGCAAATACACATTTGAGATTTTACTCAGGCTTACCTTCAGCGTTTGATGCACAAGCTCCATTAGTTGTTTAGCTGGTGTAGACACAACACATTTCTCAGATGAAAACAGCAAAACAACGTGATTGGAGTCAGTACATTTTTCCTCATTGGCCCTCGATGTTCTTGTAATATAGTCCTGCAGGCAAATACCCCGAGGTTGCATACAACAGAAAACAGCAGTGCATTCTGACAAATTACAAATATGCACTCACTTGAGGAAGGCTGAAATCAGATTGCAGAAGCATATTTCTGGCCTTAGCCAAAATTTGAACTTTCTTTCTAGATGCAAAGTGGACTTCGACATTATCAGCAAAATTACTCAGCTTATGATCTTTATCGTTTGATGAAGATATGAACTCAAGTTCCTTCAAAGCTGTCTCAAAATCAATTGTAAGTTTCCTTATCTGCTGAAACTCAGCAAGCTTCGAAGCGTCATCTGGTACAACCTGACACCAGATGGAGGGGATATCATGACTAAGACCTACGTCCAATTTGAGTAATATGCTTCTTCTTAACACAATGTCCACTATTGAACATCAGGAAACCACAAACCTTTGCCAGGAAATTTGAAATTATCATGTCTGAAATCCTTGGCCAAGTCAATTTTCCAAAACTTCTTATCCAAGAGCCATTCTTGAAGCATAAAGATTTGCTTATAAAATCAATGATCTGAACGATGTTGGAGTACATAAGTTCACCATCCATCTTGTTGCCCTGTGAATATGAGGATCATTAAATGGGATAAAAGTATGGCATTTTGTCATGGTAATGATCACTGGTTTAAATCACAGAAAAGAGCGCGTAAGACTATAAGTGTAATAACAAGAGAAAGCTAATTTTGTCAGACTCCAAAATTTGTACCTCAGGCTCAACAGATGTAGCCATCTTAAGAACTGCTTCTTCGACATGACCTGCATCCTGATTGTTTTCTTCAACTATAGGATTTGCTCTACCACTCACCACAGGAGTAAAAACGTATTTATTTATCAAATCTGCAATTTTAGCAAGCCCATAATCAAGAACACCAGCAACCTACATAAACAACATGGATTATTAAGGATGAATATTCTCCGTATTAAGGATGAGGCTTGAATTGGAACTAGCTAGGTAAGTTTTACTCACATCCATAGCGTTCATAACAGTGTACAGATCTAAACCATTAATTCCATCTATGGTTATCTGATACTTCACATGAACCGCATTGGCCTCCCGATCAAACCGCACAGCATCCTCCATACACCTCAAAAGTAGCTCTTGAATCTACATCCAAATGGAAGGGCTCTAAAAACAAACCATGAAATTGGATAAAATCACCATTTCGTTACTCACAAGTAATACAAAAAAAGTAAAGTTCAGGTGTCAACTATGCCAAAAGCAAAGAATAGCAATATACACAGGGGACCATTCTCAATCCACTCAATGCGTAGTAACGTACAAATATGAACCAACGCTAGGCCCAGCCGGATCAGTTCTGCTATATGCAATAGACCCCTATTTCACTGGTATGAGCACCAGATTCATTTGGACCATTGGTTATGAAAGATTATGAAAGGGAGATGAAATGAAGACCGTTCACAACTTGAAAATATCAATGGTAAAGTTCAATACTTGACAGAGATTTCATGCTGCATATGCATAATACTCGTCGTTCAGTTAACTAAGGCAGAGCAAAACCAAAATTTTGTAAAATAGAAGGCATTGAATTTGACATGCATAGCACCATTTGCAAACAAGATTTGAAGTTGCTTATGAATCCAAAATCAAATTTCTTTAAACGATTCCTTTCCAAACAAGTCCAAGAAAATTTCCAATTTACCTCCTCCGAACAATCAGCCCATTGCTTTCTGAGAATAGCATAAATGGCCGGCTCGCTTTCCGCCGCCGCAGCATAGCTGCCGCCCTTCACTCCAAGAGCTCCCTTCAATTCCCTGAGCCCCTCCGCCGCCTTCACCACTTTCCCACTCTTCACATCCTCCCTAACCACCACAAATTTCGCATCCAATTCCAAAATCACCCCTAAAAACTCCAGAATCTCCCTCTTCTCCCGCCCCTCCCGCCTCTTCTCCACAATCCCCTTCACGACCCTCCCCACATCTGCCTCCACCGGCTGATCGCACACGAGGCTCAGCAGCGCCGCCACATCTCCGGCGAGATTATCCGACTTGGCAACGACGTCGGCGCAGCTCGAGAAGAGGGCACTGAAGTCGGCATGGTGCGAGAGGAGGTACGATTGTACGGTTGATTTGATCCGGAGCGAGTGGGCATCGAGGCGGGAGATGAGGAGGCGTAGATCCGGCGCTGATAGCGGCGAGGTCGGAGATTCCGGCGACGAGACAAGATCTCGGACGTTGATCGTGTTGATGAGAACGTCCATCGGAGAGAGAAGAGAGTCCACTGTATCGACTGTAGACAAGTCCGCAGCGTATAATATCTCGGCCCGCCTCTCTCCACTTTTGGGCCGGGCCGGGCCTCTAAGGAAAACACTTCTTGGGCTAAGCCCAATTATTTTAGCCCAATATATACTCCAAATTGGGCCCAAATTCTATTTAGTGGGCCCATACTTTCAGCAACTATCACAATCGGGACAGTTAAAATAATACTTTCTAGAAAGAAAAAAATAAATGTAATACTCCTCGTCCCTGTTAAAACGATACGTTTTTCTTACTCACACGTCTTGCGTAGGCGCGTAAAACGACACATTTTCTAATTTGGTAAAAATATACTAAAGAAATTTATATTTTTTTCCACATCTATTTTCTTATTTCGGTGTCGAAAAAGAAACGTATCATTTTATAGGAGACGAAGGGAGTAACGTCAACCACCCACCCACCGAATGTTATTAATTAGAAATATTTATTGCAAATATGTGGGCTTGGGCTCATCGTACGTACATGCATTCTGCTACAAGATTTTTTTTTTGTACTAATATTCTGATAAAAAAAATCAGTATATGTATGAGAATAAAGGTGACAAATTTTGGACAAATTAATATCTGCCACTTTGCTTTAAATTCCCAACCAAAGTTGGAGGTGTTTGTTAATTTTGAGCCCCTCTCTTAAATTCCTTTTTATATGTCGTAGGTAAATTGATGTGAGAGTTCTAGCCATTCAGTCTTCGACACGTGTCCCGATTTTTTATTTCGAAATATCAATACTATTCTATCTGTCCCGTTTTTTTAAGCGAACAACCATATACTATAGACGTGTAGAAATTATTAAGAGAACATTCAACCAAGTAGTACAAAATAGTAGTAGTGTAACAATAATAAGTAGATACATCGACATATAAACTTGCATAACACACGCAAACGTCAACCGTAAACCACACTTACCAACTAAATCAAGAGACCAAACTCGGTTGTCTACGTTTCAGATATAATGTGCCCACCGGCTACCGCTAGTAGCGGCTGCGGATATCTCAAAAAACCACACTTACTCAAAACCTAGACACGTGCTAGCTAGTAGTAGCGGTTTATAATAGAGATTTGATATTTAGTTTTTTTTTCTCTCTCTCTCTCTCTCTTCATAGGAATTGACGCAAACTGTGCCTCATCAGATAACTAGCTATGATCTGGCTAGTTTTCTGGGTCGGATGGAACGAGTCCCAGAAGATATATTTGTTCGCATCTCTGCATGTAAACGGATTGAGTTGGTCGCACATGTATCCCATTTCAAACATTCCCGTCGCACAACATGCAACCGCTGATACTTCGAATCCTGCAATACATTTCACAACCACAAAAATAAATGAATATATGATTATGTAACAACAATATTTCTAACCACCTTCACTCTTTAAATATATAACAAGCTCTAGACTTTAAAGTTCCTTTAATTAATTGATGTTTGCATAAACACATGCTACATTTTGTACTTATATTATAGAATGTTACCCTATTTTACCATTTTTTCTCTTACATAATTGGCAAAGTACACAATTATTGATAAATTTAAGTCTTCAAAGAGTTGAAAGATTGTGTGCCAACCACTTTCTTACATTAATTATAACCTCTAGGCCCAAAATGGCATGCAATTTTCCCTCAATTAAGGAACTACTAGTCCTTAAATTTAGAGGTAACAACTAATTCATACCCTAAAAATAATTCCCTAAACATTGAAACCAGTGTTTTAAAAACCGTACAAAACCGTCGGTTGAACCCGACTGAACCATGAACTGTTCATAATTTCGGTTCGTGATTTTTTCCGGTTATTTTCGGTTTTGGCCGGTTGAACCACGGTTCAACAGAAAAAACCATCGAAGGCCTTGTCGATTCGACCTCCGGTTCGATTTTTAAAACATTGATCGAAACCCATAAAAAATGCAAGAAAATGTATAATTAATCAAGGAAAAAAAGAACTTACCAAATTGAGAAGGCTTCCTAATCATTTGCATGAAAATGTCATAAGGGTTGGAGAAAGCAACCCTAATTCCACTCATCTCACCATTCATTTTCTTCACCAAACCATTCAATTTATCATTGAAATGCAAGGCCACAATGTTGTACCCTTCCATGCACTCATTCCCATTCCCATTCATGTAGTTTGTGGACCTCTCCAAGGGCAAGCATCCCATCGGCGGGAGCCCCGTCAACGAGATCTTCCGGGCTCCCAGACCGTAGATGTTCGACACGAACTTCTCCACGAGCCCGATGAGGAAGTCCTGGAACTGGTCGACCGTGTACTTCGACCTCGTGGCCGGGATAGTGTAGTAGTTTTCGAGGAAGTCATTTGTGCCTAAGCTCACAATGTAGAGAGCTTCACTTATTATGGTTTTGGCCTTTGCTTCACCTGCATAGGCATTGAGCTTGGTTTGGTATTCCTTGAAGTATTCCACCTCTTTCCATAGAGGAATCACATTCTGCAAAAATATTTATTACAATTTTAAATTAATAAATTGTTAAATAAATAAATAACAATTTGTATTATGATAACTTCTATGTAAGAATAATCTAATTTTATATTATTATTTTAATAGAAATTATGTGTATGTCTGTCGCCTGCTACAGAGTATAAATGCTTAATTTATGAGGTTAATATTTTATATATTTTTACCTGAAAAAATACTTATTAGTTTAATATTTTATCGATTTACGTGAAGAACATGAAATTAATTATATTCATCTTCATACATATTTTAGTAAAGAAACGAAAATTCAAGAACAAATTTCCAGCAATTTTATCTAAAAAAAGTTGTTCATGCAAATTCACTTTCATGTTTGAAAAAAATCTAATAAAACGAATCACGGAAATTTATGTCTGGTTGATAATGAGCTCACGGAATATTATAAAAAGGTTTCGAACTCACAAGCACATTAGAGGTGGCGTTGTCGAAGCCGGTTCCGGCGGAGGCGAAGCAGACGCCACCGGCGAAGTCGGAGATGTTGTACTGCGGGTCGAGGTACGCCGGCACGAAGGGGCGGAGGCCGAAGGCCTCTGAGATGAAATCCGGCGGAATGCGGCCGTTCGAGAACCTCCCCGTCGGGCGGCCGCCGTAGAAGTCGCGGCCGTACGGCCGGAAGTTGCTCCTCAGCACGGTGGATATCTGGTTGTTGTTGCCGGCGTCGACCGAGGAGTCCCCGAACACGATCACCGCCGGGACGGACCCCGCGGCGGCGGCGCCGATCATGCAGAGGAGGAGGCACGCCGCCGCAGGAGCTAAGAGAGAGGAGGCAACAGCCATTATGATTGATTTTTTTTTTTCCTTTTATATAAATTGATTTAATCTTTTTCTTTTTTTATAAGGGGAGAGGTGAAGAAGGTTAGGATTTTATAAAGGTGGAAGAAAATGGAGGAAGAGTTTGTTGGTTGATTTATTTAATGGGAGTGGGAGTTGAGAGAGCTTTTAATGGCGCCATTAAATGAGAAGGCTTTGCTGGGAGGTTCGTGAGGTGGGTAATTGGGTTGGCAGGCTGAGTTAATGTACATGTTTTCGATTTCTCATACGTCTCGTCGATAACGAGCTCGTTTATATCAGAATGAAGCTGATGTAGCATAACTTTTCCGTTTGTATAGTATCTGAATCCCATCTCGTATTTTATTTGATCAGTAACGTTCGATCGGTTTAAAGTACGAATGATCAGGTACGTACGTCTGATGAAAAACGAATCTTGACCCGTCAAACAACTAAACTCATTAGGGTAATTAAGGAATTAGTTTAGTGTCTTTGTGTTGAGGAAAAACATAATATATACTTCATGCATTTATGATTTTGAGACAAATATGTAGTTTGGAATATAGAATGAGACCATATGTTTTCTTAAGTTGAAAAATATATTCATTATTCACTTGAATTTCTATGAGACAAAAATTGTGGCCACAATTGTCAACAAAAAAATAAAATATTAATTATTTTCCTAGCTTAATTCCTACTTTTTGATTACCGTTGGTAGATGAATTTATTAAATTTGTACTTGCATGAGTGCATCAAATAATACATTAACTAAAGAAAGGTTATGGAGTTGGCGTTCAGTAAAATCGAACGTCTCGTTTCTAATGAATCCACTTATGTCAATATTTTCGTTGCATAGCTCCCTTCTTGGCACTTCGCGTGCCGATTCTACCTCGATAAATTTATTTATTTATCTTATAAGTGAAAGATGTTATTATTCATAGAGCTGTAAACAGTTGTTGAGGGTACAAAGAACATAATGAGGTGAAATATTGTCATTTATAGTATATTAAATGATTAGTTGGACTTTCCCAATTAGAGGTGTGACCTTTAATTTCACCAATAACAAATTAAACCTGGACCAAACTATATGTCATGTGCAATAAATATATTAAATTATTTAATTGTACTTTTCTAAATTTTATCTGAGATTTATTTCTTATTTTACTAGCTTTTCTAGTGGAATAATGTATAAATAAATGAAATAAAGAATTAATAAAAAGAAAATGTGCATTCATATCTTCACCTGAAAAAGAGGCCAATTAATTATCCATATATATTTCATGAAGCTTTGTTATCATCGACTGGTCCCTCTCAAATTATTAATTTCTTGAAATTAAAGTTTTTAATTCTCCTCTTCAATTTTATTTAATTCATTTTTATATATAATAATAATAATGAAGAAGCTCACAACAATATTTATTTCAATATATGTATAGTAACATGATGTATCAAATTACAACAATTTTTTTGATTTTTTACATAAATAATAATTAAATTAAATAACTAATTTGATACAAAATTGAAGAACAATTAGAAAAATAAACAAACTTATGTAGAGCTCCCATGCATACACTAATGTCCCAAAATGGTGATTTCGGGTTTGTCGTCGTCGGGGTCGTCGTCTCCGAACTTTTTCACGTTCCCGATGATGTGGTCGTAGCGAGTGTCGTCTGCATCCTCGTTGGCGAGGTCGTGGAAAGCGTGGATACTGCCGTGGCCGGGCTGTTCTACTTCTGCATGGACTTGCTTTACTAGGATTAAGCAAACCAAGATTCCCACCAAAAAGAACATTGAAACTCTTGGCCTTAATGTAGCCATTGCCATAATTTTTCTTGAGATTGTGTTTTTTCTTTTCCTTGAAAGTTTGTTTTATTGCAAGAAATGGAAATGAATTTTTGTTTTTGAGAAGAAATGGATATTATATAGGGTTTTTTTTTAGTAGTTTGTTGTGTTGAGGTTTTTTAGGGGAAGTTTGTTTAATTTGTTGGAAATTTATGTGGTTTATTTTGTTCTTGAATTTCTATTTTTAGTATTTAAGATAATTTATAGTAGTTTTTAATTCTTTTTTGCTTCCTTTTTTTCAGTATGTAATAATTTTTATATTTATTATAGCCTCTATAAATTATTTAATGGTTTTCCTTAACTAGAAATTCTAGTCCATTAAAAAAAAAAGAATTTTTTTTTATCAAACATTTCTTTTTCTAGCATAAAATTCTTTTATCTCTCCCGACAAAATAAAAAACAAAGAGGGGGAAATAGTTTCCTCAACTCCCAAAAAAAATTAATAAAAAAAAAGAAAGAAATACCTATCAAAAACCAACCAAAAAAGAAATAAAAATAATAAAAATGGCAACAAATGTGATGAAATTGTTGTTGATTCTGGTTTTTGTATCACCATTTCTTGCAACTCCGGCGAACGGCGTTATTCTAAGCTACGGCGCTTTGATGCCGAATGTTATGCCGAGGCAGACGTCGCCGCCGCAGCCCGCCAACGTCTACACGAGCCGCATTCCGGCCGGGCCGCCTTTATCGGGCCGACGTGCTCTTCCATCGGATGTAACACGAGTTTGATACAAAATATGTAATATCGATTTATCATATTCGCTTGTTATTGTTGTCCAATAGTTATGTTATGGGCCCGGCCCAGGTCGTGGCCCGGCCCAATAGCCCAATGGAATTCAAAGCTTTAAAGATTGAACTATCTTTCAGTTTGTTAACTTTGCTGTCATAAGCATCACAAAACATACTATATAGATATAAAAAAGTTGTATCGAGGCCTTGTGTTTTTGGGGGGCGGGCCGAGGCGGGAGCTTCGATCGCCTCGTGGGCCCTGGCAGCTCGGTGTGGACGAATGCCGCAGCTCGGTGTGGACGAATGCCGTGATGAGAAACCGAACGAGTCAGGAACCGCCCATTGTGATGTCGTTAGCATTCGGGGTGGTGCTGAATGTAGAGTCGTTTTGGGTGCTTGTTGCTCCGAAGGCGAAGTCCTCGAATGGAGGATGGGAGAATACTGAGGCGGTTGTGCTGTTATTGAAGGGTGGAGGAGGTGTGGATGTTTCGTTGGTTCTTGAGAAGCCAAAGGTGAAGGAAGGAGCTGTGTTATTCTCCGTTGGACCGAAGATCTTTTGCTCGAACTCCTGTAATTGCTCGTGAGCCGCTGAAGAGAATGAAAATAGGGACACGTTAGATCGGAGATTAGTATGATCAAGGTTCGATAAAATTTTGGCATGACCTTCATGAGGACAGAAATCTCGTACGAATCAAATAAATAGAACCGTATTTAACCATATTCGAAGAGTCGTGGTTAATCAATAGTGCAGAACCATTTTAACAAACATAGATCCAGCACCAATGCCAGACAATATTCATATTTCGATTTCTGAATGAATTCCTTTCGTCGTGTTTATATGATGAAGTAGTATATAATTGGAGCACAAATAGCAACGAGCTTTGTACGGACCTGGATTTAGTTCCACAGACGGTCTTCGCTCTTTAACCCATTGATAACTTTGGGCAAGTCTCCAACCTTTGCTTCTCATCAAGTAAGCGATTACTATAGCCGGTGACCTGTCAAAACATGAGATGTGCACATTGAAAAAGTTAACTTTATCATTGAAGTACAAAATCAATCGAAAGGTACTCTACGTCCAGAGCGCACAAGAAATTAGTGAAACTATGCGGCCCTTTCTCTATCGAAATGCTCGCAATGGAAGGGCAGCAGGAAGAATTACCTGCTTTTGCCTGACATGCAGTGAACAAGAACCCTGGCCCTATCTCTTTCACATTGTTCTGCACAAGCATGTCAAAAGGTAAACGTTCAATAAAATAGGATCTTAGCATCGACAAATCCAAGTTTACTAAATCGAAGTGCTTCCAAATCCCATTTACATGGCGTTTCTTACACAGAAACTACACCAATGATAGTAACATGATTTAATAACATGTAAGCTAAAGCATTCCAGTGAAACGCAAATGAAGCCATATATAGTATATACATTAACATTAGTGTTTAAGAGTCACCTAGATACTGGATCGCATCATCGAATGGCAATCTCTTTTCATCTGGCAGGCAGTGATAGGTGAATGAATTTTTGTATAGATTCTGACAAGTAGGCACAGTCTGCACAAAGATAGCTCAGTTAAACGATCGAAAACTTTCCTTATCAGTCTGATACAATAGATGCAGAATCATATAAGTAAACAAAGCTTGTCAAATAACTGACTCAAGCTACTGCCAAAGGCAAAAATGTAAACTTTCAGACGCACACGCACCTAAAGATGTATATATAGAAGTAATTGGTGTAATACATAACGAATGCACCAGAAGATTCAATGGTTGGGTAAACGAAAACCTTACACACCATAATGATAAACGACAATTTTCAATCTTGCTCATGTAACCATGTATGACTATGAACCTGGGATACTCAAGTAAGGCCAGCTTGTATAATCACATTGAATTTAACAGGGATGAATCTGATTCAAAGTGGGGTTATATAGCCAGTTCACGAAACTTAATAGCTATCCCTCCTTCCTATCATTTAGTTCCAACAGTTTGAAGATGATTTTTCTGATTTCGGTCCTCGTCCCTAGAATCAAAGGGTGACCCTCCCTCACAATGACACGAGATCATACCACTGAGATACATATATCATGAGGAGACTAAGAAAAACCCGAACGAGCTGGTTGACCCACAATTCATTACAATACTCAAATATCAAACTCCAACCAAAAAAAACCAGTCTCCTCTCTTATACCAGCCTAACTCAATCAAGTCAATAAAAATCTGAAGTTTTAGCAATTACATATGAACGACGAAGCACAAATATCATAGTCGAATAACCAATAAACTCGTATACGGAGAGACTCAAAGAATGAATTACTAACAACTCCAAAATATCAAGCTCCTCTCATAGACTATTCCATAATACTCATTACTCAATCATGCCAGTAAAAGACGCAACTATCGAATCCGAACAATTTGCAGATCGAATCAATAAAAGTAGAATAATTTGAAGAAGAAGAAAGAATCGAGATCAGAAGTTTACATTGAGAATCCGAGAGATGCTTTGAGTCTTGAGCAGCTCAGCGCGCGCAGCATTATCGTAGCTGCCCAAGTAGAGGAACTCGGGCAGGATCTCCGACGGGAAGGCGCTGACGTGTACGGCGGGGGCGGCGGATTTGTCGGCGACGCCGGCCATTCGGTGGCCGCAGACGCCGCACACCTCCCCTTCCTCGTACTTGTGGTAGTGCCCGCAAATCGCACACGGATTCTCCCTCTCCCTCTTCCTCATGATTGCAATTACGCCGGTGGCGGCTCCGGATTCCTCCCCAATCAACGGATTTGTGTGCGAATAGCTGAATCTTGATGCAGGAATTTGAGGGATTGGGATTAGGAATTTTGGGGGGAGATTTTGAAGTTGTTTATTTGGAGTGCAAATCTTGTTACGGTAGTTAATTTTAGGTCATTTGCACTCTCATCCCTCCAATTCTAGAATTTGCGTTTCGTGCCCGAAACGAGTACCGTCTTGATCTCGTTGATAACAAGTTCACTGAATATTGTACTAATTGACTCGTTCTGATAGTAATAGTTTTCACAATGTGCACATTATATGGTACATATCATAGTATTGTATTGGAATAGTCGGAAAATTGGTACGATTGGTAAATATGGGAAGAGTTTCGTAATTGTAAAAAGGAAGGCGCAACTGGATTTCGAATCGGCTTGACCCGATTTGAGATTGTCTCGAGTGAATGAGTTAGGGGTTACGAGTGATATAGTATACTGAATATTATACTAACAGACTCGTTCTAATAGCACTAGCTTTCATAATGTACGCATTAGTCGGAAAATTGGTACGATTGGTAAATATGGGAAGGGTTTTGTAATTGTAAAAAAGGAAGGTGCGACTGAATTTCGAATCGGCTTGACCCAATTAGAGATCGTCTTAAGTGAATGGGTCAGGGGTTACGAATGATATAGTAACAATTTTAATACGGAGTACATACATTGATTGTATCGAAAACGCGTAGCTCAATCTCATTTTGAAAATTATATAATAAATAAAAGAACGCGTTTAACCAATATCCTTACAACCGAAAGTTATATTGTGATATATTGAATTAGATTTTCAATTAAAAGCCGCTCGCCTTATACGGACAAGGGTCAGAAGCTCTATTTATTACGCTCGACTGACGAGACATTTCGTTTTCATTTTTTTTCGATTGAGACGCCGAGTTTTTTTCAACTGAAAAATTTCTTACAAAACGTCGAGAATAGCTTCTCATGGATGAATTTTGCAGTGTATCTCAAATTTCCACCATTGGAGAGGGAAGGTCAATAACATGTAAGTGTTGTTGTTGTTGTTGTTGTTGTTGTTGTTTTTTTTTTTTTTTTTTGTTTTTTTTTTTAATAGTAATTGTTTTGAGCATTTCTTTAAATTAATTTTAATTTTGTAGCTGCTAAGGTCCTTCCATCACTCATCCATGAAAGATATAGATTTGCCTTACGAATTCGTGATTGTTCATGTTAGAATAATTAGCCTCAAAATTCATTTTAATTATTTGTGTTCAATATATACTATTGTAGCCACTAAAATTGTAGTGTTAATCACGCAATTAAACTTTTCATGATTAGATTATTTGAGCCAATTTATACTACTAGGAATGAAAAACTTATCCTTGATTATGATGGAAAATTATGCTTTACTCATGTTTTAATTTATCAATAATGCTATTTGGCCATAATGTGGCCGGCCACACAACAATATTTTTTATATTTTTTGTAATTTTAAAAATTGTAAATGATAACAATAATTTATTAATTTCATATTTTAATTTAAAAATATTTTTTCCCCAAAAATTACATATTTTTTCATTTTTTAGGTAAAAAGGTAAAAAAAAATACTTTAAAATAGTAAAAATTATCAAATAATTAAAGATTAATTTTAAAAAATACGTAAAAAATACGGAGTATCACTTTTTGAGTATTTTATAATATAAAAAAGTTTGGCATAAATATATAAATTATTTGATATTATAAAAAATAAAACAAGTTAAATTATGGCCGGCCACATTATGGCCGAATATCATCACTCTTAATTTATCAGTAATAATTACTTTTCCCATGCAACTTTCGAGATTGAATAGCCAAAAAAAATAAAAAAATAATAATAATAGATCTCATTTCTTTATTTTATTTTATTTTATTTTTTGACACAATTAACAGAAAGTTTAAAGGCCGTTTCATCGAGAACTCGAAATTGGGACCTCCATTTATTTATTTTACCCGTTTAGAAGATGATTTAATCCGTACCAATTTTTTTTTTTATAATTATTTTTCATTTCTTTGAATGGATATTTTTATTTAAAAAATATGTATGGTTGATTAAAATAATACCTTAAAAATTAAAATGTAGTAACACTACTATTTTTTTATGAGAGGAAAAAACAATTAATGTAATTTTCCTTTGCCCATAAACATATATTTTGATTTATTATTTTTCATGGGTCATTTGTATTAAATGCATTGAAATCCACTTAAAACTAATATACATATAAAATCAAAAAGTGTGATTTTTATTGACCTTATAGCATTTATTTCAATAATCCATAATCTGAAACTAATTTTGTATATTATCATTTATTTCAACTTTCCTCTTTTCTTTTTTGGGTTGTTTACATATTAACAATATATTTTTTAATATAGTAGTATTTGGTTGGTTATTTGTGTAATTTAGAGTGAATTTGTTTAATAATTAACAATGTAAAATTTGAATTACAAAGTACAAAGTCAAACAAATAAGATCACACATTATTTGTTGAGATTATCCTAATTGACTAGACCATAATATTGATAATCACTCAATTGTTCCATTTTCGCCTCGTTTCTTGAATATACGTGAGTATAAATAATAAAAACGCATGGGATACACAGTATATAAAATGCACAATTCTTTTTTTCTTAATAGAGTTACAATAATAAAGGTGAATAAAAAAAGGCATATTATAATAATTAAATTAATTATTAATAATAGATGTAATTTGATTACACAATTTCACAAAAAATAAAATGAAAAAAAACTTAAATACCGCCCATTCTACAGTCCAAGAGAGGAAAAAAAAGAAAAAAGAAAATTAAACAAAAATACCCAAAATTCTAAATCAGCCCCAATTTTTTTTCTCTCTCCGAACCACCGCCCTCCGCCGTAATCTCGGAGCGACCGCCGGTTGAACTCCAGCGCCGCCGTACTGGGCCGTTTGGCATTTTTATATATTTATTTGATATTTATTTGCTCGCGTTTAGCTCTCGTGCGCGACTCTCTCAGTTTCGGTGCGTGTTTTGATTGCCCTGTTTGTATGTGCATCTAATTGTCTGTGTTGTTTGATTTGTTTATTTCGTGTAATCAGTCTTAACCTCAATTGAAAATCCGGCGTTGGTTTGGGTGGATTTGATGCGGTATTTTGTTTTCCCCCAATTTGATGAAGCCCTAGCAATTTAGGAATTTGTTGATTTTCAAAACAGTTTTGGACTCTCTCATATGTATGCAGTCGATACCAGTCTATTTTATTGTGTAGCTGCAATCACTAAGTGTTCTATGCATGTGATCATTTCTGAGGAATTGAATGCTGGTATAAGATTACTCGTACCTTTTGTTTGGTGCTGAATTTTGGTGAAAGGAGCACGATCTTTTGGCGATACTGCTAAAGTTTAACCCAATGCAGTTAGCTCCATCGTGTTCGATGTATATGTGTTTGTTGGCCTTGTGATCAGTCTACTGGGGAATGCATAATATAACTAGTTTTCGTGTGTTTGATTTGGGTTTTACTGACCTCAGCTTTGCAAAAGCATAAGTTTCTTCTTTTTTGGGTGCTCTTTCTCTCTTTCTGGTCCTTGTTTTTGTTTGGATCAGTTCGAATCGACCTCCTTAGAGATAATCCCATTTTCGCAAGATTTTTTTCTTTTATATTCATATTTATAGACAAGTGCTGAACATTTAGGTCATGAATTAAGTATGTATTGAGAAAAGGAACTAGACTATTAACCCAGACATGCCATTGAATGTTTATCTCTGTTTGATTGTTAATATTTTCACTTTTCAGAATCTTTATGCACCTGCTTCTCCTTTTCCATTTCTCTAACACTATTTGGATTTGCTTGACAGGTTATTGTGTCTGGTTTGGACTTTGTGGTTTCATTGCTTTGGATCTGACCAGATTGAACTTTGTTCGAACCTTTTTATGGTCTTTCGCTCTAGTTGGGGGTCAAACTTCATGTTACAAAGCTCATATTTATTGGTCTAATATAAAATATGAATTTACAGACGCACCATCCAGGACAGATCTCAGGCCAAGTACCCAACCAGGCTGGTACAATGTTGCCTGGGATACCGCAGCAGAATGGGAACCCTATGGCCAGCCAAATGCAGAATCCCAATGTTCATCGGAATGTACCCAATATGGACCCGGAGACTGTTAGGAGACGCAAATATATGCTAGACAAAATGTAAGACCTGTTCTTGTTGTCCTTTCATATAATCAGGTTCAGCTGACATGTATGTTCAATTGTTTACTTTGTTGTTTTCAATGAACTGAGCCCTTGTATTTTGTTGATTAAAATTGCTGAATGCTTGAGGACCATCAAGCATCAACCAGTAGAAGTGAATTCTGTGTACACTTGCATAGTATCTGGGCATTTGATTCTTGCATAGAATATGGAATATAAATGTGCCCCATTTCTTGATTTGGTGATTAAGTTCAACTACACTTGGTACCGTGCTGGTGATGCTCATCCAGTAAAACTAAGATTCACCGGGCAGGCAGATAGTTGATTCATGCTTCTTGTGTTTTTTAAAATAATTCACGGTTCATTTTAACCTGTAGCTTATTTAATATGCCACCTGTCAATTTAGTAGGTAGATAGTGTTGTTAACATTAAGGTTGGCGTCCTTTTCCTCTTTATGCACAAGCTGTTCCCTGTGCTTCCTGGTTTGTAGGAATAGGTGAAGGTCACCTTTTCAATGCTAGAAGTTGCTTTCTTGATTACTGCTGCTAAAGGTTCAGTTTTTCTGTGATGCAGCTTTAATTTTCTTATGCAACGGCGGCAACAATCTCCCGAGGGCTCCACCAAGAGAATGGTTGATATAGTGAAACGTCTAGAAGATGGTTTGTTCAAAAGTGCTTCGACCATGGTGTGTTATCTCTTATGCTGGTTCTTGTTGCGATCATCTTCATTTTGTAACTTATTTATTCGGTGCTTAACATTGCATATAAATACATATAAAGATTTTTACGAGTTTCAAGGAAATTTGTATTTTGGCATATCTATGTGTGTGCATGTGTGTTTCGGACTTTTTTTAGGATACATAGTTATGTTATTGAGTTAAATCAAGATATTTTTTCAATTTCTTTTTCATGTGATCTGTTGTCAGGAGGAGTATCTAAACTTGGAAACTTTGGAGAGGCGTTTGCACATTCTGATTAAGCGCTTCCCTACAAGTAATCACAACCAGCAGTTGTCACATGCTAGTGCTTCTCCGCCCATAGGTGCAATGATACCCACACCTGGATTTCAACAAACTGGGAACTCAAGCTATGCTGGAACTTCATCAGTGGATAGTACTTTTGTCAATAATAGTAGTTCCAACACAATTGCATCGTCTACCGTCAATTCAGGGAGCTTCTTTCCAACTCGTAATGGATCTTCTGGAAGTGCGCATGGTAGTTCTTTTAGTTCATCTGACGTTTTGTTCAGTCCTTCAACCAATATCTGGTCGAATTTTTTCACTCATCTAAACAAATAACTTCCTGCAGGAGCTGTGGCTGGTGGGTATCAGCAAACGTCAAATGCTTTCTTGAGCAATCCTGGGGGAAATAACATGATGGCATCAATGGGCGTGCCAAGAATGACAAGTCAAATGATCCCAACTCCTGGCATCAATAACTCCAATATGAATGGCATGAATAGTAACACTAGCAACAAATCCATGAAAATTGAGCCATCAGATAGTATGGGAGCATGTCCTGATGTTGACTCCACAACTGCACCACAGCCTATGTTGCAGAAGCAGCATGTTGGTGGTCAAAATTCTCGTGTCTTACATAATATTGGTGCGCAAATGGGTGCTGGAGGCAATTCTATGTTGCAGCAAAAATCCTTTGGAATATCTAATGCCCCCCTAAGCGGAGGGTTTGGAATGATGGGAAAGAATATGCCTGTGATGAGTAGCCCTGGAGCCACTGACGGACATGTATCAGGAAATGTATATGGTAATTCTGCCAAGCCTGTATCCCAGCAGCTTGACCAACATCACCAAAGACCAGTAACACAAGGTACTCAATTCTCTCTTCACCATTACAGCCATTCTTCTGTGTTTCCACGTGTTTTCCAGAATCCTTTATGTAATGACAGTTATGTTTTGGATAGATATGAAGCTTCTTATTTGTATTTTTTTGTGACACTCCACTGCTTGACAGCTGATGGCTATGGACTTTGTGCCACTGATGCTTCTGGGTCTGGAAACATGTATATTCCTGTAACAACTGCTGGATCAACGATTAACAACCCCAGTTTGAACAACATGTCCTTGCAATCGATGCCCAAGACAGATTCTTCTTTGATGACCAATAACCAGTCAAATGCTGCCTCTTCTCAACAGTTGATAACTTTGGATCCTCAATCAATAGATCAATCACAAAAGTTGAATCTTCAATCACAGTACTCGGCGAAAGAAAGTCTTTTGCAACCTCAGCAGCACCAACTGTTTCAGCAGCCATCCCAGCAGTTTCAGCAACGACAACTTTCTCAGCATCAATTGCAACCAAAGAGGCAAATGCAGAACCAGTTTATGATGAGAAATGAGTCTTTCAGCCAATCCCATCAATCACCCAGTATGGTTTCTGAGGTGAAGCAGGAATATGGAACAGAACATCATAATGAAGGTTTACAGTCAAAAGTCTCCTACCCCTTCCATTCTGATATACAGAATCAGTTCCATTCGAATTCTATAGAGGGCCATTCAAGAGCTTCTCAGCCCTTTTCTCATTCATCTGCACCGCATGATGCCCCATCTTTGCATCCACAACATAGCAACAATCAAAATGATTTTACTGGTCTTTCCGGTGCTGTCCAACCAGATGCAGCATTGGTAGGTCAGCGGTATTCCAAACCTCAAGATGTGGATGCATCAGGAAGACTCTCACGTGATCAGACTGTGCAAGATGAGATGCATCACAGACTAATAAGGGAAGATGGAGCTCAACTGAATAATCTATCTTCGGAGGAATCTGTTATTGGCCACTCTGAAACTTCTAGATCAACAGAACCACTGAACGCGAGTGACCTTGCATCTCGAACTAACGGGATTACTCGTGAAAAACAGTTCAAGAACCAACAAAGATGGTTATTGTTTGTGATGCATGCTAGTCGATGTCATTTTCCAGAAGGGAAATGCCCCGAGCCTAACTGCTTAACTGTTCAGAAGCTGTGGAAGCATATTGGAAGTTGCAATGCTTCCCAGTGTGTGATCCCTCGTTGCCGTGCTACAAAGACTTTGATCTTTCATTTCAAGCGCTGTCGGGATGCAGCTTGCCCTGTTTGTATTCCTGTTAGGAATTTTATGCAGCAGCAGGCGGCTCAATTAAAGACACTTGCTCGTTCTGATGTCAGTTCTGGCCTGCCTACATTAGCTAATGAATCGTTTAATCATGATGTTGCTGGAAATGTGGGAAGGTCTACTCCAAAGATGAACCCAGTAATAGCTGAAACTTCCGAAGCGTTGCAACCTCCCATTAAACGCACAAAAATTGAACAAGGCTTGCCATCTCTTGTCCCTTGCAGTGGGAGATCTGTGGCATTGGCTTCTACCGTAAGTAATAGTCATATCCAGGAAGTGCATCATAGTCAAAAGGAACGAGATTATCAGATTCCAGTTAAATCTGAAATTAGCGATGTGAAACTGAAGATTCCTGTAAGTGTTACACAGGAAAGTCCCAAAATCATTGAGATAAAAAAGGACAATATGGATAATTCCTACTTCCAAACTCCAAAAAGTGATGATGTGGTGCCTAGTGATTCTGCTGGATATGGTGCTCAACAAGTTCTTAAGACAGAAATGGATATGGGGCAGGCTAAGGAGGAAAACACTTCATTTCCTCCTGAGACATCCAAGTCTGGGAAGCCAAAAATAAAGGGAGTATCAATGATAGAACTGTTCACCCCTGAACAAGTCCGCCAACATATTATGGGTCTCCGAAAGTGGATAGGACATGTCAGTCTTCTTCATTTTTCTCTACCTCACTAGTCGTATTAAGTACATTTTACTCTTCTTGATTAGTTGCAGCACTCCAAAATGTTAAAGCATCATATAAAATGTTAAAGCATCATATAAGATGAATTTTCATCTTACTCATGGAGTATAAAATTTTCTTACCGGATAGTTAGGAGCTAATTGGTGTTCTTTTGCGCTTTGTTGTATTAAATTTGGATTAGACTCCCTCAGCCTGCCTCTCTCTTTTGATCTGCAGAGCAAAGCAAAGGCAGAAAGAAATCAGGCAATGGAGCATTCAATGAGTGAAAATTCTTGCCAGTTGTGTGCAGTTGAGAAGCTGACTTTCGAACCTCCTCCGATATATTGTACTCCTTGTGGTGCTCGCATTAAAAGAAATGCAATGTATTACACTTTTGGATCTGGTGAAACCCGTCATTGTTTCTGCGTCCAGTGCTACAATAATTCGCATGGAGACACCATTGCTGTAGATGGATCTACTATTCCGAAGGCAAGGATAGAGAAAAAGAAAAACGATGAGGAAACTGAAGAATGGGTAATGCCTTATCTGCTTGCAGAAGTGTCCAATTGTGATATCTAATTTAATTTCAGATTAGACTAAATATTTGTTTCCTGCAGTGGGTTCAATGTGACAAGTGTGAAGCTTGGCAGCATCAAATCTGTGCATTGTTTAATGGTAGAAGAAATAATGGCGGAGAAGCCGAGTATACTTGTCCAAATTGTTATATGGCAGAAGTTGAAATGGGAGAACGTGTGCCATTACAACAGAGTGCTGTTCTCGGTGCAAAAGATTTGCCTAGATCACATCTTAGCGATCACTTGGAGCAGCGCTTAATTATAAAATTGAAGCAAGAGAGGCACGAGAGAGCAAGGGCTCAAGGCAAAAGTTATGACGAGGTGATTGGCTTTTATTTTTGTCTAGCATGAGATGTATCTTCATGTTATTTGCTGACATATTTACATAAGGTACTGTGGTTTTACTATTTTCCTTTTCCTGAGAAATGCTAAACGAAACATATCTAGCTCGTTTTGGATGTGTCATTGGCTCCTATTTGGAACCTTGCAGACAGTAGTAGTTAAATACCGTGGAGCTTTTGATCACTAAACGTTTTTCTAATCGTTCCAGGTCCCTGGAGCAGAAGAACTCGTTGTAAGAGTGGTGTCGTCAGTGGAAAAAAAGTTGGATGTGAAGCCTCGCTTCCTGGAGATTTTCCAAGAGGAAAACTATCCAACAGAGTACCCCTATAAATCTAAGGCATGTCTTTACTCTTTACGACTTGAGATTACTGCCTTTTTACAATACTTTCACAAACTCGTCGTCAACGGTTTCAGCACACTAAAAACTGCATCAAATCCCCTTAAAAGAATTGCATTATATAGAAATAAATATGAAGAAATACTATTCATAAATTCCTTGCAATCAGTAGTGAATTGTTCTATGAAGTTTATGCCATGTTTTGAAATTGTTGATTTAGTTCATAAGTTCTGGCTTTTATTGAGTGACGAAAATTTGAAAGATATTCTTTCATACTTAAACTTGGTGCCTTTTTTTGTTTGCAAATACCGGAAGCCCATTTAAGTAAGGGTTTTTTTTTTTTACAAATTACCTGCACCATCATTAATGTTTTATTCTGTATTTACTGTGTTACAGGTGGTACTGTTATTTCAGAGAATCGAAGGAGTCGAAGTATGCTTGTTTGGCATGTATGTTCAAGAATTTGGGTCTGAATGCCAGCAGCCAAATCATAGAAGAGTCTACCTCTCTTATCTCGACTCCGTTAAGTATTTTAGGCCAGAGGTCAGAGCAGTGTCAGGCGAGGCTTTGAGGACATATGTGTACCATGAAATTCTGGCAAGTTGTCATGCTCTTCTATATCCTTACAGTTGATGCATCTTACAAAAAGAAAATTGCTACTATCATATATTCTTAAGTATATTCAAATATGCGTGTGTGTGTGTATTTATATTTCAGATTGGATATCTGGAGTACTGCAAAATGCGTGGTTTTACGAGCTGCTACATCTGGGCATGCCCTCCATTGAAGGGTGAAGACTACATTTTGTATTGTCACCCAGAAATTCAAAAGACTCCAAAATCTGACAAACTTCGAGAGTGGTAGGTACCATTACCATCTGATCGTGAGTGCTAGTGCACAGAATCATTTTATCTTATACTTTTTCTCTTGTTCAGGTACTTGGCCATGTTACGGAAAGCCACAAAGGAAAATATTGTAGTAGAGCTTACAAATCTGTACGAACATTTCTTTGTTTCAACTGGTGAATGTAAGGCAAAAGTAACTGCAGCTCGATTGCCATACTTTGATGGAGACTATTGGCCTGGTGCTGCGGAGGATATCATATATCAACTGCAACAAGAAGAAGATGGGAGGAAACAGTCTAAGAAGGGAACTTTGAAAAAGAGCATTTCAAAAAGAGCTTTAAAGGCATCTGGCCAAACTGATCTTTCTAGTAATGCATCAAAAGATTTGATGTTAATGCATCGGGTACGATTTTTGTCACGTATAAGATTTTTACTTACTAGACTAAGCAATTATTGCTGCTATTTGTTATACTAAAAGGACTTCCTTTTCTCCCTAGCTTGGTGACACCATAACGTCAATGAAGGAAGATTTTATCATGGTTCACTTACAGCATTCATGCTCTCATTGCTGCATCCTTATGGTTTCTGGAAAACGGTGGGTCTGCAAGCAGTGCAAAAAGTTTCAGCTCTGTGACAAGTAAGGGTTCTATTCAGTATTCCAGCTCTGCCTTTTTACAGTAAAACTTCGTTTCGATTTCATTTCCAAGATATGTTCTATTCCAGGAATTCGAATTATAAAAATGTTGTATTTCTGGTATTTAGTCTTTTATATAAGTGTCGACATGATGGCATACCAACCTTTATAAGTGAAATGGATGGGATGTGTTAGTCCGTATCAGTTTCATTCTAGAATAGTAGAACTAATCCCCTTCCTTTCTACTCTTTCAGATGCTATGATGCTGAGCGAAAACGTGACGACAGGGAGAGACATCCTATAAACTACAAGGATGCCCATGCACTTTATCCCGTAAGTTTATATAATCCTTGTTATGACCGGCATTGCTTTTATGATTATGAGTTATACCGATGCAATTAATTTGGGTTCATCATTTGAACTGATATTATGAATATGCAGGTCGATATCGCAGAAGTCCCTGAGGAGACTAAAGATAATGATGAGAGTCTTGAAAGTGAATTTTTTGACACAAGACAGGCATTTCTCAGTCTTTGTCAAGGAAACCATTATCAATACGATACTCTTCGTAGAGCTAAGCATTCTTCTATGATGGTTTTGTACCATCTGCACAATCCTACAGCCCCTGCTTTTGTCACGACATGCATTAAATGTCACCTTGATATTGAATCTGGGCAAGGCTGGCGCTGTGAGTCATGTGCAGATTATGATATATGCAATGCTTGCTATGAGAAGGATGGAGGAAAAGACCATCCTCATACGTTAATTAATAACCAGACCATTGACCCCAATGCTCAGAACAAAGAAGCTAGGCAATTACGAGTCACACAGGTAATGCTTTCTTTGATTGTGTCTGTGCGTGCGCGTGTGTGTTTACACATTACACCGATACAATTACTAAATTTCTTGGTCTTGTTTTACAGTTGAAGAAAATGCTCGAACTCCTGGTGCATGCTTCCGAGTGCAGGGCAGCCCAGTGCGAGTATCCGAACTGTCGAAAGGTGAAAGGACTTTTCCGCCATGGTATCCAATGCAAGCGACGTGCTTCCGGAGGCTGTCCTTTGTGTAAGAAGATGTGGCACCTTCTTCAGCTTCATGCTCGAGCGTGCAAAGAAAACAACTGCAACGTGCCTCGTTGCAGGTTTGTTCTCAAAATCCTCTTATACCTACATTCTACTCTCCCCCCTTTAATATCCAATTATAATTTGGTAACAACTGCATATTTACCCTCCCATCCTTGATGCAGAGACTTGAGGGTACACCTGAAAAGGCTTCAGCAGCAGTCCGACTCACGAAGAAGAGCTGCTGTAATGGAAATGATGAGGCAACGAGCTGCCGAGGTTGCTGGAAGCTCTTGAATATGATGACCGATTCGAGCTGTATATATTCAGATAGAGAGCCAGAAAATCTGTATTTATGGGAGAACCACATTTCCATTTTTTTGTCCTTGGATGGAACTCAAAGACGAAGACGAAGAAGACGAAGTAGGATCGGAATCTGTTACCATGGCTGAGCTACACAGTGCCATATTTTTAGTTTCCTAGGACGTTTATAGATGAGAAAGTGCTTCCTTCTACAACTAGCTACTTTAATTTAGTTGGAAAAAACATAAGGGTACAGAAATCAGTCTCATGGCTAGATAACTGATTCTTTGTATTCGTTTACTCTGTTTCTCTCTCTCTCTCTCTCCTCTGCCATCCTTTTATGGCCGAGTGTATCATATCTCTTACTTGCATAGTTTAATGAAGAAGAAGCACATTTTTCCCCATGTTTCCATTCATGAAGAAGGTTTGAAACGGAGGATTTACAAAATGATCATACTTTTGTAGCAGCATCTATGGCAAATGCAGGAATTTGTAGCCTCGAAGCGACGGAGGGAGGTAGGCCTGAGACGAGTCGTTGGCGTCCGGAGGGTAAATATACCCTTCGCCGTAGCCGAGATCCTTCATCAGCTTAGTCGGCGCGTTCCTCAGATGCAGAGGCACCCTCTCATTCTGCCCTACGGATTCCTTCACCGCCTTCATTGCAGCTCCGATGGCGCGGTACACGGCCACTGATTTTGGCGCCAGTGCGAGGTAGGCGACGCAGTGAGCCAAAACGACGCCGCACTCTGGCATCCCTATGAAGTGGCAGGCTTGGTAGCAGGAGACGGCGTGCGTCAGTGCTTGTGAATCGGCTAAGCCTACGTCTTCAGATGCGAATCGGATGAGACGACGAGCAATATAGAGCGGCTCCTCGCCTCCTTCGAGCATTCGAGCTAGCCAGTAGATGGCGGCGTCGGCGTCGCTGCCTCTCATTGATTTGTGGAGCGCGCTGATGAGGTTGTAGTGCTCTTCGCCTGCTCGGTCGTAGGCTAGATGCTTGGATTGTAGAGCTTCCTTCACGTCGTCGATGGTGATGAGGAGGTGTGAATGTGATTCGGCGTTGATCCTCGCGGCGGCGGTGGTGGCGGCGGATTCGAGTGCGTTGAGGGCGACGCGAGCATCGCCGTCGGAGTGGAGGGAGAGGAATTCCGCGGCGGAATCGCTTAATTCGATGGTGGTTACGGTTGTGGAGTTTAGGGCGGAGAGCAACCCTCTGTCAGCGTCCGCGGCGGCGCGTTGGATGAGGGTGGAGAGATTTTGGGGGGTGAGTGGATTGAGGGTTAAGACTCGGCACCGCGAGAGCAGCGGCGTGATGAGGTGGAACGACGGATTCTCGGTGGTGGCGCCGACGAAGACGATGGTGCCGTCTTCAATCACCGGAAGGAAGGAATCCTGCTGCGCCTTGTTGAATCTATGGACTTCGTCGAGGAACAGAACAGTCCGTTTTTTGCTCCGCCGCGCCGCATCCACGGCTTCCCTCACCTCCTTCACCCCGCACGCGACGGCGGAGAGGGAGACGAGCCGGTAGGCGGCGGCGCCGCCGCCGCACGAGGTGACGATAGCTCTGGCGATGGAGGTCTTGCCTGTGCCGGGCGGGCCCCAGAGAATAATCGACGGGAGGCGACCGCTGGCGGCGGCCGAGCGGAGGAGGGAGTCGCCGGACAGAAGGTGATCCTGCCCGACCACCTCGTCGAGAGAGCGCGGCCGCATCCGCTCCGACAGCGGCGCTTGCGGCGGCGCCGCTTCTACCACCGCCGCCGCGGCGGGGGACAGCTGTTGAGTCCCCGGCGACCTTGGCCGCTTTTTCCGATGAAAAAAGGAAGGGGAAAGTTCACCTTTCTCCGCCTCTTCGGATTCTGAGAGGGGTTTTGGTTGCTTTGTACTACTCTTGGGGTTGAAATTGAAAAAACGGTTGATTTTTGGCTGGACACTGGGCGGCGAGGAGCCCTGCGGCGGAGGGGGGCGGTGGTCGGGGTTGAGAAGCCAATCGGTGGCTTGGTGGAGATCTCCGGCGGCGGCGGCGAGGGCTTGTGCGGCCATTTCGGCGGAGAAGCCCATGCCCACGAGCTGGTCGAGCGCAGCGGCGTCTGTCTCCATTTGCCAAAAAAATGCTCCACAATTGTCTCTCTTTCCCTCTCTTAATCAACTCTTTCCCGCACTTTCCACTATTGGATTGGGCTATTGTAGGCCCATTGAAAGGAAGGCCCATAACTTTTGATGTCAAATTCGGCCCAAATATAAAATTTGTTGGGCCCAAGGCCCAATAAGATAGATATGTAATGTGCTTTGTGTGAGAGAGAGTGTTTGTTAGGTTAGCAATTGAGTAAAATAGGGCAGCAGATAAAAAGGGTAAATTCCATTGTACCACTTTAGTTTTTTTGCATGGATTATTTGCTTGTGTTGGGGGGCAAAGCATATGTTCTTCACCAACATTAGTATATATAATTTGCCTCCAAACACAATCATCATTTTCTTAATCTCAATCATCAACATGAATTCTATCATCATTTTAGCCATTTCGACACTATTAGCCTCCACTACCTCTGCGTCAACCTATTATGGTAAATCGCTTCCTCTTCTCATCTTTCGTCCCAAACGAAACGCACCTCTTTTCTGAAAATGTTATTTACAGATTTCAAATATAGGTTGCGTTTCGTTTGGAACGGAAAAGTTTATATACACAATTAACCGAACTCATTTAGATTATGGAAAAAGTGTTTAATTAAACTGACTCATTTAAATTTTCTTATTAATTTTTGAACATTAATTTCTACGAATTCTTTCAGATTCAATGGTGAATGCAGCCGGAGCAAACATTTCGCCGGCATACCCCGTCACTCCGCCGTACCAGACTCCTCAAAGCCACCCTCCGCTGTGCGTGCTTCCACCGCCTTCAACCACCCTAACGCCGCCTTCGACCACCCTAACGCCGCCTTCGACCGCCCTAACGCCGCCGGCGCGTCTCCCGACTCCTCCACTGTCGCCCGCCGCCTCTGGCGGAAAGCCCGGGCACGCGGGGTGGTGCGTGGCAAAGCCGACGGCGGCGGCTTCGGCGATGCAGCCGGCGCTGGACTACGCCTGCGCCTCCGGCGCTGACTGCGGGCCGATCCAGGTGGGCGGCGCGTGCTTCCAACCGGACACCGTGGTTGCTCACTCTTCCTACGCCTTCAACAGCTACTGGCAGAAGACGAAATCCGGCGGCGGAACTTGCGATTTCGGCGGCGCCGCCACGATCGTCACCGTTGATCCCAGTAAGCCTCCTTTTTCTCTCTTTAATTTCTAATTAATTTTGTTTTTCGATTTTCAAGTTTTGCAATTTTATTTCCTTAATTTTCTCTGTTTTCCACTTGCCGCCGTCAGGCCCATTAAACATATAACAGGCCCAATTAAAGGCCCAATAGACATGTGTTAGGCCCAAATAGAAGCCCAATTAAAGGCCCAATAAATATATATGAGCATCTGATGATGAAGTTTTTTACTACAAAAATTCCTTTTTTGCAGGTTATGATCAATGCCATTTCCTCTCCACTTGAAGAATTATGATAGGAGGCTCAATAATATCTCAATTCATGAGTATTAACCATATTTTAATTTGTATGTTTGTTAAGTAGTAATAGGGTATTAATACTAGAGATTATAATATAAACAAATAGATTACATATATTTACACAGTATGGAGATTGTATGTTATATGAAGCTCTTTCATAAAATTAAAGTTTTTGACCAACGCTAACGTTCTATATTCAAATTCCACTGAAAAGTAGAGAATTGAAAATCGAAACTGCAAATGGGAGTATTACAACTCTCTTTAAAAATTCGAGCTTTTAGATTAAATTTTGATTGGCTCCAAAAATCGACAATTTGCAAGATTAGAATATAATGTACCGTTGACAAAGGTTGGTAATGGTGGTCCAATCCAATCTAATGAAAGAAATGCTCGGATCGAGGAAATCTTGTACTCTCTTTGTCTTATTCTACTTAATACGTTTTTCAAATATATACGAGTATAAATTAATAGAGATTACCGTTACCGTAGAGATGTAAATTATTGAAGGTGATTTTTGGACATGATTGGATAAAGTGATGACGGGCAAAAAAAGATTCAAATAACGTTAAAGGGCTCCTATTTTCTCTCTCCTCAAAAAGATTCAATTAAAGCTACCCTACATTGTTTGGAACTCGTAACCGACCCGTAGAGAAATCTTTTCTCACTTCTGTCTCGTCGGCTAGCCCCATCTCTCTCTCTCGTCGAACCCTACCTAGCCCTCCCCTCTTTCTCTACTCTCGCTCTCGGCTGCGCCGTCGGCGCTTCTCGTTGCCGGCGACGGACGCCGCCGCTCCTCTTCTCCTTCTCATAACCTCGCAACTTCTCTCTATTTCCATCGCACTCGCACTCGCACTCGAAGAGGCTACGTATCCCCGACTCTCGCTTTCCTCGACCGACTTTTCGAGCGTCGTCGACGGATCGCGGTTCCACCAAGCCGTCACCGGAGCTTCAGGCCGGGTCTCCGCCCTCTCACTCTCACTCCTCTGTCTCATTCTACTTCCCACTACAATCAAACCCTAGCCCCAAGAGAGGAGACTCTCGCCGTTCACCTTACGGTGGCTCGTGTTCCACCGAACCTGGAGATGTTACTTGCTACTTCTCCGCCGGAATCAGCGCCGTCGCCTCCGTCTGAGTCCGTCCCCCAAACAGCCAGTGTCGCCGCGGCACCGGAGGTCTCCACCACTCAAACCCTCTCTCTCTCTTCCAATCTTAACTCTCTGCCTAACCTCACGTCTCTCTTGCTCGCAGGTCCTGGAAGCCGGCGATGAGATATGCTCTTCCTTTCCCTCGTTTTAATTCTATATGATCTGTGTTCTATATTGCATGTATTGATTTGTATACTCAGTGGGGTTCGTAGTTTGTTTATGTGTTTTAGATTTAGCAATGATATCATACCATGTGAAGTTAACTTAGATTTGGAAACTCTCTTTAGGGTGCTGGCATAACATGATGTCTAGTGTGCATTTGATTAACTACTGATTTCATTTAAACCCATTAAGGGCTCTAGCTTTAGATTGTTTAGATAATTTTGGGGGTTATTTGTTTGTATAGAGCAAGTTAAAAATCTGGTTGATGAGACGAAGAGCATGAAGTGATTAATAAGCATGCTTCTTTATTCTTTAACAAATTGCTGAGCGTGTTAGGATTAGATTGCTTATCGGTTTGTTGAGTGATGGCTGAAGTTTGAGGATAGAGGAATGGAAGTGGCTGTAGGTTGGCTCCTTTCCCTTCTCTTGAGTTGTTGCAGCTTCTCTCCTTTAATCTAGCTCTTTTGTTCTTCTACTTATGTTTTCTCTTTATGTGTATTGCTTGAATAAGGGTGTGAGATTGACTTTTTTGGGCTGTCTTGGGGTGGTGTAGGTTCATATATTATGGTGTCTTGGCTTTGGGGTTAGGGGGGTTAGGCTGCCATAGAGTTTGCTTATTGTATTTTATTAATAGTTGGCTTACACTTTTGCTCTAACAGATTCTGCAGTTGCCACCCTTTTCATGTGTAGATTCTCTGCAAATTCATCTTTTGTTCTTACAGCTCGATTCTCATGTTTAGAAGGCTGTTGATCTTCTTTCTTTACTCAGTCTTAGGAGGAATCTTTCTTTGTCTTATAGTTCTGCAATTTAGATTGTATCTCGATGTAGTTTTTCTTTTGAACTTTCTCTATCTTACTGGGTTTATGTATTATTTGGGTGTATTCCATTTTAATGCCTATGTTTTCTTGATTTAGTCATGTGCAGATTGTCATTTGCAGCTCTCTCTCTCTCTCTTCAATTTATTTTATTTATTTATTTATTTTTTTTAATCTCTGATTTTGTTTTAAGTCTATTCATATGAATTAGTGAGGAATCTGCTCCTAATATTTGAATTTGCGAGGAATCTGCTCATAATAATGGTTGGAATCTTAAGGATGTCAGGGCATATTGGTATGTTATTAAATCATATACACGACTTATGGAGCTCTTTTAATAGATTGTTTTTTTGTTTCTATTGTACTAGTTCTTATTGATTACTAGCAAAAAAGTTTTGGAATTTGTTGTTTCTCGGTGATTTGAACTTTACATTTACTCTACATCTCTTACTGTCTCTTACTGATAGATTGCATGCTTCTTGCAGCAAGAGATCAGGGAACCCCATTATATATTTATATGCATGATGTACTTCTCAGGTGTGCTTCTTTTGGGATTTTGTCTCGAAAGTTGTTAAAAATTTCATGTTCATTTTCTGCTTCCATATATTTTATATGTGTTTTACTTCTTTTTTTTTTTTTTTTTTTTTTTCATCTTAGTTTACTCTTGTGGTGCCTTTTATAACTACCTCGTTTTATTGTGAATTACTTGAATGATTAATATCATTTATATTGGCCTCGATAGTCCTCATTTTATGTAATTTAGAATTCATGTGGAGTGAATATGACTTATGCTCATCTATATTCTAAATGTCTCCTAATTCTAAGGTATTGCCTGGAAGAAAAGAATATGTTGACCCTTATCCGTGATTCGTGCCTCAGCATGTGTAAGTTATGACGAATGTTTGTCTCTAAATGCTGTGTTGGTTCATTTTGTCTTGATGTGCTTTTTTGTTGCTCCTGCTTTACTACTATAACTGTATGTCCTAGAGATGTTTGGATGCTGCATTGGAGTGTGAAACCATTCTTGTGATTTAACCAGTTTGATTTTCTGTACTTTATTTTTTTTTAAATCTTCATCTTCCACTCATTTTGGACCTGAATATGACCTCATCTGATGTTTAGAGGCTGCTGATAATACTGCTTAGTACTCTCTTTATTGTTTTTGAATTATTTCAACTGGCATCTGTCTTTCATTGAGCTTTGGTTAGTACTCTCTTTGTTGTACTTAAACAGCTTCTTGAAGTTGTTGATTTGAAAATGAAATTTAGTGAATACTTGATTTTCTTCTCTTTTATGTTCATCTCCTTCACCACTTTTTGGGTTGGGTGTGAGGGTCACATGTACCAACCATTGGTTGATTCCGTAATTTAATAATTAGTCTCATCTTTCGTTTTTATATGGTTGACTATATGCTCATGATGGGTGAGTGCATTCTATGTTGCTTATATTTTTTGGGTTTGTTTATACCCTTATTATTAAGTCCTGTTCTTTGAGCTTTGGATTGTATTTGAACCTATTGTGGTGAATTGAAAATTAAGAAACTACACATTTAGGCATAATTTATCAATTTTGATCTGGTATTTTTTACCTTGTCGATCAATAGGAAATTCTCATTCTTGTAGGCCTTCATGCACTATACTAATCAATTGCCATGTGCACGAAACTTATCATTGTTTGTATGGGAGCCTGTTGTGTAGCCGAGGGCTTATTATTTGTTGCGCTGCATCTTTGTTCCGTTGGTGTGGTGGACTACTGAATGTTGAGGCTAATTCTGTCCGTGATTTGCATATTGCTGAACATCCAACGACGTGTGATATGCAGATTCAAGAAACTAAATCAATCATGAAATTGTTTGGGCATTTTTTTTTTTTTAAATGTATTTTCGGGGCAACAGACAGAATGATTTTGTACAATCGTAGAAGTCCAGGATATTACTAAGAAAAAGAAAATGCCCAAAAAAAAATCAGCTTTTATGTAAAATTATTCAATACAACAAAAAAATTGATAAAAAAAATCGCCGTTCCAATAACAATATTATTGTCGGACCAACATAATATTGTAGTCGGCCCAGTAAAAATTTGCATAATTTTACCGTCTGCCCAAAATAAATGGGCCTAAATTTTAGTAGCCGGCCCAACATTTTACCGTCGGCCCAGTAAGAAACGGGCCAAAATGTTATATCCGCCCAATTTTAGTATTGGGCTTTTGCTATTGGGCCGAAATCTGTTCTACTGGATTGATATTTTCGCGCCAAAGCCCATAAATTTCTAGATGGGCCAATTGTTGGGCCGAACTCAGTTCTACTGGACTGAAATTTTCGCGCCAAGGCCCACAAGTTCCGGAATGGGCCTGTTGTTGGGCCGAGCTCTATTTATTTGTACTGCGTACGGACATAGAATAACGATTATTCTGAGTTCCCGAATTTTACAAGAAAGAATACCGATAAAACATGCTTATAAAATTTAAAACGATTAAAAAAAAAAAAGTCACAAAATAACCGCAAATTACGTGTGATATCGCCATATAGAATCGACAAAAGATATATCACTGCAAAAATTGTCTTCAAGCCAAATTTCAGTTTGGATCATGAGATTAGGAATTTAACAAGTTGAAAATGTTTCTGCAGAATGATGCATGAGATTAGGATGTTTATTCACTAAATTTCATTTTCTAATCATCAATTCAAGAAGTGGCTCAATGGATAATGAATGATGGATGTCAATTGAAATAATTCAAAAACAATGATAAGCAATAATGAGAGTGCTAACCAGTATCATCAGCAGACTCTTCTAAGCAACAGATGCATGTCATAAGCAGAAGACGAAGATTTAAAAAAATATATATATAGAAAATCAATTTGGTTAAATCACAAGAATGATTTTCATACAACATTTCCCAAACATCTACAAGACATACATTTATAGTAGTAAAGCAGAAGCAACAGATAAGCGCAACAAGCAAAATAAACTAACAAAGCATTTAGAAACGAACATTCTTCGTAACTTATACATGCTGCTAAAAGAATCACGGATAAGGGTGTATATAGTTTTTCTAGTAGACAATACCTTAGATTGGGAGACATTTTAAACATCGACAAGCATAAGTCAAATTTACTCTTCATGAATTGTAAGTTATTTGGCAGATGATATTAATAATTCAAGTAATACACAATCAAACAAGTTAGTTATAGAAGGCACCACAAGAGTTACCCAAGAAGGCTTCTCCACACAAATATAAGTAAAACACCTTGGATTATTATTTAAAACACGTAAAAAGCATATGGTAACAGGACATGAGAAACAAAATATATATGTATATATATTGGTGGTTTCCTAATCTCTTGCGCAGGAAAGAACGCATGCAGTCCATCGGTTACACATATAGAGTCAAAGTAAACTTCAAATAAACAATGAATCCCAAAGCTTTTTTGCTAATCATCATTAAGAAGTGATAGAAACCAAAACATTCTATTTTAGGAACTCCACAATAACTACCTCCCCTAGCATCATCTTTAAAACCTAGCATCATCTTTAACTCCCAGAAATTAGACATGTAGATGATTTAATAATGAGACAAATATGCTCGGATATCCTTAAGATTCCGACCAATGTTAGAAGCAGATTCCTCGCAAATTCATATGAATAGTTTCAAAACTAAGCCTATACAGTAGAATGCAGAAAGAATACATACGCGATAGCACATGCTTTTAGGGCCCACTCCAACTAACAACTTGAGAATGAACAGCTCTTCCATGGAAGAGAACAAGAACACTAAGATTAGCAAAAACTTGCAAAAAATCACATAGGTCAGCCGGATGTCAATAACACAATTACACCACTACTATTACAACATGATAACTAAAACACATGCTCTCATAAACCTAAACATGAAAATTGAGCAGTAAGAACAAACGGTAAATCCGCAGATAATCTAAGATAAACAAAAAGAACATGAAAAGGGTGGGAGCCACAGCATCTGTTAGATCAAAAGTTTAAGACACCTTTGAATAAAATACAATAAAGTAAACCCTATGGCAACCGCCTCAAGGCCAAGAAAACATATATACTGTATTTAGTATTTACCCACACCACCCCAAGACAGTCTAAAACAAACGTCAGTCTCACACCATCATTCAAGCATTAGACATACAGAGAAAACACAAGTAAAAGAACAACAAGAGAGAGAGAGAGCAAAGGAGAGAATCTGCAGCAACTAAGGAGAAGGGAAATGAGTTCGAACTACAGCCACTTTCATTGCTCTTTCCTCAAACCTCAGCTATCACATACCAAACCAGAAGAGATAGGGTTTAATAAAATCAGAAGTTAATCAAATGCACACTAGACATCATCGAATTAAAACAGACTATATAGAATTTCTAAATCTAAGTTCAGATATCATTGCTAAATCAAAATCTCCTAAACAAACTCCAAACCCCACTCTGAGTATACGAATTAATACATGCAATCTATTACAGATCGTGCAGAATTAAAAAGAGAGGCAAAGGAAGAGCGCATCTGAGGGAACGAAGGGTGAGAACTGTCTGACTATAGGGGGATTACCTGCAGTAGCGGCCTGGTCGGAATCGGCGGCGGCGGCGATGACCTCATCGGCAGAGGCTGCGGCTGCATCCTCATCGCCAGATTCCAGGACCTGCGAGTAAGAGAGACATGAGATTAGAAGAGATAGGGTTTGAGTTGAGATTAGAAGAGATAGGGTTTGAGTGGTGGGGGCAAAACCCCCGGTCCCGCGGCGTCGCTGGCTGTTTGGGGGGACGGACTCGGACGGAGGCGACGGCGACGATTCCGCCAGAGCGGTAGCCAGAAACGGCTTCGGGTTCGGTGGGGGGGCGACGGCTGGAAAGTCAGTCGGAGAGAGAGGGAGTCGAGGATTCATAGCATCTACTGTTTCGAGTGTGCATGCGAATGGAAATAGAGATAAGTTGAGAGGTTAGGATGAGAAGAGGAGGAGGAGCGGCGGCATCCGTCGCCGGCAAAGAGAAGCCCGACGGCGCAACCGTGAGCGAGAGTAGAGAGAGAGAGAGGGGGTGGGCGGATGAGAGATAGGGTTCGAGGAGAGAGAGGGGAGGGCTAGGGTTCGACGAGAAACGAGTGAGAAGAGATTTCTGAAATGTGGGCCCAATAAACATTTTAAAGGCCCACTCGTAGGCCCAATAAGCATAACACAGGCCCTATTCAAAGCCCAATTTAAGGCCCAATAAACATTTATCAGGCCCAATAGAAGCCCTTTCATAATATTAAAGTTTTGACCAACGCTGACGTTCTATATTCAAATTCCACTGAAAAGTGAAAACGGCTCGACCTATATTAAAAAAGACGTGCCAAATGTAGAGGATTGAAAATCGAAACTGCTACAAATTTCTTTTAAAATTCGAGCTTTTAGATTAAATTTTGTTCGGCTCCATAAATCTAGACTGCCGACAATTTGCAGGATTGGAGTATAATGTACTGTTGACAAAGGTTTGTGGTCCAATCCAATCCGGTGAAAGAAATGCTCGGATTGAGGAAATCTTGTACTCTCTTCGTCTCATTCTACTTAATACGTGTCTCAAATATATACGAATATAAATTAATAGAAATTGTAGTAGAGATGTAAATTATTGAAGGTGATTTTTGGACATGATTGGATAAAGTGATCACGGGCAAAAGATTCAAATAACGTTAAGGAAAACATCAATCTCCGATTTCCTCTCTCCTCAAAAAGTTTGAAAAAATTGCAATTAAAGCTACCCTACATTGTTTGGAGCTTAATACTGTAGTATACCAAGTCAATGAATCGAGACAAATGTAATAAACGATGGCCAATGGTTTTGGGTTTTTTGTCTTTGCATGCATGTTTCAAAACTATTAATCGATGAGGGCACAAGTGACTTATAACGAATCAGCTGTAATAAAGAGTGGTATAATCGGGGGAGACGGAAGGAGTATTCTCTTAGCAATAGATTATTAGAGGAAGACATTTTCTAAGTCGATGTGATATCATCGTTTTTGGGTTGACTCTTTAACTATATTAGTATTTGGGTCATTCGCCCTTAAAAGACCTTGGACATAACCGTACTATGAAGAATTCGAACACGAAACCTTTAATCTCGGGTATTGACTCCGTTGTTAGCCTAAACATACACACACCTTCTTAAAATATATATAAAATCTAGTGGTATAGATGAAGAGGGAATAGCACAAACCCCGTGCCTATGAATCATGACAAATAGATTAAATGAGCCACAAATAGGACCACTTGATTTTGTGCCATAATATTGCATTCCATTTTCCCACACGGGTGTGTTCTTTTTGATAAAAAATGAAGAAAATGAAACCCTCGCTTCCACTTATCCTTCGTAATGGTAAATTTTGCACCATCAGAATGGAAAATTTTTCCCGAGCAGTCATTTTCATTTCAAATATGCTGATAAAAAATATCTTCGTTTTTTTCACCTCAACGAGAAGTTAGAACAGAACAGAGGATCTCATCCGCTTCGTCTCGTACACTCTCCCCTTCCTATAAATAGCATGCAAAGCTTCCTCCATATTAAAACATATCTCAAAAATGGATAACCACAGATTTGCTCTATTCATTATAATCCTTCTCAACTTAGGCACTTTGCTCGTTTCCCAAGATTGTGATTGCCCTCCCTCTCACCCTCCAAAGGTGAAACCGCCTCACCACCCTAAACCACCTTCCACCTCCCCCAAACCGCCTCCGAAACCACACGTCAAACCGCCATTCCACCCCAAGCCTCCACCAAAACCACATGTGAAACCGCCATTCCACCCCAAGCCTCCACCCTCCGTTCCCAAACCTCCACCAAAACCACACGTGAAACCGCCATTCCACCCCAAGCCTCCGCCCAAACCCCCGGTAGTCAAGCCGCCACCGTCCGTTCCCAAACCGCCGCCCAAGCCCCCGGTGGTCACGCCACCACCCACCACTCCCAAGCCCCCGGTGGTCACTCCACCACCCACCACTCCAAAACCACCACCAAAGCCTCCGGTGGTGGAGCCACCTCCTGTACCCACGCCACCGGAAACCCCGTGTCCTCCGCCACCGCCGGTACTACCACCACCAGTGACGCCGCCGCCGCAGCCGGAGACGTGCCCTATCGACACGTTGAAGCTGAGCGGGTGTGTCGACGTGCTGAGCGGGCTAGTCCACGTAGGCATCGGGCAGAGCGCGAAGGACACGTGCTGCCCGGTGCTGGAGGGGCTGCTGGGGCCAGTGGCGGATGCAGAAATTTTGTTGAGTGAGGGCTATATTTTATAATTTTTGAGTAAAATGAAATTTACTTGATATTTTAATTCGACAATGGGGGCTTTTACACTATAATTTGCACAAATTAATCATAATTTGATAAATTTTAAAGGGTAAAATTTTTATTTTGCTGATTGGGTAGGGGCTTAAGCCCTCACACCCTTCCTCTTGGATCCGCCACTGGCTGGGGCTGGACGCGGCGGTTTGCCTCTGCACCACCATTAAACTGAAGCTTCTCAACATCAACATTCTCATCCCCATTGCTCTCCAGCTTCTCGTCGACTGCGGCAAGAATCCTCCCTCTGGATTCCAGTGCCCTTCTTAAATCTTACCTCTTCTGCAACTTCTTGTTTTTTTTTATTACAATATTTCGTAATCTCCATGTTTGTTTCACGTCCTTCTTCATGTTATGTAATTCCACGGTTCGAAATGTAAAATAAAGATGGTTTTGTAGGGTTTATAATTTACATAATCTTCTTCCCTTAACAACCATGCAGTCACTTCATCAATGGTGGCTTTAGTTTCGTTCTTTCATTACGTATATTAAGTGATAGAAATGAGGATAAGCAAGAAACAAGAATGTGCACAAGGTGTTTGACAAAAGACCTAATCCAGATTGGAGTAAGCAGAAGTGTTCGATGAAAGGCCCGAACCAAGGGAGATGCATTTTGTATAACTACACTATTGTTTACTTTTGGCCACTAAGTTTCGAAGCCCAATTCAGGCCCATTATCTTAGGCCCATTTTGCAAGTGCTCCGAAGCGCATGTCGGGCTCAGAAAGGTTTGGGCCGGGCCGACTCGATCCGATGAATCACATCATTTTGTATGGGAAGATATTTTTCCTAAAAAATCTAGTGGTGGAGATGAAAAGAGAGAACCCTAGCCCATGATAAAATAGAGTAAGTGATGGGCCTAAAGAATGCTTTTTGCCCAACTATTTCCTTGCTTTACTCCAATATCTATATATGCGTGGATGATGTAGGACTAAAACCAAAGGCGTTGCATGTTCTATTGCACCGATGGATATTCGTTACTTAGCAAATACATTTTCTAAATCAGTATATTTGTATGAAAGTTTATCCGCATGGGATCCTTTGATCCGCATTCAGTGTCCCGACCGTGTCCCATTTGGTTATTAAGACATATCATTCGTCGTAACAACAGAAGATACAAAACGATATTGGATGGTGTTGCTTACAAAATACCATCCATGTCCATCTCTCAACCCATAACTTCACCATAAACAATACGTATTTTCATAGATCAAATTTAGAAAACAAGCATGGCACAACATTTCTTGATTCCTCACCAAAATTAGCTCATTTCTCTTCTCCTCACACACACACACTCTCTCTCTCTCTTTTCCTATAAATAGCATGCATGCAAAACCCTTCCACCATACAAACATCTTCATTAAAAAAACAAAGGAAAAAAATGGGCAAACACAGAATTTCTCTACTCATCATAACCCTCCTCAACCTCGGCACTTCGCTAATTTCTCAAGCATACAATTCTCCTCCGATTCACGCACCAGAGGTCGGCCCGTCGCATCCAGTGGATGACGACGACGACGACGACGACCACCCGTGTCCACCACCGCCGTGTCCACCATCACCACCATCGCCACCATCACCGCCATCACCATCACCACCATCACCGCCGTCACCACCGCAGAAGTGCCCTAACGACTCCGTGAGGCTAAACGTGTGCCTCGACCTTTTAGGCGGCCTAATAAACGTGAAGATCAGCAAACAAGCTAAGGCCAAGTGTTGCCCGCTAATCCGTGGACTGGTGGGGTTGGACGCGGCGATTTGCCTCTGCAAGGCTCTTCGGGTGAGGCTTCTCGATATAAACCTTCTGTTACCGGTCGCTCTACGTCTTATCCGTTCCTGCGGGAAAAAACCGCCTCATAATTTCAAGTGTCCCATTGATTAAGGTTTGTTGCAACTTCTTCCTTTATTTTTTTATAAAATTACTATTATTACATGATTTGTACTAATGTTTATGTTTTTGTTCGTCGTGCGCGGTTGCACGAGGCATGGTCGGATCTTAGTTAGCTGTGGGAGCGGTGTCGGAGAAGAGATCGAAGGATCTGGTTGTGATAGTTTATCGAAGTGTGATTGTTATGTTATGTTGTTTTAAGTTTCTACAAAATGTAAGCTGATAATAACTGGTTTAGTTTCTTAGGTTCTTGTTGTTGGTGTTGTTTTTGTAATGCTCTGTGGAGATGTTTATCTATTAATAATCGTGTTGTAATTTACTTTGGACGTGCATGCATGCTTAACTTCATCAATGGCGGCACGTACAATTGTTTTAATTAGCGTGTGGTATAATCTTACTAGCTGCTAAAGCCTAAATGCATCAACATCTTCCTTCGTTACTACAGTAGGAAAGAGGGTTAAGCTCGAATAATCTCCATTAATGTTCTGTCATTCGTCAAAAGAGTTTGAATTTCTTTAGCACGCATAAAATTACGCTGTTCAAAAGAATTAATTCGATTGAGAAGAAGCAGAATCCGAATGTACAGAAGGTGTTTGAAAGAATTACTGAGAGAAATCTGAGTGCGCGAGAGGTGTTTGATGAAATGACAGAATCGAGACCAAGGTTGTCATGGGCTTTGCCTAGATATCCGAGCCCATTTAGCCCATGCTGGCCTTTACTTAGGCGGCCCATTATGTTTTGGGCCGGGTCGAAATAGCCCATTTGAGAGCTCTGTAGAATCCGGATACACACCCTTTCCTAATCGGAAGAGATGCGATCCTCTGTCCCCAAATTGGTGTACCAAATCATTTTCTCTGCACTTGAAAATCTATATTTTCTGTGATTACATGATTTACATATGAAATCTGTTGCTTGCCAAAATTGATGATTGAATCATAATTTGATATTTCTAATTAGTACCATAATCATTGACCAACTCTTTCCAATTCAAAAATATAATGGAATCAACTCATTATTATCAAATCTCAGAAATAGAAATTTTATTTATTTCGATATTTGTTGGTATATGATCTGTTCGAAATCAGAAATTAATAATTAATTAGAGATACCATGAATAGAATATCACTTCTTCTATATAACTCCCCCTTCACACATGCATAAGGTATCAACATCTCCTCCAAAGAAACTCAACCATGGCCAATATTCTCAGAGCCCTCAAGTTCATTCTTCTTGCTATTCTCATGGTTTCAGCAGGTTAGTTTTCCGATGAATTTTAGCACTTTATCGAATGCTTTTTTCTTTCTCAATGTGTTACTCTCCGTCCCTCTAAAGATGGCTCATTGACTAACGGTAACTATTGCAGTTATACCATCTCCGGTCATGGTTGAAGCTCGAGAAATGCAGCAAGGAAGGAAATTACAAGACTGCCCGTCCCGATGTGCCAGCGACCGGGAGTGCGTTGACGCTAACTGTGGATTCAGATGCTTGCCCTTCAAGAGAATTTGTTCCAAAATTTAGGTTGTTTCGATTTTGATGGAACTGGACAAAATTCATCGTCTAATTTATGTACTACAATGTTGTTTTTGATTAATGGGAGATTATTTATATTTGGCTGTAACAACCTTTGGATTTCAATATTACAACTAGCCATTTTTTAATGATGATATTATTACTACTAGTCGTTTTATAATGAAAATGAGTAAAAAGATATTATTGTTGTCTATATGAAACAAGATTAAAATTTTATTTTAACAATTTTTTTTGGAAGATTCTTTGCATTACGAAAAACTGAAGGAGTAATAATTTTAAGTGATTAAATTAATTTCAATTGGCTATTGGAGTTGATGAACAGGTTTAAATAATACTACCTTCGTTCCTAGTACAAAGATACGTTTATTCCTTAATCGGGTTATTCTTTTGTTGGATACGTTTTCGAAAGGAAAATGTATCATTTATCGAGAGGAAGGAAATAATAATAATTACGGAAAAGGTGTGAATGATTCGCGTAATTGTTCGATAAGACAATGAAATGGGCCCTACATTAGCGTACTCAAATTGAAATTCCCAAATTGAAAAGCCCTAAATTGGAACTCCGAAATCGTCTTTGGAACCTAGCGTCTTCATCGGCCGACGCCGGCCACCGGAAAAGCGCGGTCCACCGCCGATTCCTCCGTCGGCTTGTACTGATTCGTGTTGCTCCTCCTACGGTACTGGATTTTACGTTTTTCTCGCGTTTTGATACTGGAATTCGTTTCTCTAATTCCGATTAATTGCTTGATTTTTGAGCTGGATTGAATTCATTTCTAGTCTTATACTTTGATTCTGGGATTCTAGCTGATCGGAAGTTCAGTTTAGATTTGTATTATTTCCGGCGAGCTAGAGAAAAGCGATGAGAGAAATTTGGTTCATTTCGAATCTCGAACTGATTTCAGCTAATAATCAATTTGTGAATTTTTTTTCAATTTCGATTGGTTTGATTTCTGATTAGTTGTTTGGTGTTTGAAGGTTAATCGCCATTGTTTATGATCGTTAACTGCGTTTTGCTCTTGCAGTTTTTTTATTTCCAATTCTGTGTTTCTGGGCAAAATGAATGCAAATGATTTCAATTTCTAATTCTGCAGTTGGACTCTTTCCATTAGAACTCAACAGAAGCTAATTTCCTTGTTACCAGAAGGTATCGTGATATGGAATGAGCGTGGCAATGGCCGGAGCTCTCTCGTCTTCGTGTATCTTCTGCCAGGTCGCCCGTGGTCCAACCTCGACCACACTTCTCCACCAAGACGACAAGGTAGTTACGTTTCAGGACATCAGACCAGCTGCATTGAAGCATTATCTAGTCATTCCGGTCGAGCACATACCTACCGTGAAGCAACTCCAGAGAAGATCCGAGGACTTTGCATTAGTCAGCCACATGCTAGATGTCGGTCGAACCCTCTTACAGAGAGATGCACCTAGCGCTGAGCAGCATAGGTTCGGATTCCACCAGCCCCCGTTTAACAGTGTCGGTCACTTGCACCTACATTGCTTCGCACTTCCATACATTCCTAGATGGAAGGCATTGAAGTACTTGTCCCTAGGGCCGTTTGTCGGATTCATCGAGGCAGAGAAGCTGCTCGAGAGGTTAAAGCCTCCGTCTTCGCACTAACGGCTTCGAATACGGTACTGCATAAGTTAACGGAGGAGATGAAGCCTTCTTCTTCTTTGTAAGGGATGTATAATTTTTATTTTATTTTTCCCAAAATGCGAATTTGTTTAAAATTAAAACTTCATTTTATGGAGAATTCAATTTAATTTGATGGGGTTAAGTGGAAATATAATAATTGTAATTTAATAATTTGGTAAACTACCAATTATACTATTTGAATGAAATAATTGCTAAATTAATAGTTACCATATTAAACTAGCATTTTTTTACTATATAATTCGCACTATTATTGAACAAGATTTCATATTGTTTATTTCTTTTTTATTTAAATTCAATCATGGCAAAAATTGTTAGAGTTCTTCAGCTGATTTTTCTTGCAGTTTTCTTGATTTCAACAGGTTTAGTTTTTTAATTTCTCTTAAAATTTAAATTAGAGAAATTTTGTCGAAATATTTCTGAATATTATATTTTGTTAATTGATTAATTGATATATGGTGACAAATTACAGTTATGCCATCGCCGAAGATGGTTGAAGGGAGAGGCCCGGTGGAAGCAGGTGCGAAATTACAAGATTGCCCCACGAACTGCAAGACTGATAAGGAGTGCGTTCAAGCCAATTGTGGCACCCTATGTAGGGTTAAGAAGGGAATTTGCACCGATATATTTTAGACTTTTCAACACAAATAAATATTATGCGGCATGCTATGCTACAATGACTTCTCTTAATGTCGTGATTTTATAAACATGTGCTAAGACGAATTCGAGCTTATGACATTTGATTTCAGACGTTAACCTTTACTTTTCGGTCATATATGTATACATATGACATCATTTGAATTGAGACGTTTAAAATGTAACTGTTCAGAACGTCTCGAAAGAATATGAATGAAGCATTTTAAATGTGAAGAAATGACGAAATTTTCTTGATATTCATAGTAATAACAATAATGCTAAAATTAAGTACAAATATAATCAACTCAACTATTTGAATTACGTAGAATGTCATGTACCAAAGTCGTTAAAACCTTGTGTGAAGAACCACCCTCGCCACAGCTCCGCCGCTCTTCTCTCTCATCGCCGCCGCCCTCTCTCTCACTCCATTCCCTCCCTCCATCAGCCGCTCTATCGCCGCCTCTATCTCCTCCGCTCCCACAACGATTCCACTACCCTCTCTAAAATCCATCCTCACCTCCACCGCCACTCCGATCTCCGCCACCACCTGAAACGCATTCACCTGCTGCTCAGCGTAGATCGGCCACGCCGCCATCGAAACGCCGTACTACATACTCTCTAACACCGAGTTCCAGCCGCAGTGGGAGACGAAGCCTCCCACGGCGGCATGCGACAGCACCGCCGCCTGCGGCGCCCATCCGATCACCTTCCCGATCCCCTCCGTCCTCTGCAGGAATCCATCAGGCAGAATCTCAACCGGGATCGGAGAATCCCTCTCCTTCCCCCGCCGCAGCGACCATAGAAATCTCCGGCGACTGGACTCCAGCGCCGCCGCCAGGTGTTTGATCTGTGCCTCTGAGAAAACTCCCTCACTGCCGAAGCAGAGAAATACTACAGACCTACTAGGTTGTCGGTCTAACCATTCGATCACGTCGGAAACTTTCGAATCCTGATCGGAATCGAGCCTGAGAAGAGGTCCGACGGCGTAGATCGGAGGGATTTCATCACCATCTGAGTTAGAAAGAGAATGGATTGAGTTAGGCTCGAGTTCTTGAAAAGTGTTGATGAAAATCCCTCTGCTTTTTCTGATTCTCCGAGCCATCGACATGACGGCGGCGGAGCCGCCGTTCTTGTCCAACATCGCCGACGGCAGGACCTTCGCCGGAACGGGGTTCACGAACCCCGTGACGGCGAATTCCTCGTCGGATCTTTAAACTCCGTCACATCAAAGTCTTTTCCGTCACTTAATCCCTGCACGTACAGCATCAGTGAAAGAAAGCCGGCGCTCGATGTAAAGAACACGTAACTAGACATCGAGAATTCATCGGCGACATCCATCATGCTCGGGCAAAGCATGTCGGCGACGAATCCGACCACTCGAATTCCCGTCGAGATCATGCCGGCAACCGCCTCCCTCACCAGCGGCTTGTGCCGCTCGACAAGAACAGAGCCGGAGCCTAAGCTCCCTGCCTCCTCAAGTTCGGGTAGGTTGAGGAGGCAGAGACGGGGGTCGGAGCGAAAATGGCTCGATTTCACGTAGTCACGAACGACGGGGTCGTTGACGAGGAGGAACGTTACAGAAAGTCGTACGTCCCGTCTGAGTATGCATTTTCCGACCTCGATCGCGGAGACGATGTGCCCGATTCCCGGCCACGGAATGAAGATTATGCGGAGTTCTTCCGATGACATAGCGAACATTAATTTTTGACTAATGAGCTTGAAGAGTAATTTCTTATACGAGAAGTGTCCAATTGATAATAAGCATGAAATCGACACATAACATTGAATTGTCGCGTGGTGATAAAAAGTAGTGAATATAAATTAAAGTTGGTTATGAGATATGATGTCTCCTTTTTAAAGTATTGGGATGAATAGTAGTACTTAATTATAGTAGTACTCCCTTCTGTCTCGTTTCTAGTTTATTACGAATATTTGTCATTTTCGTTTATCTAACTCATTATGTACATTTTCTAAAATAAGAAAAATGAATGTTTTACTACAACTAACTTTCGCTCCTAGAATCGATTAACGTTACATATCTTCCCCTTTTCTAATTTATGTGTACAAGCCAAATGTTGATAATAAGTGAAGTGGGATAGAGGAGATTGATGCAAACTATGTACTTCTTCCGAAACCATCAACGAGTCGACTCGAGTCATGTCTCATTTGAATAGTGACATTTTTAAAATTTATTTTAACCACTATTGTTACCCTTGTTTAAATTCTTGAAAACTATGATATAAATAAGACGGAGGGAGTAACAAATTCGATAAAAATTACTCCTTCCGTTCCTCGCAAAATGATATGTTTTCCCTCTTTTGGTACTTCCCCCATTAAGAAGATACAATTTTTTATTAGGTAAAAAGTTACTAAAGGAAAAACAATTTTTACATGCACTTTCCACTTTAACATACAAACCAACCATTTTTAAAATCTAGTGCCCAAAAAGAAACATCAACCCTTGTCAGGGACGAAGGGAGTAATCGCACTTCACCTAGTATCCTTACCTAATCGAAACGTCTCACTTCAATTGATTTGTTTCCTAAAGTGGAAATAATAAAATCTTAATGAACCCCTACTTTCATTTTTAACACTGCTCTAAAAATTTTACGTTGGAATGAAACAAGCTAAGTGAAATAGGACCGAAGAAGTATTATTCGAGAGTACACCCATTATTGTAATGTTCTAAAAAGCGCTAGGCGCTAGTCGTGCGGTGGAGGGGTGACTAGCGCATAGGCGCTAGGCGGGAGCCTAGGCGGATTCGAACTATAATGCTTACTTTTACTATTCTTACAATATTATTGTCAAATTTATAATAAATACACATACTATGACAATTGATATGTTAGTTTCATAATTATAAATCCAAAATCATACATAGAGTAGCATAGTTTGCCTAAACATAGATTAATTAACACATAAAGACTATTAATTAAGCTACAAGAGTGGCTCTTTGGGTATCGCATAAAGCCTAGACGGATTACTTATTAGTCGGGCGGCGAGGTACTGACTATCGCCTAGGCGGCGTCTTTTAGAACACTGATTATATATACGCTTAGCCATATTTAACGAAAGTTGTTAACAAAATCGAGCCGGCCCAATATGGCCCACCAATTTTAGGCCCAGGCCCAAGAATATTTTCCGGGCCCAAACATGAGCTTGGGAAAGTATTTTTTATTTTAGTGGATTTAATCACTTCACAAATTGCAATTGGGCTTTGTTAATTTTAATAATTTCATCGAGGGTTGGTAGATCTGATCATTTTTTTGATATGTTCCGAAAAATACGAAGCACCTAAATGGTAGAAGGAGAAAATAAACGCATGGAACCAAAAAACGTAACTTTGTTAATAATAATAAGATTAATTAACTACGTATTCGGAATATAATATTACAAATAAATTTTCGAATTCTGTAGAAGGTGAAGGACCATAGTCGTTAAGCTCTTGTGTGAGGAACCGCCCTCCACCGTTGCCCCGCGGCTCTTCTCTCTCATCGCCGCCGCCCTCTCTCTCACTCCATTCCCTCCCTCCATCAGCCGCTCTATCGCCGCCTCTATCTCCTCCGCTCCCACGACGATTCCACCACCCTCTCTATAATCCATCCTCACTTCCACCGCCACTCCGATGTCCGCCACCAGCTGAAATGCATTAACCTGCTGCTCAGCGTAGATCGGCCACGCCGCCATCGGAACGCCGTGCCACATACTCTCTAATACCGAGTTCCAGCCGCAGTGGGAGACGAAGCCTCCCACGGCGGCGTGCGACAGCACCGCCGCCTGCGGCGCCCATCCGATCACCCTCCCGATCGCCTCCGTCCTCTGCAGGAATCCATCAGGCAGAATCTCGACTGGAACCGGAGAATCCTTCTCCTTCCCCCGCCGCAGCGACCATAGAAATCTCCGGCCGCTCGACTCCAGCGCCGCCGCCAGGTGTTTGATCTGTGCCTCAGAGAAAACACCCTCACTGCCGAAACAGAGAAATACTACGGATTTACTCGGTTGTCGATCTAACCACCTGATTATGTCGGAAAACTTCAAATCCTGATCGGAATCGAGATTAAGAAGAGGTCCGACGGCGTAGATCGGAGGGATTTCATCACCATCTGAGTTAGAGAGAGAATGGATTAAGTTAGGCTCGAGTTCTTGAAAAGTGTTGACGAAAATCCCTCTGCTTTTTCTGATTCTCCGAGCCATCGACATGACGGCGGCGGAGCCGCCGTTCTTGTCCAACATCGCCGACGGCAGGACCTTCGCCGGAACCGGGTTCACGAACCCCGTGATGGCGAACACCTCGTCGGAATCTTTAAACTCCGTCACATCGAGGCCTTTTTCATCACAAAAGCCCTGCATGTACAGTACCAGCGAAAGAAATCCGGCGCTCGCTGTGAAGAACACGTAAGTAGGAATCAAGAATTCGTCGGCGACGTCCATCATGCTCGGGCCAAATACGTCGACGACGAATCCGATCACGCGGATTCCGGTCGAGATCATGCCGGCAACCGCCTCCCTCACCAGCGGCTTGTGCCGCTCGACAAGAACAGAAGGCAGCTCCGGCTCTGTTCCAAGAACAGAGCCGGAGCCTAAGCTCCCTGCCTCCTCAAGCTCGGGCAGGTTGACAAGGCAGAGACGGGGGTCGGAGCGAAAATGGCTCGATTTCGTGTAATCACGAACGACAGGGTCGTTGATGAGGAGGAACGATACGGAAAGCCGTACGTCCCGACTGAGTATGCATTTTCCGACCTCGATTGCGGAGACGATGTGCCCGATTCCCGGTCCCGGAATGAAGATTATGCGGAGTTCTTCCGATGACATAGCGAACATCAATTTGTGACTGATGAGCTTGAAGAATAATTTCTTACAAGAGAAGTGTCCAATTGATTATAAGTATGAAATCGACATATAACATTGAATTGTCGTGTGGTGATAAAAAGTAGTGAATATAAAATAAAGTTGGTAATTATGAGATATGATGAATAGTAGTACTTAATTATAATTGGACAAAACCAATATACTACCTCATCTATGTCATTTTCGTTCACCTAACTTATTATGTACATTTTTTAAAATAAGAAAAATGGATGTGTAATATCCCGACTCCTAATTAGCTTAATTAATTAAGATTAGATTATCTTAATTATTTTGCTTAAGTTATTACGATAAGAATTACGAAGAAGTGAGTAAGGATTTTATTTAAATCCCGAAATTTGTAGGAATTTAATAAATTCCTATACGATTATTTTTCGATTTATTATCGAAAATATATGATGATGAGATGTGATGAATAGACGAATGATAAGAAATTATTCGAAGGATTCAAGATTTTATTTAAATCTTGATCGAGTTAGGAAAATTTCATATTTTCCTATTGAAAGTTTAATATTTCGTTTTCGATATTTCGAAACGAAGGAAAGAAAATGTCGACTATTATTAGAATAAAAGTAAGACATTATGAGAAAAAGGAATATTTCTATTAAAAGTGGATTTCTAGAAATATTTTGGTATAATGAGTATAATTTTCGGTATCCGAAAATATACCCCATAAGTAAATTACGGGGTATCGGTACCAGTTTAGTGTTTCGGGCGGAACAAGAAAAGAAATAAAATGAGGACCGTCCATTTTAATTGCAACGTGTAATAGGAATGTTATAGAGTGTGGTGAGTTGGCCAATTCATTAAATGTAGGACAAATTTGGAATTTTTTTAATTTAATATTATATTTACTCTCTCTTCCACTTAATATAGAGATAATTCTTGAAAAATTTCCTCATTTCATCATCTTCTTCAACCGGCCACTCCTCTCTTTCTCAAGCTATTCCTTTCAAAATTTTAATTCACCAAATCTTTGTCAAGAAATTCAAGAGAGAACATTGATCAAGTTTTGGGAAAGAGGTAAACTTATTTATGTTATTATTTTCTTGATTGAAGGATTAATTTCTATATTGTTAGTATAATTCTTGAAAATTATGATATGATTCAAGAATGATATAGATCTTTAAGTTATTTATTGATCTATGATATAGAAGTATTTATGTATGATTTGAGCTTGGATATGAGGTTAAATAATGATTAGAGATTAATTATGAAGATGAGAATTAATGATGAACAATTCGTTCATAACTCCCCTGTTCAGACGTCCGAATTAGGGCTTTTCAATTTAGACTTATATGATGTAATTGAGCATGAATATAGAGTTATTGGATCATTAGAATTATAGTGTGAAGTATTGGAGTTGATTGGTGATGATATGCTAGGGTTTGAGTAATTTCAGAAATTCCCCTGTTTCAGCGTTAATGTCGAGGTTCATTTAACATAGCAAATGATTTTATTTTGATCTGAAATTTTTAGGGAAGATGGTCGGAGATGTTAAGAATATTTTCTAAATGTTTCAGAATTTTTGGAGCTACGATGAATTTTTGGTGAATTTTGCAAATGGACTGCGATTTTAAGTAACTATTCCGGTAGACTAATTTCGAATTATTATAACTCCTAAACGGCTGGGAATTGTGCTTTGATATATAAACTAGACTCCTCAAGCTTTGATCTTCCACTGGTTTCACATGATTTGGACATGTGAATTGCTCTAAAATGAATTTTTTTAAACATCGATGAACTGTGACTGGAAATTTGGAATGTTCTGTTTTGGGGTCTGAAACATAGGCCGAGTTTAGATGCTATAATAATCCAAACTATAGTAAAGTGAATAGCATAAGAAACTTCATCGAGTTAGCTTTCCAATGATACGACCGAAACTCAATTTGGATCTAAGATGGAAAAGTTACGAATTTTCAAAGACGGACTACCGAGACAGTCACCATTATGCCGTTTTTAGTTGATAACAGTTACGCATAAGTAATTAATTCCTAATTACGACGTTATGTTTATACGATATAGTTACATATGAATGAAGAAGGAACGAGTCAAGGAAACGAGGAACGGAAGCAGTTGATCAAGAAGTAACGAGACACGTAAGAAAAGCGTAAGAATAACGTCGTATGAGGTGGGCTTTCTAACTCAAAGATGACAAGAATGCTTTCATGAGAATTATATGATGATTTTATGATTTGAAGTATATGATTATATGATTATGTGATGTTTAAGATTATATGATGTTCATGATTATATGATGATTTGAAGATATGATGTACATTATGTTTAGATGTTAAAGCATGATGACTTGATGATATGAAGAATATTATGTTTATGATAAAGGATGATTTTACGAAAATGATAACTTGCCTATCTTGCTTGATCGTCTACATTTTGATGATAGACGAATTCGGGCCTTGTGAAGAACAAGGTCGTGTACACTGAAGAGACCGTGAGTCGTCTGTGTGTCGACCGGTCAAATGTTGATAGACAAATTCGGGTCACTTATAAAAACGTGATCGTGTACACTGAAGAGACTGTGAGTCGACTGCGTGTCGACCGGTCGGTATGTCGTAAGGAGGCCTACTTCAGACATATTTAAAAGAACTTGTAGATGAATCAAGCAAGATAAAATGTTGGCCAACACTTATGATTATGTTTTGAAGAAGTTTTAAGTACATGTTAAGTTATAAAGATTATTTTTGAGTTATGAAAATTATACAAGTTTTCAAATGTTTTCGGCACGTGTCCACTGAGTGCAATTATTTGTACTCAGCCCTGCATGTTTTTCTTTAAAATGTGCAGGTTATAGCTGGAATGAAGATGGTGCGTGCTGAGCAAGGCTTTGTTGTTGTTCGAATTTTATTTTAATATTATGTATTGAGGTTAGAAATTCAAGTTCTCGGATTTCATGTCTTCATACATGTTATCCATATGACGATCCTTTCCGCTGTGCCATTCTGAAAATGTTTAATAATGATTAAGTATTGAATTCGAAGAAGTTTATGATAAACATTCATTTGACCCCCTGATTGTGTTAAAACCACTTCACTACATTGCCTCAAATTTTATTGAATTAATCATCAATTCATTTTTCTTCTTTGTTATAAGAAAATTTTGGATGTAATTTGAGGTGCGTTTCGGTTTGAATATCGAAATTAACTAAGTGTTTATTTAAGTTCATTCGTTGTCTGTCCCTAAGTCACATTAGTCGGCGTAATTCCCTTTATAATTAAGTCGGGATGTGACAGGATGTTTGACTAAAACTAACTCTCGTCCCTTAGAATCGATAATAGCTACATATATCTTCCCGTTTTTCAATCTCTATGTACAACTAAATGTTGATAATAAGTGGGATGGAGGTAATCTTAAAATTTGTGTAAAGATTTATGAAATGTCTATTCTTACAACTTTTCCAACATTGATTGGAGGAGATTGATGCAATCAATATGTACTTCCTCCGAAACCATCAACGAGTCGAGTCATGTCTCATTTGAATAATTGAATAGGGACATTTTTTAAATTTCTTTTAGTCACTATTGTTACCCTTGTTTAAATTCTTAAAGGGAAAGTAAACTATGATATAAATAAGACAGATAAAGTAACAAATTTGATAAAAATTACTCATTTCGTTCCTCGTAAAATGATATGTTTTCCCTTTTTGGTATGTCTCCTATTAAGAAGATACGATTCTTATTAGGTAAAAAGTTACTAAAGAAAACAATTTTGTACATGTACTTTCCACTTTAACATACAAACCTATTATTTCTTAATTCTCGTGTCCAAAAGGAAACGTCAACCATTGTCAGGGACGGAGGGAGTAATCGCACATCACTTAGCTTCCTTACCTAATCGGGACGTCCCACTGCAATTGGTTTGTTTCCTAAAGTGGGAAGAAAAAACTCTTACTTTTAACATAGTTCCCAAAATTCTGCGTCGTAATGAAACAAGCCAAGTGAATAGGAACGAAAAAGTATTATTCGAGAGTAGACCCATTATTGTATATTCACTTAGCCATATTTAACGAAATCGGGCCGGCCCAATCCGGCACACCAATTTTAGGCCCAGGCCCAAGAATATTTTCCGGGCCGGATATTCATACACCACCGGGCCCGAACATGAGCTTGGGAAAGTATTTTTTATTTTAGTAGATTTAATCACTTCACAAAGTGTAATTGTGCTTTGTTTATTTTAATAAATTCATGGAGGGTAGGTTGATCCGATCATTTTTTTTAATATGTTTCGAAAAATTCGAAGCACGTAAATAGTAGACGGGGGAGTAAAATAGGAAACCAAACGTAACTTTGTTAATAATAATAAGATTAATTAGCTACGTAATCGGAATATAATATTACAAATAAATTTTCGAATTCTGTAGAAGGTGAAGGACCATAGTCGTTAAGCTCTTGTGTGAGGAACCGCCCTCCACCGTTGCCCCGCGGCACTTCTCTCTCATCGCCGCCGCCCTCTCTCTCACTCCACTCCCTCCCTCCATCAGCCGCTCTATCGCCGCCTCTATCTCCTCCGCTCCCACAACGATTCCACCACCCTCTCTAAAATCCATCCTCACCTCCACCGCCACTCCGATCTCCGCCACCAGCTGAAACGCATTCACCTGCTGCTCAGCGTAGATCGGCCACGCCGCCATAGGAACGCCGTACCACAAACTCTCCAACACCGAGTTCCAGCCGCAGTGGGAGACGAAGCCTCCCACGGCGGCGTGCGACAGCACCGCCGCCTGCGGCGCCCATCCGATCACCTTCCCGATCGCCTCCGTCCTCTGCAGGAATCCATCAGGCAGAATCTCAACCGGGATCGGAGAATCCCTCTCCTTCCCCCGCCGCAGCGACCACAGAAATCTCCGGCCGCTCGACTCCAGCGCCGCCGCTAGGTGTTTGATCTGTGCCTCAGAGAAAACTCCCTCACTGCCGAAGCAGAGAAATACTACAGACCTACTAGGTTGTCGGTCTAACCACCGGATTATGTCGGAAAAGTTCGAATCCTGATCGGAATCGAGGTTGAGAAGAGGTCCGACGGCGTAGATTGGAGGGATTTCATCACCATCTGAGATAGAGAGAGAATGGATTATGTTAGGCTCGAGTTCTTGAAAAGTGTTGACGAAAATCCCTCTGCTTTTTCTGATTCTCCGAGCCATCGACATGACGGTGGCGGAGCCGCCGTTCTTGTCCAACATCGCCGAAGGCAGGACCTTCGCCGGAACGCGGTTCACGAACCCCGTGACGGCGAACACCTCGTCAGAATCTTTAAACTCCGTCACATCAAAGTTTTCTCCATCACATAAGCCCTGCATATACAGCACCAGTGAAAGAAAGCCGGCGCTTGATGTGAAGAACACGTAACTAGGGATCGAGAATTCGTCGGCGACATCCATCATGCTCGGGCAAAACATGTCGGCGATGAATCCGACCACTCGGATCCCCGTCGAGACCATGCCGGCGACCGCCTCCCTCACCAGGGGCTTGTGCCGGTCAACATGCTCGACGACCTTAACAGAAGGAATCTCCGACTTTGTTCTAGGAACAGAGTCGGAGCCCAACCTCCCTGTCTCCTCAAGCTCGGGCAGGTTGAGGAGGCTGAGACGGGGTTCGGAGCGAAAATGGCTCGATTTAGTGTAGTCACGTGCGACAGGGTCGTTGACGAGGAGGAACGTGACGGAAAGCCGTACGTCCCGACTGAGTATGCGTTTTCCGACCTCGATCGCGGAGACGATGTGCCCGATTCCCGGCCCCGGGATGAAGATTAGACGGAGTTCTTCCGATGACATAGTGAAGTTGCATGAGTTTGAAGAATAGTTTCTAAATTATGTGGTTACTAGTGACCTTGCATATAAGTTAGGTCAATTTGTTAAATGTTCTTGGACACAAACGTAACGTGGTTGAATTGAGAACCGCTTATTTAAGAACCAAGCATATATAAAACTTTATCTTATCTCCTAAAAGAAATCAAATTAATTAATATTCTCATCTACATTTTATCAACAAACACAAGATTTTTTTTTTCATTTCCTCGAGAATTGAAGAATATTGCAAATGGATAAGCAAGTTGAACTATTATTCATCCCATCTCCGGGGCTGAGCCACCTCATGTCCACCGTGGAGGCGGCCAAGCTCCTCCTCCTCCGCGACGGCCGCCTCTCCGTCACCGTGCTCATCACCCGCCTCCCAAACGACGCCCCCGTCGCTCGCTACATCCGGGATACCTCCACGCCGCCTCGTCTCCGCCTCCTCGACCTTCCGGACCGAGACGACGAAGACAAGGCGGCGGGACCGCCGCCTTCCCACGGCGTCGCCCACGCCTCCATCGAGAGGCAAATAGCACGCGTAAGAGAAATAATCATCACTCTGATCGGTGAAAAAAGCTCGGCAAAGCTCGCCGGCGTGGTGGTGGACATGTTCTGCACGATGTTCATCGACGTCGCCGGAGAATTCGGAATCCCGTCGTACGTTTTCTTCACCTCCGGCGCCGCCGCGCTCGGAATCGCTCAGCACCTGGTTTCGTTGAGGTTCGAACACGGTGAGGACCTAACGCAGTACAAGAACTCCGACGTGGAGCTGTCGGTACCCTACTTCCGGAATCCGGTTCCGGCGAAAGTCCTGCCGGTGTCGTCGCTGGGCGGCGGGCCGGTCGATTTCATGAAATATTTCAAAAAGGTGGGAGAAGCAAATGGGATTATGATCAACACTTTCTACGAGCTCGAATCCTACGTCGTCGATTCGCTCCTCTCCGACGGCAGAACCCCGAAAGTCTATCCGGTCGGACCGGTTCTGAACCGGAGCGGTCAGTCTCTCGACGATGAAGTGCAGAAATGGCTCGACGAACAGCCGGAGAAGTCGGTGATCTTCTTGTGCTTCGGAACGATGGGGAATTTGGCGGGAGATCAAGTGAGAGAAATCGCTCTCGCTCTAGAAAATGGAGGGTTCCGGTTCCTGTGGTCGTTGAGGAAGGGAGGGGAGGAGTACGAGAGCTTCGACCACGTGCTGCCGGAGGGCTTCCTCGAGAGGACGGCAGGCGCCGGAAAGGTGGTCGGGTGGGCGGCGCAGGTGGCGGCGCTGTCGCACGCGGCGGTGGGGGGTTTCGTGTCGCACTGCGGGTGGAACTCGATCCTCGAGAGCGTGTGGTTCGGAGTTCCGATCGCGACGTTCCCTCTCTACGCGGAGCAGCAGATGAACGCGTTCGAGCTGGCGGAGGAGCTGGGGATGGCGGAGGTGATCAGGTTGGATTACAAGATGGGGGGTATGGGGGGAGGGGAGGCATCGGAGGTTGTGGGGTGGGAGGAGATCGCGGCGGCGATGAGGCGGCTGATGGCGGCGGAGGGGGTTGGAAAGAAGGTGGAGGAGATGCGGAGGAAGGGGAGGGCGGCGTTGGAGGAAGGTGGATCTTCTTATAAAGCTCAGGCTTTGTTTATTGAGGATGTTATTAGTAACATCACTGCTTAACTGTGTCTAGTGTTATTAGTATATTATATCACTCTCGTTTCGTCCGATTACGTCTTTCGTTTTTTTTTTTTAGGTTAAGCAAATGTAACATTACTTTCTTAGTTATATTGTTGCTTTATTTGGAATGCTACTATGTGTACAATAAGGTATCTTATTGAACAGACGTAATCAATTAGACGGAACGAAAGCAGTATATACTGCATTACAAACACTACACACAAAGTTAAGCAGTGATGTTAGTAATAACATCCTCAACAAACAGAGTCTGAGCTCTATAAGAAGAGCCACCTTCCTCCAACGCAGCCCTTCCCTTCCTCTGCATCTCCTCCACCTTCTCCCTCACCCCACCCCCCTCCGCCGCCATCACCCTTCTTATCGCCGCCTCGATCTCCTCCGCCGGCACGAGCTCCGGCTCCGTCTCCCCTTTAAAATCCAAAGCGTAATCCAGCCTAATCTTCTCCGCTATCCCCAACTCCTCCACCAGGAGGAAGGCATTCACCTTCTGCTCCGCGTACATCGGGAATGTAGCGATCGGGACTCCGAACCACACGCTCTCGAGAGTCGAGTTCCACCCACAGTGCGAGACGAAGCCTCCAACGGCTGCGTGCGCCAGCGTCGCCTTCTGCGCGGCCCATCCGATAACTTTTCCGACGCCCTTCGTCCTCTCGAGGAACCCCTCCGGCAGAACCTCGTTGAAGTCCTCGTATTCCACAGCTCCGAACTTCTTCCCGCCTCTCTCCCCCGGCTTCCGCAGCGACCACAGAAACCGGCAGCCGCTGCTTTCTAGAGCGAGAGCGATTTCACTCACCTGAGCTCCGGCGAAGGTACCCATCGTTCCGAAGCAGAGGAAGACGACAGACTTCTCCGGCTGGCCGTCGAGCCACTCCGCCACGTCAGCGGCGTTTGATTGGCCGCTCAAGTCGAGGATCGGGCCCACCGGGTAGACTTTGGGGGTTTTGGTCGACATCGAGTCAATGGCGTAGGGTTCGAGCTCGTAGAAGGTGTTCACCATCACGCCTTGAGTCTCCGGTATCCTCTTCAAGTAGTTGAAGAAGAGGTCGGCGATTTCGCCGCCGTCTATGAATTCCGGCGGGAGCAATTTCGCCGGAAAAGGAAGGGAGAAGCACGGCACCGGCAGCGTTTCGCCGGAGTTTTTGAACTCCGATAGATTCTTATTCCGCTCAAATTTCAGCGAGGTTACGTACTGGAAAAGGCCTAATCCGCAGGCGCCGGAGGTGAAGAAGACGTACGACGGCAGGCCGAATTCGCCGGCGACGTCGATGTAATTGAGGCAGAACATGTCGAGGACGAGGCCGGCGAGCTTGCCGCCGCCGGAACGCCGCTCGATTAGGCCGGCGATTATATCCCTGACGTTGGATTTCTGGCCGTCGATGAACTCGAAGAGGAAGTTCCTCGGCGGCGGGGTCGGGGTCGGGACGGGGAGGCTGGGGAGGGCGGTGATCGTTAGGCAGTTGGAGGCGGCGGTGGTGATCTTGGCGGTGTAGGTCTCGACGGTGGTGTCGTTGGGGAGCTGCATGGTGAGGACGGTGATGGAGAGGCGGGCGTCGCGGAGGAGGAGGAGCTTGGCCGCCTCCACGGTGGAGACGAGGTGGCTCAGCCCCGGAGATGGGATGAATACGAGCTCGTAGCTATCCATCGCCGCCGCCGTCGCCGGTAAGAGGAAGATAAGGAAGAGAGGGAGGCCTTAAATAATTTTGTGGCTATACCGTGTGTACAAATTTATACTAGAATAATACTTCTTCAATCAATCTATATATTTTAATTATTTATATTTCTTTATTACCAAAGCATTGAAACGAAAGATGATGTATATCTGATTGCGAAACGACGAATGCTTCGTCCGTGATAATCGTACACTATTACTTTCGTCATACATGCGTTTTATTATGGCGAAAAATAAATGTTCATAAGTTTCTACTTTGCTCAATGTAGTGTACTATCTTGCACTATATCAAATAGACACCAATAATCATTTTCTTCGACACATTGAAATGCGTGAAGAAATTAATAATGCACACTCTCCTCCAAGATGGGAAACGACAAAAGAAAGCTATATATTCAACGGAAAACTCACACTTGCTTACTACTAGTCGTTAAAGGGAGGGGAACTTCTCTTTTTCCTCTCATATTTAATATATTTAATATCGTGAATAGATCCATTGAATTTAAAAAGTCTACTAAATTTTCGAGGGGTTGAACAATTGCTGGGCTTTATTTTCGATATAAAGCCCAATAAGTTCTTCGATTGGACAAATGTTAGTGAGAACGAGGAATGGGCCGAATTCGAAGCCGAGACCTATAGTTTTTTACGCTAACTTCTTATCACTCGATCAAACGCACGCACACCGTCGTCGTATCACATTACGGGGTTGGTTTTGTTAAATCGTTTCTTATCAAATTATCATAAAAAGATTGCATAAACACCCCATATGAATTACGAGTTTAAAATGCTTATAGTCAATGAATTAGAAGGGCAACGTCCTTATTAATATTTACTTTTAAAAAGTCTAGTCAATAGGAACGGAGAATATCATCCAGGATCGTTAATTTATAAATTCAGTTAATCAGAATGGATAATAATAATTACTTTCCCTCACATCAATTGTGCACAGTTTTTCAAACTCAATTATTGGTCCGAACATAGAACTTAGACCAACATACGCACACATAAACACTACTGTAAAATTGCAAATTTTTTTTCGTCTGATCCGTTTGTACAAAATTGTTACCTTCCCTTCAATTCTTTTAAAGATTTTTTTGGTAGCTTCTCTTTCTCCCCTTGAAAAACCCCAACCATTGTGTTATTAAGACTCATGACCGAATCGTTTGCCACGATATATAATGGACGGAGGGAGCATTATTTACCTTTTATGTGACGCCCCGATCCCGAAGGATTATGACGTCACCACACACGAAAGAAAAAGGGAAAAGAAAGAAAACGAAGAGAAGAGACAGAACAAAGATCTTCAATGAAGACGTATCGAATCAAGAAATATAATAAGGATTTCCGAAGCATTTCGTTGAAAAGTCAACAATCGAACTTACAAGGACACCAATCAACCACAAGTCAAATAGACAGTTGACTAGTCAAAGATTTCAAATAACACGTAAGCAATAACAATCGGTCAACAATGAAGAGTCTTACGTGTCGACAATTAAAAGAGATCAAATGCGATGTATTGATGAATACGTATCAATCGATGGCTCGAATGGTCTGAAGGAATTCATCAACGATGGATAATCAAGGCAAGAAACATAGTCAAGGTTCAAACTACAAACGTTGACGTGCCACGTCAAAATCAAAGTACGACATTAGTTCAACAATCGAAACTAAGCGGAAGCATACAAGTTCAAAGGAACTGATCATAAATTACATTGACTCAACAAAAGATCAAAAAGAGTCAACGTTCACAATTAAGTCCATTGGTCCACGTCGCTTGTCCGCCTTCACTCTTTACCTGAAAACATTTTAAAATATTTGGGCTGAGTGTTTGAACACTCAGTGGGAGTTCTAACATGCTTCGTCCATCATAAAAGTAAACGTAAAATTGAAACATATTTGGCCAAGCATAATATTCATCATGAGCTCAATTCATAGTGGAGACCGACCTATGTGATCACATACTAGACATATCATATTTCATATTCGGAATTCCTCATACTGGTCAAGTCCAAATCCACAATGAGCTATTGAATATACATAAAATCATTTGCATAAAAGGACATAAGCTTTTAAAACATGTTTTTGAGTTAGAAAACCCACCTCAGAAGTGAAACGTGCTTGTTAAACTCGTGACAGGAATCCTAATCTTGAGGTCCTCGTATTGGGCCTACAAAAATAAACCTACTCTTAGCATCGTCGTATCGATCTATAATTCGAACTAAATTAATAAAGCTATAATATAATGTAATCCTAAGTTTGGGCTCAATCGGGACATCAATTAGGGCTTAAACGGGTCAAAAATATGGATTGGGCCTTAAAGGGCTAGTGGGCCTAAGCCCAAATTGAATTCATTGGATTTGAAACTGAAATTGGGCCAAAACGGTTCATCGAAACCAGAAATTGGATGCGCCATTGCGTCCGGAATAATTTTTCGAGTGAAAAAGGTGCAAACTGATTTTTCAGTGAGGGGCCTCAACAAATCAGAACTTGCAATTTGGTCCCTAGGGTTTGTCTAATTCTCAAAAGCTGACCCACAGAATTTTAGAAATTAAACTTTTGACCCCAACACCATTGAAAAAGTGACAGACTAGTCCAAAGCTTGAGATTGACCGGAAAAACTCGCCGTCGGCGGGCTGCCGTCACCGGCGAACACTCGCCGGAGCTGGCTGACCCTACGTCGGGCTCCGGGCGGCCGGAAAGTGGCCGGAAATATGAAACCCGGATGCTAAAACACACATGCACAAACTTGAAAATTCAAACTCACTCAAAACTCAACCAAATCGGACGATTAGACACTCTATTTCAAGTATTTCGAGCCAAGGAACAAGAATATGAAGTCGGATTTTGAAGACGAGCACCGGAACGGCGCCGGCGAATGGTTAGGGATTTTTCGAAACTTTGAGCTAGCATGCAGGGATTAAAACGACTTCAAAACTTAAAACGGACACCGGATTTGCGATCCTTGAGTCGAGATCTACAAGACCATGTATGGGTTCGACCCATTTGGTCGCCGGAAAATTTCGCCGGCGAGCGGCGGTCCGGCGGCGGCGCCGCCGTGACTGTTCATTTTCCGGCATCCCCTCGACTCAATGTTTACAGATCCGAACTCCCCTCAAGACGAGGATCATCGTGGTATAATTTATTTTGGAATCCGACAACTTTTAAAGTTTTCCGGCGGCGGCGCGGCGGCGGTTCACGGCGGCGACGGCCACCGGCCACCGGCCAACCGCCGGGCTGACGGAAACAGAGGAGGAGAGTTAGAGAGAGAGAGAGAGAGAGAGCTCTTGTTACCTAGTGAGAGAGAGTGATGGAAGAAATGAGGCAAACATGGTAATTTTCGGTATTTATACGAACCCTAATTTGGAAGTGTGGGCTTGTGGGCTTGGGCTTCAATTGGAAACATTTTGGGCCCATAAAATATTCAAACGATGTCCGATTTTAACGAGCCTTATATCAACGGTTTCATCTCAACGAGCTCTATAATTTGATAATCCTATTGGGCCCATATCGATCATATTTCTAGACGATGCTATTTAATTCCTCATATTGGGCCTATAAGCCCATGAAAAATTGGGCTTCTGAATTGGGCTTAAGCAAATTATTTTCCTAATGGGCTAGGCCCAACGTTTCACTTTTCGGGTGTTACATTTTATCATCAATTTAACAAAATATAACACTTCATAGATCAAGAAAACGAATTAACTGAATTAAGAGAGAAAAACAAAACACTACCTTTTGTATTATTTTGTGTTTGGAGGGGGTTCCAGCCACGCCATGGCTGCAAATCACCGGTTGCTTGCAATTAGCATGCCATCCGGATTGCCCCGCTAATATACGGGCTGTTTGGAGGGTTTCCGGCCACGCCATGGCTGCAATCACCGGTTGCTTGCAATTAGCATGCCATCCGGGTTGCCCCGCCAATACATGGACTGGGGTTCCTCCAAACCCGAGACACCAATTCAAAATATTCGAAGGAGAAAACGATAATGGAAAAAGACGGGAAAAAAACAGCATGTATGAAGCCTCCAAATTTGACAGAGAGTTGGAAGAAGTAACCTTACACACAAATATGATTTCTGGTCTCCTCCCTGCGAGCTTGAATAACCCTACAAAAAATATAAGATTCATCAATAACATTAGCTTCAATATATGTGACAGAGATTTCGGAACTCGTGAAGAAAATACGAGCAGGTACTTAGGAAACCAGCTGCAAGTTGCTGAGAAATGATGCCATAAGATTATAGCTAAAATGATTCGAAAGGAACGACTAATTGAATTAAACTACCTTCTTCACATTCCCAGCAACAGCCACCAAAGTTGTTCACAACGAAGTGCAAACTATGGATGTCTTTCCTATGAGTTACTGGAGAAGTAATAAATTCGAAGTGCTGACCTTTATCGTTGCATGAATTAGTAGTAACCAGAATAAAAACTAGCTTTTCGGTTTTCCTAACTGTGATGTGATGCAAAACGACGAAGAAAGAAAATAAAATGACTTACAGTTGGGGTAAACGACTTACGGCATCATCCTTCTACCATTTACAACATCTTTTCTTTTGCCTGTCTCATACAAACAAGAGAAACCACTTAAATTGAGATTAAATGTTCGACACCGAAAAAATCTCATGTATAGCTGCTGAAGAAAACTGAACAAATACTTCAGTTCGAATCTTTGGACAAGGAGAGTTGCAGCCACGCCATGGCTGCAGATCACCGGTTGCTTGCAACAAGCATGCCATCCGGGTTGCCCTGCCAAGATAAGGGCTGCAATTTCTCGAATCCCGAAAGACCAGTTTCACGCCTCTGGATGAAGAATTTTAAAACGGATTTTTGAAGAATTTTTTCTTTTACGGGATACTACATGTGGAAATGAGAATTTACTTACATTTTTTTGCTCTACTCATTTATTAATTAATGAGCTCAAACATCAAGATTTTAGGAGGGAATTTTTACAAATTATTACTCCCTCCGTCCCACTTCAATAGTCCTCTTTTTTTTCGGCACGGGATTTTATGCGTAGTGTTAAATTTGAAAAAGTATGGGATCCACATCAAAAGTAAGGGTTAATTTTTGCCTTTTAAGGAAAGAGGACAAGTGAAGTGGGACGAACGAAAATAGTATTGAGGACTACTGAAATGGGACGGAGGGAATATTAGGTTAATTGGATTAAATTATTACTCCCTCCGTCCCTTTCAAATTGAGTCAAAACTTTTCGGCACGGGAATTAAGGTTGGGGTGTTTAGTTGTTAAAGTAAGTTAATTAATTGAGGAGATGATGAGATTAAGATTATAATTTATATTTACAATACTCAATATCATTAAAATATAATATAATTTTCAAAATTATTTTTTTTCAAATTATGTTTAAATAATTAAATTTATTCTTTTTTTGTAAATATTTTTTGAAAAAAAAAATCAGAGAAATTTATGTTGTTTTTTTAAAACTGTTTTATTCCTCAAAAATTTTTAAAAATTAAATTTATAAAATTTTTAATTCTATTTTTTAATTTTTAATTTTCAATTTTTCTTTATTTTTTTATTTTTTAATTTCATTTTAAAATGTTTAATTTCGTTTTAAACTTTTTAATATTTTAAACTTTTTATAAATTCAAAATTTTTAAAATTCTAAATATTTCAGAAATTTAATTTTTAAATATTTAAATATTTCAAAATTTTATAAATTTAAATTTTTTTAATTTTCAGTTTTTAGATTTGTAGATTTTATTATTTTTTAAATTAGGGTGTTAATTGAAATAAGGGGTACAATTAGTAGTGTCTAATTATGTGTTTAGAATCCTAATTTTTGCCAAAAGGGAAATGACTCAACTTGAAAGGGACGGCCCAATCGGCCCATTTCAGTAGTCCTCTTTCTTTTCGGCACAGGATTTTATGCGTAGTGTTAAATTTGAAAAAGTATGGGGTCCACATCAAAAGTAAGGGTTAATTTTTGCCATTTTAGGAAAGAGGACTACTGATGTAGGACGGACGAAAATAGTATTGAGAACTACTGAAATGGGACGGAGGGAGTATGTTTTTGTAAAAACTTGGCATTGTTATTTTGTTTTAGTAATATTATACAGATATCTAGGATTGATTCGACCTACGATTCGGGAAAAATCAACAAGAAAACAAAAAAAAAAAAACGATACAAATAATTAAACGGGCTAAGCCCAACAACTAATTAAATAAAAGATACTCGTATCATGTTAGCAATAACATCCTCAACAAACAGAGTCTGAGCTCTATAAGAAGAGCCACCTTCCTCCAACGCAGCCCTTCCCTTCCTCTGCATCTCCTCCACCTTCTCCCTCACCCCACCCCCCTCCGCCGCCATCACCCTTCGTATCGCCGCCTCGATCTCCTCCGCTGGTACGAGCTCCGGCTCCGTCTCCCCTATAAAATCCAAAGCGTATTCCAGCCTAATCTTCTCCGCTATCCCCAACTCCTCCACCAGGAGGAAGGCATTCACCTGCTGCTCTGCGTACATCGGGAATGTAGCGATCGGGACTCCGAACCACACGCTCTCGAGAGTCGAGTTCCACCCGCAGTGCGAGATGAAGCCTCCAACGGCTGCGTGCGCCAGCATCGCCTTCTGCGCGGCCCATCCGATAACTTTTCCGACGCCTTTTGTCCGCTCGAGGAACCCCTCCGGCAGAACCTCGTTGAAGTCCTCGTATTCCACCGCTCCGAACTTCTTCCCGCCTCTCTCCCCCGGCTTCCGCAGCGACCACAGAAACCGGCAGCCGCTGCTTTCTAGAGCGAGAGCGATTTCTCTCACCTGAGCTCCGGCGAAGGTACCCTTCGTTCCGAAGCAGAGGAAGACGACAGACTTCTCCGGCTGGCCGTCGAGCCATTCCGCCACGTCAGCGGCGTTTGATTGGCTGCTCAAGTCAAGGATCGGGCCCACCGGGTATACTTTGGGGGTTTTGGTCGACATCGAGTCAATGGCGTAGGGTTCGAGCTCGTAGAAGGTGTTCACCATCACGCCTTGAGTCTCCGGTATCCTCTTCAAGTAGTTGAAGAAGAGTTCGGCGACTTCGCCGCCGTCGATGAATACCGGCGGGAGCAATTTCGCCGGAAAAGGAAGGGAGAAGCACGGCACCGGCAGCGTTTCGCCGGAGTTTTTGTACTCCGATAGATTCTTATTCTGCTCAAATTTCAGCGAGGTTAAGTACTGGAAAAGGCCTAATCCGCAGGCGCCGGAGGTGAAGAAGACGTACGACGGCAGGCCGAATTCGCCGGCGACGTCGATGTAATTGAGGCAGAACATGTCGAGGACGAGGCCGGCGAGCTTGCCGCCGCCGGAACGCCGCTCGATTAGGCCGGCGATTATATCCCTGACGTTGGATTTCTGGCCGTCGATGAACTCGAAGAGGAAGTTCCTCGGCGTCGGGGTCGGGACGGGGAGGCTGGGGAGGGCGGTGAGCGTTAGGCGGTTGGAGGCGGCGGTGGAGATCTTGGCGGTGTAGGTCTCGACGGTGGTGTCGTTGGGGAGCTGCATGGTGAGTACGGTGATGGAGAGGCGGGCGTCGCGGAGGAGGAGGAGCTTGGCCGTCTCCACGGTGGAGACGAGGTGGCTCAGCCCCGGCGATGGGATGAATACGAGCTCGTAGCTATCCATCGCCGCCGCCGTCGCCGGTGTTCTCTTAGCTCCGGTAAGTGGAAGATAAGGAAGAGAGGGAGGGAGGCCTTAAATAATTTTGTGGCTATACCGTGTATACAAATTTATACTAAAATAATACTATTTTCGGCATGCTTTTCCACGCCTTTAGATGTTGAATTTTAAAACGGATTTTTGAAGAATTTTTTCTTTTACGTTTTAAAATTCTTCAAAAATCCGTTTTAAAATTCATCATCTAGAGGCGTAGAAAAGCGTGCCGAAAATCACAAAAAAAAAGTCCTTATATCAGTAGAACGGATGGAGTATTTCTTTATTACCAAAGCATTGAAAACGAAAGATGATGTACTATATCTGATTGCGAAACGACGAATGCTTCGTCCGTGATAATCGTACACTATTACTTTCGTCATACATGCATTTTATTATGGCGAAAAATAAATGTTCATAAGTTTCTACTTTGCTCAATGTAGTGTACTATCTTGCACTGTATCAAATAGACACCAATAATCATTTTCTTTTCTTCGACACATTGAAATGCGTGAAGAAATTAATAATGCACACTCTCCTCCAAGATGGGAAACGACAAAAGAAAGCTATATATTCAACGGAAAACTCACACTTGCTTACTACTAGTCGTTAAAGGGAGGGGAACTTCTCTTTTTCCTCTCATATTTAATATATTTAATATCGTGAATAGATCCATTGAATTTAAAAAGTCTACTAAATTTTCGAGGGGTTGAACAATTGCTGGGCTTTATTTTCGATATAAAGCCCAATAAGTTCTTCGATTGGACAAATGTTAGTGAGAACGAGGAATGGGCCGAATTCGAAGCCGAGACCTATAGTTTTTTACGCTAACTTCTTAATTCTTATCACTCGATCAAACTTCTTAATTCTTATCACTCGATCAAACGTACGCACACCGTTGTCATATCACATTGCGGGGTTGGTTTTGTTAAATCGTTTCTTATTCAAATTATCATAAAAAGATTGCATAACAACCCCATATGAATTACGAGTTTAAAATGCTTATAGTCAATGAATTAGAAAGGCAACGTCCTTATTCATATTCACTTTTTAAATCTAGTCAATAATGAAATATTGACATTATTGGCCACAGTTGTGTATGAAATCAAAATGGATAATAATAATTACTTTCCCTCACATCAATTGTGCACAGTTTTTCAATCTCAATTATTGGTCCGAACATAGAACTTAGACCAACATACGCACACATAAACACTACTGTAAAACTGCAAATTTCTTTTCCGTCTGATCCGTTTGTACAAAATTGTTACCTTCCTTCAATTCTTTTAAAGTTTTTTTTGGTTGCTTCTCTTTCTCCACTTGAAAAACCCCAACCATTGTGTTATTAAGACTCGTGACCAATTATTAAGACTCGCGACCGATTCGTTTGCCACGATATATAATGGACGGAGGGAGCATTATTTACCTTTTATCACAATTTAAAAAAATATAACACTTCATAGATCAAGAAAACGAATTAAATGAATTAAGAGAGAAAAACAAAACATTACCTTTTGTATTATTTTGTGTTTGGAGGGGGTTCCAGCCAAGCCATGGCTGCAAATCGCCGGTTGCTTGCAATTAGCATGCCATCCGGGTTGCCCCGCCAATATACGGGCTGTTTGGAGGGTTTCCGGCCACGCCATGGCTGCAATCACCGGTTGCTTGCAATTAGCATGCCATCCGGGTTGCCCCGCCAATACACGGGCTGGGGTTCCTCCAAACCCGAGACACCAATTCAAAATATTCGAAGGAGAAAACGATAATGGAAAAAGACGGGAAAAAAACAGCATGTATGAAGCCTCCAAATTTGAGAGAGTTGGAAGAAGTAACCTTACACACAAATATGATTTCCGGTCTCCTCCCTGCGAGCTTGAATAACCCTACAAAAAATATAAGATTCATCAAAAACATTAGCTTCAATGTGACAAAGATTTCGGAACTCGTGAAGAAAATACGAGCAGGGACTTAGGAAACCAACTGCAAGTTGCTGAGAAATAATGCCATAAGATTATAGCTAAAATGATTCGAAAGGAACGACTAATTGAATTAAACTACCTTCTTCACATTCCCAGCAACAGCCACCAAAGTTGTTCACAACGAAGTGCAAACTATGGATGTCTTTCCTATGAGTTACTGGAGAAGTAATAAATTGGAATAAACTACTGACCTTTATCGTTGCATAAAAACTAGCCTCGCGGTTTTCCTAACTGTGATGTGAGGGAAAAGGAAGGATCTGGAGTTTAATTAGTTTACAGCATCATCCGTCTACCGTTTACAGCATCTTTTCTTTTGCCTGTCTCATACAAACAAGAGAAACCACTTAAATTGACATTAAATGTTCAACACAACAAAATCTCACGTGTAGCTGCTGAAGACATATATTTCAGTTCGATCTATGGACAAGGAGAGTTGCAGCCACGCCATGGCTGCAGATCACCGGTTGCTTGCAACAAGCATGCCATCCGGGTTGCCCTGCCAAGATAGGGGCTGCAATTTCTCGAATCCCGAAAGACTAGTTCCAAATAAATGAGGAGAAAACGAGTTGTGGAACAAAAGAGTAAACATAAAGTTAATTCACTCCAAGTATCATGTTCCTCAAACCGAGATGAAACCATAATAAAAGCTTACTATTCAGTTTTCCTAACCGAGATAAGATGCAAAATGATGAAAGGAAATTAAAACTCAACTTACAGCCGGGGTAAAGGATGGAGCTGGGCTTGAGTTTAGGTTATCATCATTAACGACATCTTTTTCTTTTACCTGTCCAATACAAAAACAAGAGAAACCATTTGAATTGACATTAAGTGCTCATTATAACCACAAACAAAATCATCCTATTTCCATATATCTTTCATAATTTGAACAGATACTTCTGGTTTCAATCTTTGGGCTAGGAGAGTTGAGTCACACACCATGGCTGCAAATCACCTGTTGCTTGCAAGAAGCATGCCATCCGGGTTGCCTCGCCAAGATAGCGGCTGCGATTTCTCGAATCCCGAAATACCAGTTTAAAATGTATGAAGCAGAAAACGAGAACGGAAGAAAAGAGAATAACATAAAAGATTAATTATTTTGGAGGGTGAGTCAACAAACAGTACAGGCAAACTTTAGGGGCAAGTACCTGGAAACCAAAGTCAGTGTTATTAACTCCGTCATACAGACCAGCAACATGAGCATCGTAAGCTGCAGCATATGCAATAAAAAGCAGGTAAAGAACAACTTTCATGAAATACAGGGTGATAACTCATAATAAAGCAATTTCCATAAAAGATCCAAATGGCACATTGAATTCGTCACTAGGCATTTCATAGAGCTTAGTTCAAACATCTTGAGAAACGATTCAACTCTGAGATCGATTTGATACGTAATTGCTACAAGAATATAAAAATGGCATATATCTATCACAGAATTGTACCTTGTCATTTGATTTGATAATGAACTGTATGCCTCGGACACCAGAATCGTTCCTAGAGCAGAAAAGTTCCCATATGAGTGGATGTTACGACACAAAAAACACAAATTGAACATGGAATAGATTAGAGAGGACGTCTTTCATACCTCTGCATAAGTACAGTAATATAACAAAGCTGTTTGACTGATCTAAGCTGGTGAAAAGCAGGTTGCTTCACTATGACTGCGAAAAGTTGAAGTGTGACATTTAATTTGAAATCATCCTTGGGCACCTACACGATACAATAGCAGTAATATTCAGACCTCGTGCCTTTATACGGGACATTAAAATGAATTAAAAAATATAAACATATCGCCATAAAGGATTTGAGATATTGGCTGGCGAGATTTTCATATATATTTCCAAATTTTACTTTGTACCTGAATGTAATGGACGAGTGAAGAATTTTCATCACTGGGATTTGAGCCTTCCGCAATGTAGAAGTAATTTATTCCCTCCTCAAGCTTGACGACTCTATTTGTCATGTATTGAGATGGAAACGGAGCTTGAGATACAGGATTAGGACCCGTAAAGAACACAGCTTCTAAATGCTGGATCATGGACTCTGCTTCCGTTGGCTCAAAATTTCCTGGATTTGGGCGACGACAAAAATGGGGGAGGACAGGTTAAGAGTACAAAAGAGTATGAAAATACGGCGAAGATCAGAAAACAAGAAGATGAATTAGAACCTGCAACATAGCATTCCAAAAAGATTCTTGATAGCATCAAAGGATAAAATTTTATGAGATGCTCCACTTCAAGGTGAGGAAGAACTTCAAGTTCCTCAGTCCACAGCCATGTTTGGTCTTGTAGTATTGATGAGCCATAGCACGTAGCTTGCTGATATGGCTGTTGAAACTTCACATTCTGATACTCTTTGGTGATCAATTCCTGTTTACGAGCATAACAAAAAACATAGATAATAACCCTTTAGAAGCAAATGTTGTTGTTTTTACCTACGAAAAAGAGATCCGAGCTATATCAAATAAGTTGAGACTGCAGTTCCTGTGCACCTTAATTACGGCAAATCTATCGGGTTTAACTTCAAATTTTGCAATCTGCTGCATTACTGTCTCCAGTAAGACCGAGAGCTTGTATACACAGAAAGAAATTTAGCCACGTCATATATACAAGTATTTATTACAAATTTGAGTACATATATATTTCTTACCACAGTAATTACGGCAATGCATGGAGTCTTTTAGAAGCAGGTGTTTTCAGATGTAACCTCACGAAGATGCTCAACATAATCACTCGTACACAGAAAACAAATTATGCCAAGACACACCAAGCTTTATGGCAACAGAACAAACACAACTAATATAAGCCAAATGACAAGAATCACAATTTGTGCATGTAATTAGCACAAGTATCCAGTTACCTTATATTCATACGCCCTCCTTTTATGAACAATAAACTATATCATGTTAGCGAACTCGTAGTAACAACAATAAATATTAAGACACAAAAGAAACAAGAAAAGTATAACGCAGAAAGAAATACTACATAGAATTTCATTTTAAGCTCCTTTTACTTCAAGACATGCATTATTCTGTGTTTGGAGGGTTTCCGGCCACGCCATGGCTGCAAATCACCGGTTGCTTGCAATTAGCATGTCATCCAGGTTGCCCCGCCAATATACGGGCTGTTTGGAGGGTTTCTGGCCATGCCATGGCTGCAATCACCGGTTGCTTGCAATTAGCATGCCATCCGGGTTGCCTTGCCAATACACGGGCTGGGGTTCCTCCAAACCCGAGACACCAATTCAAAATATTCGAAGGAGAAAACGATAATCGAAAAAGACGGGAAAAAAACAGCATGTATGAAGCCTCCAAATTTGACAGAGTTGGAAGAAGTAACCTAACACACAAATATGATTTCTGGTCTCCTCCCTGCGAGCTTGAATAACCCTACAAAAAATATAAGATTCATCAAAAAAATTAGCTTCAATGTGACAAAAACATTAGCTTCAATGTAACAGACTGCGAAAAGTTGAAGTGTGACATTTAATTTGAAATCATCCTTGCGCACCTACATGGTACAATAGCAGTAAAATGAATAAACAAATATAAACATATCACCATCAAAAATTTGAGATATTGGCTTGCAAGATTTCATATGGTTTTCTCAATTTTACAGTGTACCTGAATGTAATGGATGAGTGCAGAAATTTCAAAAAAATAACCGTAATAAAGTATGGCAAAGATCAGAAAACTAGAAGATGAATTAGAACCTGCAACATAGCATTCCAAAAAGATTCTTGATAACATCAAAGGATAAAATTTGAGGAGATGCTCCACTTCAAGGTGAGGAAGAACTTCAAGTTCCTCAGTCCATGGCCACGTTTGGTCTTGTAGTATCAATGAGCCATAGTACATAGCTTGCTGATATGTCTATTGAAACTTCATTTCTGATACTCTTTGGTGATCAATTCCTGTTTACAAGCATAACAAAAAACGAAGATAATAAGCCTTTCAAAGCAAATAAAAGTTGAGACCGCAGTTCACGTTCACCTTAATTACGGCAAATCTATCTGGTTTAACTTCAAATTTTACAATCTGTTGTATTACTGTCTCCAGTAAGACCGAGAGCTAGTGATTATAACCGACCAGAGCAACCTGCAAACGTAACGAAAGTAATGGATATAAAAGATTAATTATTTTGAAGGAGGGTGAGTCAACAAACAGTACATAAAAACTGTAGGGGATAAAAGAATTAATTACGAGATAGCGAGTACCTGGAAACCAAAGTCAGTGTTGTTAACTCCATAATATAGACCAGTAACCTGAGCATCGTATGCTGCAGTATATGCAATTAAAAAGCAGGTAAAGAACAGCTTTCATGAAATACAGGGTGATACTCATAGCTTACATTAAATCCAACAATAAACAGTAAGCAAATTAGATGTAAGTCCATTAAACAACTGTGAAAATACCGTATTCATTTAAGTAGTCCATCAGCAAACGGGTAAATATTTCGGCGAGGACTTCAGATTCTGGAGAAGTTCCAGAAAAGGGACAATTGATATCTATCTTGACATATGCCTTGGGAGTTGAGAATGTCGTGTCTGGCTTGTACCACAGCCTCAAGTATGGCGTCTTCCTCAACAGAATGGTAGCTTCATCTGTTCCAAAGGTCAATGCACAGCAAACAAATATATTTTATCATACGAGTGTATTAACCGATGAACACGTGAAAATTATTAGGATTTTAAAGTAAAAGCAAAAGCTTACTTCCTCAGAAACAGTTTTAAGGGATAGATCTGTAGGAATGAACACATTTGGGACAGGTAGATGCAGATCTTCGCCAGCAGCTCTATCAGCCCATTCCTACGAATCAACATACACATTAGAATGCTTTCACAAGTGGAGAGATTTAAATAAGAAGAGTGGTCAACCTCAATGGTGGAGCCGGTTAATCGATCGACAGAATATGCTGTACCGTACCAAGGCTCATTTGAATTTGTAATTCCCTCAAACTTTGAGGACTCCCAAAATATTCTGCAGAACACACATTATAAACCAATCAACAAATAAATGATGCAAACGATAAATGAAATTATAAAGAGAAATGATGAAAGTTCTCATGTGAGTTGTAAAACGGACCTGCCGGCCAATCTTTTGGAGGATAAAACTTTAACAGATTTAACGAAACATGCAAAAAATTATCAGAAAATAAACTATACGAACAATAGAAATAGAATATTACTTGGCCATAAAAAGTTCTTGCCTAATATATGAAGATAGAAACAATAACCTGCATGTTGTATGCAATATTAACCACATAATCAATGGGACGAATCTTGTCTTGATAGTGAAAGGAGGTCTCGCAGATGGCTGCAAGCTTCATTAATGAATATACACAAATGAAAGAAGTCAAATTTCTGGGTAGGAGTTGGTATTCTATACACTTTATCTTCATTCTTCAAACAGTAATAATCTGATCAAAAATCCATTGCGAGGGACCAGATTGTTGGAGAAGATGAATGTATTTAAACAATAGTGCTGCAATATCCTCAAAGTGCTCTGTGATAACATATGATGTAAAAATAGTTTAATGGTGACCTTCCAAAAGAATGTTACAAGGAAATCAATAAGAAATCCTTCCATCACCTAGAGGCCTCCTCCCCATAAACCGAAAAGAAAATCAGAAGAAGTTTAACTTACCTTGGCCAGCATCTGTGAGATCAATAGTGACTTTGAAGAAAGAATACTCATAAGTCCCATCTGATTCACCGGCAGATAAACGTGTAGCCCAACCTGCAAATGTTTGAATGAACTAATCAATGAAGCCTTCTACACTAATTTTAGTTCAGTAACAAAATCACTCATAACATTGTCTGTTAGGAGATTAGAAGTAAGCACGGATATCAATCAGCTGCCAATTTTTCGACAAGCAAACCAGGAGGGGGAAACGGGGATATGGAAAGGAGGCTAAACACCCTCCCAGCCTTTTCAAGATGTAAAACAAAGATCCTTCTCCTTCATGACCAATCAAATGGCCTAGATACCTGCTTGGACCTTCCTTGTAATGACGAAGTCCAGGTGTTACTGGCCACACAAATCTCAACTTGTGACCTTGCTTGATTGGGACAGCTTTTACAAGAATCTGTGGAAAAAGACTTACTAATGCATTCAACCAAACATAGCATGATACAAAAGAAAATAGAAAGTCTTGGCACTAGGTAGGATGAGTTTCAATACTAAAGATACTACAATCAACACCTGAAGGTTTTCTGAATCACAAGGCTGGCCAGGAAAAGTGATAAGAGTTTCTGTTAGTATGTCTGATATCCTCAAAATTACTTCGAACGAGGTTTTCAGCTTTATCATGGTCATCTACACCAATCAAACTAGATAAGTTCAATTTCTGTATCCATGCCAAGAACCATATACACAAGGTAATAGTTGAAAACCTATTACCTTTAGTATATACCACTAGATGCATGAGATTGGCAGAATAGTTAAGTAAGTTAATGATTAGTTATTGTCCAAGGCCTCCTCCAATTCATGAAATTCAAGCAATTCTAAGAGTAGTAAACTGCAGAGAGCAGAGAGCTGCCAAACAGTGAAAATAATCAGCAAGAACAATAATTTAAAATGGAAAGCAGGCTCATCGTAATAATCTTCACCGAAATACGAGTAGTAAATTGCAGTAAGCCGAAATAATCAATCAAGTAATAAGAGTAGTAAAATGCAGAGAGCAGAAATTATTAAAAAAAAAAAAAAAAAAAATCCCAAGTAATAAGAGTAGTCAACTGCAGAGAGCAGAAATAATCAATCAAGCCAAGCCACTGATCACGATCGCAACGAAAACCCTCCCTCCCTCCCTCCCTCCCTCGAATGCTACTGTAGTATTTCAACGAAATCAAGTAAACGGGAAATCGAACACAACAAAGCAAAAAGGCCCGCCCTTTCCCTTGATCTCACCATTGGATTTCAAGAGAAATAATTGAAATTCACACCAGAAAAAAAACCTTCTACTGAAGAAGGTGAAACAGCATGAATAACAATCAATTTCTCTGTTTTAATGAAATCTAATAGCAAATCTTTGAGAAGGAAGGCGAAATTGAGACAAAGAGGGGGAAAGAAATTTAAGGCGGAAGAGAGAAGAGAAATTTACGGACAGAAAATGCAGAATCCTCCCAGAAAAACTAAAACACCACCGACGGAGATGGAGGAGAAGAATGGTGGAGAAGAAAAAGAAAATTTGAAAATTTCCCGTTGAACGTCGACGGTCGGAGCTTTCTGTGTTTATATATAGAGAGGGAGAGAGAAAGAAATTGACCGTTTATCATTACACGTATTATTATTATCATTATTATTATTATTATTATTATTATGGAAACAAAAATCTACTAATCTAAAACAGATTTAAATTAATTGTATCCACCCGGCTTTTATAACCAAAGTTATTGGGCCGGTTTAAGCCCAAATAAGTTAATTGGCCTACATTCGAAAGCCCAATTGGACCAATGATAGTGAGGATGTGGAAACAACTAGTATTAATTAATTTCTTTCTAACAAAAAATAAAACTATTATTAATTAATTCCTAGCCCATACATACTATATGGGCCTGAAGAATAAATAGGCCCAATATGAAACGGGCCGACCCAGTGTTTTATTCCAATTATACTGAAAAGGGGAAGAGTGCCTGAATGCCGGTGCCGGGGAAGAGGTTTCCGGCGGTGGCGCCAGGGAGCAGCTTGTTGTACGAGGTGAAGGCGTTTGCGGCTGGCGTGATTCTCTCGACCGGGATCATCCACGTGCTGCCGGACGCCTTCGAGAGCCTGACATCGCCGTGCCTGCCGGAGCACCCGTGGGGGGATTTTCCGTTCACCGGATTCGTCGCGATGGTGGCGGCGATCGGGACGCTCATGGTGGATACTTGTGCCACGTCATACTACGGGCGGAAGTCAGGGGTGAAGGCGGCGAATGGAGGCAGCGGCGTCGAGGAGTTGGTGGTGCCGGTCCACACACACGCCGTGCACGGCCATGCACACGGCGCGGTGTCGATGGAGGCGGCACCGCCAACTCCTCGTCGCCTCTGCCTCCATTCGCCGCCTTCACCCCTGACTTCCGCCCGTAGTACGACGTGGCATAAATATCCACCATGGGCGTCCCGATCGCCGCCGCCATTGCGACGAATCCGGTAAACGGAAAACCCCCCACGGGTGCTCCGGCAGGCACGGGGACGTCAGGCTCTCGAAGGCGTCCGGCAGCACGTGGATGATCCCGGTCGAGAGGATCACCCAGCCGCAAACGCCTTCACCATGTAGAACAAGCTACATGATACGCCTACAACTGTTAAGGAGGTAATTTCGAGGGTGCTTAACTCCAGAAGAACAAGGAAAGAAGAAGAAGAAGAGGGGAAGAATGTATAATTTTCTTCATAATATATATATATATATATATATATATAAGATCGATGCTACGTAACAATACACATCATGAGATTTTATTGTTGGTGTATTTATTTTCTGATAGGGACCATATTTTTGCTGTTACCAACTATTATTTGTGATACCTAAAATAAAAAAAATTTAAAAAAAAAACTAATAAAAAAAAAAAAAAAAAATTGGACATTATATTCCTTGGCAGTGGAGTATTAATTTCCCATTCTTAAAAAAACATTTACTTTTATTTAATGTATCAATTTGCAAAGAAACAAAAAATCAAATAAATCAATTTGTGGTGAATTAGAAGATGTTGCTTTTAGTTAAAAAATGGAATTCATGAGGACTCCACAATTCATGTGGGTTGTTTTTAGTCATTTTCGTGGATACATCATCCCACATGCAAAGAGCTAATTCACTGATTCGATTTGAATCCTTTTTTTTTTTTTTTTTTAATTTTATATTTCATCTTGTACTTCACTTTTATAGGTAGCGAGAAATTCAAGATTGAATCATCGTAAAGGTTAATATATAAAAAAATTATCAACACAATAATAAAATAAAATCATGCCGAAATTCACATTGTTTACGTAGAGATTCTGACGACCACTGTAATGATATTCAGCCCGCTTCAAATGTAGTCGGACGTCCACAAAACAAAACACAACACGGCGTAGCAAACCCTACGATGAAGGTAGCTTTCGCATGTGGTTGGTTCTAATTAGCTAGAAAAGGGCACAAAAGGAAGGTTCCAAAGTTGGCATTGGATGTGAGTGGTGTGCCATTCTAGTAGGGTGTTTGTTAGTTTGTTATAAGGGTAATCAAAAGGAATCGGGTTGGGTGGCGTAGTTGGATATTTGGTTGATGATTTGTAACTCTCAATCTCTTTCCCTCTCTCTCTCTCTCTCTCTAGAATAGTAGCAGTAGTAGTAGTAAAAGAGAGTTGTAAGAGTGTGAAGAATTAATATGTATGGTTGGTTGTTGGTTGATGATTTGTAACTCTCTATCTCTTTCCCCCTCTCTCTTTCCCCCTTACTTTCTGGTACCCTTTCCCTCAACTATAAAGCCACCTCGTCCTTGAGTGTAAAGAGGGAGAATCACGAAGCAAGCTTTCCCTATCTTCCCTCCTTCCCACTGCACCAGAACTTGCTTGCATGATTTCTCGCTCCGAACATATAGCCACAGCTTTTGGGAATGGTTTCGGGTTCATCCACGTGCTGACGGAGCACCCGTGGGGGGATTCTCCGTTCACCGGAGTCGTCGCGATGGTGGCGGCGATCGGGACGCTCATGGTGGATACTTTTGCCACGTCCTACTACGGGCGGAAGTCAGGGGTGAAGGCGGCGAATGGAGGCAGCGGCGACGAGGAGTTGGCGGTGCCGGTCCACACACACGCCGTGCACGGCCATGCACACGGCGCGGTGTCGATGGAGGCTGTTTCCGGCGACACCGAGCTCAATCGCCACCGTGTGATTTCGCAGGTAATTAATTTAAACCCTCTATTCCTGTTGCATTTTGCGAGCCCTCTATTCCAAAGATATTCACTTCACGTGCTAAGTGTTGATCGTATTAGAGCTATATATATTGTTTGATGAATGAGTGTGATGATGATTTTTCACAAGATTATTATGTGTACGTGTTTGAGGGATGATTCTCAACATTAATTGTTGGCTGATATATTAAACTTGGATATATGTGTGTTTGTCATAAGCAAGGGTTCTATGATATGATGCAAAGAAGAGCTCAAAGGATGCACAAGAACGTTCTGCCTCCATGTCAGGGTTAAACCCGATGCCGATGGTTCTCGACAAGGTCATCGACTACATCAAGAGGGAGTACAACATAAGCCATGTAATTAACCATCCAGATAGAAAGAGAGCAAGCACCCTTGATTTTGGGTACAACATAAACTACTATGATTGCATTATTAAAGCATGTATTATTATTATGAAATATAAATCTACTAATCTAAAACAGATTTAAATTAATTGTATCCTAACTTATTGGGCCGGTTTAAGCCCAAATAAGTTAAGGGGCCTACATTCGAAAAAGCCCAATTGGACCAATGATAGTGAGGATGAGGAATGGGCCGAATTCAAATATTCAACCTTTGTAGTTGTATCATTATTTCTAAATACTAAGTTTAATCTCAAATTTAAATACTGTATTTAGTAGAATTCGAAGCTGAGACAAAAGAAAACCCTTACGATGAGGTAGCTTCCACGACTCATATAGTTACACGACCACATGCTATATATGACTGAAGAAAACTCGCCAGCCTATTCTCCGATCTCTGACTTCACTAGTTCTGGGAAGGGATGGCACATCTCAATAGTGTGACAACATGTCATGGCAACCTATTTAAAATGTGGCGCAAAATTTCACTCCTTTTCTTGTAGATAACTTAAGTGTGGCATGTGGTTGGTTCTAATTAGCTAGAAAAGAACACACAACGAAGGTTCCAAAGTTGCCATTTAAGTAAGGTGTTTGTTAAGAGGGCCATGTGCAAAATTCCTTTGACATCTAGGGCAAAACATTTTGTGTCTAACAGTCACAATAAGTATTTAAAGATTCCCAAAATAAATAAATAAATAAAACTTGTATATTATTGAACTAATTTAGATGGAACACTTAGTAGTTATATATGTGGAAGAAAATTTAATAAAGGATTTAATGAAGTGAGACTATCATTAGTTAGATGAGCTTTGGTTCATGAAAGCTACTTTATTAATGACTCCTGGGCTTGAGAAAGAGGAGCCCAATCAACACACAGTGGATCAAGGCCCTGAAGAAGAGAGAGCAGGCCCCATAGTAGTTGGAGTTTGGCCTCACTCGAAGAGTGCCGTTTGTTTGATACGAACTCTATCATTTTCCTTCGGGTCGGAACTCGTTTGGCCATAAGTAGAGTTGTCATGTTGCTATTTTGAATCAAGGAAACGAGTGTTGCTGTTTTTATCTCCAAATTTTGATTAATTAGTAGTATTAATTATAGTAATTAAACTCCCATTAAATACGGCTTCCTAATTTATTTATTTTTGGAATAATTAATACTAATAGTTCAGTGAATAAAAATGAATAATAAAATCCTTAAAAACACGTATTATTATATGAAAATATAAATCTACTAATCTAAAATAGATTTAAATAAAAGACTAAATTAATTGTATCCACTCGGATTTTATAACCAGTTATTGGGCCGATTTAAGCCCAAATAAGTTAATGGGCCTACATTCGAAAGCCCAATGCATCCTTAAATTGGACCAAAGACAGTGAGGATGAGGAATGGGCCGAATTCAAAGATTCAACCTTTTAGTTGCATCATTTTTTTATTCACTTTTAAATACAGTACTAAGTTTAATCTCAAATTTAAAGACCGTATTTTGTAGAATTCGAAGCTGAGACTTATAGTTTTTGACATTATCTTCTTATCACTCGATCAAACGTCATCAAGTTAAGTTGTTTTTGTTAAATCGTTTCTTATTTCAACCTTATAAGAAGATTGTGTAATAATTACCACTGTATGAACTATGAATTTAAAATGAGTATATTTTTAATGCGAGATGAATCGACGTAAATTTAAAATGCGTGTAGTCAATGAATTAGAAATGCAACTTTCCCTTATTTTCTTTTAAATTCGAAGTCAATCGGAACAGATAATATCATCCGAAATCGTAAGTTTATAAATGCACAATTATTTATCAATAATGACATTATTGGCCACTTGTACATACAAATCAAAATGAATAATAATTCATGTTCCTCACACATCAATTGTGCTCAATTTGTCAAACTCAATTATTGGTCCAAACGTAGAACTTAGACCAATACACATAAACACAAATTTAAAACTGTAAAATTTGAATAATATTTCCACAAATTGTTACCAACATAACAAAAAATTAAATTCACAAAAAGAAAACAAGATTAAAAAAAATATGAAAATTAAGCCCATTTGGCCAAGAGGGACATGCAGCCTGCACCAATAAGAAGTGATACATTTGCCCCTAGCTGAAGCTTCCCATTGTTCTGGAGTTTAGGGCTCATGAAATCGGCCGAAAGGAGGTCGACCAACGCCATGTAGATTAATATCCCGGCCGAGGCGGAGTTGAATATACCCTCGACTATGAGTGCCGTGGGGCTCGTCTCGCTGTAAATATTCGTTATACCTATCCCGATTCCGATTCCGACCGGAGTTGTGAGGGAGAAGAATATTGCCATTATTGCCACTGCCTTTATGTTAAATTTTGCCTGCCCAAATGAAAAATCATCAAGTAAGTACAGTAAATTATTATTACTATTGTAAAAGTGCCAATATGGAAAATAGATTGATCGAATACCTGAACTATGCATCCTCCGAGACCGATGCCCTCGAAAAATTGGTGGAACGTGAGAGCAGCGATCAAGGGCTTTATCGTCTTCGGACTTTCCGATGCCCCTAACGCTATTCCGATGATTACCGAGTGCACAATTATTCCAAGCTCGAGTACCTGATATTTAAATCATACTAATAATAATTAATCTGATATTTAAATCATACTAATAATAATTAATATTATGGAAGTAACGAAAACAATAGACATGTATAATTATAGACGAACTAAATATTTCTGAATTTTTTATTCACCAATATTTCGGATTATACGAATCTATTATCCAAATCTAATTTACTGTAGTATTATTAATTTATCCAAAAAAATAGGAAGCCGTAATTAGAGGATTTTAATTACTTAATTAATACTACTAATTAATCAAAATTTTGAGAGAAGGGTTTTAATTAATTACCTGCGAAATCACACGGTGGCGATTGAGCTCGGTGTCGCCGGAAACCGCCTCCATCGACACCGCGCCGTGTGCATGGCCGTGCACGGCGTGTGTGTGGACCGGCACCGCCAACTCCTCGTCGCCGCTGCCTCCATTCGCCGTCTTCACCCTCGACTTCCGCCCGTAGTACGACGTGGCATAAGTATCCACCATTAGCGTCCCGATCGCCGCCACCATCGCGACGAATCCGGTGAACGGAAAGTCTCCCCACGGGTGCTCCGGCAGGCACGGCGACGTCAGGCTCTCGAAGGCGTCCGGCAGCACGTGGATGAACCCGGTCGAGAGGATCACCCCAGCCGCAAACGCCTTCACTATGTAGAACAAGCTACTCCCCGGCGCCACCGCCGGAAACCTCTTCCCCGCCACCGGCAGGCACACCCCCGCCGCGCTCGCCACCAAAATCGCCGCGATCGCCGCCCCCTTGTACTTGAGCGCCTTCGCCTTGTCCCGATCCTCCTCCTCCGCCTCGCACGTGCATTCGGCGCGAACCGCCGCCGGAAGGAAAACCAGCGCAGCCGCGATGAACAGCAGAATTTTCGACATCGATCTCCTCATAGCGAAACGGCGATGTCGAGCGTCGTTTTGGAATGAAGTGGTGAGATTTTGAGATCGATCGGAATTTATAAGGAGGAAGGGTTTCCCACGATGACGACATTCCTTAAGGTAGAGTAGGTTGAGAGCTGAAGCAGAGAAGGAGTGAGAGTGAGTAGAGTAGAGTAAATATGTCGACATTTTTTATACTTTGACTTTCAATCAAAAATAGGAAATTTAATATTTGAATTTAATTATTTTTAACTGTTAATAAATATTGGATATATACATCGATCGGTCGATGTAAATCATTTTAGCCTATGTAACAGCTTCTTTAATTTTTGGTAACATCTAAGTCAAAGTCAATAATTTCGATGCCATTTGGTAACGTGTTCACACCGGTAATACTAACATTTATGTAGAGGACAAATAAATAACAATGAATGAATACTATTGCTAAAAGAATAATTTTGGTGTCGACCCCTTTCGTCATGTTGGAGATGTTACATTTTTTTCGACATTGTGATAAACGTTGTAATATTCTGTAAAAGAAACGCTCGAAAATACTTGTCATGAACAATTTCGAACGGACGATTATTAGTATTGGTAATGTGTAATTTCTTGAAACATGAATATTGATGGCTCAACTGAAGCCGAAGAGGTATCGGGATTCAAATAGTTGAAGATAAAGGAGTTGACTTTGGAATATACAGCAAAATTTGTTGGCTTATCTCCTCACACGATTTAGATCATAGCATTAAATTTATATATAATATAGTTATTTAATTCAACGTTTTCTTTTTTCTCCCTTTTCTTTTGGTGAATATTTAATCAGTAATTTCATATTCTTCAAAGTTGAAAAAAGAGTATAAATATGGAAGAAGACTTGGATGAAGTTTGAACTCCACACGTCAACTTGAGAGCATATTAATAAATAAAAAAAGTTACAGATTTTTCGTAACGAATATATTTGAGTTTTAAAAAAAGAAAATATTCCATCTCATGATATTTCAACCATTCTTTAACTTAGTAGCTTGTTGTACTTACATGCAATTCACATGTTACAAGTATCAATAGTTCAATTACGAAACGAAGGGAGATTGTGAAATATGCCTGTGAAATGACGATTTTATGTATCTGAGATAAAACGATCTTGAAATACGAGATCGAAACACGATTACAAAACGAAATATTCATGGTATACCAACATATCTTATCACGATTGACACAGCGGAATTCTCTGCGACGTTAGCTAAACTATGACTAGTTGGCTTTTTATATGCTTAGTTAATTTTCCAATAATTGTGTCATTTAATTTAAGTTGCAGTCAACTATGTCAACATAATATGAAATCCGACGGCAAGTATTATTTAATAATTGGAATTTACGCTGATTTAAGAGCTAAAAACACAGTTTTTATTTTATTATAATAAGAGAAGAATAGTCATTGACAGCTTCCTAATTAATGTTTTCTTTAAGGTAACGATCTTTTCTAGGCAATTTTGTCGGATTTTATTTGTTACTTTACGTTGGTACATAGTATAAATTATCGTACAAGTTATAACTGTACTCGTCACGTAAAAACGAAATCTTCCGCACTATAAACAACTTGGCACATTTGGCAAAATCGAATAGACAAAACCTTCGTTCTCATTTCGAATATTTTAAATTCACTTATATTATAAAATACATCAAGTAGAACGAGACGTGTCGGAAGAGTACTAGTAGGGTGGTAAATCTATGCACGTTTTGATAAGTCAAAACAGTTGAGGTATGTCGACATTCTTACTCTCATGGGAGTATGGATAATCATATTGACTAGGGCAAGATTTAACAAGAGCCAGGCAACCCGATGATCGTCCGGTCGGAAAAATAGATAAATTATGACTTACTATATGATACTGGAAACTGAAAACCACATCCAAAGAAAAGAGAAGAAAAGAACAATAACACAAGCCAAAATCTCAGAGCAGCAACAGCTGATAGTCCCATCAAGCTCTCTATTGTATGCCAACACAAGTTTGAAACAGGCAGCAAACGGTACTACATACACGGCACTCACTTCTCGTCGCTGTCATAGTATCCATCATCGTCGTAGTATTCCTCCTCGCTGTCGTAATAGTCTTCATCACTGTCCTCGCCGTAGTCCAACAATCCCCTTGCTTGTTGCCCTCTCAAACTCTCTTGAATCCGATCCCTAATCGCAGTTCCCTGAAAACGAGACACAATATATTAGAACGGGGCCAACGTACATGTGATCACACCCTTAGAGAGTGGTGCTCACCATTTTATGACAACGCTCCTCAAACATCTCGAGAAATCCAGCAACCAATCGATCTGCGTTTTCGACCCACATGTTCCGGTGAATGGTGGCGGTTTTTGCAACTGTTTGTATCTGAAAGAGAGTGAAGATTGGAATTAAGTGATGCATAAATGACATAGTGGATAAAAAAGAAATGCTTGTTGAGATACAATATACTGCATAAAATAGTAATTAACTACACTTATCCTAAGTCAAAATGAATAAGATTCAAATCATAGGGATGAAAAATAATCCCACAACTGAAATTTTCACGCAAGGGTCTATGAACAAAAAAGCATGCTGGTTTTCGTTTCAAGTTTTGGTTCAACAAAGCCTTGTCGGGGTATTTTTGAAGTCATGCCAAGAAAGATTGCTAGTAATTTTACAAACATCAATCAAATGATTGCTGACACTGAATTTGAGCTCCAAGAAAGCCAAAAAGCAATTTCCAAATCATGCTCTGAGTCTACAAAGAAAGAATATAGTGGGACAGCAAAAGAAATATGATTGCTCAACCTTAAACCACTCTTTCTCACAATTTTGCATCAGTTTTAATATGCTGCACAGAGCAATTCCTTTTACATATCGATTTGGTTTCCCTAGCATTTTTTTTGTCAAAATAATGCATTGGAAATGGATAAGGGAAGAAAAGATGCTATACCTTCTCCCCAACCTTTTCTTGATGCTCCTTAACCTTCTCTTGCAGCTTCCTAAGTCGCATATTTACCCTTAATCGCTTTTCCTGTCGAGATGGAACAGAAGTTGTGAATATTTTCAATGAGAAAGAAAGTGCATTCTAGTAGTTATATGAAGAATATTACTAGTACAGATTGATTCAATCGGGTCACGGGAATCATACCTTGACATAGCTAAGATTAAGCTCCTTTCTTGAATATCCACGATCCAAATTCCGCATCACATATTGGTTATAATCTTTTACTATCCTCATAATGATGTCAGATGTTGAAATCCCATCAGTCCTTTGGGTCTCTTTAAACCTACCCACTTTTTTGACCTACGTCAGAAGTAGGAAGGTATATGATAAGCTAACCCAGATTCAGCTAATTGCAAAAAGGTTGTCACACCAATTGACTGGGTAGAATAAGATTGTCATGTTAAGAAAAAAGAAAATCTTTCACAGAATCCATGCTTACAAATTCATATACATCATTGCCAGCTCCACTCGCATCAGCATAACTGCAAGAAATGTTAAAACCGTTTAGGGGTGTAATCTCAAAGTTATCACAAATTAGTACAACTCAAACCATTCGGCCAGATGTAGTAAGGAAAGTACAGATCTTATCATCCTCGAGACCATCTATAACCTAATCAGGAACCTCAGATCTGGGGTAATGTATAAAGAAGCTTTGAATAGAATTATAAGAAGTATAAATACATTCACCCCCTACGAATTCGTGTAACAGAAGTGCATAATGAATGATCAAAAGAACAGATCTTCTCGAATAAGAAAGCACAATGGCCAAAGTCTATAATAACCACAAAACCTGAGCTTTAGAAAAAAGCAAATTTGAAATGAAACAGAACATGAAAAGTAAAAAAGATTGAAGAACGTATCAGATTGCAGGAATTGACGAAAGTATGTTTAAACTAATTATCTTTCACATAACTCTGATCTGTACAGGCATTTTACTTGTAAAACAACACTTACGGGAGAGAATCATGAGCTACATAATCTATCCGGTGCTTGTCCAAGAACTCTTGATCAATCACCCAAGGGGCATCAGGAATAACCTCATCCACCCACCTGCCAAAGCAAATAACACTTATGATAAACTGTCCGACCATCTCACTTGTTCGATATCAGTCAGGTGTAAATTCGATAAGACATAATCAACTTCGACTGTTCTAGCCACAATGACATCAATTAAATCCTCCTCATATGATGAAGATGCAGCAAGTAAAGTAAGTATACTACCACTTCACAGATTCTGACTGCTAAACTGCCTATGCCAGAATTATGCATTCATAAACACAGGAAAACCAGTAAACACAAAAGGATCACAGTAAGAAACAAACTTGCAATGGCGAAGGGATTCATAACGCTCCGATTCAGTCATAACGGTCTTGCCTTTGAACTTGTGTGTAACCTCATCGTTGCAGCATCCAACGAGCAAGTACGTATTCGGGAACCTACACACATACAACATCATTTAAGCATAAGCATAAAACAGCTGAAGAATCAAGCAGAAATAGTCAATTAAACTAGACAGAATCAGTAAACCAACAGAATTATCACTGCAAAATCAAGTTGACTCAACAGTATAATCACGGCGTGAACTCTCAGAATTTCATCAACAACACTAAGATCACAGCACTGACATAATAAAAATCAAACACAGTAAGAAAAACTCCAAAAACTCAGCTCAAATCTCGCAACAGACGCCAAAATAACAAAAAATAAACTAAAGCGAGAATCAGAACCAAAAAAGACAAACAAAGTAAAGATCAAGTACAAAAACACACAGAATCATACGATTTTTTGGCTTGTTCCAGAGATCGAGCATGGCCGAAGTGAAAGAGATCGTAGATCCCGTCGGCGTAGACGCGAATCGGGCGGTCAGACGAAGAAGGATCGCAAGCGGCGTCGGTCTTGGTGCTCTCAGCCGTGGTCTGCCTCTGCTCCGCCGCCGGTGCAACGCCGCTCTCCACCATCTCTGCCGTCGGCGGTTTGGTTTCTGAAAATTGTACCGTCTTCCTCTCTGCTATAAAGGGAAGGGAATATACCGCGATGCTGTCACCGCCTGGGCCGAATTTCACATAATTAGTATTTAATTACCGACATTTTTTAATTGGATTATTTAACTTAATTTAATAATAATGTGACATCAACACAAAAAAGGATCGGATACTGATTTTTCATATAATCCAAAGAAGAGGTCAAGAGTTTTAGTTTTATTAGTATATAGTTTTATTTTTCATGTGTCGACGAAATTGATCTCTATATAAATGAGACGGAGAGAATACACTAAATTTCGCGATTTTGTAGCAACTCTCATTGAATTGAATAGTGTGCCTAGAGGGCATTGAATTGTGTGTAATAAGTTACTTTATCGAATATTAGGGAAATTTATAACTGCATTAAGAGCATATTTTGCATTGAAATGGTAAAATTAAACCCAAAATAATGAGTATTTTTTATAATGGAATAAAGTTATTTTGTTAATTAATTAACGGTAGAGGGGGATTATAGAAAGTCTTCAATTGGGGGGAATCATTAGCCGTTTGAGGGAGATGAGGTCGGTAGAAAGGGATGGTTGATTAAATTATTTATTATTTTGATAAATAATATTTGCTTGGCTTCAATTTTTTTTTTAATAAATTAATTATATAAAATTTCTATTAAAAACAATTAATTGGTAAAATTTTGTTTCATTATGTTATTTTTACTATTTAAATGGTCAATTGAAATATATAAGTGAGTGGGCTGGACTTAATTATTTTAATTTTATTTTTAATAGGGAGGTGGGCTATAATATTGAGACGTGTTGAGATGAAGTATGGGCCCATTTTATGTGTTCACATGCAAAGTCAAAAGCCCAATATTTAAATAATTAGAGTGTGGAAAGCCCAAAGTTAAGTGCCACGTAAGCATGGTCAAATCTCCACATGTTATCAATTTGTTTTTTAGATTTTTAAATTACAGTATAATTTAAAGATCGGAAGACGAACATTCGAACTTGAGACATTTGGCCACAAAATCGATAATACTTTGGCCAATTAATACCCACAAAATGTTCAAGAAATGCACTCTCTAGTAATTCCATTTACCTCTAGGTAATTAGTATCCATTTGCACTACATACACACCTAGCTAGTATGATTTTTCAGTTCATCTTGACATATAGTTGCAAATTACTTCCTTTATCGCACTTTTGAGACGTTCCGGTCAACAGTCAACATGTGAATTATAAAATGAGACGAACGAAGAAATAACTATCGTTTTTTAATTATGTGTGTTGATTCCCGATAATTTGCTACTCTTTAGGTATAAATGCATCCTCTTTAGTAATAGGAAACCCTAGAATTATTTCATGTGTAACATACAATATTCTTTTCATAGCTAAAGGATCCAAAAGGTCCATAAAAAAGGCTACATCTTGATTAAATATTAAATAAAAAATAAAAGGGTAAAAAAACAAATAATATTCCTACACCACCACCTAACATGCATGATTAATTCATAGTCGTCAAGTGTGAAAAGGAGAAAGAATTTACAACGAAAAGTCAGCACCAATAATATTATCCTAAAGCATATAGTTATCGTAGTTAACCCTATTCCCGCTCTCCGGCGCCGGCTGCGGCGGAACGCCGCCTCCGCCTCCGCCGTTGTCTATCACGAACATCTGCTGCTGCTGCTGCTGCTGGTTCGGATACTGCACGTGGAAACCTCCCTGCGGCGGCGCTGCGGCGGCATGCTCCATGTAGCCGAAGGTGGCTCTAGGGTTAGGAATCTGCTGCGGCCGAGCGGCGAATGAGACGGAGGAGGAGGCGGCGGGGCCGCCGGTGAAGTGCTGCACCATGGCTCTGAAGTTGGTGGTGTCCGTGTTGAGGAGGGTGGTGGGGGTCCGCCGTGAGGCCCTTGACCGCCGCCGCACGGGCTTGGCCACACGGCCTTGCTCCGGGCTCAGGCTGTTGTTGGCTCTCGAGGAGGCGGCCGCGGAGGCGGAGGCGGAGGCGGAGGAGGAGAAGGTGTTGGTCGGAGAGGTTTGGAATTGGTTGGTATGAGAGTAGTCGTTTTGGTAGGGTTGGTAGAGCCAATCGTTAGGGTTTGACATGGTTTGGCTAATAGCCATAGGTAAATGGAGCTCTCTCTCTCTCTCTCTCTCTCTCTCAATGCATGTGGAGAGAGAAAGTGGAAGGTGAAATGTAGGAAGATGAGGGAGAAAGAAAGTATTAAAGGGTTATGGAGTCATTGCATTGGAGTATTTATATAGAGAAGCAAGCTCCTACTCTTGGTCTTTTTAGTCTTCTTTTTCTTTTTCTTTATTTATGTTTTGATTTTTAGGTACATAATCACTATTAAAATAATAATAATATTAGGATTAACAACATTAGTCACTAACAAATTGATTAATCCACAATTAATTAGTAATTAACTTTGACAACAAAGAATTATCAACGCGCATGTCTACTTAATCTATCTTATGACTTATTAGTAATATTCGATGCCCGTCTAATTACGTCTCTTTATTATTTTAACAGACCGATAAATCGAAGGAAGAGTAGCTTTATTGTTTGGTGGGGTTTCTCGAAGTTAAAAGGTGGAAGTGTTGCTTCCTCGAACCAACTTATCAAATTGAGGATGAAAGCAATGACGTCACTACTACTATATGCTAATTTTTTTGGTATTTTTTTAATTGGAAAAATATTATATCATTGACTTGACAAAAAATCCTAGTTTGCTTATGTATACATAATATAAATTAGGAGGTGATGGATAAATTTCTTGTTTTTCAATCTCATCTTAGCCATATAAAATTAGGTTGATTATATATTCTTTGAATTAATTAATCTTCTTTCTACTTTAGAAAAAAAAAATTGTAAAGTTGATTCAACATTAGGGTTTTTCAAAAGATCTAGATTGATTGACTTATCATAACGGGTCCTAAAAGCATTTAGTGTGTGCGTGCGTTTTGGGTATGACTAGTGGTGAAGAGGTTAAATGGCTCGTCACGTTATCGAGCTTTTTTTCGTGAAACGATTTTTAAATTTTGTGTTGAAACAGGTTTATTTTTCAAATCTTAAACATGCAAATTGATTTTCACACTAATCTACATGCAAGAATGTGTAACTGACATGACGCTTTATTTGATTATTACCACGTTTTTCTATACTATATATTTATGCTTTTATTAAATGATTTTTTAGAGAAAATTGCTGCAAATGATAAACAATAAGATATATATAGAGAGAGAGGGAGATGGAGATGGAGATGGAGATGGAGATGGAGATGGAGATGGAGATGGAGGAAGAAACCTAGCAACTAATAGAATTGGTGGGCACGATGGGAATATTTTTGAGTTGATAGTAATGGTCAAACAATTTGATATTCCTCAAATATTATTCAAACCTTGTTATGACACATTTTCCTATTAATTCCCCTGTCTATAATACAAGGGGAGTAATACTGAAGAGAACTTCCTTTATCAATCGAATGGTCAGTATTAACCACATTAAAAGTACTCATGCTAAGTATGTACGTCGAAAAGTATTACATTGGAATAATTAAATTCATTTAGTCGAAAGTTATATTACTTCTTTATTAAACGTGATAACATCTCCCTCTCATTTAAGACGACACATTTATATCATTCACATTCACATATATTCAACAAATGCGTCGTTTTGAACAGGACGAAGATAGTATTTAAACAGCAATGTAAGTAGTGCTATATTATATAATGGCCTAACAAGTTACAACTCGTTTATTTAAGTGTATGTAACTAACATGCGATTTGTGCCTAAATATTTTCTATTATCATGTCAAAATTAACGGCTCGAGTAATACTTTCCACCTAAAATATATAAATGTGTGACTGTCTCTAAATAAATAAATCAATAATGTTAGATAAAAATACGGCCAATATTGCACCTAAATACACGACTTTTCATTTTACACACGAGCTTTAAAATTTTAATACAAACTTCGATTATGTACATAAATTTTAGAATCTACATATAAATACACCACCTTTCGATTATTTCAAATATCGACCATATTGCACATAAAGTCGATGCATATCCAATTTCATGCCGATATGAAAGTCGAATTTGTCGAACCATGAGGGGGCGGTGGTTAGTGAAGTGGATCCTAGTTGTAACTGCTTAAATGGAAACCAGACAAAATTCTGAGTTGGGAGCCTTAAATCCATGGATTATCCTCAAATTTAATTTTCCACCTTTTGGGAGTGGAATCTCCACCTTCATAATCATCCCTCCCACCAACAAATTTATACTACTACTATCTGTTTTCAGCTCATTTTCTTGAACAGAAACCAAAAACTTGATAGCTAATCGAAGAACAATGGCGTATGCTGTGAATGGCTGTACCAATCAACCGAGCGTTATGGTTCACCGTCCCTTCGATTTTTCATCCTCCCATCTCAGTTCTTCTTTAGCTGCTAGGAGGAGAGGGGTTTCGACTTCAATCAGGTGATTTTGATTTTTATTTGCAGCTGCCCACTTGTTTGAATTTCTGTTTTGAGTGTTTGAAGTTTAAATTCTTGGAGTTTGATTCAGGTGTTTTAATGGAGGTGTTGTTTTACTAGTGTTTGTGGAATTGAGTTGATTTGCAGTTTATGTTATGGTTGAAGAGACGATTTGAATGGTGGGATTATTTCAATTTGTGAACGCCATGAAAGGAGCTGTCATTGTGTTGTGATGAGATTAGTTTGTTTAGTCAGATTTTGATGGAGCCTATAAGGTGTTTGTCAAAATGCAGGTGCCAGTCGTCCACGAGCACCGATGAATCGAAAGCAGCCAAGAAAATGAGCTTTTTTGACAATGCTAGCAACCTGCTTACTAATTTCTTGAGTGGGGGGAAGATAGGATCGATGCCTACTGCTGAAGGCGCGGTCTCGGATCTTTTTGGCAAGCCGCTTTTCTTCTCCTTGTATGATTGGTTCATCGAGGTAGATTTCGTGTTTCGTTTTAGTTGCATAGTTTTTTCACTTGTTTGATCAACAGCTTAGCAACTTCAATGTATGTGTGTGTGCAGCATGGTTCGGTGTATAAACTTGCCTTTGGACCGAAAGCATTTGTTGTCGTCTCAGATCCCATAGTTGCTAGACATATTCTTCGTGAAAATGCATTTTCTTACGACAAGGTATGATTCGTTCCCTTTTCATCTAATTTGAAGAAGTTGGCAATGAGCCTTTATGTTGGGGATTTGTGATTAAGCTTCAATGATGTCGATAGATGATTCTTAAATCTTCGTATAGCTATAAAACTTTCTGCAAACACGCATCAAGGATCTCGTTTTTATGTTTCACGATCAATTATCCAGGGTGTACTTGCTGATATATTGGAGCCGATAATGGGGAAAGGACTCATACCTGCTGATCTCGACACTTGGAAGCAGAGGAGAAGAGGTGACTTTCCATCATTTGGAGTAATGTTGTAAAAATACGGTTACTCAGCTCACTCTCTACTGTACCTCTACTGCAGTTATTACTCCCGGTTTCCACTCGCTTTACTTAGAAACGATGGCTAAAATGTTCGCTGACTGCTCCGAGAGAATGACTACAAAATTTGACAAGCTTTTAGAGCAAGAAGCTTCTAGAGGAGATACGAAGATAGAGTTGGATCTAGAAGCTGAATTTTCTAGTTTGGCCCTCGACATTATTGGACTCGGCGTCTTTAACTTTGACTTCGGTTCTGTTACTAAAGAATCTCCGGTGATTAAGGTATGATCAAAAGGTTGCAAATTTATTGGTTTTAGAGTGGATTTTGTTATTCCGTGTGAAGGTGCACGCTTATCTTTATTATAATCGTTTGAGCTATTCAGTCTCTCTCGTTGAAACATATTTCGTCTGCAGGCTGTATATGGTACTCTATTTGAGGCTGAGCATCGTTCAACGTTCTACATACCTTACTGGAAACTCCCTCTGGCAAATTGGCTTGTCCCTCGACAGAGGAAGTTTCAGACTGACCTTAAAGTCATAAACGATTGTCTCGATGGACTAATAAAGAATGCAAAAGAGACCAGAGAGGTGAGACTATTTGTAAGAAAGCGAACATTTAAATCATTACGTATGAGTCAAACCAGCATTAAGAATGTATGTCCTCCCAAAATGTGATTTTGATCGATGTAACCATCTTGTCACAGGAAGCTGATGTCGAGAAATTGCAGCAACGCGACTATTCAAATATTAAGGTGTGCGGAAAAGAAACTCGAGTTTCATCAATGTTTTGTTTTGATTAGAAATTGTTAAATGCTTTATCTCTGCCAGAAAGTGAAGTTCAGCATTTTTACCGAAAAGTTTGCAGGATGCTAGTCTCTTACGATTTTTAGTTGACATGAGAGGAGTAGACGCCGATGATCGTCAGGTAAATGGTTCGATATCCTTATGAGTTCTCACATGACTTTAAAATGTTACAGTTGCAATTTATTTTACAATTTGAGATCCTTTATGGTAATATCGTTCAACTCTGTCGAACAGCTGAGAGACGACCTGATGACGATGCTTATAGCCGGACATGAGACGACTGCGGCTGTTCTTACCTGGTCTATTTTCCTTCTAGCACAAGTATGATACCTTTTGTTATCCAAAGTTGACTGAATCCTCTGTGTTTGATTCTTGGCAATTAAAATCGACTGATCTTATTCGTTTATGTATTTCAGAATCCATCAAAGATGAAGAAAGCTCAGGCAGAAATCGATTCAGTGCTCGGACAGGAAAGGCTAACGTTTGAAGCAATAAAAAAACTCGAGTATGCAACGAACTTAACGTTTCCTCAACCCCGTTAGGAAAATGACATAAGTTATACTGATGTAACTATCCACTTTCATTCAGGTACATGCGGCTTATTGTAGTGGAGTCTCTACGACTATACCCACAGCCTCCGTTGCTCATCAGACGGTCTCTCAAATCGGATAAGTTGCCAGGTATTACTTCGATCATAACAGCTGCAAAATTTCACGCAGAGGGTCACACTCCGTTACTCCAACCATGAAGTCAAGAAGAACTTCTGATCATCTTCTTTCCTTTCTTGTTTTATTCATACATGCACTCTTTCGTACATTTCTTTCCAGGTGGCTATAATGGAGCTAAAGACGGATATCCGATTCCACCTGGGACGGACTTGTTTATTTCTGTAAGCACATTTCTCTGCTGCAACTATTTGAACCAAGAACAGCTACACAGTAATGTTTCCATCTTTTTTAGTTGATTTTTCTTGTATTGATCATTTGAAGCTTGTTCCTTTGGTAGGTGTACAATCTCCATAGATCTCCTTATTATTGGAACAACCCTGATGAGTTCGAGCCCGAGAGATTTCAAGTGCAAAAGTCAAGCGAAGTTGAGGGTTGGGCTGGTTTTGACCCGACTCGTAGCCCGGGGGCATTGTATCCTAATGAGGTAACGGATCTAAGTTAGCTTATTTGATCATATGGATGGAAATCTGGGAAAAGTATACATATCGGGTCGATAAACGCAAGTTTGGCCATCGTTCCACTAACATAAGAAACCATAGTACTTTAGCCTTGTTCATAGATCCCGTTTCAAGTGAATCGAGAACGATCACTCATTAATTCGTCGAGTTATAAGTTCAAATACTTTCAAAAGCTCTGTAATTTTCACAAAAATTTTCATCTAATATGTTTATTTTGCGATGTGATCAGATCATAGCAGATTTCGCCTTCTTGCCATTCGGGGGAGGGCCACGAAAATGTGTCGGAGACCAGTTTGCCCTCATGGAGTCGACTGTTGCACTGGCGATGTTACTGCAGAAGTTCGACGTGAAACTGAGAGGATCACCGGAATCTGTCGAACTAGTTACCGGAGCAACTATCCACACCAAGACCGGATTGTGGTGCCACCTGAAGAAGAGGTCGTCGACTGTTGATTGATGTGAATCTGCTGCAACTATAGTCCAGCAACTATAAAATGAACTTAAAATTCTTCCAAAATTACAGTCGAATATAAGAATCGAGCATGAATTTTGCTCGTGCATTCATCGTAACTCTTGCAAATGTATACTTCATCTGGTTACACAACAAACATCAAAATACAGCTAATCATAGAATCAACTCAACAATGCTCTCCCTCTCTTCTTAATAATTTCCTAAATTACAAAGTAAAATAACTACAGATAAACATCCTACTATGGCTACAACACAATGCAGTGCTTGACGACGCTGCTCAATCTATGTTCGCTTACTATACACTTAAATCGAGAGACTTCACAAATCTGCCCATTGCGCTTCTGTATATAACAAACTCTAGATATCAGTCGAAAGCTACATGAAAAGTTCTTGAAAATGAAAGTACGGGCTATTTAATAGTAGCATATAGCGTTACCCACCAATATGAACCGAGATACTAATATTATTTCTCAAGCATGCCTCGGAGCATCATCGTGTAACTGAGCGGATCTCACATTGGGATCATCCTGCGGTGGATGGGATAAATTTTAGGTAACGTTTTAATACAAGAACATCGGAAATCAACCACAATAATCTAACAAACTTACTCGAATACCATAGCCAAAATTTGTAGTCCGGAAAAATTCCATATGCCCCTTCAAGAACAAACGTAGAAAATCAGAAACGGATCGAGAAATAAGGAACAAACGAGCAATGGAAAAGAAATGAGCTATTAGAAAGAAACCAAGATACCATTCCGGGCATGGCTGGCTGAGTATTATAATAACCATCGTGCGTAGGTGCAATGGAGTTCAGCTGGCCCTATAGAAGATCATAACTTCAGCTTCCATTCTTACAGAAGTACTACTAAAATAATTAAGAACTAGTTTCTTATAACAGAATAAATAAATAAATAAATAATCGTGGTTAGGTGACGTACTAGTCCCTGAATGGCAGGTTGGTTCGCAAAGTAAGTATCACGAGTGGGACCCATTAAGTTCAGCTGTACCTTTCAGATAGAGAGATACCAAGTTACAATCAGACAAGTTGAACTTCATTTTGAAGCACAAGTCAGAACTATACTATACTTACCATCCCCGGAGCACCTTGATGATGGCCGAAAAACCCATCCAGATTGACAGGCCGGGTATTCAGTTTCTCCTAAGCATTAAAAGAATAAAAGATCGATTAATTTAGAATGAGATAAAAACAGCAGGTGAGACGGCAGGATCAATTTCTATATTTTCTTTTTCCTCACAGAAGACAACTCTAACAACAAGCTAGAAACATAATTTCCTAGTAGATAAACCTGAACTTGATAAAAGGCATACCATTTGTTGTAAGCTTTCTGCTGTGCCAACTGTGATAACATCGGGCTCCATGTTAACCTGCAATGTAGATAGGACAATGCTTAGAAAACATTGAAACCATAGAAGAGTACATATTTGATTCACGACAAACCTTTCTTTTCTTAGTCGTGTTTTTCTTCTTACTCGTCTTGCTCAAACTCCCGCTATGAATGTCTTCTTCGATGCACAAAATACCCGGGGAAGCAGAAGGACCAGCTTCAAGAAGATTCCTGTTGGAGTTATTAGCATTCAAACAGTTCTCAAAAGCTTCATCAAGTGCTCGAAGAGACAGATTGTAACTCTCTTGTGATAATGATCCTTCTTCGCCCAATTTTATTGCCCTTTGGCAAAGATCATTATACCTCTGCAGCCTTGACTGCACCTGTTCAGACGCTTCTCCCATTGAGTATCTGCTCTTAGCATCTTTAGTCCACCGTTTCAAAATATACTGTGAGGGTATTGTCGAAATGCCACAGATTTGAAGAACAATCATAGCATGTCTACATAGGAAGCCTTTAGATTCAAATAAGCGACATATGCAGGAGACTTCAGATTTCATTTCATTCAACGTGACAACAAATTCTTGGGTCCTCTCATAATCTTGTACTTTGAAAGTAACAACTGCATCAACTTGTTCCTCTTTCTTTGGAATACAAGCTACTGCACCCAGTACCTCAACTTGAAATTTTCTGAATACGGCATGAGTATACAGCCCAGCTACATGCTTCTCAAATGGTGAAGGAGATTTCAAAGCAGGCTGTTTGTTCCATGTATCAGAAGAGGCCTTTGCTTCCTCTTCATACCTATCTTGCAGAATGGAATCATATTGCTTGATGAATTCTTGCACAGTTGTCTTCTTGTGTACATATTTGTCAAAATAAGAATTAACAGTCTCCGATCGTTGACCTGTAGACATCCCAGCAAAAAATCCATCTTTCATAAAGTTAGGCACCCAAATTTTGCGATCTTCATATAATGACTGCATAAAGTCATTCTCTTTCAGTCCGAATCTATCCACCAGCTTAAGCCACCTCTTTTCGAACTCCTCCTCTGTCCATGATCGATAAACACATTTTTCGAATTTAGGGAGGAAGTTGTCATTCTGTTTGATTACACTATTCAATGTTTCTGAAATCTTTCCCATTATATGCCACAAGGAGAAAAAATGAAGAGTGGATGGAAAAGCATCTGAAATAACAGACTTCATAACCTTGTCTTGCTCAGTGAGGATAATTTTCGGAGCCTGACCACCCATTGCCTTCAACCATTTTTGCATGACCCACGAATATGTTGCTTCGCTTTCTTCAGAAATCAAAGCACACCCAAGTAGCATGAACTGGTAGTGCTGGTTGACCCCAACGAACAGAGCTAGAGGCATTTTATACTTATTTCTGATATAGCTCGTATCGAAAGACACAACATCACTGAAATTCGGATAGTCATGCCTACTTTTGGCATCAATCCACAAAAGACTCTTTAGACGTTGGTCCTCACCAACATCAACTGCATAAAAGAAGTTTGAATTCAGACTCTGCATATGGACGAAAAACTCGAGCATAGCACTGGCCTCTCCTGCATCCATAGCCATATTCCTCCCCTTTTCAAATTGACTTTTGGAGTCATGTTTAAGACCAACTGCACTTTTGTATTCAGCAAACTGTCTAGCCATCACAGCATACATCCTTCTGGTCTGTTCACTAACAGCTTGGGCAGGTAAAAGTTCATGGTTATGTTCTTTCTCGAATCTATGTATAATCCATTTACCATCAGACCTTCTCTTAACATGCATACTTGCTTTACAATCTGTCTTTGCACATGCTCGGCGACCTGTAGCATTATCAGCATCCTGATTGCTTCCCTGTCTACTGCGTGGGCGATTCAAAGATTTCTCATACTCGCGCTTTGTGCCATATCTAGAGCATGCAAATTTTGCATCGATGAATTCCCTCGATGTTTTTGAACGGCGGCTATTCTGAATTGCAGTACTAAATCCCACAGATCGAGCATATTCCTGATAAAAAGCATAGGCGTCCCCATGAGACCCAAATTCCATCCCTGGAAGCGGCTCAAGAATAGCCAGATCCTTAAAATCTATATCATTTAGAGGAGAATTCACATCATCTCCATCTTCAATTTGCAATTTTTCCTCGTCCCCCATACTCTCACCCACTACATCAACATTGAGAGGCTTCTCTTCCCCATCTAGCATGGCAACAATTCCATTAGGCTCTTCTATTTCTTTATCATGTTCTCCAGAAGGCAACCTAAGATCTATATCCATGACAGCAACCTGTTTCCCTTCAATTAAGCTGCTGTCTAACAACCTGGAAAATCGAATATGGAGTTGATCTCTATAGAGAAATAACAGTAAGAGCTCTCATATAGTGCTGCATATATTCTCCATTTTTCGCTGCAACAGAAAACAGAAAAGGAACAGTTTAACATAAGACGATTACTTAGATTGTACTTTAGAGGTGTCTTCTTCAATTACAAGAGCAAATATGTTGGCTTGAATCTTTAAACAGCCATTTTTTTAACGTATTTTCACAAACTCGAGCCAGTCATGTCCCCTGTAAGTTAGCTACACCATTGACTATACATGCCCCATTGTTAGATTACCAAGACCTCCTTCTCTCCCCTCTAAATCATCTCAGCCTCATTCAAGCACCCTCTAACTGAATTTCCATACACATTTCCCTACCTCCCCCTACCCCCAGAACCACCCCCTCCCCAGATCACCCACCCCTTCAATGATCATGGAGCTAACACTATCCAAATTCAACCATTCACCGAACATCGAAAACGGCAGCTATCTGCAGCAAGCTCAAAAGGAAGCAAGAACCCAACTACCTAAATAACTAAACTAGAAAGTTGTCACCCATATTAGGCAACAAAGTTAGGCAACAGCACCAAAAAAGAAAAAAGGGAAAAGGGAAAAGGACAAACTAGAGAAACCCCAGGATCAGGCAAAACAGTTCGAACATTAACGAAAATAAAGAAAAATATGGTGGAAAAAAAACGGCACGAATTCGAGCAGGAAACAAGATGACTTTTTTTCCGCCTGTGCAATGATCAACAAGCAAAAAAAAAACAAGCAGATTGTTCGAGCTAGAGAGAGAGAGAATGGGGGTTTTAGCAGTTATGGAGGTTGAAGAGAGATTTGGAGGGAATACCTGTGGATTTGATTTTATATAGTAAGGGGGATCTTCTTCAGAACTGCAAATCCACGCGGGGGTTTGGGCGAGTCGACGTAGTTTTCCCCCAAATTGGGAGATTAGGGTTCTCGAGATTTGATTGCCACTCGCTCTCCTTCAACACTCTCTCTCACTCGCTCTAACGCTTTCTCTCTCTAGCGCGTGACTCAATCCTCGTTTGGTTTCACACACACACTTACTCTTTTTTTAATTCTATTTTCCCTGTATAATAATAATATTAATGAATTATTTATGGTTGGGAAATATAATTAGGACTTTCTTTTTTTAAAAAAAAAAATTAAAATACTATATTGCAATGAGTTAGTTAAGTATATATTGGTCATACAATAATACAAATTGTTTTCTCTAATGAATTTCTTTTTAAGGGGTTTATGAATATCTTGTTTTGACTTAATCGAATCGTATTTGGCATCCCTACGTATAACGAATACTAAACTTATCTTTTTTCAATAAAATCGAACTAATTTATAACGGAAAAACAAAACGTTTGATTGTTTATCGTTTTGAAACAAGTAAACTATCAGCATCAGGAAACATGATCATCAATGTATTAACGTAGTTCTAAAGGAATCACAAATAGTACGTATCTGTTAAACACTAGTATTAAAATCAACATCAAATGTAGAAATACGATGATATATTTGGAAGGAAGGAACACCTAATTCGATTATAATTCATGATAATTTCCCCACAAAAATAATTGTTCTAACGAAGTCGAGTCGTTGATAAGCGGGGTAGATACTCATACACGTGCAAAGCCCATTTCTATAATACGTACTTTCCTTCAAAGGCCCAATACCTAATTGGGCTCATTACCCAATATGAGGATTTATAGATTAACATAATACTACAAGTCTACAATAGTCCAAATCCATATGGATAATAAATTACTTCACTCGTCTCTCGTAAGAGGAGACGTTTTTTTTTTTACACGGAATTTTAGAAATGGTGAATAGGTGTATTACAGTGGAGGCTGCATGTAAAAAAAGTGTTTTTCCTTTAATAATTTTTTATGTATTATCTTATTAGAGATATATTGAAAAGGAAAACGTATCATTTTACGAGAGACGGGGAGAATGAGATTTATACATATTGACCTAGCAATGAATTAAGATAGGAAAGGTGGCCAAGTTCAACTCGTCTCCTTCTTTAATACATACCCCACACCAATCAATTATTTATGGTAAAAGATGAGCCATTATCTCCATTTATATTGGAATTTTCAATGATGTTTACTACTCTTTCTATGCAATCTTGAATTTTATTACATTCCATTTAGAATACGAGAATATTTCTGGAATTTTACGCACAATTTTCTTTTCCGAGTCATTCGGAAAAAGTAATTTTATCTTCGGATTTACTTTTTTATCTCAAACGTCAATTAAAATATATTTTAGTAATCGTTTATCGAATTAACTTCACGTATTACAAATATTAAAACTCGTCTCGAGGTTACGTGAACAAATATTGCAATCTCTCTGCTCTGCTCAAACTGAAATAGAAGGTGACAGCATCATGACGTGGATATGGATCTTGTGCATTATCCCTCCATTAAAATACATGATTGTGCTCATCTCTCACTGAACTCTCTCTCTCTCCTCTTCAACTCTCTCTCTCTCTTCCCATTCTCCCTTTTTTTTGCATGCTTCGCCGACATCCAGCAATCATTCACTAGCTCCGATCAATTTCTCCTGAAAGATCGAGAAATTCTCCGACGATGCATCGCCTCCTCCAATCAGCTCTCAGAAACGCCACCCAGGTTCCAATCCCACTTCAGATTCTTCTCTGATTTCACCACTCTTCTAGTTTCTGTGCGTTATTCATGTGTATTGAAACGGATTATAGCCATGGTTGCATGCTTCAGTAATTCCCAATATGTATTTCCCTTCACATTCCTCTATTCTTCGATTCTGTTTCTGGGTTTTGTTTTTTGGGTGCTTGAGATTTGAGATTATAGCTTTAATGGTGGATGAAGAGGCTATGTTGAGTTCTTGATTACTTAGGCCAATTCTTTGAAGTTGGGGATGAGTAGCTTTCACACTTTTGTTTTTTTAGGATATTTTATTTGTTTATCAACAGCTTGGAATAACAAATGTTATCCTAATTAAATACAGTAATTTTTACAACTGTGAATTTCGGCTGGGAATTTGCTTCCCTTTGATCCTACTGTGTGTTGATAATGAGCCTTTCGATTATGATATAAGTGTGCTCGTTATCGACGAGACGGAGGGAGTATTAGTTTATGGGATTCATGAATTTGTTTTGGCTCTAAATGTCCCAACTGCTTTGAAGCATTCAGAAACTTCAAATGCCCATTTGGATAAAGAGTGATCTTGTTTGATAGCTTTGAGCTCTGTTTCTCATATTTACATTGGATTACAACAGGCTGGTGGGCATGTAATAAATGTTTCTGCTAGCAAAAACTTGCAGAATGATTTAGTTCGAGCTTCCGTCTTTGCTAAATCTTTTGGTACAGAGGCATCTCTGCAGAAGGATGCTCCAGTGAGTGAAAACAAAGAGTATGTGTCTTTTTCTCGAAACTTTTGATTGTTCGCGTCTTGCATTTGCGCCTCCTTGTTTTTCGTTTTGTATTGATAGGAAATGGTATTTTGTCGTTGGGAATTGATTTGTAAGAACCTTACGTTAATCACATCACACACTATATAATCAAGATAATTCTTCTTTTTTTTTTCCTATTGCATCTGATATGAAGTAGAAACATGAGTTTATTTTCTTCTTTTTTCTTTCCCCTCGTTTACTTTTCGTGTTAGAATTAACTTTTAGCATTCTTAGCTATAAGTCGCATGATATGCTGGCACCCTTTACGGCTGGATGGCAGACTACAGACGTGCACCCTTTAATAATTGCAAAGTCAGAGGTACTGAAGTTTCCCTCTACGTTTCAGGTTCCATCGAAAATAGCAGATCTCTTATTGGTGATTGTTTTCTTGTTTGATTTAGGGTTCTTATGTGTATGACATCAACGGAAAGAAGTATCTCGATTCTCTCGCTGGTCTATGGTGCACGGCTCTTGGTATTCACAAATCCCTTATGTATACATAAATTGTTATCTAGCTACTTAACCTCAACCATCCAAATGGTCATATGTGAGTTCTTATTCTTTACCGAAACGAGGAAATGTTCTTGTGCAAACGGAACCCGATGGCAATTTGTTTCCTTGAAACAAAAAAAGAAAAGGCCTTAGCACGTGCATTTATATTTCAATAGATTTAATTATAACATGTATAGCTGATGTTTTGGCATTCTTTTAGGTGGCAACGAGCCTCGTCTTGTTGAAGCTGCGGTGAAACAACTAAATACCTTGCCCTTTTATCACTCTTTTTGGAACCGTACTACAAAACCCTCTTTGGTATGAGTACCTCTAAGCCTTTCGAAAAGCCGATAAAATTAGATATTTGTTATGCCCTCTCATCTAAATATCTTCATGACTATAGGACCTCGCGACTGAACTCTTGGAGATGTTCACTGCCAACAAAATGGCCAAGGCCTTCTTCACGAATAGTGGATCAGAAGCCAATGATACTCAGGTCTGATCACGAGCTCAACTTTCTTTTACATATTTCCTTGATAGACAATGTCATAGAATATAGAGTTTTGATGTGTTCGAAATCTTGTATATAAAATATTGTCTATGTAAGTAACATTCACAATGAGAGGTCAAAAACTGATCAATCATGTAGTTAGGAAGATTACTTTACACTAATACTTATTTATTTTCTCACAGGTGAAGCTGGTTTGGTATTACAACAATGCCCTTGGAAGACCAAACAAGAAGAAGTTCATTGCTCGATCAAAATCGTAATAATTCCCTCTCAGACATTACCGTGATATATCCTTTCCTTTTTCTTCTTTTCGGCTTATTCTTCCTGTTCTTATGGCAGATACCATGGTTCGACACTTATAGCAGCCAGTCTCTCTGGGTACGTTCTTGAGAGTTTACTATTATAACCTTCATTTATATGCATGATACTGATTAACGAAACACTTTATCCTTTTTGAACAGTCTCCCTGCACTACACCAGAAATTCGATTTACCAGCTCCATTCATTTTACATACCGACTGCCCTCATTTTTGGCGCTTCCATCAACCAGGTTTTGACTTGCCATCTGCTCTCCTTTTGCTCATTTGCTATATACATATGCTTTTTTTCTGTGTCACATTTCTGAAGAATAATTAATGCATCTTAGGTGAATCGGAGGAGGAATTCTCGACCAGGTTGGCCAAGAACTTGGAAAACCTTATCCTCAAAGAAGGACCTGACACGGTAACTCATAGCGTTAGATAACACTAATCATTGATTTCCATTTTGTGTCCTCATTTTATGTAACTTAGTTCGACTATACAAAAATATTTTATTTTCCAGATTGCTGCTTTTATAGCGGAACCAGTCATGGGCGCTGGTGGCGTGATACCTCCTCCCGCAACGTACTTTGAAAAGGTGGGCTTTTCTTCTTCACATAATCGTGGCTCGTAATTCTACCTCAGACTACATTTTGCATGGATAAAAACATGGTTGTAACGCTGTAGTATGCGATCCTTTTGTATCCCAAATTTGCAGGTTCAAGCAGTCCTAAAGAAGTATGACATTCTTTTTATTGCTGATGAGGTAATATGTGCATTTGGAAGAATCGGGACAATGTTCGGCTGTGATAAGTACGGCATCAAACCCGATCTCGTTTCTCTGGCAAAGGTACGTATCCTGAAAAATTGTAATTAAACCTTTTCTTGTAAGTTCCATATCGCTCATTTCTCATTGCTTTCGATATTGGACAGGCTCTCTCTTCTGCATACATGCCTATTGGAGCTATTCTTGTCAGCCCTGAAATCGCCGATGTTATACATTCTCAGAGCAATAAACTAGGTGTGTTCGAACATTGATTGTTGAAAAAGCATGTGCATCAATCGAGCTTTAGGCACTGACTCTGTTTTGTGTTCAAAGGTATCTTCTCCCATGGATTTACTTACTCCGGACATCCCGTAGCATGCGCTGTTGCATTGGAAACCCTCAAGATCTACAAGTATGCTCTTTGTCTTTTCAATCGAATTCATAACTTATGAGGGATAATTGTCAGAAAATATCAATTTCCTTCTTTATTTCGCCGTTCTTGCATGTTCAAATTTTTATGAAAATCGTGCAAGGATTTTAATATTTTCTTAGAGAAGATATGATTCGAATATGCGAAAATGCTGCAGGGAGAGAAACATTGTCGAGCAAATAAACAAAATAGCCCCAAAGTTTCAAGAAGGTTTGAAAGCGTATTCGGGCAGTCCCATCATTGGTGAGGTAAGAGTATGCTCACATATTTGTTTACTCGATATTTACTTATGCAATGGTCTCGGTTTTTTTCATCACCGACGTCCCTTGTCCTGAAGATACGCGGGGTAGGGTTGATCCTTGGGACAGAATTTACAGACAACAAATCACCTAACGATCCCTTCCCTGCTGAATGGGGTACGCTTGTTATTTCGTGCTTTTTGAATATCTTGAATACAAAAGGGTATGCTGTATTTGCTCTATAACGTCATTTTTCACCTCGCATGTTGAATTACAGGGATCGGAGCTTATTTTGGAGCGCAGTGTGAGAAGCGTGGAATGTTAGTACGCGTTTCTGGAGATAACATAATGATGTCTCCTCCGTTTATCATGACCCCTCAAGAAGTTGATAAGGTAAAGCAATGCCACTCTGATTGACCTCTCTCTCTCTCTCTCTCTGATGTCTCCTTTGTTTCGTACTGCAAATCATGCTTTTGTGACCAAACTGCTTATGCTCGTTTGCCTGATGCAATTTTTCATCCGAAAGTAGTCATGATGAGTGTTTTAGGATCGAGGAAAATTGCGAATTTTTTCGAGAAAACTGAAATTGTTGGTTGATTCTGGTGGTGCAGCTGATTGAGATATATGGGGAGGCTCTGAAAGCAACAGAAGAAAGGGTAGCAGAGCTCAAGTCTCAGAGAGAGTAAACTCATATATGTTGATAATGGTGAAAATTTGGATGTGGAAATAATAAAGCAAAATTATGTGGTGCAATGTAATTTCTTAGACTGTACATGTACATTCAAAAATAGATTTGGGCTTGCCTTCACATTATTGAATTATTATTGTCATTTGATTTCTGCAGTAAATTTAATTATGTGAAAAATGCCATATTATGACTTTTGTAGAATAAATAAATGAATTTAGAGGGAGATATAAATGAAACTTTATTTGAACTTGAATTATTATTATTTTATTAATTGTTAATTATTATTTACATGTAATTAGTTTCCAAAACAGGCCGGGCCCAATTTATTTTACAGCCCGAATTTCGTCAGGCCCAGCGTACTTGGGCCCACAAAAGGGCCGTAAGTTTGGGAAGGGGCCTTTAATTTGGGCCCACAAAAGGGCCTTTAGTTGGGCCCACGTCCCTTCAAACTTGTATTACTAATAAATCCAAGAACAAAACAATCAAACGACTCAGTTTTAATCAATTTTGTGAACATGATAAGCAAAATAAATCACTTGATTTGAACAAATATAACGCCGCATTGTAAAGGGTCTCAAAAGCTTAGAATAATTAATCACTAATCTTCAAGGTAGCAAATACTAGAGAGAGAGAGAGAGAGTGAAGAAGTATAAGCTCTGAGAAGAGATGAGTTGATGTTCAAGGTTTGGATTGCTTCTCAGCCTTTCTTCTGGCCCTTCTCTCTCTAGAACTCAAAGATGACTTGAACTTCCCATTCCCATCACCATCTTCTCTCTCATCATACTCCCTCAATGATTTCTGCCAACATCCACATATATAATAATCAAGAACACATAACATATAAGAGAGAGAGAGAGAGAGAGAGAGAGAGAGAGAAGAGTGACTGACCTCTCTAATCTCAGAGAAACTAACAACATAAAAGGTAACAGCAGCAGCAGCAAGGATTCCCAGAATAGGAAGACCTAATTGCTGCACTCCATCCATTTCTTCAAACACTACCAATGGTGAAGAGATAACGTTCATCCATACCATATACTACTACTATAAGTGGAGGCTAAATCCGTCTTTCCACTTCCCATGCTAATTTATTTATTTACCACTGTAAAAGTAAAACCACCTCATATTTGATTTAATTTCTATTATTATACTTCAATCGTCCCTACTTAGATGCGAAATTTTCACCCAATAATATTCCATATAATACTATTATTTTTCGAATTTTCTAGAAATATCAATTAACTGTGGAATGTGTTTGTTTGAAGTCAAATAGAGGGACTAATTATAATATCATTTCAATTTATACAAAAAGGTTGGTCAATTTCTTGTGGCCGGCTATTTTTAACCTAAGAAAGAGTCTTCATATTGAATTTTAATTACCCATTTAATTAATTATTAATGACTCTTATCAACAAGAAACATGCACCAAACAAAATATAACGTCATCCACTAAAATCACACAAATAAATTCAGATTAATTAATCCTAATTTGAAGGTTTATGCATTATAAATTGGAAGAATTAATTAATTAAAAAGGGAAAAGAAGAAATATAATTAGTGTCTTAATCGAATGGGACAATAGGGTTGCAAGTATATATATGGAATGGGCGGTTTGGTCGGTCGCCCATGGCCGCCACCACCACCATTACCTTTTCAACTTTCATACAATTTCAAATATTCAATTTTTCTATTTTGCTTTATTTTTTCTTAATTTATTTTTGGAAAGAAAAGTTTTGACTCCTTTTTCACTCCTTTGATTTTTTCTTTTCCCTAGCTTCAAATAATTTGTAAGGAGTTTCAACATTTTCTTACCCCCGTCTACAAAGTAACCTCGATCGAAAAATTAAACACTGAATCAGAAGCGTATCTACGATGAACAGTTTTGAAGTTATTCGTAATTACGGAAACCTACTAGTGTTTGAAAACATAAATGCTCCTACCAAACTAGTGTTTAGATTAGAGGCTAGATTATAGTAATCACTAGCAATCTTAGCTGGAGAATCTGTACATGTATATATAATCCAAACCTAATAATCATTTAATTCGCTTAAGATTATTAAATTTAAACTTTCCTAAAATCTCCATGTGCATAAAAGCACCGTGTATAATGGGATTCACTATGCAAATCTACCCTAATATTTGCTTAATTAATTAACAAATTTAGGAGCAGAGCATCTTTCCGGAATATTTAGCCAATTCATTTAACTATTTTTTATAGAAATAAATCAGTTTAAATTTTAATTAATCATAGTAATTAATTAACAGCAAATTTGCATTTACCTTATTTACTAGTAATGGGGAGAGGGAGCGGTAAAAAATGGGAAAGGCGGTAAAAAAAGAAAATAACCGCTACAATTTTCGAACTAGTTGCAGAGGGCCCGCCCCCACCTCCTCTCCTCATTCCTTCACTATTAATTCCAAATTTTCATTCGCTAACACCACTCTCCTCTCTCCCTCTCTCTCTCTCTCTCTCTCTCCAGAAATTGTAATCAAATAAAGACAGCGCACCGAGATCAGCTCACCACCTCTCTCAGGCAAGCTTCTCTTCTCTCGGTTTCGTTTTCTCCAGTTCTCGATCTGTGCTTATTTTCTCCTCTACTTTACGTTCGATCGATTGTATGCATCTGCTTCTTCGTGTTTTCTGCTGTTTGATTCGTTGCTGGTATTGATCGCGCTTCGATTATTTTGTTCCGATCTGCTATGAATTTCGTCGGTATCGGAAATCTGTGTTTTCCGTCGCCGATCAGTCTCTGCATATTCGTTTAATCAATCGCGATTTGCATTACAGCTTTTTGCTTTGATTTTCACGCACCGATCGTCTCTCTCTCTCTCTCTAGACAACATTTTCCCCGAACTTTTGAGTTTTCTGTATTATTATTACTCGCGGCGATCGGAATATGCTTTGTGTCGATTATTCTTAGTAATATATATATATATATATATATATATTTTTTTTTTATCATTTTCAACTGTAAATTTAGTAGCGGAATTTAATTGTTTTTAGGGAGAAATACAGCTGGGCCGTAACGTCAGATTAATTAGTATAAAAATGGGCCTCAAATGATGTTGGGCAATTCGCGAAGAAGATGCCGTTTTGATTAAAAGCGCTTGTCGTTTCCTATTTTTTACAGCCTAAAAGCACTTTATTTATTTTCACAATATTTTTTTTAATTCAGAGCTTTTCAATTTATTTATTTTTTACTTTTTCTCAAAAAAAAAAAAAGAGTTTATACTACTAAAATGAAAATAATAATAATAAAAAAAAGTAGGAATCTTTAAGGAATGTTAGTGCTTAGGTGTGCTCGCACTTTCATTGATGATTTTGACCCACGGTTTTGCTTTTTTCTATTGGAAACTATTAGCTCCTCGCATATTCCGTCTTTTCTTCTCTTTTTCCTTCTTGTTTAGTATTAAATAATTAGTTTCCCTTATTCATTTCTACGTTTAATAATGCAAGATAATATTAAATTCAATTCTCTACGAAATAGTACTGCGTTACTCAACTATTTTATTTTATTTTATTTGGTCTAATTTTGTTTGATCAAGTAATATAAGGAGTAGTTGGTGTCAGCACGAACCAATTCTATACGAAATTGTTGTTGGATCTCATCTCATCCCTTTCTCCCCCACTCACTAATTTCTATTTTGATATCATCACATCACTGTCGGATTTCAATTAATTAATTAGTTGGAATTACGTGTTGGTGACAAATTAATTGCATAAAATTAACAGGTCGTATTTGACCAATTTAGGCCCTTTCATGCTATAAATAGTAGTATTACTTATAGTATAAGTATGTAATAATCAATTCGATCTTTGTCTCTTTTTCAGTGACCTCTCTTATTATTTTATAACTCGCATATTAATATAAAGTGGTCGGTTTTGAAAGAAACGGAGGTAATGGATAATGGTATATAGCTTTGGTCCAATCTCTGGTCTAATACAGTTGGAGATGGCGACTACATATACAATTGGGCCCACTTCCTCAATCATCTTTGGGCCTTAATCTTGGGCTTATTTAGTCAATAAACCCTTAAAAAGAAAACTAACATAAAATTTAAAGACAACGTCACAAGATACTCGATCGGAATACGACTTAGCCAAGATTGAATGTATAGTTCGTAACTTTGTATACGTGACGGTTATAATTAGTAGAAGAACATTTACGAATCGGTTTTATATCTAACATTATTGTTCGTCTGTTTATATTCAGAAATATTATTAAATTAAGGTGAATTCCATCAAGTAATGGCAGAGGAAGCGCTTCCAATTCAGGAAGTTGAGAGCAATGGCGTTTCTACTAAGGTAAATATAATTCACATTTTCATGGAGTTCTATCGAACTATTATTCATCTTGATAGATTACGCCTTTTCTTCAGATAATCGAAGGGAAAAAGGAGGAAGAAACGGCCATGGAAGGAGAGTTCGTCAAGGTGGAGAAGGAGTCGATCGATGTCAAGGACCGCTCCATCTCCGTCGAAGACGAGGAGAAGCCGTCTCCGTCTCCGATCGACAACAGCCGCGACCTCCTCGAAGCTCGAGAGAGAGTTAAGGAGCTCGAAGAAGAACTGAAGAAGGTCGTTGAAACGGTTAAGGAATCCGGAGATGAGAATGCGCTCCTCAAGGATCAGCTGTCGAAGGCAAAGGACTTGCTCGAGGCGAGCACGAAGAATCACGGAGAACTCGAACTAAACAATAAGAAACTGCATTCACAGATCGCCGAAGCAGAGGACAGATACAAGGAGCAGCTCAAGACATTGGAGGAGGAGTTGCAAGCGAGCGGGGACAAGCATAAGGAGCTGAGCGGTGTGAAGGAGTCGTTCGATCGTCTCAGCCTCGAGCTCGAGGCCTCGACAAAGAAGATCGAAGAGCTTCAAGCGGAGTTGGAATCGTCGCACACTGAAGCTCGTAAGTTCGAGGAGTTGCACAAGGAGAGCGGCACCAATGCTGAGTCGGAGGCGAAGAAGGTGTCGGAGCTTGAGAAACTGCTCGAGGCGGCGAAATCTAGCGCGAAAGAGGCGGAAGAGCAGATTACTTCTCTGCAAGGTGAGGTGAAGAGCTTGTCGGAGAAGATCGACGAGAGTACGAAAGTCGAAGAGGCTCTGAAGAGCTCTGCAGCCGCCCTCGCCGCCGTTGAAGGTGAATTGGAGCTTTCGAAATCGCAGGTGCAAGAAGTGGAGCAGAAGCTAGCTTCAAAAGAAGCCATTATTAATGAAATGGAGCAAAAATTGGAGCTATCAAAGGCTGCTGAATCTGCAGCTAAAGAACAGATTGCCTCGTTCGAGAGCCTGCAATCGGAGTTGAAGGAGGCGATCGAAGCGAAGATAGAGGCCGAAGCACAGCTGAAGAGCCACGAAACGAAGACGAAAGCCTTAGACGAAGATTTGGAGAAGATGAGCAAAGAAAAGCAAGCACTTGAAGAAGCTGTGGCTGATCTGACTAGCAATGCTGCTCAGATGAAGGAGCTGTGCAGTGATCTCGAGGCGAAGTTGCAGCAGTCGGATGAGAACTTCAGCAAAGCCGATTCTCTTCTGTCGGAAGCCGTGGCGAACGGCAAAGAACTCGAGCAGAAGCTGAAAGCCATCGAAGAGCTTCACACCGAGTCCGGTCATGCTGCGACAACTGCTAACCAGAAGAATGTGGAGCTCGGGAGCGAGCTCGAGGCGTTGAGGGCGGAAGCTGAAGAAGCAAAGTCGAAGCTCGGTGAATCCGAAACGAGCCGCGTTGCTGCAGAACAGAGGGCAGTTGAGCTAGAGCAACTAAAGAACTTGGAAGAGTTGAAATCCCATGATTTCCAAAGAGAGTTGAAGGAAGTCTCTGAGAAACTCTCTCATCTCGACTCCGAGTTGAAGAAGGAGGGGGAGGAGAAGCAACAGTTAGGACTCCAGTTGGAAGAGTTTCAGGCCAAACTAGCCGGAGTCGAGACGGAACTGACCAAGTCCACGGCTCGTAACTCTGAGCTCGAGTTGGAACTAAAGAACGTCTCGGACAAATGTGCCGAGCACGAGGGACGAGCCAACACGATCCACGAACGCAGCCTCGAGCTCGAGAGCTTGATCCAGTCATCCGATTCGAAAGTGGAAGATGCTGGAAAGAAGGCGAGCGAGCTTGAGCTACTTCTCGAGACAGAAAAGTACAGGATTAAGGAGCTCAAGGAGCAAATAAGCTTGCTCGAGAAGAAGTGCGAGAGCGTGGAGTCGGATGCCTCGAAAGGCAGTCAGAAGGTGTCCGAAATCGAAGCCGAACTCGAGGCAGTCCAGTTGAAAGCATCGAGCCTAGAGGCTGCGCTTCAAGCATCATCGGAGAAGGAAAAGGAGACGGCCGAATCGTTGAAGTCGACTGCAGAGGAGAACGGCAGCTTAAAGGATTCGTCGAGGGCCTTAAACGAAAAGCTTTCGGAGACCGATAATCTCCTCAGCATGTTGAGAGATGAGCTCAACATCTCACAACAGAAGATGGAAAGCATTGAGAATGAGCTAAAAGCAACCGAATTGAGGGAAGCCGAAGTTGCTGAGAAGCTTAAGCTAGCTGAGGAGAAGCTAGAGGAGCAAAGCAAAATCTTGGAGACGGCGACTGCTCGAAGTGCAGAGCTCGAATCGTCTCACGAAACTCTATCAAGGGATGCAGACTTGAAGATGCAGGAGGCCATTGCCAATTTCAGCAGCAGAGATTCGGAGGCGAAAATCTTGCACGAAAAGGTGCAAGATCTCGAAAATCAAGTCAAAGGTTATCAAGTGCAGCTTGCAGAAGTAACTGAAAAGCATGAAACTGCAAGTAAAGAGCTTGATCAGATTCTACTGAAGCTGGCTTCTTCTGAAGACATAAACGAAGATCTGAAGACGAAGATCCTCGAGGCCGAAGGGAAAGCTGAATCATACGTCTCCGAGAATGCTCTCTTATCCGAAAAGAATGCTCAGCTGAGTGATCAGGTTAAGGAACTCGAAGAAAAGAATAATACTACGGTTTCTGAGAGAGAAATCTCCACGGTGCAGCTTGCTTCACACTTGAGCACCATTACTGAACTAACCGAGAAGCACTCTAAAGTCTCGGAACTTCACTCGAAAACCGAGGCTCAGTTGGAAGAAGCTCTGCAAAAATGTAGCCTAAGGGAATCAGAAGCTAAAGATTTGTATGAGAAGCTTCAAGCTTACGAAGCACAGGTGAAAACTCACGAAGAACGGGGTTTGGAACTGGAAACTGTCCTTTCGAAGTCGAAGGATTTGGAAGGCGAATTCGAGAGAAGCTCTAGTCAGTTGAAGAAGGAGGTGGAAGAGCTGGCTGATGCAAACTCAAAACTCACTCAGGATTTGGCTTCGTGCAGATCCGAACTGGACGATTTACATGCGAAATTATCCGTTGCTTCATCAGAGAAAGATGTCACTGTTAAAGAACTCGATGCGGCCAGGAAAGAAATCGAAGAGCTAACTCATCGACTCACTTCTGAAGGCGAAAAGCTTCAATCCCAGGTTAGTAGTGCTATATTTACTATGCTTTTTAGCAAATATGCATCTTGTTCTCAGTCAAGAGTTTACATATGATTGAGCATCTTCATTTTTTCAGATATCATCTGTCATGGAAGAGAACAATCTGCTAAATGAGACGTTCCAAAGCTCGAAGAAGGATCTTCAAGCGATTATAGTACAGCTCGAAGAGCAATTGAAAGAACAGAAATCGAACGAGGACGCCTTGAAAGCCAAGTTTGAATCTCTCAGCTCTGAAGCCGGCCAGAAAGACGCGCTGCAGAATCGTGTGAAGGAGATCGAAGAACAGTTGGCAACTGCAGAAGCTCGATTAAAGGAAGAGGTAACCATACTTATTTGATGCATTCATCTGCATATCTACCTAAATATGTTGTGTCATGCATCATTTGATCTTTCGACTTTCGAAAGCACAACCATCTTACCATTTCCTTGCTTGAAAACAGAACAAGCTGAGCCACGACGAACTTGAAGCGAAGAAAAAGGAAGTTGTACACCTAGAGAGCCAAGTGAAGGATCTTGAGCTAAAGCTGCAGGCTGCTAAAGAGAAGGTTTGTTCTTTCTACCTCATAATAGGAATTACTTAAGTTTCCTATCCCGTTCGATCTCGCCTCATTCATCTTTGGACTATAATGCAGGAAGTTGTAGCAGCCACCTCCGAACCCAAGGACGAGACAATAAAATCTCGAGAAATCGATCTCTCAGCTGCTACTCCTTCGAAAAGAAGGAGCAAGAAAAAGTCGGAGGCGACGGCATTGCCCGCAGAAGCACAGATCAAAACAGCTGAGGTATCTCCAGCTCTGAACATGAAGTTGGTTTTAGGTGTGGCTCTTGTCTCAATCATATTTGGCATCATAGTTGGCAAGAGATATTGAAATGTGGAGTTTGGGTTTGGAGTTTGAGCTTTGGATTTATTTCTTATTATTTCTTTTGGTTTTTTTTTTTTTTCTCCATTTCCTATTCATTTTTACATTTGATTAGTTTGTTATTTGTAGAAAAAAGCACTGGTATTTGGTATGGTTTTTGATCTGAATTAAAAGTCAGGAGTTTGGTTTTTCATTTGAAATCCTGACTTTGTATTTATATAAATATTGTGGTAAAATGGAATGAAAAGGAGTGGTGTTTTTTTTTAATGTAATCAAAAGTTTGTTTCTTTTAGTTTTTAGCTATTTATTTCATTTTGCTTTTAGTACTTGCAATTTGCAGGTTCACATGTCACAAACAGTACAAGATGAGAGTAAACATAGATAACAATTCAACCATGTTATTCTATTGCAAAATAGAGCAATCTCACTCCCAAAGTTCTTGAAATAGTCCTTTTGTTCTATTATATTGTGAGTCGTTTCTCGAATGTACGAGAGTACTGTTATAAAAACGTGTTAAGTCGTTAGAATGTGACAATTGAAGGAAGGTAAGTAGAATATGTGGTGAAGAAGCAATGATGAATAATAAGGTAGTGTCTCTTACTTATTCCATCATGAAAGAATTAGTACCTTTTTTCTATCACAAAATGAACAAATACAATTGTATCATCACAATTACTATAACAACAAATCAACCAACCTAATCCCCCACCTCCCACAATGTGCCCCAATCGGAGCCCATCGGCGGCCGTCCGATCGAGCTAATCGGACGGCTGCCAGGCGGACGCCGTTAGCAACGACAGATCCTTCCACCCGAGCTTCAAGCACCCGTTCTCTTCCATCATCGTGTAGCCTTGCCACGGGAACATCCCGAGTAGTAAATTTGCCTGGGCGGCCGGATTCCCGCCTAGGGAAACCGGACGGAACCCCACCCGGAGGAGCTCGTCCCCCCACCGCTCCACCTTCACCTCCCCGGTCCGCTTGGGCCCGCCTACGGCTACAATGTTCCTTATCTCACAGCCGAGCAGTTGCTGCTCGGCTGTGTGGCGCTCCATGCTCTCCGCCTCCAGACCGTCGCCTAGGGCGTCGAATAGGGCGGAGTAGTAATGGAGCGCCTCCACGAAGCGGCCTAAAAAGCTGCCCGCGTGGCTAAGGTCCTGCTCCACGACGGTGATCAGCTTCGGCCTGATCAGCGTCAGGAGGCGCAGGGCCCCGACGTCACTGCCAGTGACGTCGTAGAGGCAGTGGTGCATCCAGTGCACCACTACCGTCTCGCCCAGCTTGATGTCGAGCTGGGCGAGGTCGCCGACGTTCCCGATCTTCCCTTCCAGGGGCTGGAACTGGAAGGGGATGTCGAGGGCGGCGGCGAACTCGGCGAGGCGGCGGCCCGTGGAGGCGAGGAGGTCGGCGGAGGGGCCGAGCCCGGTGATGCGGAAGGACTTGACCTTCTTGGGCTTGGAGGCGAGGATGTGGAAGAGGCCCGGCCATTGGAGGCCCTGCATGATGTCGAGGTCGATGACGTGGACGTGGTCGGCGCCGTCGAGTGCCAGCTGGATGGCCTGGTTGGCCGTGAAGTGGGAGAACTTGATGAGGGGGGTGACGGAGTTGTAGATTTGGAGGGCGTTGAGGATCTTCTGGTGGTGGGGCTTCGAGGGGGGGCTGAGGGGGGCGTAGGTGCCGAGGTAGGAGGAGATTATGCGGGCGGAGAGGGCGTCTGCGAAGTACGCGCCGACGCGCTGGGCGGAGGTGCCGAAGGGGGAGGACAGCTCGGCGATCTCCGGGAGGAGCTGCCCGGCGTCGTCGAGGTTGTCGACGGCGACGCACTCGGCGCATTGGAGGAGGAGGCCGAGGAGGCGGAGGCCGGTGGAGTCGGCGTCGGGGGCCGGGGGCAGGGAGGGAGGGGGAGGGGCGGCGGCCGAGGGGTCGTCGTCGTCGTCTCCGCCGCCGCCGCCGTCGTCGTTGTCGGATTGGTCAGGGGAGAGGGTGGGGCGGGGGCGCTTGGTGGGGTCGGAGGAGGGGAGGTCAACGGGGCGCTTGCCGGAGGAGGACATGGGGGCGGAGGAGGAGGCGGTGGTGGTGGTGGGGTGGAGGAGGAGGGAGTGGAGCATGATGAGAGAGAGAGAGTGTGAGAGAATCAAAAGGAAGTCTACTTTAGAGAGAAAGTGTTCAAATAGGAAGTTGACAAAAAGTTTCAGAGAAGAGAGAAATGAAATGATTGAAGGGCTGAAAACCTTTTTCTTCTTTTCTTTTTTCGTTAAATTCTTTTTTATATATATTTTCTTGTTTATCTATACATGAATATTTGATAATGATGAATCAATAATTATATAGTTTGGAGGTGGGGTATATGGATATAATAAAATGTGACGATGGATTAGAATTGTAGATCATTAACCAATCAAATGATTAATCATTATTTTTAAATTGAAGTGCAATTTCCAAATCCAAATTAGAATCTTTTATTTTAGTGGTCCAATATGTTTAGTTTTTATGTTATGATTTATTTAATATTTATGTAAAAGAAGAATGTAATTAAATACATTATGCTTGAATCTAAAAATATATAAATTGATGTAGCACGTACATCCCTAGGCACGAGTCACAACTTTGTAAGTGTTTTTTTAGTATGAATCCAAAATTCACCGTCTTAAATAGCACGAATATGATTCTAGACCATACTATTTTTACGATAAATAATTCGATACTCCCTCGTCTCAGCCGGCTTGACTCATATATATTCAAGATGTAAGCATTAAAATATATAAACGAGCTAAGTGGAGTAAGACTGAGGGAGGAGCGAGTATAATATTTTTTTATGACGAATGAATAATGGTATGTGGGAGTTGTGAAGAGAGAGGTTTGTTTGTAGCGTTGAGTGCATGTGGAACAAACAAATTATTGCTTCCTAATTTCGTAATTATGGCTTTTTATTCTTCTACTCCTAAAAGAAAACAAATGTTTTAGTGCGTGTGCAGGGGCGGAGCCAATGCCCTGGCAACCCAGGCCTCCGCCCGGGCAAAATTTTTTTTTGCTACCCTGTATTATATATATTTGCAGTGTATTTTTTATTTTTTACATGTATATATGTTGTTTCGCCCGGTCAAATTCATATAAACACGATCTCGCCCGGGAACTTTTAGATTCCTAGCTCCGCCCCTGTGCGTGTGTTGTGTGTGTTGGTCACGTGAAAAAGTTGTGTGGAATAAGGACTTAACACACTAGTCATGTGACATTATGTGATTGTTCCATTGCGATGTCTGAATAAAAGTTCAATCACATTGATCTACTTTTCCGACGAAATATCTGGTGCGTACAGTATCGAGAAGTAATGTGATTTTCGAACTCTACCCTTTTGATTTTGCTAAAAGACCTAGAATTACAGCTCATAATAAATCTTACCCGTCAAATTATAAAAGTGTGTACTGGTTGAGCTTTCGGCTCGAATAGCCGTGTTGAAAATCGATCTCATAAGTGAGGATCAAGAAGATGGAATATGCATAGAATAAGATTTAATACTCCCTCCGTCCCACTGGGATAGGGACCTTTTTTTACGGCGCGGGAATTAAGACGAGAATTATGATAGTGGGATAAAGTAAAAGGTAGTGGGTTAAAGTGATGTGTCAGAATTTTATTGAGTTAAAATTTTTCATTTTAGGAAATGTCCCTATATCAAAGGGACATTCCGAAAAGAAAAATGTCCCTATATCAGTGGGACAGAGGGAGTAATTTGGATTATCTTGTGGTTATTATCAATTAATGTTGTCTGAACTTCAATTCTCATTGGATTTCATAGCCAAAATTTGTCTTATCCTTGATATTTTTATAAAGACCGGATATTGATACCACTCTAATTTATTCATATCTATTGTTCCTCAAGTAATAGTAATATATTATACTTTGTCTTTTCCTAAGTTTTAATTAATAATTTTAATTGTAGTACAAGTTTGGCCGCCCATTATGCGTCACCTAAGTTCGGCCACCATCAACTACTATTAGGGTTTATAATATTTTGCTTCACAAAAAAAGGTACTATTAATTGTTAATATGAGAGTACCTTAATTTGTAATTAAATTTTTATAAATGCATGAATAAATTACCAACATTCTAAATATTAATCAATTTATTTTCTTTATTTTGGATAAAAGTGCCAATTTGTCTTGTACATATATTCTACCTACCTTAGTTTACTATTAAATTTAGTTCCAACTACCTTTCATTAGAGAATAATACTATGTTACTACTATTTTATTTTATTTTAAATTTTATTACATGAGCTAATGATGAATTATAAATGAGTAAGTTTGGGCCCATTATTCTATTGGGCTAAAAGTGTATGAAATCTGGCCCAAACTACACACAAAACCTTTTGGGCAAAGATGGGCAATAATATTGAGAAAAAAAAATCCCTCCGTCCCAATCATCTATAGATAAGTTGTATTTTTGTTTGTCCCAATAACACATGGATATTAACTTAAATGGTAAATTTGTAACTCACTAAAACTCACTCGAACTACTTTATCTACCACCATCACTCACGTCTTAATTCTCGTGTCGAAAAAAATTATCCTCGTATAAGTGGGACGGAGGGAGTATAATTTTTCATCTTCTCTAATTCATAGCCCGGTGGGCTTTATCCTTTTTCTTATGGAACCTTATAAACAATTCAGAAAAGTTTGAATATTTAAATAACTTTGTGAAATTAAAAGCCCACAATTAAGCCCAAAATTCTATCGAAGCATGTTAAAAGCCCACAAATTAGGCCCAAAATTAAGCCCGGAATTCCATCAAGACATGTAAAAAGCCCACAATGAAGCCCGAAATTCTATCAAAACATGTGAAAGCCCACAAATTAGGCCCGAAATTAAGTGACTAAACATCTCTTAAAAAAATTATTCTTTAGTGTTTGACAATAAATGGTGCCACGTCAATTTTAGAATTTCGATAGGTCTACCGAACTTTACTAAGTATATATACATGTAATATTTTATTCAAACAAAGAATTACTATAAAAAAGAGACAATAATTGAGATGAAAAAAATAGTATAATATACCAATAATAAACCAAAGCCCACACAAATTGAGTAGCCTAATATGTTGTACAGCCCACAACATATTCACTAACTCACTCAAAATATAAATATTACATAAAGATTAAATGAATTCAAATTACATAAATAAATTTTATATAATTAGAAGCAAGCGTCCAGCGCACAACAGCAGCAAAGAGCGGCACAGCTGCAATAATACAAACAAGAAAATTCAATTAGTAAAATTAATTTTAAAATTCACTAAAATTGGAGAAATAAACATCAAAAATTAGAAACAAATAACCATTTTAAATGAATTTTATATATTATTACAGATAAAATAATCTCGAGATTAATTAATATTTCATGTTTTGAAAATTTTAGTCTGAAAATACATAATTTTTCCGGCGGAGGAGAGAGAGAGAGGACTTACCATCCTTTCCAGAAGCCATCGCCTCTTGACTGGGTGGTGGCGGCGGCCGCGGGAGCCTGCTCCGGCTGGCCATCTTTCGCCGGATAACCGGCTGGCGGCGGCGCCGCCATGTGACCCTCCGCTGGGTACGAGGTGGCGGGTGGCGGGTAAGCTACAAACAGAAGGAAAAAAAATTAATTAAATCAAATCAAATAACATAAAAACACAACTATTTCTTCAAAATTAATTAATTGATTCCACCATCAAATTCGCAGCGAGAGAGAGAGAAGCTGGTTTTACCTTGGTTGTCGTTGTAGTTACTCATGATGATCTGATATGTAGAGAGAGAGAGAGAGAATTTGACTTAAAGCAGAGGAAATTATAAGTTGGAATATAGAAGATGGAGATGGTATGTGTGTGTATATATAGAGAAGCGAGGGAAGGGGGGGTGACGTGGCGGAGGGAAGGATCCTCGAGGGCGGCGCACCGCGTAAAAGGCGGAGATGGATAGACAATCAATTCACCTAAGGAACAAATTCATCTCATCCTCTATTATTAATTAATCATATCAAAAGTAGATTTAATTAATTAAAAAAGTAATAATAATGGGAATAGTTGCATGAAATTTGTGTCTAAACGCAAAAATTCCGGCATCGGATTCGTTACGCGTGGATTCTTGCTGGCGTCCTTTTCCTTTCCGCGCTAGACCCTTTTCTTTTCTTTTTTTTTTTTTTTTTTTTTTTATTTTTATTTTTTTATATATTCTCTTATAAAATTTATATTAAAAATTTCCCAATTATTCGACTACTCTTATTTATTTTTGTAATTTCAAATTATTCGACTAGTAGGTACAGGGGCAGTATAGTAAGTAATATTATGTTATAATAATACAACTAATAATGACATCATCATTATGTAAGTTAATACTCTTGTCTTCGCTTATGTAACTTACTAGGTTAAAAAACATATATTTACACATTTATTTATTTATTTATTTATTTATATGTATGTCGGTTGTTAATAGTTAATTAGAGTTGAAGCATACAAAATATCTACTATCATCTCATATTTTTAATATCTCGACTAAGATATTACTTTATATAAAAACTTAATCAACAAGTATCGAAAACCTTCGTAATTAAAAGTTTCAATAGTTTTGGAATGTGACAACACGCTTAAACAACATATATTGACTGAATTTAATGAAATTTAGATATTTAGAGACAAGTAGTCTCAAAATTCAAAAAAACTATGTCAATGGATGATTAATTTTATGTGGACCAATAGGATTGCTGATTTTTCATATAATGATATGCTTACTCCCTTTGTTAATTTCTAGAAGAATCATTTGACCACAATAACTGAACTAACAAATTAAAATTGGCCATGTGGAGTACTTGCCCTCAATAATAGATTATCCAAAAAAGAATACTAGTTTACCTTTTACAATAACACACTAATTTTGTATTAGCTGGAGTACTATTTGGTGGAGTCGTTGAATTATGTTGTGGGGACTTTGATTCATTAATCGTGTACTCGCTTCGTCCCACCGAATAGTGTGCATTTAAAAAACGCATATACTTCCTCTGTCTCTTCCTAAGTGACCCTTTTTATTATTATATACCTCACATATGAATATAAAATGGGTTATTTAAGAAGAGACGGAGGAAATATTATACTACTGAATAGAAATAGTAAGTTGAGGAGGACATAAGAAAATATATTTGTGTGCATATGCTGAGGGAGAAAGAAAATATCGTGTACGCGTTGTTTACACGTGTCTTCTTGCCATTCGTTTTATTGGTGAGAAACTTGTGTTTGCAAATGAGTTCCAACATTAATCCACTACACGTGTCATAACATTATAGGCCAATTATAGAATGTTGACTATGCAAGTTGAGCTACCTTTGACCCGCTAAAAACGGTTATTAGAATAATTAGATAAATACACAATTAATTACAAAATTTGTTGGATTATCATGCATATGTGCCATGGAGCGATAGGTTCGAGTCATCCGTGCCTCGGTCTTCGATTTTATTTTATTTTTTAAAAGTTGGACCAGATAGGTTTACGAGCACTTTGGGCCCAAAAGCCCAACAAAACTCTATCCAAATCGGATAAAACCACGAAGTATGGATATTGGGCCCACTTAAACATGGGCCCACCAAATCAAAATCAAAGTGGGCCCACACAATAATAGACAGTTGGAGGCGATCAATACCCCAAGGGGAGGCATATACAATACCTCGTTCGTTAGTTGTATGAAAGTCACCATCACCTTATCGTAAACTAAATTATCCTATGCTCTTGATATTTTGCACGCAACTCTATGTGGATGAGACACGTGTACTTCGAATTAGATAGTGACAACGGCCTTGAGCCATTTTCTCCTTAAAAATTTACTGTATGCATAAATGGTGTAAAACCGTAAAAGTTCAGGTGAAAAACGTAAGAGCCATTTGTAAATGAAATAGCAGAATAAACGAAGCCCAAAAAACTGGCGTTTGAAGTTACAACACCGGCTCTTTCATCGCCTTTTCACTCCCACTGCTTTTGAACCATCATGCACTAATATTAGATAAAGGCGAAATTTCTATAGGATTTTATGGAACCTAAATTGTTGAGAGAGAGAGAGAGAGAGAGAGTTTACCTAGTCTTGTTGTCATCGCTTGGTTCAGTAGTCCAGACAATGTCCTTTAACCCCGAGGAGAAGTTCTTGTAAAACTGATAAGAAATGAGCAAGCTAGGGGTGAGGATCTCTTGCAGTTGCCTGGAATCGTACGACGGAGTAGTGTTGTAAGTCGTTTACGAGGTACGTACCTTGTGGAACTCGAGGGTGTCTCCGCCGGTTTTACGAAGCTCCACCATGTGCACTGAGGGAGCAACCTCAAATACCTACAATGCCACCACCAACACGACCTGATTACATGTCGAAGAGATTGGATATTCAGTTGAGATGTGGGATTCGAATACGACGTTGTACCTCTGTAACCATAGCGAGTTGGCCTTTTCTTCCGGTTCTATCACCTTGCAATTTCATCTGCACTAGTAGGAAATAATGATCAGTACCGTCTATAAAACATTAAAATCGAAAACACCGATGCATGTTACAAGTACCTTATAGTTTCTTTTGTTAACATTAAAACCCATAGGTTTTGCAGCTTGCTCTATTTTCGACATGATCTCGTTTGGAGGACATTTTGATGTAAAACAAGTCTCCCTCTTTACTGGCACCTGCAAATAACGTACAAGTCGTCATGGTCTCGATAATAATACTAGTATCACTTTTCGGAGAAGGAGAAGATTGAATAGCAGAGGTTATGTACCATCTGCTGCTTATTGAACAGATTCTCAAGACTGAAACCTTCTGATCGAGAAATAAGCTCAAAAGCGTTCATGGATACCGGTTTCTCTCTCCTTTCTGTAACGAGATGTTCCTGGAACAATTTAATCAGAGTTGATCAGTGCACAACCTCTAGTGAGACAAACGTTTCGTAGGTATGTAACTCACGTGATTGTCGCTGAAGACAGCATCAACGTCGGCAAGGTTCACATAATCATCTTGTTCAAAATCAGGTGGTTTGTAATCTACTCTAAACCACTGATTCTCCAGAATTTGAGCAATAGTCATTCGCTGCAACATGATGCACAATTTCACCAACGCAGCTCCAAATAACCATTAAACGAAGCATAGAGGAATGTGTCGAAGAAACATGAATAACATGAAAAGGGAGGCCGGGTATTTAAGAGCTCACGGTTAGTGGATTTGGATTCAGGATACGCTTGATTAGTTCCTTTGCACCGGACGAAAACCATGAAGGGAAGAAGAAATCTGCCCGTTGAATCTGGAAAGCAAGATTAGTCACAACTAATACCAAATTCAAGAACAACTGAGTCAGAAAGTGATAGAGACTGACTTTCCTATATAAGGCCATGATGTTGGGCTCGTCGAAAGGCAAGTATCCAGCCATCAGAACGAAAAGAATAACCCCACAAGACCATACATCTGCTGAAGTACCATCATAGCCCTTATCAGTGAGCACCTGAAGGGAAAAATCTATCTCAGATGCTCTCATCTGAAATGCAAACTCGAGTATTCATAAACCATGAGCTAGTACCTCAGGTGCTACATAATTTGGTGTGCCACAGGCTGTATGAAGCAATCCATCATCCTACGGAAAAATCACCATAAAATTTTCATATCAAATCCAAACCTCTACTTTGAAAATCAACCCCCCCCCCCCCCCCCCCCCCCCCCAAAAAAAAAAAAAACAATTCAACAAAATCACATTTAGAATGTCTTGTGGCGACATCTGACCAAAAAAAGTCACATGAACAATTTTCAGAACCTACCCCGACTTGTTTAGAAATTGCACTCAATCCGAAATCCGAAACTTTGAGAGTTCCATAGGAATCCAACAAGAGATTCTCCGGCTGCAAAAGATTGAAGGGAGGCATACAATTTGTTTTACATAACTACATGGAAGCAATGGAATAAAAATATCTCATAAAACCAAAATGCATTCGACCTTGAGATCTCTATGGTATACACCTCTACTGTGGCAGTAGTCCACAGCATTAATAAGTTGCTGAAAGTATCTCCTCGCAGCATCTTCTTTAAGTTTCCCATATTTAGCCTATAAGAAGATGGAAATGACACAGTTATCTTTGTCATATCCAAGCCAATGCACAGCTCGAAATGCAAGAACAGCCCAAATTCTAAATAATGACAACTTACGATTTTGTCAAAGAGTTCGCCTCCGTCAACATATTCGAGAACAATATAGATCTTAGTTTTACTAGCCATAACCTGTTACAGACCCAGAGATAACTCAAATCACATGAGATCCTGAAAACAGCAAGCTATTGTATTGCTAACTTTAGACTATCCTAATTCGAAGAAACTAGGAGCTTCAAACTATGGCAAGAGAGTTATAAGCTCTATTGCAGAAACAGTATCTTTTCCCAGATGTTCATATCAGTTGAAGTAAATAACCGTTGCAGGCATGAATATAACACAGCGCAGATTGGCAGCAGCAAATATTACTAAGATAAATTACAATCATTGATTAAACACCGTCTCAATCAAAAGAAATGGCGCGAAAAAGGAATGAAACACCAGTACCTCAACCAAATTCACAACATTGGGATGTTTAATCATCTTCATCGTCGAAATTTCTCTTTTAATCTGCAAAAAAATCCACAAAATATCTTCCGCTCAGGAACCAGACCTCGACTCGCATAAATATCTAGAGAGAGAGAGAGAGAAGGTGACCTGCTCGACCATCCTGTGATGGAGGATTTGCTGGCGTTGGATGACCTTAATGGCGACGCGATCGCCGGTATCCGTGTGAGTAGCGAACTTAACCTTGGCGAAGGAGCCCTGCCCCAGGGTCCTCCCGAGCTGGTACTTCCCGACGCGCGTCCTCCCACGCGCCGCCCCCTCCGGCGCCGCCGACGTCGATGCGCTGCTCATTTCCGCCTCTCTCCGATTAGCACCGCCTCCGCCTCCTCCCTATCAGTATTCAATCAATCGCCCATCGATTCCATTCCATTCCGTATAATAACGCCATTTTCCACCCCCAGAAAACTTCCAAAACAATCCGCCTCCGTACAAGGAAGAAGGAAACGCATGAGGACGAAGGCCATGAGGCCCATGACGCTGACGTGGCAGCGCTGCTCACCACGTAAAATCCTCTCCTATCCGTATAAGTCTTAACCAACGCAACGCTTCAATGAAGAAAATAATTAGTAAAAATTCAAATCAAAATTAGGGTGTAATATTTTTTTTTTAATTCTAATTTTTTTATCATAAAACTTCCATTATTTTTTATATATAATATTTCATTTTCTATTTTTATAAAAACATTATAAAACTAATAAAAATCAGCATATCCGATTGGTACATATAAATCGGGACAAAGGATCCTATATGATTTTTTATTCCTCTATACTAACATATATACTCATTAAAAATTGTGATCGTGTCGGGCTAAAATTGGGCCTAAGCCTACTAAAATTTTACCCAAATTGGACACTATCCAATCATATTTAATTATTTATACAAATCCACATAGACTTTTGGGCCAATATTAATTGTCCTAAAAATTTGGCCCACTAACTCCACAATCAGCCCGCATTTCATTATTATTATTATTATTATTATTATTATTATTATTATTATTATTATTATTATTATTATTATTATTATTATTATTATTATTATTATTATTATTATTATTTTTACGACGAACATTATCATCCCGTCTCTCATTTTACTGTACTACTCCTTTTTATGTTTTTTATCAGCCGGGAAAAGGATGTTAAGATAAAATTGGAGTCTGATCTTGTGTATTCTTATTATGCGCAAGTAAAAGAATGTACTATTTAGTCGTGGTTCGTTATTTTTTGAATAAAAATGTCATGAAAAGATTTAAGATGATTGAGGACATGGCTTTGGGGTTAGGCGATCTACTTATATAAAATAGGAAGACGTTACTTTCGAGTATTGATTGATTTTTGTAATATGAAATTGAATATATGTCAAATTAGGAGAAATTTAGTCAATATATATGAAAGTTACTCATATTATAAATTATCTCGTGTTCGTGATTTCGCACGCAACCCTATGTAATTTATGAACGGGACATGTGTCCTACGAATTAGAAAAGATAATATTCGTTTTATTTCAATTTACTTGTTTCATTTCGACATCATATATTATGTGTAATATTATGAGTGAAAAAATAAGGGGTTCATATCGACAATTAAGGATTAACTCTTTTCATTTTAAGAAACAGACCAATTGTAATGGGACATCCTGATTAGGAAAAAAAAAAAAAAAAAAAAGTCGAGTGAAGAGTAACGAAGGAAATATATTTTATTAAAAAAATAATTAAAAAATTATAGTATAATGCGTTTCTCTATGCATATAATAATTAATTGAGTTTGCATATTCAAAATTCTAAAAATGGTAAAACCATTATAATTAAATTTGGGCAAATAGTTTGTAGGTGAGTTCAAGTGTGCAATTAGTAGTATTAGTTAGGTGAACGAACTTAATCCAACCAAATTGGAAAAACATGTCATTAAGAGTGAAACATGCTACCTTCTCCGTCCGAACGAACTTAGGACATTTATTGAGTATACATATATACAAGATATAAAATAATAAAACGAGGCAAGTTCGTTGGGACGGAAGAAAAGCTTCGGTGGTAATGCGCCTAATTAAACTCCATATATTTTGTTCTCTTGTGCGTTTCCACGAGATTATTTGTCATATATAGGTGTACACAACATGTTTATTATTAATTAATTAATTATAGTTTTTTATTTTCAAAACAATGGGACCGACAATTTTGCAACTGGTAATTTGATAATGAGTTATGTATAAATTTCATTTAAATAATGAACAAATTGTACTTGAAAAATAATAATCTATATATATATACTAAAACAAAATACCCATTCTAAGTTTTCCTCCAAATTTCTTGATATGTGTGCTTCATTAATTTTATTTTATACATTAATTATTTAGCTTATATTTTTCAAAGTCATATAACAACTTAGCCTATTAATTTTAGTCAAATGTATTTCATTAATACCACTATAAAATTAATTTCCATCTTATATTTATAATCATACTACTACTCATTTATACAAGACAACTGAAAATACGAGATATATGGTAGTGTTAAAGATTTGTTTTACGATAAATGATGTATTTTTATAAATAAATGATAGTAGTGATGTCAAATTGTAAAATATAATGGTGAAGTAGTGTATAAAAATAGACATGCAGAGACCAATAATTGTCCATAACAAGAAAAAAATACATAGATTAAATAATTGATATGAGTATTTGATACACTCTTTCTCGATCGAGTAAACCCCTGCATCGCGGGGGTACAATTCTAGTTATATAAATAATACTATATCTCATGTCATCCAACGACTTGATTTAGTAATATTTTGGTTTATGTTTTTCTTAATTATTGACCTCAATTACTATTTTTTTAAAAACTTTAGTACATGCATGCTTAATAATCCTATATATTTATATTTTTTTAATATCCCATGTGTGAACAAAAATAGATTAAAGCTGCAGCAAAGTTCATATATAATTAAATAATTTTGTGTTACAATACATAACTTCCACTATACCTAAGTATAATTGTGAATATTAAAAAAAGTATAGCCCCTTTTGTAATAATATCTAAATTAATCTGTAAATGGAGCTTAATTAATTTTGTAGCCCCTATTGATAGAAGTAGACTAAAATTATAGTAAAAATTGCCAAGTGTAACAATTTTAAATCGAACAATTTGAATAATAGGCCCCATTTCTATCTTATCTTCAAGTATCTCAAAATTGATTTTAAAATTGCTTCTCAATCACACTTGTCACCTTACAACAAATATATATACTTACGGTCTGCGTGTGTTGGTCCAGCAGTAGGGGTTTAAGATTAACGACGTGTCGGATTTAAAAGATCCTGAATTCGAGTCTCCCTACCTTTAAAATTTCTATTGTAAGTCTTCAAAGACTGCATCAATTTTCAGTGTTCGAAAAGTTGAGTCATTTATCGAAACAATTAGGAGGGTTAGTATAGAATATTTAAATTTCCGTCGATAAGTCTTCAAATAGTGCATCAATTTCCAGTGTTCGAAAAGTTGAGTCATTAATCGAAACAATTAGGAGGGTTACGATGGAGAATATGTTTTGTCCTATAAAATTGTGACATGTAATTTGAGATTAAATTTCCCAATCGATCGATCCGACTTCTCTCATTGGTTAACAAAATAGTAGGCTTATTATTTAATTACACATGCTATAGTTGGTATGTACCTAAAATATATTGACATCACCCCATTAATTAATCCACTTTATAACTAATTAACTAATTAATTAGTATAATGTATTTAATTTTTTTTATAAACTCCAATTTCGTCCAATTAGAGCAAGTTGTTTGCATTTCATGTATCTCGTGTTTTCTATAATAAATATTTTTTGGTTACTTTTTCAACAATTGTTTGCTCAGAGATTCTATCATGTGTTAAATAAATAATTAAATAAATGAATAAATATTGTGTGTTTGAGTCTTTTTAACTATTTTCAAATTTTGAAATTAAAAAATTGATTATAGTGCAAAAATACTTGGATTAAAGTTTGGCAAGTTAGTTGATTAACCACTTATATCCAAAACAAAAAAATTATATAAAGTTAAAAGTCTACTTGCAATAAAGATTACTCTTTTAGTTTGACGTCTGCGCCTTCCGTCTCATCCTACTTGACGTGTTTACGTTATTTTACGCTCTCATGTATTCATCGGACACGTTAACTAGAATGAGACTAGGGTGGAGGGAGTACAAAGTAATGGTTGCAAGCTTGCAAGTTGCAATATAATAATTCTCGTTTCTCACATGGCTTCAGATTCAGATCTTTTTGATCTCTTAAAATGGCAGAAAATCTCAATATTAAAATTTATATTAACAAGTATGTGTAAACGTCCTAGATACATGCATGTGTTGGTCTGACGATAAACGGCAACGAGAGCTAATCGGAAAAAAATAATTTAATTAAAGACACTGATTTATGCTGGTTTATCGCAGCCCCAGTATATGACAGAATGAATCTCGCTAAAGATGAGGATCGCAAACATGATCTTTAATTAATTTAATATTATATACATATCAAGTGATCAATTTACTCACGTTTTATCATCGATCTTATACTTCAATTGTTATAAAAGTGTATATACGTACATATTATTAAGCTCAATATTTTTGTTTCATGTAAAATAAAAATAGAAGTTCGAGCAACGAGGTACTGTGTTTAACCGAACAGTAAGGGATTAACGTCGACGAAGACTTTTAAAGAATTTAATTAGGTCTTAGGGTTTGAGTTCTGAATGACGCGATTGTTGAATATACTATTTCGAGGTATAAAATAAAATAACACACTCACTCACACACACTGCATGTTACATATGTCTATATATATGCTTGTGCATATGCAAAGAACTCCACAACTCGATCAAAGCCAAAAAAAATCTTAGTTTTTTTCTTAATAATCTCTCGAAATTCCGAAAAAAAAAAAAAAAAAAGATGATAGAGAAAATTACGAAGAAGAAAATAATTCTAGTTCCATATCCAGCTCAAGGCCACGTCACCCCCATGCTCAAGCTCGCCGCCGTCCTGGCCAGCCTCGGCCGCTTCGAGCCGGTGGTGGTGACGCCGGAGTTCATCCACCGCCGCATATCGCCGCGGATCGACGGCGTCCTCTGCCTCCCGATCCCCGACGGCTTGGACGCCGCCGCCCCGCACGATTTCTTCGCCATCGAGAGGGCGATGGAGGAGAACATGCCGCCGGTCTTCGAGCGGCTGCTCCGGCAGATGGGAGCCGTCGCCTGCGTGGTGGCGGACGTACTCGCGTCGTGGGCGGTGGAGGTGGCGCGTCGGTGCGGGGTGGCAGCTGTGGGGTTCTGGCCGGCCATGCACGCCACGTACCGCCTCGTCGCGGCCATCCCGCACCTCCTCCGTACCGGAGTCATCTCGGAGAACGGTAACTCGGATTTTTATTTTTCATTTTCTTTCATATTTTTCATATTTATATTATGGTATTGTTATTTTATATACTTGCATGCTCGTGGAATGACATGTGTATTAACATACATCGATCATGGAAAAGAACGTAAAAAATATATATCTAACTGTACCGTCTATTGTATTTTCGTGTTACGTTCTACCGATAAATAATTGTCAAGTGTCATGAGTATATTTTCAACTTCTATTATGAAAATATTCATAACACGAGACGAGATATCATACGGTAAAAAGACAGCACGAAAATTTAAGGTTTCTTAAATATTTCTAACCAGATCAGGTTAAAAATAAACTAATGATATCATCGTTTAAGGAATAATAATAAGCAGTTTTGTGGAATTGAACATAGCATTCAACTCATTAATTAATTTAATTTAGGCTGCAAGTGGTAGGAAATAGTAGTATTATTATTGTTTTTATTATAATTATTATTATATAAAAAAGAGAATAGGAATGTAATTAATTAATTAATTAATTACTACTTCATAATCTTGTTTTGATGCAAACAGCTAAACAAACCCTTTTATTTTTCAATAATTAGTCTTTTTTTTTGGGAAATCAAACGTGGATAAATTGATAGCTCAAAGCAAGAAAAACAATTAAAATCTTAAAAAATTAGAAAAAAGTTTTACTTATTTTTGTCTCAAATAATTATATATTCAATCAATGGAATATCATCGTGTGAAGTCTATTGAATTAAAAATCTATATTTGTTTATTTATAAATAGTGGAGCACACACACACTTTGACACTCTATATAAGAGGAATGATGTGCTACTCACCTAATGGTGCTCACCTTCATGAGCACCTCCGTCATTTTTTTCGTTTCTACATTATTTTGTTCGATCTTTTCAATTGTAATATATTCTAGTATCTTATAAATTGATATTGAAATCATTAAATCCCAAGAAAACATAAAAAACAAAGCTCGATTTGATTTATTATTCACATTTTGAACTTAGAAGGAAAAACGAACAAATTGAGCTTTGAATTTTATGTTTTTTTTTAATTTAGTGATTTCAATATTAATTTATAAGGTACTAGAATATATTACAATTGAAAAAATCGAACAAAATAATTTAGAAACGAAAAAATGACGAAGGTGCTCACGAAGGTGAGCACCATTGGGTGAGTAGCACATCATTCCTCCTCTATATAATATTGAAAATATAAATTAATCACTATGTATGTATTCTGCCGACATGCATGGTTTTCTAACCGACAATACTCTTCCGCTCACTGTGAACATACCTGAAATGCTTACTGTTAACGTGACAAATATATATTTAAAAATATAAACCCTATTGGAAAATTAACACGATAATGTCAGGTCAACAGTCGACATGTTAAATAAATCTACCATACTATTAAGATTCTTTTGCACATGTAATGAACATTGATCCAATCAATCAAGCATATGAAATTATATATAGTACCTATGCAATAAATTTATTTAATACTACTATATCAATAATAATGTGGGAAGTAATACATAAGTAATGCTCATTTAATTAATTATTATAGACAATAGAATTAAAATAAAATAGATCTAGAATTAGATATCGAACGGCAAAATTCGAGGCGAAATGTGCGTTTAGATAAATTATTTGACATATGCTCAAAATTGTTAAATAATCTGCAGTCAACTTTATATTTATAATGAAAATAATCATTAACATATAGTCAACTTTATTTGTGAGGTGGAGGTGGTTACTAATAGTGTTTAATTTATTGTTTTACATATGAATTATATTTGATTAGATATGATGTTTTTGGTTATAGGAATTCCAAGAAATTCGAGTGATCCAATTTCATTGTCTCCCAACGAACCGGTCTTGACCACGAGCGACCTCCCGTGGCTCATCGGTTCGTCGACGGCTAGGGTTTCGAGGTTCAAGTTCTGGACTCGAACTATGCAAAGATCAAAAACTCTTCCGTACATTTTAGTTAACTCCTTTTCAGAAGGGTTTGTTCCGATAGCTCGTAAATCAGCTAAGCCTCGACTTCTTGAAATCGGGCCTTTGATCATGCAATCGGCAACGACTGGCCCCGCCACATTCTGGGAGGAAGACACGAGTTGTCTCGATTGGCTCGATGGGCAAGATGCGGGTACGGTCATGTACATTTCCTTCGGGAGCTGGGTGAGCCCGATCGGGGAGGCGAAGGTGGAAGCTCTAGCACTGGCGCTCGAGGCGTTGAGGAGGCCGTTCGTTTGGGTGTTGGGGCTTGCATGGCGCCGAGGCTTGCCAGAGGGGTACACCGCCAGAGTGGCCGACTACGGGAGGATAGTTGAGTGGGCCCCGCAACTTGAGGTGCTGCACCATCCGGCTGTCGGGTGTTATCTCTCTCACTGTGGATGGAACTCGACTATGGAGGCTATACAGTGCAAGAAGCCGCTCTTGTGCTACCCGATCGCCGGCGATCAACTTCTGAATTGTGTGTACATTGTGAACTCATGGAAAATTGGAGTGAAGATTGAAGGTTTTGGGATTGAAGAGATGGAGAAGGGGATTAAGAAAGTTGAAGAAGTGAAACTTAGGGGGAGAATTGAGGAACTAAATGAGAAATTATTTGGAAAGGAAGGGTGCTCCAAAGCAATGTCAAATTTGTCTACATTTATTAGAGATTTTAATAAGTAGATCACATATCTATTTGAAGTGTAACAATAATATTGTAAATCCAATGTATGGCTTAATGTGATTTAAAATCAAGTGCTTAATTCCTTTATAATCATTGTATCCATCGTACATCTCGATCACGTACGCAACGTATCGAGAATTACGCTACATAAAAAGAGTACAACTAAAATGGGCTCTTAGACTCAGACCCATATTTTAACCGGGCTTCCAACTTCGGCCCAAAACAGTACTAAGAGCATCTCCAACCCATGCTTTAAAATGGAGTATTACTTCATTTTGAAGTACGGAGGGCATTCCAACCGTACTCTATTTTGCAGTAAGAGTATAGGGTATTGAACAGTAAAACTCTATATATGGAGTTTTACTGTTCAATACTTCATACTCTATTTTCACTATTTCAACAATATTAAACTAAAAAAAAAAATAATAACTAAATTTCATTAATATAATTTGATTTATAATTTATTGTATTTTATATTTTATTTATAACTAAAATTTATAATTATTTTTAATTTAACGTATTTAATTTTATATAAATAAAAAATTAGCAATTCACAATATACTTAAGTTATGTTATTTAAGATACAATTTTATTAATTATTCAATATTTATGATACATTAGGAAATGTTAATTATGTAAAATAAATGAAAAACTACGAATAGAGTATGTATATAAAGTACGTGGTTGGAATGAATTTCTAAAATAGAGTATGTCATACTGCATTTTGAAGTGTAGCATACTGCAAAATAGAGTATAGGGTTGGAGATGGTCGAAATTCAAATAAGCATTAAACAAGAATTACTCTTTCTAAAATTATGTTTTTCAAATAAGACTCGTTCACAATAATATGAAATTGTCAAGCTTAATTCTGTTGACCTATACATGAAAAAGTTCAAAACTTGGATCCATTATTCTAAATAAAAAACTGCAAAGTGGTTAAAAGTCAAATTATAATGTTGAAATGTTGAACAAAATTCGAAACCTTTCGTGTCTTATAATTACCCGTCGTTAAGCCAACACACGCATGCAACTTCGAAAAATATCTAGAAACCGGATAAGAATCAAAACACAAACATTCATTGATGATGAAACTGTTGCTGCATGGATTGCATGGAGTATTTTTCTATGGCATAATTTATGTATGCGTAGGAATTCTTGGTGGAGTAGAATTCCTTGTGGATCAAGGGTTACAAGGTATATTATATTATATCCTTAATTAAAAGATTTGCATGAAGATTATATCTACCCTATTAAGGATATCTTTTAGATATGCCTTAATTATCTCCTAGGGTTGTGCGTGGATTATATAAGCATGAAGATCTTATTGAAGCAGCTGTGCGCGTATCATTGATTATTGAGTGCTCGTCTTCCTCGTTCATTCAAGAGTTGAGTTTATTCATTACATTCATCAATTGGGGTAGTTAGTTTCATTGGTGAGTGTTTGTAATATCTTGAACAATTCCTTGTTCAAGATCGGGTTTCATCTTTTCATTCTGAGAAAAGTATTCGGGTAGACTAGAGAGAGTTTACCGTGAGGATTCATTGGTGAGGGTAGAGTCGGGTGAGGAGAGATCGTTCAGTGTGGCTGACGTTCATATATCTTGTAACCCTTATACTCGTCATAGTGAATTATTTCTTGGAATAGCTTCCCCCAGACGTAGGTGTGGTTATCACCGAACTGGGTTACCAACTTGTGTTCTCAACTGTGTTACTTTCTGTGTTACGTGTTGAGTTACATTTACCTACCAAAGTAGGGATTATACAATTTCAATTGGCACCAGAGCAGGTCATCGAGGTGTGGTGTTAGATCCTGGGATATCCGTATAATCCGTTGGTACTTTTGTGGTACTTGCGATGAGTACTATCAAGGAAGGTGGCTCTACTGTCAGACCACCGTTTTTCGATGGCACAAGTTATGGGTATTGGAAGATCAGAATGGCTTCATTCATCAGGTCCATTGACGAGGCTGCATGGACTGCAGTGGAAACTGGGTGGAGTGCTCCTAAAGAAGAAGATGGCTTAGAGAAACCGAGAACTAAATGGACAGAAGAGGAGATAAAGTTGTCTGGAATGAATCAGAAAGCTATCAATGCTATTCACGCCGGGGTGAGTGTTGAGGTGTTTGCTATTATCTCCACGTGTAGATCTGCCAAGGAAGCATGGGATATCTTGGAGATCACTTATGAAGGAAATAAACGGGTGAAGAATCAGAGGCTACAACAACTCACTTCACAGTTTGAGTCCCTCAGAATGGATGAGAATGAAAACATCTCAGACTTCTATGCTAAGTTGCTGAGCCTATCGAATGAGTTCTTTTCGTTGGGAGAAAAGCTCACGGAAGCTAAGATAGTAAGGAAAATCTTGAGATCTCTTCCCGAGAGATTTGACTACAAAGTTACTGCTATCGAGGAAGCGAAGGATGTAGATGAGCTATCACCAAATGAGCTTATTGGTTCCCTGAGGACGTTTGAGATGGGTTTGCGTGTGAATCCAAATGAAAAGAAGAAGTCTGTTGCCTTCAAAGCTTCATCTATAAGTCAGTCTGAAGAGGAGCTGACTGCCGAAGATATGGCGGAGTGCATTGCATATATCTCTAAGAGGTTTGGGAAGAAATTCTTCAGGAAAGGAAATGGTGAAGGTAACTCCAGATTTCGCCGGTCTGAGAATCAAAGCAATTCTCAGAACAGAGGACCTAATGTGGCAGAAAAGAAAGAAAGTGGAGATAGGGGACCACAGTGTCATGAGTGTGATGGTTTTGGGCATATAAAAAGCGAATGTGCAAATACCTTCAAATATCAGAAGGTCAGCAGGAAGGCGTTCCAAGCCACTCACAGCGATGAAGAGGTCACTGACACTGAATTCGAAGAAGGACAAGATGCGCCTCATACTGCACATGTGGCCACAGTAAATGGGCCAAGGCTAGTGTCTATTGTTGATGATCAAGATCCTTTCAAGGTTAAGGACGTGGAGGAAGAAGTAGAAGATCAGGAGGACTATGATAAGTTGATGGATGCATGTGAGAAGGCACTGATCTTGAACCAGAGCCTTACGGAGCAGATTCAGAATCTTGAAAAGGAAAGGAATGCCCTAAGATCTGAAGTTGAATCTCTTCAAGAAAAGCTCAAAAAATGCGAGGACGGTAGAAAGGAGACTGATGAAGAGCTGAGTCATATTCAGAAGTTGATTAGAATGATGAATTCCAGCACCGAGAAGCTTGACGAAATTCTCAGGCTTGGGAAGAGAGCTGCAGATAAGGAGGGCCTTGGATTCAACCGAAGCAACTATCAACAAGTTGGATACCAATATCAACCAAGAGCTCAAAAACAAGACTGGAGCAAGCCAGAGAGAGGAGTCGAAGGATTGAGACACTCAAATGACTTTGTTGGAACTCAATCTAGCGGGAGAACAGTTAGACGTGAAGAATGGAGGCCTAAACTAACTGAAAATTCAGTCGCTGTTGAACAGAAATCTGAAGAACAAGGAGATGCAGAGGAGGTACCCAAACAAGAACACCACAAGGTACACGAGCATGATCCAGACTCTGAAGTATTCATTCCTCTCTGTCATTACTGTCATAGACTTGGCCATATCAGACCAAGATGTCGGTTCTACCTTGGTGATAAGAGGCAGGAGATGATCAAATATCAAAATAGAAGGAATCGTGGCCAGGGCTATAGGGCTTATGTTGTTCACACCAGTAATAGCTCCAGAGTGGGGAACTCCTGGTATATTGACAGTGGTTGCTCGCAGCACATGACAGGCAACATGGATCTTCTTGTTAATGTTCAAAGTTGCTCAAATGAGTCGGTTGTGTTTGGTGATGGTGGAAAAGGTAGAATTCGTGGAATTGGTACACTGAACATACCTGGGATGCCAGTCCTGGAAGGGGTTCTATATGTGGAAGGGTTGAGAGCAAATCTGGTCAGTATCAGCCAATTGTGTGATGATGGAATGAGCGTAAGTTTTGGGGAAAATAGCTGCATCATCAACAAAGGAACAGATAAGTTTCTGGAGGCAACCAGATCGGCTGATAATTGCTACGTCTTCACTCCAAAGATCACAAGCTACAGGGTTGTCTCTAAGATGAGTGAAATCTGGCATCAGAAGCTCGGGCACACACACTACAGGAACATTCAGAGGCTTATTCAGCTGAATGCCATTGAAGGAATCCCTAAGATCAGATTTGGAGATGTGGAGTTTTGTGGCCCGTGTCAGCAAGGGAAACAGACTCAGGAGGTACACAAGAGAGTACTCCGAATCACAACAGCTAAAGTCCTCGATCTGATGCACATGGACTTGATGGGACCGATGCAAGTTGAAAGTTTAGGAGGAAAGAAGTACATTCTTGTTTGCGTAGATGACTTCTCAAGATACACATGGGTTGAATTCTTGCGAGAAAAATCAGACACGTTCGAGGCGTTCAGAATTTTGTGTCTGAGATTAGAAGTAGAGAAGGAGAGCAAACTCAAGGCCATCAGAAGTGATCATGGGCGTGAGTTTGAGAACCAAGAGTTCATGGAGTTCTGCCAAGCCAAAGGGATAAGACATGAATTCTCGGCACCTATCACCCCCACACAAAATGGTGTGGTTGAGCGGAAAAACAGAACCCTGCAGAGCACTGCCAGAACTATGATGAAGGCGAAAGATATTGCCCTTAGACTTTGGGCAGAAGCGTTTGATACAGCATGCTACATTTGCAACAGAGTGTATCTCAGACCACAGACAGAGGTCACTGCCTATGAGATCTGGCGAGGAAGGAAGCCGAATGTGAAACATCTTCACATCTTTGGCTCACGATGCTTTGTGGTAAATGACAGAGTGCAAAGGAAAAAGCTTGATGATAAGGGAATTGAAGGAATCTTTGTCGGCTACTCCAGAAACAGCCGTGCTTACCGAGTATACTTGAAAAATCAAAGCACTGTTATTGAGTCAATTAATGTTACTTTTGATGACTCAGTGGAAGGCGACGCAAATACTGAAGAAGAGGTCCTGATCACTAGTACTACAGAGAGTTCTCAGATTTCTAGCAAGGAGAAAGAGGTCAAAGTTGAGGAGATGACTCTGGAGGGTACTCAAGATGGTACTCAAACTGGTACTTTAGACATGGCCGAAACAAGAGTTCATAAAAATCATTCTGCTTCGGATGTGATTGGACATATCAATGATGGGATGCAGACCAGGAAGAGAGAGATAGATTTCAAGAAGTTGGTTTCCCACATTGCTACCGTGTGTTTTGTCTCAAAAATTGAGCCAAAGAACGTCAATGATGCTTTCCAGGATGAAAACTGGATAGCTGCCATGCAGGAAGAACTCTTGGAATTTCAGCGCTGCAATGTATGGTATCTCACTTCTCTTCCCGAAGGTGCTAATGTGATTGGAACGAAGTGGATATTCAAGAATAAGACAGATGAGCAAGGGAACATCACTCGTAACAAGGCCAGATTGGTTGCTCAAGGATACTCACAGGAGGAAGGGATTGACTACGGAGAGACTTTTGCTCCAGTTACCAGATTGGAATCTGTGAGGTTTCTGATGGGTATGGCTAGCAGCTTAGATTTCAAGCTATATCAGATGGACGTCAAAAGTGCCTTTCTGAATGGAAATTTAGAAGAGGAGGTATATGTTAAGCAACCAAAGGGTTTTGAAGACCCCGAGCACCCAGAGTATGTTTACAGGCTGAACAAGGCTTTATATGGACTAAAGCAAGCTCCCAGAGCTTGGTACAACACGTTGGCAGAGTTTCTTCTGAAGAAGGGATATGTTCGAGGAAGTGCAGATAAGACCTTGTTTGTTAAGCAACATGGAGGTCACATATTTATTGTCCAGGTATATGTTGATGATCTGGTTTTTGGTTCTAAGTCAGAGGCTCTTGTGAATGAATTTGTTAAATTGATGACCTCTGAATTCAAGATGAGTATGTTTGGGGAATTGAAGTTCTTTTTGGGGCTTCAAGTCAAGCAGTGCGAAGATGGCATCTTTGTGAGTCAGGAGAAGTGTGCTGAAAACTTGGTGAAAAAGTTCGGCATGGAGGGTTCTAAGTCAAAGAGGACACCAATGGGTACATCGGTTAAATTAACCCAAGAAGGAGAAGGCAAACCTGTGGAACAAACAGTATACAGAAGCATGATTGGTAGTCTATTGTACCTAACAGCCAGTCGACCGGATATTGCCTACAGCGTTGGAGTCTGCTCGCGATTTCAATCAAACCCGAAGGAGAGTCATCACAAGGCTGTGAAAAACATCATAAAGTATGTCAAGGGAACGTGCAAGATTGGCCTATGGTTTGGGAAAGGAAGTTCTCTGAAGCTTACCGGATACAGTGATGCTGATTGGGCTGGAAATCCTAATGATCATAAGAGTACCACTGGAGGATGTTTTTTCTTGGGAGATAATCTTATCTCGTGGCATAGCAAGAAGCAGAATTGTGTTTCTCTATCCTCTACAGAAGCGGAATATATAGCAGCTGGGAGTGCATGCACACAGTTAATCTGGATGACCAAGATGTTGTATGATTATGGGGTCGATGAGAAAGAGTATGTCTTGTTTTGTGACAATATTGGAGCTATCAATCTATCCAAAAATCCTGTCAGTCATTCAAAGGCCAAACACATTGAGATCAGACACCACTTTATTAGAGATCTTGTTGAAAACAAGACTCTATCTCTTCAGCATGTCTCTACTCGTGTGCAAGTTGCGAATATTTTCACCAAACCTTTAGATGGAGAAAGGTTTGAGGCTCTACGAAAGTCACTCGGGATGTGTATAATCTGAGCTGCTCAGATTATGTTTATTTGATTTCTTCTATTTGTGGATTTCGTGGTGTGATGGATGGTGTTATGTTTGGTGTTATCTCTTGAGTTTTTATCTGACGTGGCATTTTTGTCAGTTGAAAAGGGGCTATTTTTCTGCGCGCCCTTTTGCTATTACTGTTGCTCTTTGGATTTCGAACCGGCGTTTGCTTATTGCAGAGTATATCTTCTCTGCTCCTAAATTGTGTTAGGGTTCTTCTTTCCCTAATTTCCTCCGCCGATTTTCGCAATCCCTCTCTCAGTTCTCGCCACTCCCCGCCGGAGTTTTCTTCTCGCTCTGCTTCCATGGCTTCCTTCAAAATATCTGAGGGCATTGATCTTGATTCCCTGTTTAAATTGGCCGAACCTGCTCCTCCTCTCAAGCTATTGCCGTGGTACGGTGCTGGGTTGGTCACGGAGACGACTCCTTTATCTTCTAGCCGTGATGTTGCTCCTTCAACCCCTCTCCGTGATGTCGTTCCTCCATCTCCCCCCAGGGACGAGGTCACCCAGGAGACTCTTCACCCTCTATTCGGTGATGCTGATTCCATTCCTCCTCCGCCGCCGTCAGAACCCTCTCCTAGGGTTTCGGCCGCTGCTTCTTCAGTGGAGCCCCCTCAGCGAAGAAAGAGAATTAAGCAGGTCGCTAGGAAGGAGAAGTCTCCTCCTCCTCCTCCGCCCCCTGTTGGCGGAGTCGCTCTTCGTACGCGGTCCCAAGCTCGTGCGCCTCCCAGTGGTTCTCTTTCAGGCTCGAATCGGAAGAGGAAGGCCCCCTCTCCTGCGTCTGGTCAGGGGAAGTCGAAATCAGTAAAGGGAAAGGGCAAGAAGCCCGTTATTGATGTGGACTCGGAGTCTGAGAACGAGGTTCCTCCCCTCAGCGATTCAGATGATGAAGCTGCTGTTCCTCCTTCGTCTTCTAAAGGTACAGAAGTTCCACCTTTGCCTGCTGGGTATAAGTTTATGCCTATCTTCCGTGACGCCTTCTATGCAAAATTTTGGGACATTAATTCGGAGAAAATTATCATAGTGGATAAGCCTGCCAGGGAGTTTGATCTGCGTAGGGCAGGGGTATTTGACTGCATTTTTGATGCTAAGCTGCTGACCACTTTAGATGAAGGTTTCTGCTGGGTGAAGGATGTAATCATGGAGTTTTACTCCAATCTAAGCCTGTCTATGTTCGACATTAAGTCCCCTGATTATCATCGTGGTTTTGTTCGTGGTCAGTTCTTCAATTTCTCTCCTGCTTTGATTGATGCATTTGTTTGTGGTGAAGTGGTGTTGGAGAGTTTCGAGCCCATTGATGCTAATGTTATTGCTGCTACTTTGCTGAACAAGGAGGGTGCTAAGTGGCCTGTTAAGGCAAAGAGACTGAGGGCATCTTCTCTGTCTCCTAAGTACAAGGCACTCTACTACATTGCAAACAGGAATTGGGTTCCCACAACCCACAAGACATATGTTAATCTCACTCTGGCCACACTGCTGTACAAGGTTGGACAGGGTATTCCTGTGTCTTTTGGCAGATTGGTCTTTGAAGCTCTTGCTGAGCATGCTGAGAAGGTGGTGTCTTCCAATAAGGCAATTTGCTTTCCTCGTATCCTGTATGCCTACTTTCAGAAGTTTGTGGAGTTTGAAATTCCTGAAGGTGCTAAAGCTCCATCTGCTCCGTTCATGCGTTTTACTAAGGCTCAGACAGGGATAGAGGCTGAGGTTCCTCCATTCAGCACGAAGACAGAAAGGGCATCCTCTTCCTCGATGCCTCATGAGGTGAATGTGGATGATATCCAGCTGCCATTTGGCCCAGCACCCCCGCACTATGAACCAGTGGTTTCCAAGCTCATGTTCCAGGCTATCTCTCTGGAATATGAAATGACGTGTGAGCAGATTAGGCTGCTATTTAAAAAGAAAGAGGAGATTGAAAAGCTGCTGGTCTTGGCCGGTGGAACTCAGCCAGGGGGAGCTGCTGCTGCTCCTGCTCCTGCTTCTGATGGTGCTGCAGAAGGTGCTGTTGATGATTGAGGCTGTAGGTATTTTTTTTGATTTTTTGCTCTGCTGCTATTGATTCGATATGGTTGTTATGGTTGGTTGGTTGGATGGACAGTCATTTGGTCTTTTCTGTTATTTGCTGGTGGATTGGATATTCTGGATATTCTGGTATGTAATAGTAAGTAGGCCACATTATGCTGTTAATGATGCTTGGTTATCTGGTGAAGCATTTTTCTGATCAGCTGGTGTTATATGTGGTGTTATGAGTGGTGTTATGCAGTGGGTTCTTTTTCTCTCTATATGTGGTATTCTAGTTCGGGTGCGCTTGGCTAGTACTTCATTTTAGAGAGTGTTTGTAGCAAGGGGGAGTTTTATGCACTATGCATTCGAGTATGGTTATGTGGGTGCGCTCCTTGCCTACTTGATTTTGCATTAGGTGCTTTGTATCTTGGAGGAGTTGTGTGTGTTGCATATGTTGGAGTGATTGCATACATAAAATGCCAAGGGGGAGATTGTTGCTGCATGGATTGCATGGAGTATTTTTCTATGGCATAATTTATGTATGCGTAGGAATTCTTGGTGGAGTAGAATTCCTTGTGGATCAAGGGTTACAAGGTATATTATATTATATCCTTAATTAAAAGATTTGCATGAAGATTATATCTACCCTATTAAGGATATCTTTTAGATATGCCTTAATTATCTCCTAGGGTTGTGCGTGGATTATATAAGCATGAAGATCTTATTGAAGCCGCTGTGCGCGTATCATTGATTATTGAGTGCTCGTCTTCCTCGTTCATTCAAGAGTTGAGTTTATTCATTACATTCATCAATTGGGGTAGTTAGTTTCATTGGTGAGTGTTTGTAATATCTTGAACAAATCCTTGTTCAAGATCGGGTTTCATCTTTTCATTATGAGAAAAGTATTCGGGTAGACTAGAGAGAGTTTACCGTGAGGATTCATTGGTGAGGGTAGAGTCGGGTGAGGAGAGATCGTTCAGTGTGGCTGACGTTCATATATCTTGTAACCCTTATACTCGTCATAGTGAATTATTTCTTGGAATAGCTTCCCCCAGACGTAGGTGTGGTTATCACCGAACTGGGTTACCAACTTGTGTTCTCAACTGTGTTACTTTCTGTGTTACGTGTTGAGTTACATTTACCTACCAAAGTAGGGATTATACAATTTCAGAAACCTTTGTTAGGTGTGAGCCTTTGAGACTTTCTTCGTTCGGACAAGTCAAGAAACGACGAACACGCTTTGTCAGCGCTGTTCGTTTGCTAAAAGCGCGCCTAGAGTTGGAAAATCAATGACGCTTCCCCCCAAAATCCGATCTTTTACTTGCCCTCCTCCCCTTCGCTCCAAACAGTTAACCGAAAGAAATCGAAGAAGGAAATCAAGGGAAAAAGAACTGCGTTTTTTGTTTCCAGAATAGTAGCTACTGTGAGTTTAACCCTCTCTTTAATTCTTGCTTTAATGGGGTAAAGAACTCCTATACGAATACGCCAACTCGTTGATCTTTTCTTAGAATCAAAGTTCGCTTCTTTGTTGCTTTGTGTCTCAATTTCAGCTAATTCTGTTTTTGGGAGCTTGTGTTTATGCTTTTTCTTGAATCTTGCGCCAAGAATTTATGTGGGTTCTTCGATTGTGTTGCTTTTGGGGGATTTTGGTCTAAGCTAGAGAGAGATTCTTGTTTTGGGACTTATTTTCTTGCAATTGTATGATCAAGAATTGATATTTCATGATTTAGGGGTAGCTGTGATTGATCTATTGTTTTGGTGTTTGTGATTGTTGTAGTTGGCTGTTGCTGGGAGAGTTGAGGTGGAGTAGAATAGTATGGGTGAGAGTTATCGAAATGCGAGTGCGAGTGCGAGTTCGAGCTCGAGTTTGAATAGTAGCTCACATGATACGGAGGATGATCACACCATTGCTGAGATATTGGCTGAGGAAGAGAAGTTAAGACATGATGGCAAGCTTGGCAAGAGGCTTTCTCATTTGGACTCGATACCGGTGTGTATGATTGTCGCTTTGATGGTTGATTTTGAGCTTTTGTGTTTCGTGATCGTTGTTTTACTTGATTATGTTGTCGTGGGATTGTGCATTCTTGATTTGGTTGTTTACGATGATTGGGAAAGACGGATTCTTTTTGCTGATCTTGTTTAAATCTGCATTTTGTGGACAAATTTTACGTCTTTTGCCGTGCTTTTAGCGATTGTTAACTCCAAGAATATCAATGTAGGAACTAGAGTAGGATTATCGTTTGTGGCGGTAACTGTATCTAGTGAAAAAACTGATATTTTCTCGAAATCATTGCTCTGTGCAATCGTATGTTAATATTTGGCTCATGCTATATATTGAGAGCAGATCATGGGGATAAACCGTGGTCGACTTACTTTGATTATGAAGACTTACACGCTTATCATGTTGACAGCACACTCCTCGAGTCATTGGTGATATACCCGATCCAAATGATGCAACCTTAGACCATGAGAGGCTAGCTCAAAGGTTTTTACTTTATCTCAACTTATGGAATTGTTCCTTTTGTACCTTAGTAGAATTGAAGTAACATCTTTTGGGATCTTATATAACCAAATCGAAGGAACATTTGATTAGTATTCATTCGTCTTATTTGTATGTCTAGAGGTGCAGACTCGATCCTGGGGTAGCTTCCTTGATGATTCATGTGGCATAGTCCATTAGTTTTTTGTATTCTCTAGACTACTGCAATTTATATTCCTTCATTCGGTGATAGTATTGGTCAATTTAGAAATTCATAATCTTCTGCTCGTCATCCTTGAATAGCCACGTCGTTCTGATGTAGATATTATCCCACTTTAACTAGTATCGCTCAAAAAAATTGTTCTTTCTATCAGTCATGTTCGACATGCTTGTGTTTATAAATATCTCAGCAGTGAAATCATTATACTTACGAACTTCAGTCTGCGGAAAAGCCCTCTAAACTGATATGCAGTGTAACTAATTGGACTCCGTTGGTACCTTTCATAATTAGTTACCTTTTCTTTTTTACATTTCCTATTTATAATAGGCATGTCATTCATACATTTAGCTATCATCAGGCTGGCGACATATGGCTTAGCTGAAATGCAAATCGAGGGAGACGGGAATTGTCAGGTTGGTTACAAAATTTCTTCTACCTTCCTTGATTTCAACTGCTATCTTGATGTTAAGTGTTTCATCCACGGTCTGTGGTTTTACATGGGCTCGTCCGATGTTTTAGTGTGTGAACAATTTCGCGTACTAGAATTTATCTTGCTACTAATCTATATCATTTCTCTGGCTGTATCTGTAATTATCTTTCAGTTTCGAGCCCTCGCGGATCAAATATATCAGAATCCAGACTTCCATAAGTTTGTGAGAAAGGAAGTTATCAAGCAGGTATCGTCCGGCCTAAATTTTATCTCTACTTTTCGCTCGAAATTTCAAAACTTTATTTCTCAAAATTTTTATCTTGTCAACCTATCCTCGTATATTCAGGTTCTTGTTCTGTTCAGTATGCAAGTGTCTTCTGGAAAATCGCTTATTTAATACACAACGCATTTTTTCATGAGCTGTGATTTGTTTTTCTTACCTTACACTTTTGCTAATATTCAGCTGAAAAGGCACAGAAAACTATATGAAAGTTATGTTCCGATGAGGTACAAAGACTACGTGAAGAAGATGAAAAGGTTTGATGTTTAGACACTTTGCTTACCGCTTTCCTTATACCATAATATTAAGCTCGTCACGTCTACTGACATATTGTTGATCGAACTCTAGGATGGCAGAATGGGGGGATCATGTTACTCTACAAGCAGCTGCAGATCGAGTAAGTTACTAACACCTCGATCGTAGGGTAACTTAGTACAGTCTATATAAAACTCGTTAGCAATGCAGCACCTTTGTGTTTGTCTCGTTTGTTTTCCCTCGTAATCTTCGTTAAATTCACCAAATTCTCTGGAATTTCCGTATAGTTCGAAGCCAAAATCTGTCTGGTCACCTCCTTCCGCGACACTTGCTACATTGAAATCCTTCCGAAGGACAGAAGTCCAGCCAGAGGTACGACATTTCTCAACATTTTTCGTGTGATTCTCTACTCTTCGATCATGAAATAGATGCATCTATTCAAGGCTTTCACTTAATTTAGACGAAAAGCAATAACTACAAATGCCATAAACTCGAAAGTACTGTCAACATACCTCCTCTAAGCATTTGATCGCGTATTTCTTGCTCTTTTCTCTAGAGTTGTGGCTAAGCTTTTGGAGCGAGATTCACTACAATTCGTTGTATCAAATCGGAGGTAACAAACTTCATCCCGACTATCTTATATACTTTCTTTCTCGCAACTAGTCCAGCATAAGAACTCATCTTTGCCTGGACTTTGACAGAGGTTCCTACAAGAGCACCAAGGAAGAAGCACTGGCTCTTCTAGAGCTCGTCGTCTCGTACATATATCGATCTTCCGACTTATCTACACATCTTCATATACCTTGAAACTACATAGTCTACATTCCACACCATAGTTACTCATTCCTTAAATTTCTTTATATCACCTCAGATTTGCCCTATCATCTATGATTACTTACATTTGTACTTTGAAGGTATGTATATATTGTAGCTTTGTGGCTTTTGTCATTATTAAAGAAGTTCACAGCCTCTCTCTCTCTCTCTAAGAAAAATGGGCCCGGACCGGCTCAAACTTTTACGGGCCGGGCCGGGCCGGGCCCAAAGGAAGACTCTTCCTTGCATCAAACTTCAAGTTGGGTCCCAAAATTTTGGAAAAGTAAGGAAATAATACAAAAAATAATAAAATTGAAATTATTGGCAACTTGGATTAAAGTTTGTCCTAATCCACTATTTGTCTTTTTAAATTAAAAAGGGCTAAATATAATTAAAAAAATCAATTGCTTTCCACATAATCTAAGTTAGTTGCAATTTGTAATTATTATATTTATTATAATATATGCTTGTGGAATTTAAAGTAGCTTTAATTGTATTCTCCTTGGAGATCTAAATTCTTTTAATTATAATTAAAATTTTAAAATAATTGGTTGATTCTTATTTAATTTTTTTAATTTTTGTGTGGAAAAAACATGTCATGTGACATCTCTAATGTGTCTAAATCAACAAAGTGTATAGCCCCATAAATTTGTGAAGAACAAATTTAGTGGTCCAATATTCTCATGAGTGATACAAAAAAATTGTTTACATAACTTTTTATTTAATTTTTTTAATTTAATTATATGTGGACCTAATTAATTGGGATTTATTAGTCGGCATTTTTGTTTTTTTTCATATCATGTTTTGTTTAGCTTTTTTTGGATATAATCATACTTTTATAGGCACATGTTACATGCTTATGCGTTAGTGAATGGATAATGTAACACAATTATTTGAATAATATTTCAAAAGTTAATTATTTTTTCCTAAAGTTAATTATATTTTTCAACTATCGAAAGGTGAAGTGGGCAAAATCGCAGCAATTTAAATATTCATGAAAGTGACGTAAATGGATAAAATATAAAAATAAAATGATAATTAATATAGGAATGGGAAGTAGATCGACATCGAGCCATTAATTTAAATAAAATGTCGGTCGTGTTACATGGCGAATAAATTGGAATATATTTTAATAATGAATAATAAAACCTTCACTGTCTGGTTTAAAATAAGCTAATCATTAAAAATTTTAAACAATTAAGGCACCTTAATTATATAGTCGACAAAAAAACAACAATTAATAAAATCGCTCCAACTTAAGTAGTACTAGTATATTCCATCAATTTGTAATACTCCGACGAATATACTTCATAATACTCCCTTCGTCCCGTCTTTATTTTAAGAGACGTACTATTTCATCTGAAAAATGACGTGTCGAGAAAAACGAAACAGGAAGAGGCGGTGCAAGGAAGCCACGAATAGCGTAATATGAATATGATCACCTCAGATCCCAACATAAGAGAAAAGTCAATGCTAAATTCTTACTTACTACGTCTGCCCATTAATACTCACACTAATTATCTCTCTCCCTCTCCTCTCTCTCTCTCTAAAACTCGCTCCGCGGGGAAGCGAATATAGATACAGATTATATACATATGCAATGCTCCTCCCTCTCTCTCTCTCTCTCACATAAATATGGGAACGGGTAACGGATTACTGTGTGAGGAAGAGTGACTGTTATCGTCGTCGGTCTCAAAACCCTAATTGTAGGGAGGAGGCGGTGGTGGTGGTGGTGGTGGTGGTTGGCGGTGCGGGTTTCGTCATCCTTTTTATGCGATTGTAGCTAGGGTTTCCGTTTTGCGTCCGTTAATTTTCTTAATTATGGAGAGATCTGTAGGGAAGGATCTCAGCGACTTCACCGACACATCCAGCAGCTCATTTTCAGGTTCGCGGTTCTATCTAGTCGTGTTTTTGCCCTTTTCTGTTTCAATTTTGATCTCTGTTTGGCTTGTGGTTTTATGGTTTCTGCCTAATTTATTGATTGTTGTGGAAATTAGAGCGCGGAGCTAGTTTGGTTGGGTGTTGGGGCGTTGCGAAATTGATTTTGTTGGTTTTTTTTTTTTTTTTTTTTTTTTTTTGTATTGCTTGATGCAGATGCGGCGCTGTTTGATGCGTCCCAATATTCCTTTTTTGGGAAAGGAGCGGTGGATGAAGTGGAACTGGGGGGATTTGAAGAAGAGGAGGAGGCTGCTCCTGGAATTGAAGGCGGCAGATTTGGTGGGGAAGATGAGCTGAATCAGTATCATTTGTTTGACAAAGATGAGGTGAGCGTGGATAACATATTGTCTTAGTATTTTAATCTACAGAGGATTGTATGGTTGTAGAAGTTAGCTTCTGATTTCGCGGTTAGATATTTGCGGTCTTTTCTGAAGTTATAATATGATTGTAGGTGGACTTGGTGTCCGCAGAAGGTTGCATGAGTGTCATATTCAAGTATGTGGTGAAACACTCATATATCTGTATAAGGTTTAGTTTGTAATTGTGTTGATGGTCTTTTCGGTGGTCGTTGTTGGAATATTATTATGATACTTCAAAGTATAATTTGTTTTGACAAATAAATTGCATAGCATCACTAGAAATTTGCAAAAGATATCGCAATGCATCATTAGTGGGTTTTCCAGCATGAGTTGCATTCATAATTTTCTAGAAATGCATTATATAAGCATGGAGTCATTATTTGTTTTTTTTGTTTTTTTTTTTTTTTGCATGGAACTACTAATTAGTTGTATGCTTGGAGAATGTACCCTCTGCTATAAATTTATTAGTCTCATGAAGATTTATGTTGTTTGTTTTCTGAATTCTTTAGTTGGCTATGGGCATCGAGTGCTTATTAATTGTAGCTTTTCTTCTCTTCTATAGGGATCAGGATTAGGACCATTATCTGATATAGATGATATGGCTACCACATTTGCAAAGGTGAGTTGCACTCAAGTGCAATTCTTCTTCTTGTTTTTCTTGTATATATATTGTTAAGTATTTAACATTTTACTATATTCATTTGCAGTTAAACAAAGTTGTTTCTGGACCTAGGCATCCTGGAGTAATTGGTGATCGAGGATCTGGATCTTTCTCTAGGGAGAGTACGTACTTGTGATTTACCTGATTTCCAATAAATTTTTCAATTGCTGTGCATGTTACCCCTCCTCATTGTGGACACTCATGACTCTAGCTGCCTAAGGGCCTCTCGTCATTCCATTACAGTATATTATTCTATTTCTGAATGCTGTCATTTCTTTCTCTTGGTTGAGGGTTGGTTTAATATGCCATATGTTCATTGTGTTTTTCTCCTGCTGGAATTCATGACAACCATAATGGTTTCCTGAATGGCTCAGGATAAAATTCCACTTTACCCAATACACTGAAAGTAAGAATTTCCATCTGGATTTCCTTTGAAGAGTACTCTGACTGTCCCATCACCAGTTAACCAATTTGATCTTAATTGGCCATCTAGTATAAGAATCTCCTAGATCCTATCAGGATACCAGTTAACTTAGAAGTAAGAACATTGTTCAACTCCATCACTCTCTTTTCTGTAGTTGTGCAGATGTTTGGTCTGACTGCTGAACAGCTTGGACTAGCTCTTCTGTAACAAATAATTTAGCACCTCCAATATTTTTTACCTTTGGTCAGTAAACCGGTACTTGAAATCAAACAAAGTTGCTCTTCTCTAAGTTCAACAAGCTATGTGGTGAATATGTTGTACGTATCAATGTACTGGTATTCAAACTGGTGAATATTTTTACATATGGGCAAGAAAGATTAGTCACAGTACTGAATTGGTGTTTCACCCACTCAGGACTGAGTTTCTGGCATATTTCGTGGATATGCTTGTGCAAGCTGCAAAGAACTATTTTGAGCCTGCTGTAGAATAGTGGATAAGTGGTGTGTTGCTAGTAGGTATATTAGTTACTACTATTTGAGCCTGCTGTGGTCTGTGGAATAGTGGATAAGTGGATATGATTGGTGGTTTTTCTTGGCACCTTTTCTATTATTCAAGAAATGTGTCAGAAAAAATGGGATGCAGTGAGTGCTATTTATTTACTCTCACATAGAATTTTAGTTGTAGTTGAGACAATGTTGTAAGTTTTTTGCTTGTGGCTAGAACTTCACCAAACTATGGCATGTTTGGGGTTAGTCCTGGTGATTATGGCTGATGGTAAGTGTGGTATTTTGGAAAATACTGTTATCTGAATCGTAAAGTTTGTTTCAAAGGTCTTATTTTATTTCATTTCTATACTATCTAGGTGTCTATGGTTGATACTGATAGTTGTATACATATGAGGGCTAGAATGAGTTGAAATTCTCTAATTGATCTGCAAGTATGTACTTCCATTTTTCTGATGCTTTTGCTTTCTGTTGTCCTTCGCCATATTTCATGAATTAGGTTGTGATCAATGTTATATCGTTTCAGGTTCTTCAGCTACTGAATGGGCACGAGAAGCAGATTTTCCTGATTGGGTTGACAATCACATGTCAGACTCAGATTGCTATGAGGATAACAAGAGATGGTCATCACAGCCACATCTTTCTTCATTGTATCGTCGAGAATCTACACCTTTATATAGAACATCCTCGTACCCTGATCAGCAGCAACCACTGCAACACTGTTCTAGTGAGCCTATTTTAGTCCCGAAATCAGCTTACACTTCTTTCCCTCCACCAGGATCACAACAGGCTTCACCAAATAATGCTCATCATCTCAGTTTGTCGTCTCTTTCTGGTGGACAGCAGCTGCCATTTTCTTCTTCGGGCAACTCTCCATTGGCCAATTCTGCTCTCCTAATGTCTGGCTTACCCCGTGGATACCATTATAACACAAACATGTCTCGTTTATCCTCTCCTAATATGTCACGTCACAATCAGCTTCAAAATCAATGGAGTAGTCATGCTGGTGTTCTTCATGGGGATCAGTCTATCCTCTTAAACAATATAATGCAGCAGCATCAGTATCAAAATGGGTTATTACCATCCCATCTGCTGTCCCCACAGCAGCAAAGAGGACATCATTCATTTCAACAGTCATTAGCCCAATTTTCAGCATTACAGTCTCAAATATATAGTACCTTCCCTTCTCCTTCACATCTAAACAAGTTTGGATTAGCAGACAAGAAAGAAGCAAAAGGTAAATCAGGACAAAAGAGCAGACATTCTGTCAGATTCTCCCAAGGGTCTGATGGTGGCAGCCATAAGAGTGAGACAAATTTGCCACAAATTAGATCGAAGTACATGACTGCTGAGGAGATTGAAAGCATTCTTAAGATGCAGCTTGCTGCTACCCATGGCAATGATCCATATGTAGATGACTATTACCATCAAGCAAGTCTTGCTAAGAAATCTGCTGAAACAAGGTCAAGGTTTCGTTTTTGCCCATCTCATCAGAAGGAACAATCTTCACGTTCTCGTAACAGTACTGAATCACAGCCACATCTCCATGTTGATGCTCATGGAAGGGTCTGTTTTTCTTCAATTCGTAGGCCTCGTCCTCTTCTCGAACTAGACCCTCCTCCCTCTGCCTGTGGAGATGGTAATGCTGAACTGAAATCATCTGAGAAGCCTTTGGAAGAGGAACCAATGCTTGCAGCTAGGATAACTATAGAAGATGGATTGAGCCTTCTTCTTGAGGTGGATGACATTGATCGACTCCTACAGTTCACTCAACCCCAAGATGGTGGGAGCCAGCTTAGGCGAAAACGCCATGTTCTACTAGAAGGATTAGCCGCATCACTTCAGCTAGTTGACCCCTTGGGGAAAAGTGGAAATTCTGTTGGGCTTTCCCCAAAGGATGATATAGTCTTCCTACGTATAGTTTCGCTCGCCAAGGGCAGGAAACTTATCTCGAAGTTTCTACAGCTACTCTTACCTGGCAGTGAGCTAGGTCGGATAGTTTGTATGGCCATCTTCCGCCATTTAAGATTTCTGTTTGGGGGCCTACCATCTGAAGAAGAAGCAGTTAATAGCATTAACAGTCTAGCCAAAAGGGTATCTATTTCTGTTAGTGGAATGGATCTTAATTCACTCAGTGCTTGTCTAGCTGCAGTTGTCTGCTCCTCAGAACAGCCACCACTTCGACCTGTTGGCAGTCCTGCTGGAGACGGTGCATCAGTGATTTTGAAGTCTGTTCTAGAAAGAGGCACTAATCTCTTAAAAGATCCTCAGTTCTCTGGAAACTATAGCATTCCTAATCCTGTCCTTTGGCAGGCTTCTTTCGATGCTTTCTTTGGTCTTTTGACCAAATACTGTGTGAGCAAATACGATAGTATAGTGCAATCATTAGTTGTTCAGAATGCTACCAACACTGATGCAATTGGTCCAGAGGCTGCCAAGGCTGTGAGCAGGGAGATGCCCGTGGAACTTCTACGTGCTAGTCTGCCTCATACTGATGAGAGTCAAAAGAAATTGTTACTGAATTTTGCTCAGAGATCGCTGCCTGTCACCGGATTTAATGCTCATGGTGGAAGTAGTGGACAGATAAATCCCGAGTCAGTGCGAGGCTGAGATGGAAAGTTCTGGAAGCTTGAAAATTGTAAATGCTTTGGAATGGAGGTCATTCTATTTGGCTGGTTCTTCTTTCCAGCTCTGTTCAAGAGATTGAAACAGAGATGTGTGTAACTCGGGCAGATTTTAACGCCTAAGATTCCACGTTTTAGTCTCTCATACAATGCCGAAGATTTCCCTCCGCTGGCGTTTCTCCTTCTTCGTAGGTGAAAGTGTTTGTTTTCTGCTTCGTTTTTACTGTTATACTTTCATACGCGACTGTGAATTTATGTCTGAAGCTCTTATATGCTTTTAAATCTAAAGAGCTTTGCTTTGACGTTCTTTTCCTCTTCTTCTGTAACTCGGGATTGAAACCTTTTAACTCTTAAGGGTGAAATGTACAGCTAAGGTAAAAGGCATTGAGAATGCTGACGATGGTGGGTTTTTTTCTATGTCGGTTTAGCTTTCTCGTCTGTAGAAATTAGGAGAAGTCGGGGGCGTCATCTGCCGATAGGATAGGGGAGGGGCAGTAAGTAATGCAGGTTGGAAGATGGTGTTGAAGAGGAGGAAGCTTTGTAATAGCAGTAAACATTCTTGTATGTTGAATTTTCTGGGTTCTACTAGCCCATTTTTACTGGCTTTGTAGATCTCTCTCTCTCTCTCTCTCTCTCTCTCTCTCTCTCTCTCTCTCTCTCTCTCTCTCTCTAGTCTCGACATGTTCTTTGTGGAATTTATGGTATATTGTTGAACAAATGTACTTTTATTTGGAAGGTTTGTTTGGTAGGTTTGGTTGGATAATAGCACTATTTTCGCCTAATTTTTGGAAGATGGGATTTTGATGGATAAATATCCAAAGACTAATTGTTAGTATGTATTTATTGGAGGAAGGAATCTTATCTAAGTGTGGAAATTTCAAGAAAAAGGAGAAAAACTAATTCATTAGTCAAAATCATCAAAAGCGACGTCGTTTACTTATATGGAAAAGAAAATTGTAATTTGGGACTTTAATTATGCAAATATCCTTGGCTAATATGTTAGGTGAATTGTCATTTCGAAATATATTCTCCTATACCGTTCTAATATCAATTTACACTAATAAAAATGAATATTTACACTTAATTATCTCCATTATTAGTATTATATACTATTAGTCCTTTGCTTGAAAACTAAAGCTAATAAAAAAATATGATCAACAATTTCACACGGGGAGGGCATTTTCTTCGTTGTTATATGCGTTGACTATACTTTTTCAAGTTAATCAAGAACAATAATAGCATCAACACATCCACCCGGTCCGTATTGAACTTGACACGTTTTATTATTTTATGTGTCATATGTATTCAAATTCGATTGAACGAGGAGTACTAACTTAAAATAGAGTTAAAAGGGAAAATAAATTTAGTAACGTGAGAACAAGTGGCCGAGGTTCCACGTTTCGACGTTAATGCTCCATTGAATTAAAATTTATATGCAGCCAAAGTCTCTTTAATTATTTTGTAAGTTGAGAGAAACAAAAAAGAATTAAATTCGGGTAAATATATTAATTGTAATTAATTAGTAGTACTATATTTATTTGCATTTTCAGTTGACCTAGAATTTCCGGTTAATTACACTCAACGGTTGTCAATTTCCCCTTTATTGCAAAAAAAGAAAATAAAATAAAAAGTGAGATAATTAATACTTTTCTCATTTTTAATAAAAATAAAAATATCCAAAGAATATACAAAGTATATCTGATATTTTGGATTTAATTTGTGCAACAAATTATGATTCTGTTCCTATCTACAAGGGCAAATTGATTCAATGCTTATTTATTAAGAGATTTACTCTCTTTTGACCATTCAAATTGATTCATTCAATTACCTTTTCTACCGGTAAATAGATTAATAGTAATCCCTTCGTCTCAACTCGTTTTATTATTTTATACGTTACATATGAATATAAAACGAGTCACTTAGGAAGAGACGGTGATTAAAGTAGACAAAAATAACCAAAAAAAAAAAAAGTACATATAAAATCAAAATAACTTATTGAAAAGATCCAATCCTTTCTTCTGAATTATTATTATATCCCTTCAAAATATCAAAAGCCAAAATTATAAAAAAGATATTACAATAGTACTATTTTGAAACAATTAACAGAAAATTTAATGGCCGCACCACGGAGGACGAACCCGGGTCCCTCACTAAAGAGAGGAACCCGGTGGCCAGGTGCGCTAAGTCACCTGGTTAAATAATACTAATAAGTAAAAAAAAGTAAATTGAAATTAGAATACCTACCACAATTAGACCAAGTCTCTCTCTCTCTCTAGAGAGGGGGAGGAGAGAGAGGGGGGGATGGAATGGGATGCATGGGTGTCCGATTGGTTTCATGGCAACATTTGCGTGCTAAGCATAATTGTAAATGTGATTGCCTCATTTCATGGCTTTGTGCATCGTTTCTTATACTCTCTTCAACATGCTCCACTTTTCTTCCATTACAATATAATGCTCACGAGTTCTTTCTTAGTCTTTCACATTCTTCCTCCCTCCTTCATTTCCTTTTTATTTCTCATTTAATTAATCTTACTCTACCGACTTTTGATCCTTCTTTCCTAGTCCTATATATATATATATATTACTAGAGAGAGAGAGAGAGAGACTTTTAGCTGCCCTTTGACAATTAAACTTTGATTATTGATTGGCTTGTTTGTCTCTTGGTCTTCTTCTTACAAACCAGCACAGGTATTAATCGCCATTCATTCTTGTGAAATTTCTTCTTCTTGCATTATTCTTTCATCGTTCTTCTTTTCATGCATATCAAAGAAAGAAAAAGAAATTAGGTACTCTCTCTCTCTCTCTCTCTCTCTCTCTCTCTCTCTCTCTCTCTCTCTTGATTGCATGGTGATTGTGAATTCTATTGCCTTTTTTGCAATCTGGGTTCTTTTATTTGATGAGGATGAATGATAAAGTTGAATTCTTGGCATCAATGGGGGTTGATTTCTAAATGAGGGAAGAAAAAAAGATTATAAAAATTCGATTTTTATGGGTGGATTATCTGTTCTTGATGATTTGATTATGTGGGCCTTGCTTTTTTAATGGTGCTTTGTTGATTTCATAATTGTAATTAGCTGATGAGATTAGTTGGTTTTGGAATTTGATAATATGATTCTATTTAATTACGAAATAGAGACAGCTCACTGGCATTTTGCTTCTTTTAAATACCGTTTCATTAAGCTCACATTCTTATGCAACTTGATGAAGAAATGATTTTTATTTGATCTTTTCACATTTTGTAAGTTCATTCATCTCCTTCTTGATTGATCAGAGCAAAGAAAAGAAGAAGGAAGTGTTGTATTTGTGATGATTACTGTTGCCGAATCAATCTTTTTTTGGATTGCAGTGTAGGGATTGTTCGACTCGTTGATTGAGTATAATTACGTACGGAGGAATTTCGTCTTGCTCGTGTTGTTCATAAGGTAAAAGTCTCATTTTCTTGATTTTGAGTTTTTGGAATTTTTAAGTTTGTTCAAGCTCTGTAGTTTAATGTGTTGGTATGTGAAATGATGTTTCGAGTGTGGAGAAACACGAAGTTTTCTAGCTATGGAAATGTTAGTTTCGAGCATTTTTGTTCGTTGTTTCGTTCCTGCAAAGGCTGCTGCCTAAATGAGATTAAGATCATTTTAGATGTTTCTTCAATTGGTGTTTTCTTGTTCTTATTTCATGTCTATGTATAGTCTGTAGCCCTCTGAACTCTGCGTGGTTTTGAGATGAAAAACGAGACCTATGCCTTCTGTTTTCCGCCTTTTCAACTAGAACGTATAGTGTTTGATCTGCTCCCATTTCAAAACAATCATAAATCGAGAGATATAGCCGTTGTCTCTTGTATCTCGTCCAATGCAGTAGAGTATTGGCTCAAGGATTTGAACATTCAGTTGCAGGTATGGATTTCATCGAGACAAAACGACGAAACAACACAACTAGGAAGCTCGTCTTTGTAGCTGGAGTCACTGCACTTCTTATCTTCATAATCAACATCTCTACTAGCTCTAGAACTTCAATCAAGGTACCACTTTCATAAATTCTTGCATCCTTTTCTTTTCCCTCACAACAAAGCACTGATTTCTTTCCTTTTTTCGTCTTTTTTTCTAGTTCTCTCAGCACGAGCCTGGGGTTACACACGTCTTAGTCACCGGAGGTGCAGGCTACATAGGTTCTCATGCAGTTCTTCGACTTTTAAAAGACTCAAATCGCGTAACTATAGTGGTAAGTTATATTTTCACACACTTTCGAATTTATATGTATTCGTAGTGACATATTAGCGCGTGTTTTTTGACAGGATAATCTTTCTCGTGGGAATCTCGGTGCTGTGAAAGTCCTTCAAGAACTCTATCCAGAGCCGGGACGACTTCAGTTCATATATGCCGATTTAGGAGATGCAGCTGCAGTAAATTTCTACGCTCGATCACCATTTACCTCCTCCTTATTTGGCCTAATGAACTCTGTTTCTTTTAGTGAAATGCCTAAAAGTTTGAACTTTTTCATTAGGTGAATAAAATTTTCAGAGAGAATGCTTTCGATGCTGTGATGCACTTTGCTGCCGTAGCATATGTTGGTGAAAGCACAGCCGAGCCTCTAAGGTAACGTCGTTTTTGCTACAAAGCTTCGTTCGTTGCAGGGAAAAGTCGTTTGCTAACACTTGTTTCGACTAATGTAGGTATTATCACAACATTACCTCGAACACCCTTCTGTTAGTGAAGGCTATGGCAGAATGGGGTCCGAAGACTTTAATATATTCGAGCACTTGTGCAACGTATGGAGAACCCGAAAAGATGCCTATTACAGAAATCACTCCTCAAGTAAGTGATGGATTGAGTTTGTTTTCTCTCTAGCTTCGAGTCTTGATCGATTCCCTCGATTTGCAACGAGTGATATTGGTGTTCTCTCTATGTTTAGTTGCCAATAAACCCATATGGGAAAGCCAAGAAGATGGCTGAAGATATCATCTTGGACTACTCGAAGACTTCGGATATGGCGGTCATGATCTTAAGGTCAGTTCGATTTCTCCGCCTATTAGTACAACAAATGTAGACTTGCAATGTGTCTGAGATAATGTTGTGATTAGGTACTTCAATGTAATCGGTTCCGACCCCGAGGGGAGGCTGGGCGAAGCGCCTCGTCCAGAACTCCGTGAACAAGGAAGGATTTCGGGTGCTTGCTTCGATGCAGCTAGAGGCATCATCCCAGGCCTAAAGGTACACACTTTTACCCCCCTCCATATCTCATTTAATCATATGTTATAGAATGATACGAAACGTCGTTGCCTTCGAAAAACGGATGCAGATAAGAGGAACTGATTACAAGACACAAGATGGGACCTGTGTGAGAGACTACATTGATGTAACTGACCTCATAGATGCACATGTCAAGGCCTTAGCCCATGCTAAGCCCGGGAAAGTCGGAATCTACAACGTCGGCACAGGAAAAGGTCTCGTCTCTTCTTCATTTCTTCGTCTTCGCCCTCATGCCTACCTTCATTACTCCATATTCACCCAATAAAAATGTCTGTTATTCCCAACTTGGCTGCAGGTAGTTCGGTTAAGGAGTTTGTCGAGGCGTGCAAGAAGGCGACTGGCACGAAGATCAAGGTGGAGTACCTGAGCCGGCGCCCAGGGGATTACGCTGAGGTGTACAGCGACCCCTCGAAGATCTTGAGTGAGCTCGGGTGGAGAGCCAAGTACACTAACCTTGAGGAGAGCTTGGCCACTGCTTGGAGATGGCAGAAGGCGCATAGGAACGGATACGAGTGAGGGGATTCACGACGAGTTTTTCGAGACGATGATCGATGATTCCGGTACAGATTGAAGCTGATCAAATCCAACAAGTTGAGACCATTTTAGTATTAGTTCATTATTATATAGTTTACAGAATGATTGATTGATTGGTTGGTTGAGATTTTGTGGAGAGAGAGAGAGAGAGAGAGAGAAAGTATCCTTATGTATAAAAATGGAGTATCAATGCTTTGTACTAATACATACAGTAATAATCACATTCATTTGCAATTCAAAGGAGAAGAAGTGCAGCGGTTAAGTTAGTTATTTTCCCCTCTCTCTCTCTCATACACAGACACATTTAGTACCGACAAAGATATTTTGTGGTAAAGAAAGAAAAAAAGCGTTCTTTTTCTGCAAACAGAGGTGGGGAACAAAATATAACCACGTATTTGAAGCAACAGCCATGAGTCCACGATTTCCACTTCCATGGGCTATAATTAACCGATTCTTCTCAACAAATCGAAAACCCATTTCGATTTTCTGAAAACCCATTTCGATTTTCTGGGAAATTTCGAAGGAACGGCATGGCTTTGCATTTGAGCAATGCTTGCTTCTCTGCGTTGAGCAGGAGTAAAGTTGGTGCAGTGAGAGCTGTGGCTTCCGATCAAGGGCTGAAGACGACGGAGGTGGAAAAGGTGAGCCTCGGAGGGTCCGCACAGCAGGTGACCCGGATCGGAATCGGAGCCTGGTCGTGGGGCGATACCAGTTACTGGAACAATTTCGAATGGGATGGTGAAATCTCTCTCTCTCTCTCTCTCTCTCTCTCTCCATCTTCTTCCCTAGTTTTGAGATTCTTGATTTTGTGTTTGTGTGTGAAAGAATGTGGTGATTTATGTTTGTTATGGTTGTGATTTTGCTGTTTTCTTGTAGTCCATCGGTCCACTATACGTGCGTTTTAGAATCTTTCGGCACACATTTCAATATATGTCGAAAAATCGATGTTTCGATAAAGTTTAGGTCCTACTGTTATTCTACTTGATGTACTTGAACTTCTTGATTTTCTTGTAGCATTTGAGTTTTTGCTTTTGTTGATGATGTATGAAGGGAATCATTGAGCTTAACTTACTGAGATCTTGTACTGAATTCTCGAATTTTCGCTTCGGTTGATGTTCGAAAGCCTTAAACGTTGTGTTCGAATTGTGAAGTAAAAATTGGCTATGATTTGATGACAGATAGGAAAATGAAGGCTGCTAAGGCTGCTTTTGATACCAGTGTCGATTGTGGTATAACATTTTTCGACACTGCAGAGGTTTACGGCTCTCGGGTGGGAAAATGGTTTGGATTCAACTGTTTCCTTAAACTCGTCACGTTTGCTGTCCATGATGTGTTAAAGTTTTTGTTTTATCTTATGTCGTTACAGATGTCATTTGGTGCTATCAGCTCCGAAACACTGCTCGGAAGGTACTTTTTACTTGCAATCGCAACTTAAAACATGTCGTATTGCTTCTAATTGAGATTTTGTGTGTGTTTCAAGATTCATCAAGGAAAGGAAACAGAGGGAGCCCGAGGTGGAGATTGCCGTTGCTACTAAATTTGCAGCTCTTCCGTGGAGGCTTGGTCGCGAAAGTGTTCTATCTGCTCTTAAGGATTCTCTGTCTCGTCTCCAGCTGCCATGCGTGGAGCTCTATCAGCTACATTGGTATATTTAATAGATAGTTTGTGCATTTTTTGATTGCATGAATATTCTTGTCGATTTATTCATTTGCTCGTGAACGTTTCAGGCCAGGAATCTGGGGAAACGAAGGTTGCTGATAAGTAGTGTTCGTTGCCTCTTTCGTGGTTATTTGAAGTTCACGTCGTGCTTAGAGATTTTGGAATTGTTTTTCCAGGATACATCGATGGTTTAGCAGATGCCGTGGAGCAAGGTCTTGTGAAAGCAGTCGGAGTATCCAACTACAGTGGTAAATTTCTTGAAGAACATGTTAACCAATGCATTAATCCTTTGATGAAATTCATGATTGACATCTAAATGGTTGTGTGTTGTCTGAGTTCTTCTGGAATTTGATGGCATTATCGTTTACTCTGATTGAAAACGAGCAACGTAAACTTATGCCAGCGTTCTCTGGTTTCAGAGAAGCGCCTTCGAGCTGCATACGATCAACTGAAGAAGAGAGGCATACCTCTTGCTTCAAACCAAGTGAATTACAGCCTCATATATCGACTGCCAGAAGAAAACGGTGTGAAATCAACGTGTGACGAACTCGGGATCAGCTTGATCGCGTACTCTCCGATTGCTCAAGGTTAATTGTTGCATATATACATCAAATAACAATGATTCTTGAGCAAAATTCTACTTTCTTTACATTAAAAGTGTTGTGGTTTAATCTGGTTTTTCTTGAATCTCAGGTGCTCTTACTGGGAAATATACCCCAAACAACACTCCTACTGGTCCCCGAGGCCGGATTTACACCCCGGAGTTCATGACTAAAGTAAGTGTCTTTCGTTTCTAGAAACGAACTTCGTGTTTTCAGATTCCTAACTCCGCTTCTGCTATGCTATTTGGCTATTTGCAGCTACAACCTCTTATAAACCGAATAAAGGAGATAGGCGAGAGCTATGACAAAACTCCAACGCAGGTTCGTTCTTTGCACGATTACACTACGAAGAATCATCTATCACTATCATGAAAATGCATATTCTCATATCACCTAGAATATATATTTTGAAGAAGGGATAAGAATACAATTAAGCCTCCACTTGAGCAACTTGGGATCGAATTCATTGCCCACGGTGTTATCGAAAAAGCAATCAATGACCTAGAACAGCCTTTAGATTTCATGTTACGAATGAAAATCGGTCCCTACATTCGAGTTTCTACCTCTATGCACGAAAACTCCCCTAATTCAACCATGCTTCTTACAATGCCATTACCATATATATACTTTGAACACAGGTTGTCCTAAACTGGTTGATAGCACAAGAAAACGTCGTACCAATCCCGGGAGCCAAGAACTCGGAGCAGGCTAAGGAGTTTGCCGGTGCAGTGGGATGGCGGCTCAGCAACGAACAAGTCGAGGAGCTTCGATCCTTGGCCTCGGAGATCAAACCAGTCATTGGTTTCCCAGTTGAGAAGCTGTGATGAGGTTTTCTTGAAACTTTAGCTTAGTGGAAAATATATGTAGATTCATGTATACATCTCTTATTACCTTTGATCCCTTCTTGTACTATAATGTAATAACTCTTCTCCATATTTATGCATCCTTTCACTAGTAAATTAGCATAATTGTTCAAAGTATTTGAGAAAATAAAAATAAAAGAGAAAATCAATGATATTCAGGAATAATGAAGGCTAGAAAAAGGGTGGGGTTAAGAGTTTGAGAATCTTTAAAAATAAGTGGTACACCATTATTATGAGATAAGAAATATTCTGACACAGTCCACACTGGCGGCTCCTATCATTGTTCGTTACTCCCTCCGTCCCTCTGAATAGTAGTAGGCGTATTCTTTTCCGGAACGTCCTATCGAAATGTGGACGTTTCCTTATTTGAAAATGTATAACGATAGAAGGAAAGATCTACGTACAACTTTATTCTTTTCGTCTTGATTCTGATGTCGAAAAGAAGCGTTATCTATTTGGTAAGACGGAGGAGTGGTGTTGCAAACATTCCAATTATTTCCAACAATTATCGCAAAAAATAAATGTGTCAATTTCTTGCCTTGTGACAGTTAGATTTTGACGTGCCCAACAATTTTATTGTTTCAATACATTGCACAAAAAAAGAGAATCCAATTAAATTTGTCGAATTTACTATTCCTTCGTTCATCGTAGGAGGATACGTACATCCCCACCCTTTTTTTTTGAAGAAACGTACATCCCCACCCTTATATACCCCTGTAAAGACTCTACCTTTATTTAATTTATTTTAGCTCCAAATAAATAGGGATGACCCCAAATCCTACTACAAAGAAAAAGGGATTCTCAAGAAAAAAATAAAATAAAAAACCAATCTTGATTTGATCATATTTTCTTTTAGGAGGAAGAGATAAGGCATAAAAAAATGGAGAATAGTAATAATAAATAAAGGCATTAACTTTACAGCGAATCTCTGAGGCCCAAAAAAAACGGACAAGTCCACGTGGCAAGTTGGGCGCTCGTTTCTTGATCACAACTCTATCGGGAGTGAGGATGTAGATCTCTCTCTCTCTCGCAACAGCTGTTTTGGTTCTTCCGCGTGGGCCCGCCGCTATCCGGACGGGCCAATGGGAACTGGACACGTGTGCAGCTGATGCTGACGGGGCTGTTACTTCGTTCCAATCGGCAACTGTATCGGATTAGCGCCCTATTTCTCTCTCTCTCTCCCCCTCTCCTCTCTCTTTCAGTGGGTGTCACTTCAGCTGGGGCGAGTGGGAATTCTTGATGGCTGAGGGCTTTGGTTTTTGCCTGAGGTTAGAGTATTTTTGGAGGTGGGTTCTTTAATTTCTTTTTTTTGTGGCTGAGTATTGATATTCTTTCCTCCTTTTGTATTTGTTTCCTTGTTTATAGCGATCGTTGAAGTTGTTCTGTTTCTGGTAAATATTTCCTTTCTTTATTAGGGGTGGAGGATTTTTTTTTTGGGTAGAAATTTTGTCTTATCCTTCAACTCAAAGCTTATGCAGATGTTGCCTAGTTCAATTTTGCTGGTCTTCTCTCTCTCTCTTTCTCTCTCTTGATTCTTGAACTCGGGTTTTTGTTGATTTTCTTGCAGGTGTTAAGTCTACAGTTTCTTGGTTTCTCTATTCTTTACTCAGGTAAACATTCATATGCTCATGCCTATAATCATCATCATGAGAGAGAGAGAGAGAGAGAGAGAGAGAGAGAGAGAGAGTGGAAAAGAAACCATATAATATGACTTAGCTAATTTGATTGAATTAGTAATGGGTTTATTGTTGACAATCACATCACTTTCCTTTTTTAGTGAAAATAATAATCTATTGTGTATGATGAGACAGTTAACTGTTGATGATTATGCCTTATTAATCATGTTGTTAACTGCTTAAGAACTTATTACAACCACCCTTTATTCAGACAGAATTTTGAGGTATGGATACCATTCTCTCTGATTGGAACACTGATGTTGGAGGTGAATTCCCTCTCCCTCTTCAGAGAAAGCCTCTAGGGTAAGTCCCTTTTCGTGTTCGTGTTCGTGTTCGTGTTCGATCCGACGTTTTCGTATGATTTACAGCTTGTCTTGATGCCATATGCTGCAGATTAGAGAATGAGCTGGTTGAACTGTTATGGCAGAATGGGGAGATTGTGTTGCATAGTCAAACCAATAGAAAACAAGGGTGTGATCCTAGTAAAATTAAGCAAGCTAGAGACCTAAATTCTAACCAAAGTAGTTTGATTCAAGACGAGGAGACAGCTTCATGGATTGATTGCCCCATTGATGAGTCCTTTGAGAGAGACTTCTGTGCCAATTTCTTGTCTGATATTCCGTCCTTCGATGAATCGAGCAAGAAGCTAGACAGGGTCTTCAAGTTCGGTCAATCTGAGATCAGCCAAGATTTTGCTCTTCCGCCTCCAAGGTTTCAGGCAGCCGAGGCCATGCCTCAGCCTCAACTGCCCGCGAGGAACTGTGTGGAGAAGAATGAGGTGTCGGGTATGACTGTTGGGTCGAGCCATTGTGCGAGTAACCAAGTCTTGAATGAAGTGGACATGAGTTGGGCTTCTAGGAACGAGGGGGAGGAGAGAAAGAGGGAGAGGGTTGGACAGGCACGGACGTCTTGCTCTGGTGGATCGGGTAGCAGCTTGTGGAAAACTAGCAGCTTATCTAATGATTCGAGCAGGCACAAGAGGAAGAGTCGAGACATGGAGGAATCGGAATCCCCGAGTGATGTAATGATCGCTCTTGCTTTTTCGTTTCTGCTTTACTTTCTTCGTTCTTCTTAGCTTGCATCGTTTTAGGACATGGTTTGAGTGAAAGGTTTACTATGTAGGCTACTGAGTCGGAGTCGGCCGCAGGAAACAAGGCTTCGCAGAAGAGTGGTGGAAGTAACCGTAGGAGCAGAGTTGCTGAAGTTCATAACATGTCTGAGAGAGTAAGATCATCACAAGATTTAGACGAACACGTTCTTTTATTATGATTGAATCGATCCCTTCATCCATTTCTTCGTGTATTCTGGCAGAGACGAAGGGACAGAATCAACGAGAAGATGAAGGCGTTGCAAGAGCTCATCCCTCATGCCAACAAGGTAGAATCAAGATTCTTGATCCTCGATTTAGCTTTGAGACAAAACTACGCCGTTTGCCTTATTGTTAAGCTTTCTTTCGTTTAGTCGGACAAAGCATCCATGCTAGACGAGGCGATTGAGTATATGAAATCTTTGCAGCTACAGATTCAGGTACCATACTACTACTAGGATTCAAGAAAATGATGTAAATCTAGTCCACTTTCAAGAAAAGTTTGAATATTTCTGTGTGTTCTTACTCTAGTTGATGTGGATGGGGAGGGGGATGGCCCCGATGATGCTCCCGGGGATGCAACACTACATGTCGCGTGTCGGGATGGGGATGGGCCCACAAATGCTGCCCGGAATCCACAACCTCATGCATTTGTCGAGATTGCCCCTCGTGGATCAAGCCACGAGCGCTCCAAGTCAAGCTCCGGTTGGCCACAACCCATTGCTGAATCCGGCCAATTACCCGAATCAGATGCAGAACTCGAGTTTTCAAGAACAGTATGCTAACTACATGAACTTTCAATCCATGCAGAATGCTTCCCCTCAGGTCTGTTCCTCACTTCCACATATCTGTTTTGAATGAGGCCTCAACCAGACGAGGCCTCGTCAGCACGGATCCTTGGGATTCAAGAGTTCGTACAATCGTGCATTCATGGAATCGATTTCTAACCAGTTCTCCCTCTGTGTTGCAGCCAACGAACATGTTCAACTTCGGCTTCCACCCAGCCCAGCAGAATCAGATGTCGGCACCACGGGGCAACGGAAACACGTCAGTCGGATGAGGTTAAAAAGGTAACTACCCAGTCAAGAAAAGCCGGAGATGATACCGTCTACTCCAGAAGGAGGCATATCTCCGCGGTGCAACGGACATGTCGGAGAAATTCACCGAACACCGGATGATCATGAAGACTCCGATTTCGGATCTTACATATACAGATATCAAGAACTTGATCGTGTGATTTTAGAACCTTTACCCCACACATATTTTTAAAACTGTATGTAATTGTTTAACATCGATCATTTTAAGTGAAATATTGCTTGATTCTCTTAGAAAATCCAACTGTAAATACTAGTACAACCACGAGCGTACATCAATCGAGTTTTTTGCATAAATAATCATAACAAGAATTCATAGTCTTAAAATCCGAGAGCTATCGTTTCTAGATCGACTCCTACTGGCTAAAGAGTTCATGAACTGATGCTCTGATCATTCGAGCATGGCGGTTGCAGCAAACTCATCACAGAGCAATCAGCACCTCCTTCGAGCAAAAGTCGACCAGCAGAAGAAATTAAAATCGAGAGATCAATAGAGGAACTGAAACCGGAAGTTCCTCACCCATGACTGGCTGGAAGAGATCCAACTCTCCGTGGCGCTCCAATACGCGCATCCTGCATTCCTCAGCTGCCATTAAGCCGGTGGAGTATGCACCATGGACAGATCCCGGAAAATCTTCACTTGTTGCTTCTCCAGCAAAGAATAAGTTGTCGACTGGGTTTCTTAGCCTTTCATACAGATCGTGGGATTTCCCTACTGTATCGTAGCTGTAGGAGCCCATCGAGTTTATGTCTGTGCCCCAATGGGAAACAAGGTACTGGATCTGCATGATTCGAACGAGAATCTTTCAGCATCTCAAGACACAGTCGGATACATATGATTATCCATTTGAAAGATGACTCTAATATTTTTATCTACTCACTGGCATGTAAAATAAACACCCCCTAGTGTTGCAATTGAGATATAATCCAAAAATCAGGAGACGCGGGGATAAAAACTCATAATACAAGAAAGTGACAGAGTGTTCAACAGTAGCATTTAAGCAGAAAATCAAGACTTTTTCTGGAAAAAAGCAGACATAAATGCAGAATTAGATGAGCCAAAACATACCGGTTCAGAAGCAGTTGGAAGCATCTTTTGAAGTTGTGTAAAAGCAAACTTAGCAGCAGCCTCATCAGACATTTTCTCAATGTCACGAGCCAACTGTCCAGAAGGCATGTAAACGAGGACTCTATGGCCTGTGGCCTTGTGCAGATTGAGAAAATAACTGCACTCGTATGTAGTTTCAGCAACAATCCCCAAGAATTCTACATTTGGCCAAAAGACCTGGTCAAAGTGCAAAACAATTTTGTTCTCAATCCCGACTCCAATATCCTTAATTGCTTCTTCCTTCCAGTCGGGTAATCTCGGCTCAAACTGGATCCTGTTAGATTTCAGAACACCGAGAGGAACTGCAATTACAGCAGCATCTGCTATAAGGGAGCTTCCATCTTCTAGAGTAACTTTTACTCCAGCATGACGTCTGACTATTTTTGTCACTCTAAAAGTAAAATCCAAAAAGCAGAAAACTAGTTTAGATTGAGATAAAGTATTACAGAGTACGGAGTATTAATTAGCGAAGCAAAGTGTACTATCTGTTACCTGTGGCCCAAGCGGATGTCGAGACCTTTTGCAAGAGTATTTAAAACAGGAAGATATCCCCGGACCATGAGCCCATGCCCACCAGGAAGCAACTCTTCCTATAAACAAATTCACCAAATGTTAATAAACTCAAATATACTTGAAGATTATTAGAATGCATTTGTCTAGTTGTTAATTAAAAGCCCTTTCATGTTTCAGCCACTTCTATATTTAAAAGATAAAAAAAAAAAGAAATCATTTTGAAGATTGGTTGTTCAAGAACTTGTCGTTAATTAAAAGAAAGTCATTTTGAAGATGGGATGTTCACTTCTTGAACAGGATATCATTTATTATAATGGAATCCTGAATATTTGTATGGAGACGAAGAATCAAATCTTTAAGCATGAGGGAGTAACCTGATCCCAGCCTCTGAGTGAAATAGTATCAGCATCTGCAGCAAACCAGCCCTCCATCCGGCAAAGGTACCACTGTAAAACCTTATAATCACGTCCTTCCAACCTGCAAATGCCTCAATATTTTAGCAAACGTCGCAAGACTTGAAATAAAGGATAGAGTTGAAAGAATATGCATAACTAGAACCTCAAGTCAGGTCTTCTTTCAAAAACAAGTGAGATAGCACGTTGAATAGACATATCCTCACTGAATTCCTGTCTCACTGCATCAGTCTGAAAAAATACAACCCAAATCACAAATTAGAACAACCAATGTCAAAGGAAAGGCTATTGCAGCAGGAATTTAGAAGAATAGCATCCGATTAAGTCATCTGAATTCTGGTTCCCGTAAAATGTGGACTTGCCTCTTTCAAAATTGCCTCGAATGTTTCACCAATCTTTGAGACTAAATCTTGAGGAACCTGATTACCCTCCATGTCATAAAGAGCATAACTGAAAAGGGGGAAAAAAATATCAATCATCTCAACGCAAGAAAGGTGTTCATTTGGTGTACACCTGAGAACCTTTTAGCAGTAATTAAAAGACAAACCTTTCTAAGTCATGGTCATATAAAACTGAGTTGTCCCCACTGGTTCGATAGAGCGGTAATCCCAATCTTCCAATGAGCGAAGACAATGGGTTCTCATTGCCTGTTCCATGTAACCTGAACAAGAGCGAGCAGAAAACAGATTTAGCCTAAGTAGCATGCAATCAGAAAAAATATCAGAATAATATATTCCTCTTCACAGTAAAAGATCAATTACCATGATGCACCCAAATCAATCGGGAAACCAAATGAATAATTGGTATGAACACGGCCACCAATTCTATTCCGTGATTCCAACAAGGTAACCTGCAAAATCACTTTCTTCAGGACAACTATCCACAGTCATGCATGCAATAACTTAAGGTAAGCAATTAAGTACATATATATACCTGAAGTGAGGCATCATGAAGAGCACGTGCAGCTGTAATTCCAGCAAAACCAGCACCTATAACGATAACAGATGGCGAGGTTCTTGAGCTTCTCTCCAAGCTTGAATCGCGAAGACCTAAACAGCATAGAAGATTTGAGGAATTGGCAACATATTTTATACATACAATCTATTTCATTCAGTTACTATATATGACTCTGTGTATATAAGATCACAAGCTTCTCATCAACAACCAGACTGACAACTCTTTTTCGGGTTTCTTTCAAAACATAAACATACATGACACCATATTCCATACTGGGCCCATCACACCACCATTCAAACCGAACTAAGGAGCTGCGTTGATGAGATATGATAGTACATTTTTCCTTTTAATCAGTAATCACAAACTTTCCCACTTCCCCATAAATGTATATATGCCCATACCCTTGCATAAATCCAGCTAAAAAAACCAAAAAACGAGAAAACAAACTGCCAAAAGAACAATCAACGGAATTCATAATTCAGTAGTAGATAACAAAGCGACAACTATATAAAGGAAAATCAATGAAACACACACACACAGTTACTCACCGGATTGCAATTGACGATTAGACTCGCTATCCTTCGAATCCATAATCCAACAAAGAATGAAGGCCGAGATCGGTAGAATAGAACAGAAACAAATTTTACGATTTACAACTACTACTAGAATTACTCGAAAAGTCGATCGGCCTTAATCTCAATAAAAGCTTCGATAATCTTAACAGGAGGAAAAGTAGAAAGGTAATCGTTTTCGAAAAGAGGAGAATCGAAGTGATAAAGTGATTCGAATTCGACGAAATACCCAGCTTGACCAACCCGCTCATGCGTCTTCCCCAAATCCGTTCGAATTCAAACCCCCAAAACTTGGAGAAGATAAAGGAAAGAGTTACCCAATCGAATTCTGCAGTAACTGCGCCAAATAGCAACAGATTAGCTGATTCCTTCCACCAAACGGAAAAGGGTTGCGGGAAAAATCCGAAATTGGGTCGAATTCTGGAGGGTTTTTGTTGTTGTAGAGAGAGAGAACAGAAAGTGGAATCTGATGAGGCGGATGGAGTATTTATAGTGTTGAAGCTGCGCGTGATGACGCATAAATACCTAATTTATGACGTCACGTTATTCAATTGCTTTATTATTGTTATATTATTATTATTTTATAGTATTCCTCATTTTCGAGATTTTTGAAGGCAATCAAATCTAAAAAGGAATGTTAATTAAACAACATTACAAAAATTAACGATAATCTGATTATTAATTTTTTTCTATATATGTGAATTACGCTATTAAATAACTTTATTATTATTATTATTGTTTAATTATTTATTTAACTAACTAAAAAAGAAAACTGAAAACGTGAAAGCGAGAGAAAGGGCGGTCGGTGATGGTGGGACCCGCTTTGAACTAAAAGCGCTAAGAGGGCAAACGCGTCTTTTTACAAGAAAAAGGAAAGATGAAAATAATTCTCGACCAACCATGCATGCATGTGATGCAATTGGCCCATATCACACGTGGCTATAATCACGTTCATAGATTACTTATAATATTGCTATAAAACTTAGATATTTTCGCATTCGGACAAAGTAATGATTTGATTTCTGATTTTCACGTGATATACATTTTTTATTTAGATAAATAGGTATAGTTAATCGAAATTCACAACTGTATAAACTAACGAATAAATATATAAATATAGGAGTATTTTAATTGATGACGTGAAGTGAATAAATTAGTTTTGGTTATTTTTTGACTGTATTTAATATTATTGCATAATCTAGAATGTTCTTGTGCAATGTGCTGTCTTTGAAAAGTCTAAATAATGTGACACGAAAAGTCATTTGAGCATGACATATATTGTTCACCAAAATCGAAAAATTAACATATCTATTATGTGATGCGACCTTTAGAATTTTTGTCGTAAATCTTCAAAATAAATTGAGTATACACTGTTGAAAATCATAATCACACATATAAGACCGTTTTGAACTTTAACTCTCTACCGCTGAACTAACATACGCACACGTATATATATGTATTTATCTGAATAAATAAGTGTAACGGAGGAAACCCTTATCTATATACTAATAGCAGCACCGGCCTGCCATTTTTAGTAATTTTTAGATTCTATAAATAGTAACTTTTATTTTGTATTATTTTTTATTTTTTATTTTTTTAAAACAAATTTATTGATGATAGTATTGCAAATTATTAATTTTTTTTCATTTATTTTAATATTCTTTTATCAATTTAATTGTTCTTTTAAAATTAAATTTTTTATTTTTATTTATATAATGCAATATTTAAACTATACTAAAATGTATCAATGATATGTATTGCAAATTATTAATTTCTTTTCATTATTTTAGTAATATTTTTTGTCTAAAATTTAATTGTTCTTTTGAAATTGAAATTATTACTTTTGTTTATATAATGTAATATTTAAATTATAAATTAATTTTTAGTATAGTATTATTACATAGACATAATATTAGAAAAAAAATGTGAGTTTTGTTAAATTATCCAATTTTGGAAAATATGGTTGGTGTACCATCAAGTCTTTTAAAACTCATTTACTATTTTACAACATATGCAGGAATTAATTAGTGGCTCATAAATACTGTTTAAAAATTAACTTTCTATACATTCCGTTTCTTTTTTAGTGATCTCTATTATTATTATATACCTCATATATGAATATAAAAGTAGTTACTTAGGAAGAGACGAAGGGAATAAATAGTAACTTTGTATATATTTATCAAGTCTTAAAAATCAATTATATTGATAATTAAAGGGTTAATGACTAGAAAAACCCCAAACTATTCCTATTTTATCAAAAATACTCTAAACTATTGAAAATAACCAATTAAATCCTAAACTATCAACTCTTTATCAATTCTACCATCATCATAATTTTTCGGGACGGACTACACACATGGCATGCCGGAAGCCACGTCATATTTTAATTTTTAATTAAACTTTAATTTCTACGTCACCACCTTTTGTAACTCCGATCTTCCTCCCTTTTTTGGAACCGGCGGAGGTGCTCACCGGAAGCCTCTTTCCGGTCGAAGACGAGCTTCCGCTTATTATATACCTCATATATGAATATAAAAGTAGTTACTTAGGAAGAGACGAAGGGAATAAATAGTAACTTTGTATATATTTATCAAGTCTTAAAAATCAATTATATTGATAATTAAAGGGTTAATGACTAGAAAAACCCCAAACTATTCCTATTTTATCAAAAATACTCTAAACTATTGAAAATAACCAATTAAATCCTAAACTATCAATTCTTTATCAATTCTACCATCATCATAATTTTTCGGGACGGACTACACACATGGCATGCCGGAAGCCACGTCATATTTATTTATTAATTTTTAATTAAACTTTAATGTCCACGTCACCACCTTCGGGGTGGGCGGAAGCTCGTCTTCGACCGGAAAGAGGCAGCACCTCCGCCGGTTCCAAAAAAGGGAGGAAGATCGGAGTTACAAAAGGTGGTGACGTAGAAATTAAAGTTTAATTAAAAATTAAAATATGACGTGGCTTCCAACGTGCCACGTGTGTAGTCTGTCACTGGAAAATTATGATAAGGGTAGAATTGATAAAGAATTGATAGTTTATGATTTAATTGATTATTTTCAATAGTTTAGAGTATTTTTTATAAAAGAGGAATAGTTTGGGGTTTTTTTAGTCATTAACCCGTAATTAAAGCATAAATTTATAATATTTTAATCCACTTCAAAACATAATATAAGAATATTTATAACTATATACGTTACATGCATTGTACTAACATTAATTATAATTAATTGTACAATAAACGTTATAGAAAAAGGTTACATACCTTAATTAAATTTCTTACTTTACCATATATTGCACATTTGCATGTACGGTGAAGCAACCCCTCCCACAAATTAGCCGTATGATATGCTCAAATGAATTCCAAGAAATTATTTCTCTTTTAATTAACCTCCACAATTATGACTCATTTTTCTCTTATAAATAGATGCATTGACATTTAGTTCTCTTAAGAAAAATGTGATATTCTATGCTCTACAAGAAATCTTACTAGAAATCTCACTCACGATGGAGGTGATGGGGACAATTTCCCTTTATATACTGAACATTACAGTATATTCTTAATATTAATCTAGGGTTGTATTTTGTTCAAATGTTTTTGTTTATCAATCCAATGTTGACCGAGTCGGCATGCCAGTCATCAAAAACAAGTTCATTTGCCCGAAAGAACCAATAATGAAGATATAAAGAATGTTCTTTATAAAGAAACAACGGTGAGGGGTTTTATAGATCGATTTCTTCCTTTCTTTTAAGATAGACCTGTATTTTGTTTTCCTTTGTGCAGAACTAACATTGTGACGTTCATCATTTATTTTCTTTTAGTACAAATGAGTATATAGTTGGATGTAATTTTCTTTATCAAAGTAAAATGTTACAATAAAAAAAAAAAAAAGTTTTATAAATGCAATTGTGTAATTTCATGTGTAATTAAATTTCAAGTGTTCTTGCTGATAATTATTTCTGTAAGTATTTGTTCGTGATGATATGTGCTCCAAGAGTTAGCTACGTACCTGTGAATTATGATATTGCTGGATTAAATAATTAGGTAATATCATTCATCACTTGCAAAGTGTAGTGTTGGTTTGTCCAAAAGGGTTGCATGATGTAGCAATAATATAGTTCACGAAATTAAAAGAGAGTTCATATAAATATTTTAATCTAATACATTAAATCTAAATTGAATATTCTTTAATTGCGGGTTTGTTTGATTCGGACAATTGATAGAAACATGGATCAATAATTAAAATTTATAAAGTTAATGTAAAAGTCGTTTTCAATATATTAAAGTTAATTATCCTTCAATTTTGTTGGATTATTTAGCGCTTTGTTTACAAGTAATTTTCCATTGTATTCACTTATTTATAGACGTGTGTATTTGAATTCATCTTACATAGAACATTATTTTTTCTCATTCGATTTTGTCAAAATGTATTAAGTTTGGCTCAAATAAATATTACTATTAATTGAATTTCTCTCTAATAAAGAAAATTTAAAAGCAAGAATAATGGCAACAAAATATTAAAATATTAGATTATTGTGACATAATTTACTTTTTCTTTCCGGTAATGACATAATTTCATTCCCCCCCCCCCTATTTGGGTGATTGCAAATTGAGAATCAACAATGATGCATTTAAATCATGTAGAAAATTGATACCAAAATCGATTAATAAATCTTTGTAGTATAACTAAAATCAATTTAGAACACATGATTTGAGGAATAAATTTTCTAATTAAGAAGACCTTATAATGTATATATTCCTATAGTGCAAATTCACCAAAGAAATAGGATTATGTCGAGATGGAGTTTAAAATTTATGAATAAATTTGGAGAATACACGGGGATGATGATAATTTTTGGACGAGTCAAAAGATGTTTGAATTTGGGTATCATTTGTAACATTAAACAAGAAAATAACTAAAGACTCGGTTAAAAAATAAAAAGATAAAATGATATGATAAAAATTAATTCATTATAGTTGGGCGGCTATGACAATATATGGGGAGACACAAGTTCTTCAAGTTGTGGCAGCATGGACTGGCAGTAAAAAGTCGAATGACGAAGTGTAAGAATTACGAAAAATGGGAGGAGGAGGGAAAATAAGTGACGAGAAATAATCATGTTTTGATGAAAATAGAAAATATAAATAGAGAGATAATTAAAGCTGAGAGATGAAAAGATACGGTAATTTTTTGAAGAGAGTTGAGAGGTGAATAGAGGTGAGACCGTAAGAGGTTAGTTGTATAATTTGCACTCAAGTTTATTTACTTTTAGAAAATCCTTCCTTTATGTAAATTTATTCATGGAGGAATGACTGATAGTGCTAAGAAAATGAATGGTTAATCATAAAATTTGAAAGGTCATGTTATATTTATATAAGTAAATTTGTTAAAGATTAAATTAGACCAAAGACATTGTAGAGTAAAGTATTTTTTGGTTGAAAATAATAACATATTCTGTAAGCTTAGAATCTTGTGATTGTTAAATTTATGTAAACGATGTTATAGCTTTCATTTTATAAGTAAGAATAAATTTGCTATATCTTTATAATATAATAAAAAAAATGTAAAAGATAATTTCATTGAACATACGGTAAGAACAAAAATAATTCAAATATATCAGTCGATCCCGTGCGTGGCACGGGGGTGATACTAGTTAATTAAAAAAAAAAAAAACTTTCTACATAATTTAATGGCTCCCCATGGATTAAGGAGTTTAATTATGATTAATGCATGTCTTACAGTATAAAAAATTTGCAATTATCTCTCTCTTTTAATTTATTTCCTCTTTTTTTCCTTCAAGTTTTAAAAAATGGCAGGTGAAGAATATGAGGATGATGCAGAAATGAAGGATGTGCCACAATGTACAGACACAAAGGAGGTGGGAAATGTATTCTGCTTATAACATTTTAGAATTCGAAACATTTTGAATATATGTGATGCCTAAAATAAATGAACGTGTTGTTTTTAAAGGGGCAAAAAGAATATTATGACACGAGAAAGTCGAAGAAGCCATTAAAAATGCAAATTATCGTCTCGGTTAATGAGCCTAATGATTATAAAACCTGAGCATACTTACTTCTCCTATCTTATTGATACATTGAGCCGAATAGTTATTATTGCAGATCCAATTTTGATAAAACGGACTCGTTATCGATGAGATGAAAACAGTATACGAGTCAGACTGATGACGTAATTATATCATGTGTAGGTAATTGGGGGAATGAGCCATGATGAGCTTTGCAATTCCCTTGTTGGAGATGAAGCCCACTCTCAAGATTATCAACTCTTTGCTCATGCTCTAGCCCTCAAATTCCAGGCCCATTACATATCTATTGGGTAATTCTATTCATAGCCCCAAATTGCTAATCATAGCTCGCACTTAAAAATCAAGGCTAAAGGAAAGTGAAGACGAAATGTCAGCCACTTACTATGCGACGTCACGAATGAGGCTAATGTCGATTTTTACATCTTATGTTAATGATCCAAATTATGGGTTTTAACAATGTAGATAAAAATTTGAAGCAACAACTTAGAGGGAGACTTAATTAATGATCCAAAATTGAAACTTCATATTGGCACTCAATGGCGGGATGTGGGAGATTGCTTCTCGATTTCAGTCTCTTATCTCTTTCACCTTACAAGTTCAAACATTTTCTCAAAAGGGAATCAAAGATTTAACTGTCAGTTTGGTTTATATATTCGGTCGCAATTTATTTTAAGAAATCAACATTGATCTGACCTGAAGAGATCTTGCATCTTGTTTTCCTTGTTGGACTGAACTTTTCTATTTATTTACTATAGGGAAAGAAAGTAAAGGAAGATTTGAAGGAATGGAAGGTCTTTTTCAATGTTGAGATCGACATGGAATCTGTTGGTCTTTTGCCACCTCGGATCGGAAATTAGCCACGTCAGATTTTTTGGCCGAAAATTGAAATTGTGGAAAAATTGCACAACACCTTAAGTTGGTGTATTAATTGAAATTTTTAAAAGTTTGTGGAAAAAATCAAATTGGGCCTATAATTCGTGTATTTATATGCCAATAACCCATTTTTTAATTGGGCCTATATTTTGCAATTTAGGGCTATGTATAGAATTACCACCCGTAACCCGGCCCGATTGGAATAGCCCCGATTTCAGAATTCAATTCTCTCCTCTCTCGTCGAACTCTCTCTCTCTCGACTTTTCTTCTCGATCGTTCTCGGCTGCGCCGTCGGCGCTTCTCTTTGCCGGCGATGAACGCCACCGCTTCTAACCTATCAACTTCTCTCTATTTCTGTTGCGCGCACACACTCGAATTAAGAAGAGGCTACGAATCCGGATCCCTCTCTCCGATCGACTTTTCAGCCGTTGTCGCCGGATCGCGTTTCCACCGAGCCGTCACCGGAGTTTCAGTCCGGTGCGGGGCTCCACCCTCGCACTCTCTGTCTAATTCCAGTTTTTAGGGCTTAGAACCGTTTAGCGTGAATTAGGGTTCACTCTGTGGGTTAGGTTAGGGTTTATCGGGATCTGTACGCATTACCACCTTGCCGCGACGTGGCCGTGCCTGCCTCCGTCTCCGGTTCCGCCGCCCGCGATGGCGAGGTCGGAGGCGCGATGAGGTAAGGATGAAATGATTTTTTGGACGGAGACCTAGGGCTTTTTTTTCGCGCTTATTCCGTTCAACTGGGGACGAAGAATCTGCCCAAATCAGATACTGAAGGAATCGTTCTTAACTTCGCCAATGTGAGTTTCCTCTACTTCCTCTGTATTTTCTGCGGCTATTTCGCCTTTGCTTACTTCCCTTACTTCCGTAGATATGCGTTTCACATTTTAGGGTTTAATTCCACATTTTAGGATTTAATTTCACGGTAATACTTCTCTTTGCAGCATAACAAGCCTTTGAATTCACACAATGTGGCCTATTCATTGCAAATGTTTAATCTCAAAAAGGCCGCCTGTACTTCATTTTGGAAAGTAAGCTCCTTAAACTTCACTTTTCCAACTTCAACTCTTGTGGTATGCATGTGGATTTTAGTTAAGGCATTATTAGAATTCCATATGCTTAGGATTTACATGATTCTTGTTCGACTTGTTGATGAGCTGCTCTAAATTAAGCTTTATTCTTGGATTTGAGGGCATTCAGACAAGACAAGTGTATGATGGGGAATTTAATTCACCATTAGGTTTCGGTTTTGCTACTAGCCAATACTTGAAATAATCGAGAGTAAAACTGGAGTCTTCCGATTGTAAGGTATAAAGGTGTTGGTTTTTAACGGATGCTTGACCATGTATTGCTTAGTTTATACTAGTATTACTATTTGCGTGGGACCTTTCTAATAGTTGCAACTTGCAACTGGGATTATGTATCTCGTCTGCGAGGGAAGGTTGTGCTTGTTTAGGGATTAAGAGGACACTTGAACTGTTTCAGATTAGATCATACACCCTTCCCCTAATAAGTGTCCCGAGCCGCCAAAATTTTTGTCCCCTAATAAGTGTCCTAACACATATTTCAATGTAAAATTTTGGCTAAACTACCAATTTTACCCCTATTATCATTACACTTTTTTCACTTTTTCAACTTTCAATGTAATGATTAGGGGTTAATATGGTAAATTTATACAATTCCTTGGTTATTGCATTTTGACGGCTCGGGACACTTATTAGGGGACGGAGGGTGTATACATCATGAACTTGACTGGAAAAGTGGACTAGATTGGCCATGTACCTTCTTTTAGAATGTTAGTTTGAAACTTGTTTGTGTGTGCATTTTTAATAAATGATACGAGGCTGTAGAAGTTGCATTTGTCAAACTTACCTATGTAAACCTTTTCTTTGCAGGTTGAGTCCAGATCTCGAAAGAACTATTCTAGAGAGGGTACTTCCTTGTCATCCAACATATGAATACAAGTTTGTTTCGGAGTTGATCACATCATGGTATCTTTCTTGCATCCTCTGTCATCCAAATGATAGGTCCATAAGTTTGATAGAATTCTATGGCATGACTAAGTGATCCTCCTGAAGTCTATGAAATTTTCTATTAGAACTAATAAACTTGAACATGACTTTACTTTGTATGAGGCCAGAACTGAACTGCACTTCTAAAACACTTGCCAAGCAGTGGTACAAAAAATATAGCTTGTCTTCATAGCGCATGCAGATATCTGTAGTTCCTGACATATAGTAAAAACTGTTAACGTTATTGATCATCGTAGCATTGGGAAAGTGTGAAGAATGGTTATGGCTTATTCAATCGCATCTTCGAGCTCAGCTACTATATATTCATTCCGCAAAATTCCCATTTTGCAAAACCCAATTTCATCCTCACTTTCTGTCTCTTTCCCGCTCCACAGAGCCCGGTTGCGTGCCGTGACGGCCAGGTCGATGGCGGCTGAGCAGACTTGTTGAGGAAGCTGGTGGCGCCGTTGCCCGAGTCAGCGGCAGAGTATTTGGATGACGAGGAAAGCAAGAGGAAGGGTGGAGATGGTGACACGTGGGTGGATTGGGAGGATCAGATTTTGGAGGACACCGTGCCCCTCGTGCGATTCGTTAGAATGATTCTTCATTCTGGAAAGTAAGCTCCTTCAACCCCACTACTTTTTTTAGCTGCTCGTGTAATTTACGCCGTTATGCTTCTTTCAGTATGCGCGAGGATGTTAGTTATGGCAGTAGTAGAATTCTGTATGCTATTTACAAGATTGTTGTGCGTTTTGTTGATGAGCTACTCTGGAATAAACATTATTTCAAGAATTTGAGGGCATACAGATAAGTATGTGATGGGGAGTTTAATCCATCCTGAGGTTTCAATTTTGTGACTAGCTCATATTTGATATAATCGAGAGTAAACTACAGTGGTTTTAATGGATGCTTGACCATGTATTGCTTAGTTTATACTAGTATTTGCTTGAGAACATCCTCAGAGTTTCAACTTGCAACTTGCAACTGGGATTATGTATCTTGTCTGGGAGAAGATCGTGTTTGTGAGTTGTCTAGGCGTCTTTCTAGGGATTAAGAGGACGCACAACTGTTCCAGAATAGATCATATAAATTGTGCGCTTGATCGATAAAGTGGACTAGATTGGCCTATGTAGCTTATGTGAGAATGTCAGTCTGAAACTTGTTTGTTTGTGCATTATTGATAAATAGTACGAGGTTGTAGAAGGCACATTTGTCAAACTCACCTATGTAAAACATCTCATTGCAGGTATAAATGTGGTGATAGGTTGAGCTCAGATCATGAAAGAACTATTCTAGAGAGGGTACTTCCTTATTGTCCAGCATTTGAAAGCAAGATAATTTTTGGAGTTGATCACATAACGGTATCTGTCTTACTCTCTCTGTCATTCAAATGATAATTCCGTAAGCTTTTATAGAATTCTATGGCATAATTTAGTGATCCACCTGAATGAAGTCTATGAAGTTTTCTATTTTAACTAAGAAACTCGACATAGCTTCACTTTGTATGAGTTCAGAAAAGAACCGCACTTCAAAAACATTTGCCAAGCTGTATGTACAATATATTGTAGCTTGTCTTCATAGATGCCAATATCAGTAGTTCCTGGCACACAGTGCAAACTTTTAAACGTTATTGATCATCATAGTTTTATACCTGCACCGTGAAAGTGTGAAGATATTTAATCGTTCTTAACTGTGATGAAAGCTGTCTTATCTGAGGTTACATTTATGTCAAGTAACCTACTATGATTACTCTCATTGAGGAATTTAAAAACTATGCATCTGATATTAAAAAAAAAAAAAAAAAGTTTTTCTGAATTAAATATGTGGATACTAGCTTGAAAGTGAAGAAAATGCACCGTTTATGGGAAATGTGAACCCCCGTAGTTATATTATCCATTTGGTTTATAGAGTCCAGTTATTTGTGCATAAAGGCCTCTGAGTCTGAAAGTGTGCTCCTGTAGCTCAACTTTAAACCTGGAAATGGGAAATTGTTTGTGACCTGGCCAACTCTGTGTCTTGCTGTATTGAGTGTTCTTGCTCAGTGGGCTATGGCCAGGAAAGATAGTGTGACAGATAATTTAACAGTAAACATGCTGGTATCTGAAACTCATGATTGTTAGTTAAATTGGATTCCCCGTCTCCTTCAAATTGCTCTGTCAATCTGCCTAGTAAGATATCCTAATAGGGTGTGACAATCCATGAAATAGGTATTTTTTTTAGTGCTTGTGCAAGATCTTGTAAAGAAACATGTAGATGGTTGAAGTAATTTCTTGCATCTGTCATGATTATATTTCTACCATTTTGCAAATGATTCTGCTACTTTCTGTCTTTTGTTTTTCTTTCTTTTTAAAGAAATGAAAGGTTGCTTTCTTTCTCGTGGAGATGAAAACAAGCCATACTGAACCATAGGCAACTCTTTATCCTTTTCTTATTCTAATAATGTAAGAAAATTTTAATTATTGGAGATGAGGGATTCGGGATAGTAGTTAGCAATTATGCTTCTGCCACTTTTGTTCTTGAAAAAACGAAATCTTAGTTATGTAATCTCATAATTGAAGTTATATTGTTTGCATGTATCATGTTTTCATCAAAATTAATTAGAAACAAAGATTTTCTGGCTCTACCAGAGAGTTTATACCAAAAACACCAAATGCTATTGGCACTTTTGTGCTTAGTTTTACATATAATCTTGTTGAGTGATTTTCTTAAGACGTGAAAAAACGAAATCTTAGTTATGTAATCTCATTTGCTTAAGACGTTTAAAATTTGTACCTCTCAAGGTACTCTCATCGAAGTTTCTCAAGCCCGAGTGTCTGCTTTACAGGTTGTGTACCATCCTACTTTTGTAAACTCATGATGTTTATTCGTTAGCTCGAAAGGACGAAAAATTGGTCGATTTCTCATACTGGAAATGCATAAAGGGTTTTTTAGTAAAGAAAAACTACCTTTTATATGCAGACAGTTCATTCCCAGACAGTTCATTCCCAGGCATTTTAGGAGACGTAGGGGGGATGATTGAAGGTAAATCTTTCTCGTTTAACTGGTGCTTTACCACACATTGGTGCAGAGAACATCGATTACTTTTTTTCTCTCCTTACAATTGGGATGTGTATTATGTTAGGAAGAAGTTGCAAACTATCATTACAATTATAGCCGAGTTAGAATATGAATGCTCAATGGAAAAATAGTATTTAGTAGATTTGTTTCATCATTAGAATTTCATTCTTTGGCTAAAAAAGTAAAAATAACCACACAAAATAGAATTTATATAAACATTGCTCTTACCAAAATGCCGTTGTGGGCTGAATATTTATGGGCTAAATCAAATAACGGTGTGCCAGCCCACTGAATCGTGGCCCAATCACAATTGTGGTGTAGGAGGGGTTTGGTGTGGTATTTGACCAACTGTCAGAGGAATTGGTGAGATCTCCGCGCACATGTAAATGATGAATGGACGGCTGAGATTTCGATTTGGATCTTTTTTTACAGCAGAAAGAATGTGTGGCTAGACAATTATTTTCTGGCTTACATCTCTAAACAAAAAATATCATTCAAAGAGTATACTCTCTGATTGATATTTTCTGCTTACATCTCTAAACATATGCTTGATAGTAATGAGTGCACCATATAGTCTTGTAGGAAAATCATGTTTTATCGAGGTTACTTGTATGTATTCAAGATGCATTTAATTTAAAATTGCTCAATATGCGAATTCTTGAACCAAAAAAAATGCTCTAATCTGAACTCCTTGTACTGAAAATGGCAGAGATCAAGGCAGTGCAGTCAAATTGACTCTGCACCAGATCCAAGCAAGGCAAATCCAACTGGGAAATTAGGTAAGTCAACCCCCATTATCAACAATCCAAGATATAGCAAGAGCATATTGTTTATAAGATAGTAGAAATATGCAGGTTCAGCGGATGGAGGATAAGTTAATTAAACTGAGGCAAGAAGTTACATGGACATGATTAATCGTGGAGAAGATGCAAGAGAATGTTCAAGGATTATGGGCTGCAATTGCGGGAAACTCCACTGAGAAAAGAATTTGAGGTATGCAATTAGTTTGATTCATTTTTGTTTCGGTTCCAACTGTGTAGAACTATTCACCTCATTTGTTGTTACTTCAATAGGAAGAACTCGGACTGGAATACGACGGAAATTTGGGTGTGCTTGCAGTCCTTTGATGACCTAGCACTCTAGGACCCAAACACATGAGCCAGTCTAGCAACGGTGGTGGAATTCTGGGATGCATATGCCACACAGATTGGAGAATCTACAAATATGAGAGTGATAGAGAGTGGGAGGAAGAGGACGTCGGTGACGAAGAGAGGGAGGCTGTTGGGCGCGAGAAAGAGTTGCAGGGTGTGCATGGCAGGCCGAAGCCTTTACTCGTCTATCGTAGGAGGATGCGTGAGTAGCGGGATTGGGCCCACGTTCGTGGGCTGAGCTAAGGAGTGAAGATTTGATTATTATAATTATATCCTAGTTAGTATTAGAGTTATTTTCCTTATTTGTGTCGTAGGGGGAGTATTAATAGTGGAGTAGGGTTTTTGTAACAGATCATCGAATTTTTATTGAAAGGAGCCTGGAGGCTGGGACGGCGTAGCCGTAGTTACTTTTCTCTCTACAATTCATTCTTGTTCTTATTAATTGGTCCGACCTGCCGGATCCCGTTCTCACGCTATGTCGACGCGCTCAGCGACGGAGAGGTTCGAGACATTGGAACAGGATCAACTTGCCTTGAGGGAGGAACAACGGAAGATGAGGGACGAACAGAAGGAGATGCGAGCAAATTTGGTGGCCATCACAGCCACGCTCACCGAGGTTCTGAAGGAGATCAAGAAGAGGCCGACGGTTCCCGTCGGCGAGAAGAGCTCCACCGCCGAGGAGGGAATCGAGTCAGAGGAGGAGAGCGAGGAGGTGGAGAAGAAGCAGTGCGGAGAAAGCAAGGGCACCTTGCAACTGCCGTCGTTCGACGGGACGGATCCGATTGGCTGGTTGGCTCGCGCCAATCAGCAGTTCGAAATTATGGGTACTGCTGCAGAGAAGAAGGTATCGGCTGCAGTAGTGGCGATGGAAGGGGCCGCGTTATATTGGATGACGTGGTTGCGGTCTCGGAAGCCGAAGCTCACATGGGAAGGTTTTTCCGAGGCGCTGGTAACAAGATTTGATACCCGTTTCCAAGGTGATGCGTTTGAACGGTTGGCGGATATCAAGCAAACGGGAACGGTAGAAGATTACATCAATCTCTTCGTGCAACTGGCAAGTCAAGTGCCGGGTTTGACGGATGCCCACTACCTTGGGTACTTCATGAAAGGGTTGAAGGACCAGATCCGTGGATTCCTACGTCTATTCCGGCCCACGGAATTGGAGGCCGCCATGGATTTGGCTCGGGATGTCGAAGCCAACCTCGCGATTCAGGGTGGAGGCCGCACCACCTATGGGTTGGGAACCCAAGTATCGAAGGGAAACAACCCTCCGCGCAGCAGCTTCTCCAATTGGTCCGGATCGGGGGACGCAGCTGGGCGAGGGTCCGCGGGCAGCAACGTCCACCAAGGGGAGAAATCAAACGCCACGAAGGGGAGTGACACAGTCCAGAAGCCATATCGCCCACGGTTTACACGCATGACGGCGCAGGAATTGGCGGAGTTGAAGGCGAAGGGTCTGTGTTTTCGCTGCCGCAAGACCTATTCACCAGGGCATGTGTGTGCACTTAGCCAACTGAAAGTAATGGTGGCCGAGGAAGGGGAACAGTTAGATTTGCGGAATTACGAGTTCTATCAACCAACGGGACTCGAGATGGTGGGGGAAGAACCGGAAGAGACGGAGGGAGTTGATGGAGATTTATCCATGTATTCCATGGCGGGTATCACGACGGCTCGGACTATGCGCCTATATGGGACGACCGGAGGTCAGAAAGTGACGGTGCTCATTGACAGCGGAGCCAGCCACAATTTCATATCGAATGCGGTGGTGAGCAAGTTACAGCTGCGGACTGACGAGGCAGGGAAGTTTGGTGTTGTGTTGGGAAACGGGTTGAGACAAGAGTCAGAAGGGGTGTGCCGTAATGTTGTGGTGGCGTTTCCCGAGTGTCAATTTCAGGTGGATTGCTTCGTTTTTCCCTTAGGTGGAGTGGATTTGATATTGGGAATGGCGTGGTTAACTACGTTGGGAGAAGTTCGAACGCACTGGGAGCGAATGTCGATGAATTTTGAGTGGATGGGCCGAAGAGTGGAGCTTAAAGGAGACCCTCAGCTGTGCCGAAGCCCCATCGGGATGAAGTGCTTGGTGCACACGCAGGAGGCGGAAATGTGGGCGGTATTGATTGAGGAGACGACGGCTCGATTGACGGCGCCGATTCCTCAAATGTTGGAGGATGTGCTGAGCGAGTTTGCAAGCGTATTCGGTGAGCCGCAAGGTCTGCCCCCGCAACGAGACACCGATCACCGCATCACACTCGCAACAGGGGCGAAACCGGTATCAGTGCGTCCCTACCGGTACAGCCATCATCAGAAGGACGAGATCGAACGGCTGGTGAAAGACATGTTACTGGCGGGCATCATACGGCCGAGTTCGAGCGCCTTTTCGAGCCCGGTGCTGTTGGTTAAGAAAAAAGATGGGAGCTGGAGGTTTTGCGTGGATTATCGGGAGCTCAACAAAGTGACGATACCGGATAAATATCCCATTCCGGTGATTCAAGAGATGCTGGATGAGCTCTCGGGAGCTGTAGTATTTTCCAAGATCGATCTAAGATCCGGATATCATCAGATCAGGGTGGCGGCGACAGACATTCACAAAACGGCGTTCCGGACGCACAGCGGTCACTATGAATTTTTGGTCATGCCGTTCGGTCTCACGAACGCACCGGCAACGTTTCAATCTACCATGAACGATGTCTTTCGCCCACATTTGAGGAAGTTTGTGTTGGTATTTTTTGACGACATCTTGATCTATAGCCGGACATGGGCAGCACATCGAGAACATGTGGGGGTGGTGTTGCGAATACTGCAAGATAACAATTTCTTAGCTAACAGAAAGAAATGTGCTTTTGGATGCAGGAAAATAGAATACTTGGGCCACATCATATCGGAGGAGGGAGTAGCGATGGATCCAGAGAAAGTGAGGGCGGTGATTGATTGGCCGAGACCAACTAATCCACGAGAGGTGCGCGGATTTTTAGGCTTGACGGGGTATTATAGGCGGTTTGTGAAGGGGTACGGATTGATAGCGAAGCCACTGACCTCGCTATTAAAGAAAGAGGCTCCGAAACCACTCGTTTGGACAGCAGAGGCGGAGGAGGCGTTTAGCCGATTGAAGAAACTCTTGACCGAGGCCCCGGTGTTGACCTTGCCGCAGTTTGATAAGCCATTTGTGGTAGAGTGTGACGCTTCGGGTACCGGAATCGGGGCTGTTTTGATGCAAGAACGGAAGCCAATCGCGTACTTTAGCAAGTCCCTGGCGGATCGAACGTTATCCAAGTCAGCATACGAGAGGGAAATGATGGGGTTGGCATTGGCGGTACAACATTGGCGCCCATACCTCTTGGGAAGGAAATTTATAGTACGTACGGACCATCGTAGCCTCAAGCACTTACTGCACCAGAAGATAGTCACTCCGGCTCAGCAGATATGGGTGGCGAAACTATTGGGGTATGATTTTGAAATAGAGTATAAAACAGGGATCTCAAACGCAGCCGCTGACGCACTTTCGAGGAGAGAAGGGGACGCGGAATTGGCAGCCGTAAGCAGTCCGGAGTGGGTAGGGTTTGGCGACGTGGAGGAAGAGCAGGAGAGGGATGAATACGTTAGCTCTCTTCGGCGGGCAGTTCGGGAGCAGCCGGGTAGCCGGCCTGGTTTTCATATGGTGGGAGAGCGGCTGTTCTACCACGGTCGTGTAGTGCTTCCGGCTTCGTCGAAGTGGATCCCAAAATTGTTGAGTGAGTTTCACGACACGCCGTCAGGAGGGCATGCGGGAACGTACCGCACCTATCGCCGAATCGCCGGAAATGTGTATTGGAAGGGAATGTTCCGTCGAGTGAAAGAATTTGTAGCTCAATGCTTGATATGTCAGAAGATGAAGTATGAAGCGGTATCGCCGGCCGGTCTCTTGCAGCCCCTACCGATTCCGGATAAAATTTGGGAGGACATTTCGATGGATTTTATTACGTGCTTACCAAAATCCAAGGGGTTCTCGATTGTATTGGTAGTGGTGGATAGACTATCGAAGTATGCACATTTCATGGCATTGAAACCGCCTATCACAGCACGTTCGGTAGCTGACACGTTTGTGAAGGAGGTGGTTCGATTGCACGGGATCCCCAAGTCTATTGTTAGCGATCGTGACTCCATGTTTGTGAGTTCGTTTTGGAGAGAGTTATTTGAGCAGTCGGGGACTAAGCTTAAATTTAGTACAGCTTATCACCCGGAAACTGATGGTCAGACTGAGGTGATAAACCGGGTCTTGGAGACGTATCTACGTTGCTTTACGAGTGAGCAGCCCAAGCAGTGGGTTAGGTGGCTCGCTTGGGCTGAATTTTGGTATAATACTTCGTATCAAACGGCTGCTCGCATGTCGCCGTTCGAGGTGGTTTATGGGAGAGCACCTCCGTCGTTGCGGCGTTTTCTACCTGGGGAATGTTCCGTTGCGGCCGTGGCTGAGGCGTTGGGGAGTCGAGATGATGTGCTGAGGCTCCTTCGTGAAAACTTAATGCGAGCACAACAAGTGATGACACGTCAAGCTAACAAGCACAGGAGGGAGGTGGAGTTTGATGTGGGAGATCGAGTGTTTTTGAAGGTGCGGCCATTCCGCCGGGCATCATTGAACAGCGGGCCGCACCACAAGTTGTCGGCAAGATTTTTCGGGCCTTTCGAAGTGGTGGGACGTGTGGGAAAAGTAGCATACAGGCTGCAGTTGCCGGAGAGTAGCAAGATCCATCCTGTCTTTCACGTGTCTCAGTTACGGAAGGTAGTGGGAGATCACCCGGTGGAGGAGGTTTTGCCGGAGTCGCTGGAATTGCCAATTCTGCCGGTCATGGAGCCGGAGTCGATCTTGGCTTGGAGGAAAGTGCCGAGAGGAGTGGGTGAGGAGGAGCAGTTATTAGTTAAGTGGAAAGGGCAGCATGAGGATGACGCAACTTGGATTGATATGAAAACTTTTAAGGGCCAATTTCCGGATTTTGACCTTGAGGACAAGGTTGTTTCGAAGGAGGATGGAGTTGATAGAGAGTGGGAGGAAGAGGACGTCGGTGACGAAGAGAGGGAGGCTGTTGGGCGCGAGAAAGAGTTGCAGGGTGTGCATGGCAGGCCGAAGCCTTTACTCGTCTATCGTAGGAGGATGCGTGAGTAGCGGGATTGGGCCCACGTTCGTGGGCTGAGCTAAGGAGTGAAGATTTGATTATTATAATTATATCCTAGTTAGTATTAGAGTTATTTTCCTTATTTGTGTCGTAGGGGGAGTATTAATAGTGGAGTAGGGTTTTTGTAACAGATCATCGAATTTTTATTGAAAGGAGCCTGGAGGCTGGGACGGCGTAGCCGTAGTTACTTTTCTCTCTACAATTCATTCTTGTTCTTATTAGAGAGGCACATTCTCTTTTTCTTTCTTTTCATGCTGCATCTTGCTTGTTTATGGGTGGCTTGTTTTTATGTAATACCTCTATTGACCTGCTAGTTATCTCTATTTTTCTCTATGGTCTTGACCATGAACTTTTTCCGATTAAAAACTTATGGCTTTCGAAGCTTTGGTTTTATAGCTTTTCGATTGGAAATATCTGAATCTGTTATTTGCAGATACATTGCATGTATTCTTTCGTCAACGAGAGATCATGTTACCATTGCTTCCACCTGTACATATGTGCATGTATGATGTGCTTTTCAAGTGTGCTTCTTTTGAGATTATATCTCAGTAGTCGGTATATTTTCATGTTCATTTCCTACTTCCATTTCATTCTTTGCACCCCGGGAGCCCATAATTATAGATCTTGGATTTGCATGACGTGTAAGAATGAAATGGATCTGGACGATAACGAATGAGATATAGGCCTTTTTGCCTGCTGTCCTCCCCGTTCGATTCAGATTCCGTCGCGCCCTCACCGTTTTGGCCATAAATAACTCGTTTTAGATCCGAATGACCCGATTTTGAAACCCCTAGAAAGCTCAATCGGAAGGCTACGATATGGACTTGTGAAATTTGGTATTTGACGGTGTTTACTGGGTGCTAATAGAATCTGAATTAGGCACCTTAAGCGGTTTCTCATTTTTCGGAGTAATCGTACAATCTAGCTTCTATATAGGAGCTAAAATGATGCAAAATTCATCATATACCGCTCCAAAACATCACTGGGATGATTTGGAATAATAAAATTTAGATCTCATTCCAGAACGTTTTTGACCAAAACTCTAAGGGGTACCCACTAGGGTGAAGTCTCATTTTTTCGGCCCCCGGGGAGCGGCGGATTTTGCACCTCCGGGGGCCCATAATTATAGATCTTAGAATAAAATTGCATGACGTGTAAGAATGAAATAGATCCGGACGATAACGAATTAGATATAAGCCTTTTTGCCTCCTGTCCTCCCCGTTCGACCCAGATTCCGTCGCGTTCTCACCGTTTTAGCCATAACTAACTCGTTTTAGATCCGAATGACCCGATTTGTAAACCTCTAGAAAGCTCATTCGGAAGGCTACGATGCAGACTTGCGAAATTTGGTATTTGACGGTGTTTACTGGGTGCAAATAGAATCCGAATTGGCACCTTAAGCGGTTTTTCATTTTTCGGAGTAATCGTACGATCTAACCTCTATATAGGAGCTAGAATGATGCAACATTCATCATATACCGCTCCAAAACATCACTTGGATGATTTGGAATAATAAAATTTAGATCTTATTCCGGAGCGTTTTTGATCAAAACTCTAAGGGGTACCACTAGGGCGAAATCTCATTTTTTCGGCCCGCCGGGGAGCGTCGGATTTTGCACCTCCGGGGGCCCATAATTATAGATCTTGGAATAAAATTGCATGACGTGAAAGAATGAAATAGGTCCGGACGATAACGAATGAGATATGAGTCTTTTTGCCTGCTGCCCTTTCCGTTAGACCTAAATTCCGTCGCTCCCTCCCCGTTTTGGCCATATCTAACTCGTTTTAGATCCGAATGACCCGATTTTGAGACCCCTAGAAAGCTCATTCGGATGGCTACGATACGGACTTGCGAAATTTGGTATTTGGCAGTGTTTACTGGGTGTAAATAGAATCTGAATTGGGCACCTTAAGCGGTTTCTCATTTTTCGGAGTAATCGTAACCTCTATATAGGAGCTAGAATGATGCAAAATTTATCATATATTGCTCCAAAACTTCACTGGGATGATTGGAATAATAAAATTTAGATCTCATTCCGGAGCGTTTTTGACCAAAACTCTAAGGAGTACCACTAGGGTGAAATCTCGTTCGGCCCGCCGGAGAGCGTCGGATTTTGCACCTCCGGGGGCCCATAATTATAGATCTTGGAATAAAATTGCATGACGTGTAAGAATGAAATGCATCCGGACGATAACGAATGAGATATGGGCCTTTTTGCTTGCTGCCCACCCCGTTCATCCCAGATTCCGTCGCGCCCTCACCGTTTTGGCCAACTAACTCGTTTTACATCCGAATGACCCGATTTTGAAACCCTTAGAAAGCTCATTTGGAAGGCTACGATATGGACTTGAGAAATTTGGTATTTGACGGGGTTTACTGGGAGCAAATAGAATCTGAATTGGGCACATTAAGCGGTTTCTCATTTTCCGGAGTAATCGTACAATCTAGCCTCTATATAGGAGCTAGAATGATGCAAAATTCGTCATATACCGCTCCAAAACATCACTTGGATGATTTGGAATAATAAAATTTAGATCTCATACCGGAGCGTTTTTGACCAAAACTCTAAGGGGTACAACCACTAGGGCGAAATCTCGTTTTATCGGCCCGCCGGGGAGTGTCGGATTTTGCACCTTCGGGGCCCCATAATTGTAGCTCTTGGAATAAAATTGCATGACTTGTAAGAATGAAATGGATCCGGACGATAACGAATGAGATATAGGCCTTTTTGCCTGCTGCCCTCCCCGTTCGACCCAAATTCCGTTGCGCACTCACCGTTTTGGCCATAACTAGCTTGTTTTAGATCCGAATGACCCGATGTTGAAACTCCTAGAAAGCTCATTCGGAAGGCTACGATGGACTTTTGAAATTTGGTATTTGACGGTGTTTACTGGGTGCAAATAGATTCCGAATTGGGCACCTTAAGCGGTTTCTCATTTTCCGGAGTAATCGTACAATCTAGCCTCTATATAAGAGCTAGAATGATGCAAAATTCATCAAATACCGCTCCAAAAGACCACTTGGATGATTTGGAATAATAAAATTTAGATCTCATTCCGGAGCGTTTTTTACCAAAACTCTAAGGGGTACCACTAGGGCAAAATCTCATTTTTTCGGACCGCCGGGGAGCGTCGGATTTTTGCACCTCTGGGGCCCATAATTATAGATCTTGGAATAAAATTGCATGACGTGAAAGAATGAAATGGATCCGGACGATAACGAATGAGATATGGGCCTTTTTGCCTGCTGCCCTCACTGTTAGACCAAGATTCCGTCGTGCCCTCACCGTTTTGGCCATATGTTACTCATTTTAGATCTGAATAACCCGATTTTGAGACCCCAAGAAAGCTCATTCGGAAGGCTACGATGGACTTGCAAAATTTGGTATTTGACGGTGTTTACTAGGTGCAAATAGAATCGGAATTGGGCACCTTAAGCGATTTCTCATTTTCCGGAGTAATCGTACAATCTAGCCTCTATATAGGAGCTAGAATGATGCAAAATTCATCATATACTGATCCAAAACATCACTTGGATGATTTGGAATAATAAAATTTAGATCTCATAACGGATCATTTTTGACCAAAACTCTAAGGGTACCACTAGGGCGAAATCTCATTTTTTCGGCTTTCCGGGGAGCGTCGGATTTTGCACCTCCGGGGGGCCATAATTATAGATATTGGAATAAAATTGCATGAAGTTTAAGAATGAAATGGATCCGGACGATAACGAATGAGATATGGGCCTTTTTGCCTGCTGCCCTCCCCGTTCGACCCAGATTCCGTCGCGCCCTCACCGTTTTGGCCATAACTAACTCGTTTTAGATCTGAATGACGCGATTTGAAACCCCTAGAAAGCTCATTTGGAAGGCTACGATATGGACTTGCGAAATTATGTATTTGACGGAGTTTACTGGGTGAAAAGTGAATCCGAATTGGGCACCTTAAGCGGGATCTCATTTTCCGGAGTAATCGTACAATCTAGCCTCTATATAGGAGCTCAAAAGATGCAAAATTCATCATATACCGCTCCAAAACATCACTTGGATGATTTGGAATAATAAAATTTAGATCTAATTCCAGAGTGTTTTTGACCAAAACTCTAAGGGATACCACTAGGGCGAAATCTCGTTTTTTTGGCCCGCCGGGGAGTGTCGGATTTGGCACCTCCGGGGGCCCATAATTATAGCTCTTGGAATAAAATTGCATGACTTGTAAGAATGAAATGGATCCGGACGATAACGAATGAGATATGGGCTTTTTTGCTTGCTGTCGTCCCCGTTCGACCCAGATTCCGTCGCGCCCTCACCGTTTTGGCCATAAATAACTCGTTTTAGATCCGAATTACCCGATTATGAAACCCCTAGAAGCTCATTCAGAAGGCTACGATATGAACTTGCAAAAATTTGTATTTGACGGTGTTTACTGGGTGCAAATAGAATCCGAATTGGGCACCTTAAGCGGTTTCTCATTTTCCGAAGTAATTGTACAATCTAGCCTCTATATAGGAGCTAGAATGATGCAAAATTCATCATATACCACTCCAAAAGATCACTGGGATGATTTGGAATAATAAAATTTAGATCTAAATTCGGAGCGTTTTTGACCAAAACTCTAAGGTACCCACTAGGGCGAAATCTCATTTTTTCGGCCCACCGGGGAGCGTCGGATTTTGCACCTCTGGGGGCCCATAATTATAGATCTTTGAATAAATTTGCATGACGTGAAAGAATGAAATGGATCCGGACGATAACTAATGAGATATGAGCCTTTTTGCCTGCTGCCCTCACTGTTAGACCTAGATTCCGTCGCGCCCTCACCGTTTTGGCGATATCTAACTCGTTTTAGATCCGAATAACCCGATTTTGAGACCCCTAGAAAGCTCATTCGGAAGGCTACGATATGGACTTGCAAAATTTTGTATTTGACGGTGTTTACTGTGTGCAAATAGAATCCGAATTGGGCACCTTAAGCGGTTTCTCATTTTCCGGAGTTTTAGTACAATCTAGCCTCTATATAGGAGCTAGAATGATGCAAAATTCATCATATACCGCTCCAAAAGATCACTAGGATGATTTGGAATAATAAAATTTAGATCTCATTCCGGAGCGTTTTTTACCAAAACTCTAAGGGGTACCAATAGGGCGAAATCTCATTTTTTTGGCCTGCCGGGGAGCGTCGGATTTTGCACCTCCGGGGGCCCATAATTAGATCTTGGAATAAAATTGCATGACGTGTAAGAATGAAATGGATCCGGACGATAACGAATGAGATATAGGCCTTTTTGCCTGCTGCCCTCCCCGTTCGACCCAAATTCCATCGCGCCCTCACCGTTTTGGCCATAACTAACACGTTTTAGATCCGAATGACCCGATTTTGAAACCCCTATAAAGCTCATTCGGAAGGCTACGATATGGACTTGCGAAATTTGGTATTTGACGGTGTTTACTGGGTGCAAATAGAATCCGAATTGGGCACCTTAAGCGGTTTCTCATTTTCGGAGTAATCGTACAATCTAGCCTCTATATAGGAGCTAGAATGATGCAAAATTCATCATATACCGCTCCAAAACATCACTAGGATGATTTGGAATAATAAAATTTAGATCTCATTCCGGAGCGTTTTTTACCAAAACTCTAAGGGGTACCACTAGGGCGAAATCTCATTTTTTCGGCTTGCCGGGGAGCGTCGGATTTTGCACCTCCGGGGGCCCATAATTATAGATCTCAGAATAAAATTGCATGACGTGAAAGAATGAAATGGATCCGGACGATAACTAATGAGATATGGGCCTTTTTGCCTGCTGCCCTCACTGTTAGACCTAGATTCCAACGCGCCCTCACCGTTTTGGCTATATCTAACTCGTTTTATATTCGAATAACCCGATTTTGTGACCCCTAGAAAGCTCATTTGGAAGGATACGATATGGACTTCCGAAATTTGATATTTGACGGTGTTTACTGGGTGAAAATTGAATCCGAATTGGGCACCTTAAGCGGTTTCTCATTTTCCGGAGTAATCGTACAATCTAGCCTCTATATAGGAGCTAGAATGATGCAAAAATTATCATATACCGCTACAAAACATCACTTGGATGATTTGGAATAATAAAATTTAGATCTCATTCCGGAGCGTTTTTAACCAGAACTCTAATTAAGAGGTACCACTAGGGCGAAATCTCGTTTTTTTCGGCTTGCCAAGATGTGTCGGATTTTGCACCTCCGGGGGCCCATAATTATAGCTCTTGGAATAAAATTGCATGACGTGTAAGAATGAAATGGATCCGGACGATAACGAATGAGATATGGGCCTTTTTGCCTACTACCCTCTCCGTTCGACCAAGAATTCGTCAAGCCTTCATCGTTTTGGCCATATCTAACTCGTTTTAGATCCGAATAACCCAATTTTGAGACCCCTAGAAAGCTCATTCGGAAGGCTACGATATGGACTTGCAAAATTTGGTATTTGACGGTGTTTACTGGGTGCAAATAGAATCCGAATTTGGCACATTAGGCGGTTTCACATTTTCCGGAGTAATCGTACAATCTAGCCTCTATATAGGAGCTAAAATGATGCAAAATTCATCATATACCGCTCCAAAACCTCACTAGGATGATTTGGAATAATAAAATTTAGATCTCATTCCGGAGCGTTTTTGACCAAAACTCTAAGGGGTACCACTGGGGCAAAATCTCATTTTTTCGGTCTGCCGGGGAGCGTCGGATTTTGCACCTCCGGGGGCCTATAATTATAGATCTTGGAATAAAATTGCATGATGTGTAAGAATGAAATGGATCCGGACGATAACGAATGAGATATGGGCCTTTTTGCCTGCTACCCTCCCCGTTCGACCCAGATTCCGTCAAGCCCTCACCGTTTTGGCCATAACTAACTCGTTTTAGATCCGAATGACCCTATTTTGAAACCCCTAGAAAGCTCATTCGGAAGGCTACGATATGGACTTGCGAAATTTGATATTTGACGGTGTTTACTGGGTGTAAATAGAATCCGAATTGGGCACCTTAAGCGGTTTCTCATTTTTCGGAGTTTTCGTACAATCTAGCCTCTATATAGGAGCTAGAATGATGCAAAATTCATCATATACCGCTCCAAAACATCACTAGGTTGATTTGGAATAATAAAATTTAGATCTCATTCCGGAGCGTTTTTGACCAAAACTCTAAGGGGTACCACTAGGGCGAAATCTCATTTTTTCGGCCCGCCGGGGAGCGTCGGATTTTGCACCTCCGGGGGCCCATAATTATAGCTCTTGGAATTAATTTGTGTGACGTGAAAGAATGAAATGGATCCGGACGATAACGAATGAGATATGGGCTTTTTTGCCTGTTGTCGTCCTCGTTCAACCTAGATTCCGTCGCGCCCTCACCGTTTTGGCCATATCTAACTCGTTTTAGATCCGAATGACCCGATTTTGAGACCCCTAGAAAGCTCATTCGGAAGGCTACGATATGGACTTGCGAAATTTGGCATTTGACGGTGTTCACTGGGTGAAAATAGAATCCGAATTGGACACCTTAAGCGGTTTCTCATTTTCCGGAGTAATCGCAATCTAGCCACTATATAGGAGCTAGAATGATGCAAAATTCATCATATACCGCTCCAAAACATCACTGGAATGATTTGGAATAATAAAATTTAGATCTCATTCCGGAGCGTTTTTTACCAAAACTCTAAGGGGGTACCACTAGGGCGAAATCTCGCTTTTTTGGCCAACCGGGGAGCGTCGGATTTTGCACCTCCGGGGGCCCATAATGATAGATCTTGGAATAAAATTGCATGACGTGTAAGAATGAAATGGATCCGAACGATAACGAATGAGATATGGGCGTTCGACCCAGATTCCGTCTCGCCCTCACCGTTTTGGCCATAACTAACTCGTTTTAGATCTGAATAACCCGATTTTGAAACCCCTAGAAAGCTCATTCGGAAGGCTACAATATGAACTTGCGAAATTTTTTATTTGACGGTGTTTACTGGGTGAAAATAGAATCCGAATTGGACACCTTAAGCAGTTTCTCATTTTTCAGAGTAATCGTACAAAAAGTTATAGCAGCACTGAGCAACATCCAACCTTTTGAGTAGCATTGTATCGTTCTAGCTTTCCTCTCCGAGCTACTTCATTCCTTTTTCTGCAAAAGCACATTTTTTTTCCTTAGTTTATGTATCCTGTTACTTTCAGCGGGGGACGTTTGCAGTGAGTGGCTAAAAACCCAACTGCAGGCTCATTGCCTTCACCTTTCGCCCAGCCCGGAGCCAGGATGCATGCCAGTTTCATACGACCAGGTGGCACTTCTAGGCCCCTTCCCGGCTATTGGATTACAATCAAGACCCCGATTCGAGGGAATAGAACTCTATCGATGACTTATTTGTCCGATTCTGGCTTATTGATTGAGGAGATTCCGTTGAGGCCGGGTGAGCTGTTAGAACTTGCCTGCTAAGAAATTGTTGAAAATGACCTTGAGATGTTTAGATTAATCATTCATGGAATTAGGCTTGGGGACATTTTATTTTGGTGATTTGATTTGTCAATTAGAGGTTATGAGATTTCTATTCACTTGAGTTTATTTTGTAAGTTGTTAATCTTTTCAAATCATAGTAGCATCTTTTCCATAAGCATGAAATTTGATCGAAACAAAAACTGGCTAGGCACTTTAAGCACAGTTTAACAAAATGACGAGCTCAACCCATTACGAAAATGATGCGCCATTAAGCAAAAGTTAGGACCACCAAGATCAGGCCTACAAGAAATGGTAGGAAAATTTAAAAGAATATTCACTCGAATATACCCAATGCAAATTTATCAGCCCATTCCGAAAAATATATTCGTACTAAACAATTAACAACACACCTGAAATGATGGCAAACTCATTTACAAAGTTGGCCCAATGCGGAGGCTAAAAAATCCGGTTAATTAAGACAAAGTCGGGCCAATAGTACGGCCCAATTATAAACAGTCAGCCCATTTCTTATTTTTTTCCGTCCAACTCAATTTTCTTAGTGGGCCTGCTGTTGGGCCGAAATAAGTTCTACTGGACTGATTTTTTCGCGCAAAGGCCCATATGTTTCTTAGTGAGCCTTCTGTTGGGCCGAAATCAGTTCTACTGGACTGATATTTTCGCGCCAAGGCCCACAAGTTTCTAAATGGGCCTGTTGTTGGGCCGAATTTAGTTCTGCGGGACTGATTCTTTCACGCCAAGGCCCATAAGTTTTAATGGGCCGATATTAATTTTATGCATATTGGGCTATAATTTTTCCAGTACTTTGTTGGGCCTATTATATAGTATTGGGCCTAAATTAATTCTTTGTCGAGCCTAATTATTTCATAAAGGGCTTACTGTGTTAAATTGGGCCAGAGATTTCTTTTGTGGGCCAAATATGTCTAATTTTACGACAGATTCTCAATACGCCAGTTATATTGTGGGCCAAGAATAGCGATTATGGGCTACTGGTTGGGGATAATAATTTCTTAATGGGACGTTGCATTTTTTTTATTAGGCCTGAAAATACTCGATTAAACTTTCTCTGTTGGGCTGGTCGTTTCCTGACTGCCCAATAACTGCGACGACGCTGGAGACAGACTGGTGCTGTGCGCCGGAAAGAGAAGGCGAGTAATTCACCATGGCTTTCGTCAAGACCCCTAATTCGAGCTACCGGTGGGCTGCAACCATCAAAAATATGTGCAGCAAACGGTCAACTCCACCCATTTCCAGGCTATTCCGCCGCCATAGAAGTTGGATGTGCTTTTCTTCGATATTAGTCTGAATATATATATATATATATATATATATATATATATATATATATATATATATATATTTTAAAAAAAAGGAAAATCAGTATCAGATATTTTTTCAAAGGATAAGAATTTCGGGGAAAAAAAAGCCCATAACGTTCCATTTAAGTCAATCGGTGTATAGTTTACTTTCATTTAGTTCCCATCGTGATCAGTTACTCAGGAAAATACAGTCAAAATTTTGTTCTGGATCTTAATTTGTCTTTTCACACAAAATAACAATGATTGTGTCAAACAATTTCATGAGTTAAAAAGATTTTGTTCCTACTATAAATGGCACAAGTAGGTGGGAAAATTGAAATTCACGATCTAATAATACTTTTTACAAGAAAATAGTAGTAGTAGTAGTAGTAGTAGTAGTAGTAGTAGTAATAAATAAATAAATAAACACAAGGTAGGCGTAAACTGTATATTTGAAAGGAAAAGAATCACAATCTATGCTCTATGCTTTCATGCAACAGTTCAATAAACATGCTCATTTCACAGACAGATTTAGTTAGCCTCACCATTTTCACAATAGGATGCCGCCCACAAAATTATAAGCCTTCGGCAATAGAATTATTTTCTTATCTTATATTGGTGGGGAGTGAGCATATAGCAGGGAGAGTAACATAATATAATTGAAATGAGGAGAACTGAATTCTGGAACATTTATTCAGGCCATGTAAGCACATTCTCACAATATCGCCTTACTTTTCAAATCGCACACATACGGATCATATTTTCATAAATCAACAAAAGGAACTATAGGAAAACACACCACAATCTTATTCTCAGTTATGTTGTCTAAGTTTGCAACTTCACATTAATCCGCAGTTAGAAAATCAGACAATAAAACAGAATGCACATGAAATCAGTTTCAAGTAGAAGCTAGCATATGTAGTCCTCAAAAACCCATCAACAATAGAGTTAAATCCAACACATTCAAACTGATTAGTAGTGACGAGGGCTCACCAAAAAGAGAATTTTAAGTAACTATCCTTATCGCCTTTCCTATTGATCGACTAGGTTAAGAAACCCGACCAAAATTGACAAATCATGCCAAAAAATGTAGTTTCTTGATTTTCAATTTTATCACAATAAGTCCAAAATACTATCCAAAGCTCAAAGAAGATGACTTAATAATAAGTGTGTGAGCAAATCCAAAAAAATATAAGTATCACAATAGGACTCAACTGTTATCTGTAAATACTCAACCAACCAAACACAAAAGATGCAAGTTATTAAATTATAGAATCAACCGATGAATGGTACACGAGACTGCACACTGACTGCACCCCCCCCCCCCCCCCCCCCAAAAAAAAAAAAAAAAAAAAAAAAAAACAGAAAAAAGGGGAAGGGAGATGAGCATAAACAGAAGAAAATCAAGAACTTACCAAAATATTATCATACTTCAGAGGCAGCATCCAAACATCTCTGAGGATTTTAGTCCTTCTGAACAACCAAACTGAGGATCAGGCATACATGGGCATCCTTAGGTACGAGTTCTATAGCATTAACAACAAAGAGTAAAGTAAACCAACAAAGAAATTAGAAACAAACAATCATCATAACTTCCCCACACATTGATAGAGTAATGTTAAAGAAACCTAAACATGGTTTTCGTTTGATAACACCAATACTCAAAAGATTTTGAATATTTCTAAATCTTACCGGTTTCCCTAATTGAGTAGGGCGTCGGTATGGAATGAATCTGTGGTCCTTTGCAGCATTTCTAATTGAGTAGGGCGTCGTATTTGTACCTTGATTTCCTTGTACTTCTCAGCAAGCTTTTGCTTCTGAATTTCAGCAGCAATCAGATACAGATGATACCATGTCATTTAAATCAGTTAGTTTGGAAGAAATATACGATTTGTCTTCACCATTTTTTTTTTCTCTGACTATTATACTTAAAACACTTTAACATCTGTCTACTGGTCAAATGACTCGTAATTATGTTATCTTATGTACTACTACATTAACACTTATATAAAAATATACAATCTTAATCACATTCAATGTAGAAAGAAGAATTCATCAAACACAGAGAGGCAGATGGATTACATTTTTTCAGATAGTACGATTGTTTTCCCTTCTTTGCAGTTTCCCTCTCTTTCTTCTTATGCTCAGCCAGAATATCCTTTTCTGTACATTTTGTAGTTACCAATATCAATTCTTTATCCTGGTCCAGATCAAAAACACATGGACACCAGAGTTCAAAGACTTCGTAAACTAACAGAACTCTACAGAAAGCAAGAAAGAGAAAACCATTCTAAACTGGAAAGAGATGAAGAGATTCCATCATTCGTTCTCAAATTACAGAAAAGGGCACAAGATACCAACCTTTTTAGGAGCTTGAATAACTTCTCTAAATCTTCTAACATGCTTCTTAATACTCATTTCCATCGGCCTAAACACAAATCCAATTGAATGAGCGAATGAGAAACAATCCTACAAGGATATAATACATAAAAAACTATTTAAAAAAAAAAAAAAAAAAAAAAAAAAAAAAAAAAAAAAAAAAAAAAAAAACCTAGAAGAACACAAATATCTTGAGGCAGGAACGTTTACCAATCATGAACTCTAAATATCTTAGACTTAAGATGAATACTATCCAAATAAAGGCGGATAACAAAATTACTTAAGTTATTCACATTCAAATGGGTAGCTCTCCAAGCACCCCATAAAGTCCTAAGAGACAAAACAAGGTACCTTCTCCAGAGTGCCTTATTCATCTAAACCACAAATTATGTCCAAAATCAAGAGTTCGAGTCACGACGGGGGTGCGTCAACTAGCCCATCATCTTTTATCTTTTATGAGAATAGTAGCTCTAATAAATATTCCAACGAATTTCAATTGATTCAGCGCATATGATATTTGGCAAAATACAGATTCAGCCATTGTCAAACATTTTTTTCCTCAACATTATCATGTTCGTACTTGATGGAAATCAAAGTTAATATAACTCAATAGATCAATTATAGAGATAAATTAATAGTACAAGCAGCACACATATTACAAACAGTTAAAACGACAAAAATAGCCCTAAAAATAGCCCTAAATTTGGAATGGATTGAAACTCGTCTTTTCGAAGTATTTAATCGAGAGTATGTATAGCGAACAAATTAATCCTTACCCATCGCGCTTCGACCTCGCCGCCGCGGACGGCGGCACCAGAGACGGAGGCAGGCAAGGCCACGTGGCGGAAAAAGCAGCCGCCGCTGAAGACGAAGAGGAATCCGACTTCAGTAGCGGCCAGAGGCGGCTCGAGTGGAACGGCGGATCTGCCGAGCGCCGACACGACGCCTCCGCCTCCTTGAACGTGCCTTTCTCGCCGACGGAGGATTCTCCCGCGCCGCCGCCGTAGATCTGTGTCGGATTTCCGGCCGGCCTCAATCGACAACTACGCCGGAGAAGCTAGAAGGAAGATCGACGGAGTGTTGAGGGAAAAGTGGGGGGGAGTCGACATGAATTTAGGGTTTTTGAAACGGAAAAAGTGGGGGAATCGTTGATTTGAAATTAACTTCACTGATTTGGAATGAGTGGGGCTTTATATACCGCATGGTGCAGTGCCACCAAACGACGTCGTTCAACCCCTGCTACATTTGCTAACTTATAAAACCTAAGGGACTAGAATGGAAATACGCGACCGGGAGAAAAGGGAAAGGGGGTTGTTTTGTAATAATTAGAAAGTACGAGGTATCGGAATGCCGAGTAATCCCTCCTCCTCTTTTAGGCGTTAATTATCCACATCAAATATCTCAAAAAAAAAAAAAATCAAAATCAAAATCTTTGCAGAAAATTCTCGGAGCAGTCCCGCTTGCGAAGCCGGCGCTCTCTCGTGTGTGTGTGAGAGAGAGAGAGAGGTGGCGTTTGTTTGTGTGTAAAGCTGAGGAGAGTCGAAGAGTAAAGCTGTGAGAGTGTTGTATGATTAAAGGGAATGCCTCAAACAATAATGTTCTTGAAGCCCTTCATTTCTGCTCCATCGGCTTCACTTTGGAGGTGTGTTTGCTCTCACTAAGCTCCTTACGTTTGTGGTTTTGTGTTTGTAACACACAATCACACACACATTTGTATGTATGTGTATGTATATGTAGCTCAGATAGCTACCATTTTTGTTTATGTTTCGATATTGGATAAGCAAACTGAGATGGGCTTTTGCTTTGTGCTTGAAAATTCATTCAAGAAATATTCTTGAAAATTTTATAATCATGGACTCCAAACTTCTTAATATTCGGCATTTTAAGTAACTGTGAATTCTGTGTTGCTGTAAACGCCAGATTGAGGTGGACTAGATGTTGGTGGTTTTCTAACTTTTGATGCATATTGTGTGTGTGTGTGTGTGTGAGAGAGAGAGAGAGAGAGAGAGAGAGAGAGAGAGTGTGTGTGTTTGGGTGGGGAGGTAATACTGCCTTAGTTTCTTTAAAGTAATAGCATGTTCTATGGGTTTGCAGCGAATCGTATGGAAGTCAGAATGCGAATATTCGGATATGTAAGAGGACGAAGGTGGTGTGCTTCGGAATGCTGGCACCAAGAAAGTTCATGCAGAAAAGGAGGAAAGTTGAGGTTTTCAAGGATGATGCAGATGAAGCAGATCAGAAGAATTTTAGGAAATTAATATTTGAAATAGAGGAAGCCAATTCTGCGGTTGAAGTGCTCAGGAGCCGAAGAGTCAAGAACCAGGCTTTGCCCAAAAATCTGGTTGTTGGGACTCTGGTCAGATTTAAGCAGCTTAAGAAATGGAACCTTGTTAGTGAGGTATCAAATTTTTATCACTCCCTTCTCTTCGTTTTTCATGTATTTTGTCGACTCATTTGAGAGTGTCTTTGTTATCATGGTATTTTTGCCCTTATTCTGTGAGAAATCTCGCTGTGAATCTAAAGAATGCTGCTCATAATGGATGTTTGCTGCGCCCATGTTACTATTCTTTGGATGTTGAAAGAGTATCATGATTATATTTTGTGTGTGGATTTCCCTTACAGTTATCTTGCTTTTCTGAGGTCACTGATTATCGCGTAATCGCTCATGATATTGCTTGTTGGGTATCTTCGCCTCATTATGTTCTTCACTTCTTCTTAAGATACTTGAGTGGCTACGTACTCAGCATTGGTGGGATTTTAAGGAGATGGACTTTCTGATGCTTATTACAGCCTATGGTAAACTTGGAGACTTCATTAAAGCCGAGAGAATCATGAACTACATGATAAAAAATGGTTTCCCACCTCATGTCGGGTCCCACACTGCTCTTATGGAAGCATACGAGAGAGGAGGCCGATGCAATCAGGCAGAGGCAATATTTCGTAGAATGCAATCCTCAGGCCCCGAACCATCTGCTGTCACATATCAAATAATTCTTAAAACTTTTGTTGAGGTAATGCTTCCCTTCATTCCAATGCTTTAATATTTGTCATATTTTGCTGGTTGAATGGAAATGTTTCTCTTCTATATCATGTTCAGCAGAAAGAACTAAAATTCACATAACTAAGCAGGTGGGCGGAGACAATCAGTGATCTGTAATTCTGTATTAAAATCTATCCTGATTGCACATGAATCCTGAGTAATACTTGTCTTCAGTGTGGTCAAAGCTCGATTAAGATGTTAAGCTAGTGATTGCTCAATTACCTTAAGATTTTTATTAAGGCTCGAGAATAACTATGACTTGCGCAGACCATTGAATCATAACAAATCCATAGTTGTTTCCGGAGTCCAGTTACAGCATAAAACTATAGCGTATTTGGAAAGTTGAATCATAACAAATTCTACGATGTGATTCAGTTAATGATCTTCGTGGGTTTAGGGAAATTCCTATAGTAAGTTCTTCCCAGACTATTGAAAATGAAATGCTAGATCGTCATGAGCATAGAATACTGAAATTATTCTGCCCTTGGCTTTTTTCAGGGTAACAAGTTTAAAGAAGCTGAAGAACTCTTTGAAACCCTACTTGATGAAAAGATTTCACCTCTAAAACCTGACCAGAAAATGTTCCACATGATGATTTACATGCACAAGAAAGCAGGGGATTATGCCAAAGCTCGTAAATTATTTGCATCGATGCATGAGAAAGGAGTTGAGCAAAATACAGTGACGTATAACAGCTTGATGTCCTTTGAAACCAACTACAAGGAGGTTGCGAATATCTTTGACCAGGTATGTTGGGAACTACTGAATCCATCTTTGTCGATGACTGTCTAAGTTATAGTGATCTCAACTACCCAAAATATACACCGAGTTGTTTACATGTTGATTCTATTTCTTAATTTTCTGTTGTGCATTATTTAAGTTATGAACTAGATGCTTCGGGAAAGGAAGGGCGGATCTAATCTTACGTTGAAAATTCTGCTTTCTTTTGGTCTATTTTGGTGTATTACTATTGGTTTGATGATGAACCATATGCATGCAGTAATTTTAAAAGCTATTTATGTCCTATTTCCAAATTCAAATGAATTATATTTGTTATTCTAGATGCAAAGGGCGAGTATTCGACCTGATGTTGTGACATATGCACTCCTCATCAACGCGTATGGAAAAGCTAGAAGAGAAGAGGAAGCTTTAGCCGTGTTTGAAGAGATGCTTGATGCTGGTGTGAGGTGTGATTCCCTTCATTTTCGCTCGTTTAAAACTTAAAAACATAGTTAATGCCATTGTTGGATATTGCTACGTGGTTGTTTTGTTTTGTTTTTATAGTATTATTTTCTGACATGTTGAACAAATGCTTTTCTTTCTAGGCCGACGCACAAAGCATACAACATCTTGCTCGATGCATTTGCAATATCGGGTATGGTAGAGCAAGCCAAGGTTGTCTTCAAGAGCATGAGAAGAGACAGGTAAAACTTTCTTGCAATTCTTATGCCAGTTTTTATACTTCGCTCTTGATTGGGATAATTGCAGTAAGAGTACGTGTTTGGACCAGTTGTTTGTGGAATATAGAGAATATGAGTTCTATGTTTACTTCCAATGATTAAGGAGGAACGGGTTAGAAATGCAACGAAAACTTTCTGCAACATCCGTTTTACGACTCTGTCTTTGTACACTGCAGATGCACACCAGATCTCTGCTCTTACACAACTATGTTATCAGCATATGTTAATGCATCCGACATGGATGGTGCTGAGAACTTCTTCAAAAGGATAAAGCAAGACGGGTTTGAGCCAAACGTCATTACTCACGGCACTCTCATCAATGGGTATGCGAAAGCAAACAATCTCGAGAAGATGATGGAGAAGTACGAAAACATGCGCACTAAAGGGATGAAAGCCAACGCCACCATATTGACTTCGATCATGGATGCTTTCGGGAGGAATAAGGATTTCGGGAGTGCCGCTATCTGGTACAACGAGATGGTGACAGCTGGCATCTCCCCGGATAAGAAAGCGAACAACATACTCCTGTCTCTGGCGAAAACAGAGGAAGAACAGCTCGAAGCTAAGCAACTCGTGGAGAACTTGTCTTCGAGCCTACTGTCCAACAGTGTCAAAGGCGACGAAGAAGAGGACAGAGACGAAGACGAAGATGATGAGACGGAAGGGTGGATGATGAGTTTGAGGAGTTGAGAATTAGTAGTGATGAAATGCAGCATGTAGTAGTACTAGAAGAAGCCCATGCCTTGTGAAAATTTCTCATGATTTTGGTTTATTTTGATTTTGGACTATTGTTATAATGCAAATAGTGTTGATACGTATAATTAGAACAGATATTGTATGAGGTCTATTTTGAAACAAATTAAAAGTGTTTACAGAATACTCCCTCTGTCTCGAACGATTATAACACAATGAAACACGTCTAGCTTGACGGAACGTGTTTAACGAATTACTTGAATATATTTGACATCAAGACAAGGGCAATCAAGTATATCCAAACATAGATTATAACAACAATAATAGTGATAGCGATGGATGAGCTTAAAATTCGTTAAAGAGTAGAGACTAAGGATCCATCATAGCACAATATACATACAGACAGACAAACAGACACAGTCTTAACTGTAGGAGGGGCATGAATTCGCCCGAATTTCTTCCGTTCCGTCAGTACTCGAGAGATCCTACGGATGGTATGCCGTTTAAGTTGCTTCTCGAGTCCTTCCGACTCATGTAGTCGTCGCAGCTATTGCTGCTGGACGAGAGGCGGGGATTCTGGGCGGAATTCGGGAGATCGAGGCCTTCTTTGCCCATCTGCTGCACTTCAAGAGGCGAGAGGATCTTGATGTACCACACGTTGTTCACGAATTCCCTGTGACACGAGGAAATATGTATATATGCTACTTAGACTATCGACAAACACGAAAAAAGAAATAGAGAATGCAAGAAGCTAGCTACGTAGAATGTGATATCGGGTGGTCCGGTCTGGAGGAGTGAGAGTTAAGTCCAGCAATCGACCAAATAATTATGATACGAAAAATAAAGCTCGAAAGTAGTAGGAAACACAGAGAGAGAGAGACTTACTGCCAAGGATCATCGCCGAGGAGAAGAATATCATTCTCTCGATCAACGAATACAAGCTGCCAGCCTGATCTCTGAGGGTCTTCCAACAATCCCTCCAATCCAAACATTCCACCAACGTCCCTTCGCAGCTCCGAATAACTGCTATATTTCGATATATCCACTGACCGTCCGAAACAACCCGACTTGTGAACCTGTCACAGTCACAAAATTATATACTACTAATGTTTTAAATAAAACAATATGAAACTTGGAAAGTTTCGGGCTTATTCACCTTCACGAAGGCTCCTGGTGTCGAGTTTGTTTGGTCCACATTTTCAGTGGACTGCATGTAGCCCGATTCATCTACACAACTGGAGGTAGTCATGTCGGAGTTGAGAGGAAATTCGGTGCCTCCACCACTCGGAAAAGTTGGAGTTGCATACGGCATTGACAAAGATTCACTCTCATTCCCACCGTTTCGAATCAACATATTAGCTGATGAGTCTGAACTAACTCCAAACAACATATCGTCATGTGAATGTGCGACGCTGTTGAAATCCGAAAACTCTTTACCATTGAACGGTGGCAACAAAGCTGAAAGGTCCGAGACTTTAGAATTAGGCATCACTAGTTCTTCTGGATGAGGCACTCCAAACTGAGAAACCTTAGAAGGAAGTTGGGGGTCCAATGCCACTCGTTTTGATGAGGAGTGAGAAACAAGAGGATGAGGTCCGTTTAAGTTCATGACAGGAGAAGCTCCCTCTCGAGAAAACGAACTCAGAATACTTTGCATGGAAGAGTTATTTGATGAAGCCATATGGTTACCAATGAGGTCAGAGAAGTTCTGCAGCTGGCTCGTTGACTCGGAAGCCAGTCCCATTTGCAAGCTAGTCGGTATCGACTTCTTCATCTGTTGATCTTGAAATTGTTGATTGATAAACGACTGACGACCTTGCAACTGTTGGTGCAAAATCTGAGCTTGAGAAACGGCATTATTTCCTTGAAAGTTCTGGAGGAAGCTCGGCTGAGAATGAGGCTGTTGCATCATCTGGTTCTGTAAGAGTGAAGCAGAAACATTCGGAATATTTTGCTGAAACTGGAGGAGGGACTGATTGGTAATTTTAGAGGGATCTAACAATCCCATGTCCTGCATTGCAGCGGCTGCCATCACTTGGTAACTATCAGGTTGTAAACAGAGCATGGAAGGATCGAGTCTCGGTTGCATCCATGGGGAAACACACTGTCCTTGAAAATTCAGTGACTGAATTCCATGATCTCCAATACCCCCACGAAGCCACGACATTGGAGAATTCAAACCCATATCACCATCTTTAAGACCTGAATGATGAAACACGAGAACAGTATGATCATAAAATAAATTCCACACAAAGGAGTCCATAAAATTTTCAGCATTTCAAGAAATCAGACCAGGATATGAAGGCAGTCCAGATGGCCATGGTCTTTTCAACCTGAGGGAGAATGGAGAAGGGTACATCGGAAAAGTTGTCAGAGGTTCGATCTCCCATAGAGAAACTCTGGGTTGTCTCTCCCCAGCAGTTGATTCATCCCATCCAACCTGAAATAGATTTTAAACACAATACATCTAAAGGATACTTCTTAAGACATCTAAAGTCGAAAATAGAAACCAAACATCTCTTCACAATAACTGTTTTTCAATTTCAAATCGATTATGAGAGAAGATTAGCAACATTAGCTATTGCCATACCTTCACTGAGCGCCAATGTGAATTTGGCCAACGAACTGGATCCAAATCACTGATGCCGGTAATTGTACCCATATACCTGAGCCCGAATTGAAAAAGAATTAAGCATACAATATAAAACAAGTTCACGATTGAAGTACTACAAAGCATCAATATCATATTCTTGCATAGGAAAAATGTGACTTCCTCTGTTGCGAGTTAACAATGTGAATTCACAAAAATGATTAAACCTACCTGCGGACACTTGATTCTTCAGTTTCAAAAAGCATCCTAAAGCGCATACCCACAGTAACTCTTGTATGATAAACTGCTTTGGCATATTTTGCTAGAGGTATCACGAACTCCGATGGACTTGCCCTGAAATTAGGAGAAATGAAGAATATGAAGTTGATTAATGCATAAAAAGCATAAGCACATTCAGAACTTTACCTGGGATTATAGAAGATGGTGAATCGGCTATTTGTCGCTGCAGCATGAGCAGCAGCAGCTAGAAGCCCAATGTGCATGCTATCACTTGACAGCACTGATGAAGGCATCACAGTTTGAGGTCGATTGGCACGCCGAATCCCCAAGAACAATTGATTGTTTTCATTCCTGACAGTGCATAAACGTGTTGATTGAGACCAATATAAAACAATAGAAGGCACAGTAAAGGGCAGAGGATAAATTCTTATGGAATTGGGGCTTCGAACCATTTCAAGAACACATTAACCAACTTCAATTAGATAATGCTAACAAATAGATACACTTCAGATATATGAACTAGGATCACAAGTAAATACCAGATGAAAATAACAGAATCTCCAGCAACTAGTCTCTTTGCACTCACGAACACACTCCAACCTGTTGTTAGGAGATGCCTCTTCGGCTGACCTGCATAAGATGAGATTGCGTCTCATAAGCTGTGTGTTTACGTAATCAAGAAGTGGAATGAATCAAATTTGATCTGCACTTGGAGCCATCTGCTGTGTAGCTTAATCACATGTCAAACTAAATTCAGCACTAAATGATTCCGAACTAGAACGACTCAGTGAAATCCTTACTAAGAGGAATACTAATTGATTCGAAACTAGATCCACTCAGTGGAAGAGAAATCTTAGTCATTGAGAATTCACCTCGAAATATATGCCTGAACTTCCACTCGTTGCCATGAAGATCCTTTGCAATCAATTCTTGAGCTGGAGGGGTAAGAGAGTAGTCCTACAAACACATTTACAGCACAAATTCATAACTACGAAAAAACAGCATAGGTAGAACCAATCGCAAAGTACAGAGAAACCTACAAGAGGAGGGAAAACTTTTTCAGCTGCTCTACGAGGGACAGAAAATCCTCCATGAGTGCTGGTGTCACTGGCAGTTAATGTTTTACAGAAATAATTCGTTGGTTGTTTGCTTGGAGTGCCAAGTTCTGATGGCAGTAGGCATATGTCCTTCTGCTCTTGCTAACAAAACAGAAAACAATAAACGAATGAGCAACAAAATATCAAATCAAGAACAAAAATACAAAAAAGTCTGAACAAATTACAGGGGTAAGCGGCTGCAAAGTCATCTGAGCATAAACTTCATCAGTTTCAACATCTGCCTGCAATTTAGAAAATGTAGGTTTTAAGATACAAGCTTTGAATAAGATTTGGAAACAAGCAGCATAAAATCCTAATGCAACACACTGCTTACATGCATCGTAACATTGTGAAGTTGGCATATTAGTTGCGGTTGCAAGCCAGGATAGTTAGGGATGGCACCTTCTACTTCCTTGTTGGTAGAGGCAGCAACCTGGATAAAATTTACCAAAAATGTCACAGGACATTTAACGTAACCCTCTATAGCCAGGGTACTCATATTAGCCATTGGACTCTATCGACAAAAAAAATCTAATAAAATATACACTACCATCTCCTAGATATAGACTACCATCTGAAAATGAATACAGGAGTTCCATGTCAGGTCATCCAACTTAGTGTTGGTCGAGCCCTAGCGTAGGTCTTTGAACACATCCATTAGCTTCTCAAGCATAATGGCAGAAGTTTATGATAAATAGCTCATTTTGTGTATAGCTATCCACAACATCACACATAAATTGCACATATTAGAAACCGAAAGCGCAACTAAACGCTCTATGCATTCGTTCATCCAAATTCTTAACTAAGCAACTACAAAGAAAAGGGAAAGGAAACATTCCCCCATTAATGAGAATCAACATTCTAAATTCTCTAAAGTCCACATTATATGAAGGATTTCTAAATTTAACAAAATAATAAATAAAAATTAAAACTATACCTGCTCGCTATGGCCTTGAGGAAAATACACTACCCTGCTCCCGAGTTGGGGAAGCGAAACAAGCGGCCCGGCACACGCATGCCAGAGCTCCGAATTCAAGCATTTCTTCTCTCCTGCCAATCCAAACACCATTTATAAACATTGAATCTTTACATCAGAGCTTCTTAACCATGCAACTAATTGAGCTAAAATAAACCATTCCCATGTGAATTAAACCAAATAATGGAGCATACCTTCCTCCGTCTGAGCATTAAATTCGGTGCTAGTCGGAGAAGATGAAGAAGACAACCTCATTTTCCAAAAATAGACACGATTTTCCTAAAACTGAACTAGCAAAACTACCACCAAAATTAAAAGAGCTCCAAAAAAAGGAAAAGAAAAAAAGGATTAAATACTCAAGCTCGTTCTAACCCTCCCCACCCCCCCACCCTCCCTAAACCACCCGAAAATGCAGAACATTCTTCATCCCAACTTCACACACATAACCCCAAATTTGCAGCCCCTTTTGGTTCCCTATCGAAAGAAGCAGAAGCAGAAATGGCCCAAATTGCAAAGTGTAAACTTGGGACGAGGGCTTTAAGGAAAACAAAAGGCGAAGCAGATCTTGAAGCTCTTTTCGCTGTTATAGTTGGGACAAAACCCTAAAGAAGGAAAAGAAGAAGACTGGTCCGAGGAATAAATGAAGCTAAAGTTTTTAGTAAGTGATGGGGAAAAGCAACCGAGGAAGAAAATGATGAGTAGAGTAGCTTTTGTGAACTATTGAGATCTCTCTCTCTCTCTGCTTCTGTGTTTGGAGCTAAAATGAGCTTCAGATCTTTAATGAGCTTCGCCTTTTCCTTTTTTCTTTCAAAAACGAATTAATGCTTATAGAGAGAGAGGGGAGAGAGAGAGAGGCTTGAAGAAGCAGACGAGGTAATTTGGGAAAGTATAATCAATTATTGCAATCTTGTTTCCAAGTTTGAAATGGAATTTTCACCTTTTTTTTCCTCATATTTTCATATAGTAGATTTTTTTTTCCTTTCTAATTTTATTTTATTATATATCGATTAATGTACAAATTTTGCTTTAAGCATAATTAAAAGGTGAAGATTTAATGAAGTTGCTTGTAAATAAATTAAAAAAATGCACATCTTGAAATCTGCAGTAAATCAATTACTCCCTCCGTCCTCCATTTAGTGACGGAGGGAGTATGGGCACGGGATTTTTCGCATTTTATGGTATAATAATAAATTAATGTGTTAAAGTGTTAAAGTGGAATAATTGTGGGTCCATTTGAATTGTTTAATAGTATTAAAATGATAAAATAATAAAAAGTAGATGTATAAAGTGATAAAGTGTTAAAGTGATTGTGGGGTCTACGTCCTAAAACGGAAATTGTCAGTAAATGGAGGACGTCCCAATATAGTATTAACGTCACTAAATGGAGGACGGATGGAGTAATTCTTGTGGTTCATTGAACCTGCTTATAAAATTCTTTTTTATGTGACATTTGTACTTTTAAAATTGGGCTTTGTTATTCATAGCCGAGGTTTTACTCCTCATAGCCCCCATAATTAATAAGTAAATAAAAATATGACCAAAATTACCGTTATATCCCTATAACATAACCCCCGAAATCAATTGATTAATAAGTACTGCATATTCCTATTTTCTCTGTCTCTCTTCATATCATTGTCATGGTAGCAGATTCTTGAATATGAACAAACATTACTCTTCGTCTCATTTCGTATTTCTCCCACTGTCTCTCTTATGTAATCTTTACATTGTTCCCAAATTATTCGACCACCATTGCCGATTCTTATCATCCCATCGACTTAATTTATTGTCGCATGAATCAAAATCATATTCGATTCATCATCCTTGATTCATCACCCTTAACAGAAAGAGAACCGCCGCCAATCAAACGTAACTAACGTAAGACAATTGATATGAATCGTATTTACCGGAAACTAGAAGAAATTATAAATATATACAATTTTAAGATCTACAAGAAATCAGAATCGAGTTTCAATTTCACGATGCTCCACCAAACATCTAATACTCAGTATAACTTTAGTTTCATTACTCTTAAATTTACAGAATTAGCGACAAAGGTTGGTTATGTTCACTGTTGTTTTGTTTTTGTTCAATGAAAAAAAAATGGAGGTTTGTGATTTTGGAATATTGGGGGAAAAAATGGAGATAAATTTAGTTTCTCCAAATTCAATCTTCATATTCTTGACGGCTATGCATATATATGTATCTTCTGCTTTTATGGCTATGCACGACCGAGTTTATGGAATTAAGAATTAGTGGGGAGTTTCCTTAGGAACCTAAGGAGCGAGTTGGGGGCTGAGAGATATAAAAGGGTATAAATGTACATTCAAAACTAGTTTTATTATTATTCCTTTTGGGGGGCTATATAGAGAGAAATGATGGCTATATTTAAAATCCCCCTTAAAATTCTAAAAAAAAAAAAATTGACTGATCAAATTGGCTCAACTATGGGCCTTATTTTAAACTTGGAAAGTATGGGAGTTGTATTTTGCATTTCATTTTTCTTCAATAAAATTTTATTCAAATAAAAAAAACATGTACATAACTTTGTTCAAATCATACCAAGGGTATAAATATTATTCAAGTCAAGCCTATTTAATTTACACCTTATATCTTAATTTATTCACTATTCAAATAATAATGTGTTGAAATAATTAAATCAGATTTAGGAAGTTAGCCCAAAAAATTTCACAAAAAATGAAAGGCCCAAATAAATGAAAAATCAGTTTAGCCCATATTTGAACACAATAGTTGCTAATTTGCCTAAAATAGATTCCATAGTTTGGCCCAATACAACTTGGTTAAGCTAATTACAATACTATTCACTTGGGCTCAAAATAAATAGTTAAATACTACTCCCTCCATTTTCGACCTTCTCATTTATAAAGATGTAGTAATACTTAAAATTGTAAAAATTTTAACCTACTGAAATCCAATTACACTACTGCTACTATCGTCGTAATTCTCATGTCCAGAAAAAGTTATGCCTTAATAAGAAAAATTTCTCGGAATTGATTGGCCCAAATTTCAGGTTGAAATTAACCGTTAAACAATGGGCCATGGCCCACACTTAAAAATAAGCAAACATAGAATGCCCATTTTGAAAGGAAGCGGGTTGGCTTTCTGTTTTTAGTTTGCAATAATACATTTTTTTATATACTTCGATATCATACGAAACATATCACGGGATATTTTAAATGAGATGAAAATGACTAATTAATTAGATTTGAATGAAAGTGTGAGTTCATGTCGAAGTTAATTTGTGACTAGTGGCTACAACTAGCCATGTATTCTTTGTCGGGGCTTTCCATACGTTATAAATTAGAGGGTTCGATATAATCTTTCATTTGAACTGGGCACTATTTTCTAAAATGTTAAATGACAAAAGTGTCAATTTTAGGTTTTTAGCATAATCCAAATGTTCATTATTTTATCGTCACATGAAATTTTTTGTAATTGATGAAATTATAAATATTCTTAACATGCATCAATCGTTCATCGTTGTTGGGATTGTTCATCGTTGTTGGGATTGATGAATTTATAAATATTCCATTATGGAGCACGTCGAGCTAGTGTTCATCCCCGCTATAGCTTTGAGCCATATCATGGCCGCCGTGGCGACGGCGGAGCTCCTCCTCAGCAGGGCGGAGCGCCGCCTCTCCGCCACCGTACTCATCATGAATCCCTTCAAAGATACCATGGTCGATACCTACTTGGAGAAAATCTCATCTTCTTCAATTAAACCCTCATCTCCGATTCATCAAACTCCCTCCGCCGGAGGACTCACCGAGCCCTTCCCTCGCCTTTATGTTCAAAAACATCGAATCTCGAGCTGCCGAGGTGCGGCAGATAATATCGAATTTAATCGAAAAACAATCTCCGGCGGCGGCGGCGCCGCGGGTGGCCGGAGTTGTGCTGGACTTTTTTACGACCAACTTCATCGATGTTGCTAACGAGTTCTGTTGGAAATAAAAGTCTTTTAAATAATTTTTGGTTAATTAATAATCTCTCTTAATTCCTTAATGCACTAGATTCTCACACGTTGAGTAGTGGCCAAGTTACGTTGAGTAGTGGCCAAGTTACATATGAGTAGTGGCCAAGACATATGAGTAGTGGCCAAGTCATAAACTCCCTATATATATGGCCCTTTTCTTCACTCATTAGAGACATCGTGAACAAAAACCACTATCCACTTTGCTTCTTTCAATTCTTTCCTTTGTCTCATCTCTTGATCTCTTCCGTTCAAAAGCGTCTCCAACTCGATTTTGCGAGTGCACGCATAATCGAGTGCTGTGTTAACCTTCGAGAGTGTTTTCGGCATTGAGACTTGGCACCGAGGGTCTGCCGGAAATAGCTTTTAGGGCAGTGGTTCGTCCACGGTGCAGCGATTAACTTTCGTTTCAGTTTATTGTTACTTGTGCAGGTTTCTCGAACTTGACTCCAGATCTAACAATCTAAAAGCTATTCATGGCCTCGTCAAACCGTACCTTGTCTGATTTGTCGAAGCTGGAGTCCCTTGATGGTTCGAACTACAAGAGGTGGTCGCAGAAACTGCTTATCTTCTTCGAACAGTTGGAGATTGACTACGTATTGTTCGAAGATGCCCCCTCTGTCGCTGCACTGACTGCTGACGGCGGTAATAACGCACCTCCTCCCCCACCGGAACCAAAAACTGATGTAGTCAAGTACGAGAAGGATAACAAGGCTGTTCGTGGACATCTCCTCTATCATATGTCCAACAGCCTGTTTGATTTGTTCGTGGATTTTCGCTCTGCGAAAGAAATATGGGAGGCCCTTCAATCAAAATACGGAGGAGATGATGCAGGACTGAAGAAGTACGTCGTGGGAAAGTGGATGCAGTTCCAGTTAATGGATGACAAGCCACTAATGGAGCAACTTCACGAGTATGAAAATTTGGCTGCTGTAGTTGTGGCTGAAGGAATGCAAATGTGCGAAGTACTGAAGGCAAATGTGCTGCTTGAAAAATTGCCTCCGTCGTGGAACGACTATAGGAACCTAATCAAGCACAAGAAACGAGACTTCACTCTCAAGGAGCTCATCAGTCACATGCGCACTGAGGAAGCCAAACGCCTCAAAGATAAGACCTCTATTTCTTTGAATTTTTCGAGGGCTAATCTTGTTGAATCTGGTGGTGGTTCAGGAACAGGAAAATCTCATGCATTTAAGAAGGCAAATTCTGACGAGAAAAAGACAAATTTCAAGAACAATAAGAAGATCATGAAGTCGAAGGTGACATGCTACACTTGTGGAGCTCCCGACCACAAGTCCTATCAATGCAATAAGCGTCAGCAAGGTCCCAACAAACAGCCGTTCCGACCTGCTCCTAAGCCTGCAAATCAGGCGAACCTAGCAGAAGCTGATGAAGTCATTGCTGCTGTGATCGAAGCCAATATGGTGGAAAACAAGAAGGATTGGGTGCTGGACACTGGAGCTTCTAGGCACTTCTGCACCAACAAAAGTATGTTTCTTGAGTTTGAAGATGCAGCCGAAGGGGAGTGCGTCTACATGGGAAATTCAAGCGTGGCCGGTGTTCTCGGCAAGGGAAAGGTCCTCCTCAAACTCACTTATGGAAAAACTTTAAGTTTGAGTAATGTGATGTATGTGCCTAGCATGCGTAGAAATCTTGTGTCTGGGGGTTTATTGAGTAAGGCTGGGTTGAAGCTTGTCTTTGAGTCTGATAGAGTTGTGATAACTAGGGGTGGAGATTTCGTTGGAAAGGGGTATTTGTCTGATGGTCTATTTGTACTCAATGTGGCCTCTGAAATCTTGAGTGAAAATGCTTCTTCTTCTGCTTACTTGGTTGAGTCTCTAGATGTTTGGCATGGTAGACTTGGACATGTGAATTATGCTTCTGTTAAGAAATTACGCTCTATGGGTCTTATTCCTGCTCTATCTCTCAAGGATGATGGTAAATGTGAAATATGCGTAGAAGCAAAGTTTGCTAAGAAGTCTTTTAAGGCAGTAGAACATAGATCTTCTGTTCTTCTCGAGCTAATTCACACGGACTTAGCAGAATTTAGAAGCACTGTTAGTAGAGGTGGAAAAATGTACTACATCTCGTTTGTTGATGATTTCTCTAGATACACTCGGTTATACCTTTTGAGGACTAAGGATGAGGCTGCTGACACATTTATTAGATATAAGGCCGAAGTAGAGAATCAATTGAATTTGAAGATTAAGAGACTAAGATCTGACAGAAGAGGAGAATATAGTACCTTGTTCTTACGAGATTTTTGTGAGACGAATGGAATAATTCATGAATTTACTGCTCCTTACTCCCCTGAACAGAATGGTATTGCTGAAAGGAAGAATAGGACTCTTAAGAACATGTTGAATGCTATGTTATTAAGTTCAGGTTTACCTATCAGTTTGTGGGGGGAAGCCGTCTTGTCTGCATGTTATATTCTTAATCGAGTACCTCATAAAAGGTTAGATAAGACTCCTTACGAGTTGTGGAAAGGTTTTACACCTACTTTGAAATTTTTGAGAGTGTGGGGGTGTCTAGCTAAGGTGAGGTTGAATGATCCGAAGCAGGTGAATATTGGGTGTAAGACGTTTGACTGCGTATTTATTGGCTACGCTCAGAATTCTGCTGCTTATCGTTTTTTATCTCTGTGTGATAATTCTATTTGTGAATCTCGAGATGCTGAGTTTTTTGAGCATGTTTTTCCAATGAAGACTAATCTGTTCATTAAGAATGTGCCTAGTTCATCCGAGAATGTTACAGCGGAGCCTTCTGATCGATTAGTTCGAGAGTCTGAAGTAGCCCCATAACTCAGAAGGAGTAAGAGACAGAGAACTGAAACTTCATTTGGTACTGATTTCATTACTGCATTTGTTGTTGAGCATCCTGATCTGATTGATGATTATGTGGTGTCAGCCTTTATGATTAGTGATGATCATGTTTCGTATAGAGCTGCTATGTCTAGTGTAGACGCTCCTCTTTGGAAGGAGGCTATACAAAGTGAACTAGAGTCTATCACTAATAATCATACTTGGGAACTAGTTGACTTGCCTGCTAATTGCAAACCTATTAGATCGAAGTGGATTTTTAAGAAGAAGTTAAAACCTGATGGGTCGATTGATAGGTATAAGGCAAGGCTTGTGGTAGTTGGATATTCTCAAAAAAAGGATGTTGACTTCTTTGACACTTATTCTCCCGTTGCACGTATTTCTACCGTTAGAACGCTAGTTGCTTTAGCTTCTATTCACAATCTTGTTGTGCATCAAATGGATGTGAAACTGCTTTCTTGAATGGTGATCTTAATGAGGAGATTTATATTCATCAACCTGAGGGGTGTGTGGTACCTGGGATGGAGAATAAAGTGTGTAAGTTGAAAAGATCTTTGTATGGCTTGAAGCAGGCACCTATACAGTGGTATGAAAAGTTTCATAATACTATCTTGATGAATGGGTTTGTAGTAAATGGTTCTGAGTCATGTCTTTATTCCAAAACCCTCGGATCGGATTGTGTGCTTATATGTCTATATGTGGACGATATGTTGATCTTTGACACTTGTCTTGATATTGTGATGGAAACAAAAGCATACCTGTCTTCTGCTTTTGATATGAAAGATTTGGGAGAGGCTGATGTCATCCTTGGTATTAAATTGGTAAAATCTAAGGAGGGATATGTGTTGAGTCAGTCTCATTATGTGGAACAAGTGTTAAATAGATTTAACTGTAGTGATCTGGTTCCTGTTAAAACTCCTTATGATCCTAGTTTGCATTTAAAGAAGAATGATGGTGAGCCTGTTTCTCAAGAACTGTATGCTAGGATTTTAGGGAGTGTGATGTATCTGATGAATTGTACTAGGCCTGATATTGCTTACTCTGTAAGTCGATTAAGTCGATATACTCATAATCCTGGTAACGATCATTGGACTGCGTTATATCACTTGTTGAAGTATCTGAAGGGAACCAAAGATCTTTGCTTGCACTATTCCTGTTTTCCCGAGGTGTTGGAAGGATATTGTGATGCGAACTGGGTTTCAGATAGTGATGAGGTGAGCTCCACAAGTGGATTTGTATTCACGCTTGGTGGGGGTGCTGTGTCTTGGAAATCTGGAAAACAGACTTGTATTGCTAGTTCAACCATGGAATCTGAGTTCATTGCATTGGAACTTGCGAGCAATGAAGCGAAATGGCTGCGAGAGTTGCTAGCTGACATACCATTGGGTAAGAATTCTGAAGCTCCTATTTCTCTTCACTGTGACTCACAGTCTGCTATATCTGTTGCGAAGAATAGCGTGTATAATGGGAAACGGAGACATATCCGGGTGAGACATGCGGTGGTGAGAGAAATGCTTGGAGATGGTGTCATTTCTCTTGACTTTGTAAAGTCAGAAAGGAATCTGGCGGATCCTTTCACCAAAGCTCTCATAAAGCGTCAAGTGCAAGAACTTGCAGCCGGTATTGGAATGAAGATGTTGAATGAAGAAAGGTAACATGGTGGAAACCTAACATGTCAAACGAAACTGTGTTATCTTATCTTTATTTTATATCTTGTATATGTATTAACTCGTGTTAATTACAGTTAGTTGGAAATAGCTTTACGCTATATTGGTTCTACTACGGAGAACTCTGGACATAGACGAATCGTTACCTGACGAGGTAATCCTACTGCGGTGGATTTTCGATTGTACTATGATGTTTTGAGGCTGGGCATTGTTTAGCTCTTAATGATTCTTGCAGTTATGTTTTGCGAAACATTTATGGTATATTATATGCGTATAATATATTTAGTGCCTTGGCGATTGCACTTTCATAGAATCACCTAAGTGTATGTGAAGAGTTTGTCTTCTATGAAATGCGTTTTCTAGAGCATACACGAGAATCGAAGGTATTGATTTAACCTTATTTGTCATCGCGGAGACGTATTTTTCTTCCTAAGGAATGATGTGTGTTGTGGGGGTATACTTATGAACTCATAAAGTTCAAGCTGTAAAGCACTTTTTGAGATTTATATGTTGCCTACTTCACTTATGTACAAATTCAAATCGTAAGATATTTGTATTTATGCATCAATATTCCTTTCCGTTCTTGACCGACTTTTATTTGTGGGGGATTGTTGGAAATAAAAGTCTTTTAAATAATTTTTGGTTAATTAATAATCTCTCTTAATTCCTTAATGCACTAGATTCTCACACGTTGAGTAGTGGCCAAGTTACGTTGAGTAGTGGCCAAGTTACATATGAGTAGTGGCCAAGTTTGAGTAGTGGCCAAGTTACATATGAGTAGTGGCCAAGTCATAAACTCCCTATATATATGGCCCTTTTCTTCACTCATTAGAGATATCGTGAACAAAAACCACTATCCGCTTTGCTTCTTTCAATTCTTTCCTTTGTCTCCTCTCTTGATCTCTTCCGTTCAAAAGCGTCTCCAACTCGATTTTGCGAGTGCACGCATAATCGAGTGCTGTGTTAACCTTCGAGAGTGTTTTCGGCATTGAGACTTGGCACCGAGGTCTGCCGGGAATAGCTTTTAGGGCAGTGGTTCGTCCACGGCGCAGCGATTAACTTTCGTTTCAGTTTATTGTTACTTGTGCAGGTTTCTCGAACTTGACTCCAGATCTAACAAGTTCCACCAGCGCCTGCAACCTCGGCCTATCGCTGCATCCGGCGGAGGTTGAATGCGGCGGCGAGCTGTCGGTGCCGTATTTATCGGTTCCCCTTCCGGCGAAGGTTCTGCCGTTAAGATGTGTATCGGAGACCGGCCGCGTGATTGAAACTTTCTTGAGATTCTTTAGGAGATTGTCGGAGGTGAAAGGGATAATGACGAACACGTTCTATGAGTTGGAACCCTACGCCATTGATGAGCTCTGTTAATGCATGTGTGCATGCATGTTTGATTCGTGTTGGCGTTTTTCTTCCTAAGTCTTCTGCTGCGTTTGCTGTCTGATTTATGCATGAATCAAGGATCAAATATATATATATATTATTATATATATTATTATTTATTCGAAGATGGAAGATTTATTCTGCATAGAAAGTTTCCATGCACAGAAGATCAGCCTGAAGATCTTCTAGGGTTTCCTGTGCTGACTATATATTCTAAGGAAAACCCTAATACACGCTGCCGCTCTTGGAGATTATTATTTCGTGAGTTTTTGTTCTTCTTGCAACGTGTGTGGTGCAAGTTTTGTTTGTTGAGCGAGCGTGTGTTTCTGAACAAGCTTACCTGCTTTGTTCAGTTTTTGTCTAGGCGTGTTGCTTAGAACCATATTAGTGTTTTATCACTTTGCGAGTTTATCTCGTGGTTGTATTCGATCTCATTGTAAGGGAGTTGTAATCGAGACGAATAGGTGACATAAGGTGGAGTCCTTGGTGTAAAGTCCTGTACGTCTCTCTACTGCTTATAGTGGATTGAATCTCTCGGATATTGTCCCCCAGACGTAGGTGCGTTATCACCGAACTGGGTTACCAAAGTTCTTGTGTTCTTTACTGCTTTCTGTTATTGCATCTAAGAACAGAATTAAGATCGTTTTTAGTTTTTGCACAAACTAGCACTTTCAATTGGCACCAGAGCAGGTTTGGATTGGTGGAGATCCTGGGATTCGTGTGCTAAAGCTGTGCAAAGATGGATCTTCTGAAGGATGGAGGTTCTGTGAACAAACCCCCCGTTTTGGTTGGCAATAATTACAGCTACTGGAAAGTCAGAATCACCTCGTTCATCCGATCTGTTGATGAGAAAGCGTGGGGTACTGTGCTAGGTGGCTGGACTGAACCTATAAATGATGAAGGTGACAAGAAGCCCAGAGAGAAGTGGGAGGAAAATGATGTCATTCTGTCTGGATTGAATCAGAAGGCCCTGAATGCCATTCTGGCATCGGTTGATATGGAAAACTTCAACCTGATTTCTACATGTACTTCAGCCAAGGAAGCTTGGGATACTCTGCAGAATGCTTATGAAGGAAATAGCAGAGTGAAAGCTCAAAGACTTCAGCAGCTGATCTCCAAATTTGAGGCTTTGAAAATGGGAGAGGATGAGACTATATCTGAGTTTCATGCCAAGCTGAAGAACATTTCAAATGAGTGCTTTATGCTTGGGGAGAAGATGTCACAAGAGAAGTTATATGCCAAAGTTTTGAGATCTCTCCCGAGAAGGTTTGATTTCAAGGTTGCTGCTATTGAGGAGGCCAGAGATCTTACCTCCATGACTCTTGATGAGTTAATTGGTTCTCTCAGAACCTTTGAAATGGGGATGCGCGAAGAGGATGCCCCTAAAAAGAAGGAGATAGCGTTTGTTGCTGCTGCTGATAAAGGTCTTCAGAAGAGTGTTGGTGATGAGGCAGAACTCCTGGAGTCATATGCTCTTCTCACATGGAAGTTTAACAAAGCTATGAAAAGGTTCAGAGGAAAAAGAAGTCAAGGAGAGAGTACTGCTGGAAGTGGAAACAGTGCTGAAGGAAGTGGAAACAAGGCACCTATTATCTGCCATGAGTGTGGTGGAAAGGGGCACATCAAGCCAGAATGTGCAAACTTGAAGAAGAAAGCTGGGAAATCTTATGCTGCCACACACAGTGACAATGAAGAGTGTGATGACTCGGGAGTTGAAGACAATGTGTTTCCTGAGGGTCGCAGCAAGGCCTATGTTGTCAAGATTGATGGTAATCATTCTGATGAGAATGTTGATAATTTGTTTGGTGGTGATGACGAGGAAGACACAGAAGCAAATGCTGAAGTTCAGATTGAGGAAGCATACAAGGAAATGTATGACAAGTGCCTTCAAGTTGCTGAGATGAATCAATCCCTCAGTGATGAGCTGATGCAAGTAAAGGAAGAAAGAGATAAACTGATCTTGAGGCTTGAACAGCTAGAGAAGCAAGCAGTTTCTACTCATGTGGAAGAAACTGAACAACCAAGTGACATGGATCATTTGGCTAAGTTGATGAAAATGATGACTGCTGGATCTGCCAAGCTCGATGAGATTCTCAAAATTGGTGGAAAATCCAGCAAGGATAAGTCTGGTCTTGGTTTTAATGGAAGCAAAGGTAAACAGAAGCAGCCTCGAACTCGTGCTAAAGCCCATCCTTCTGTTCCTCAAGGATATCAGCATGGAAACTGGGGAGCAGATACAAGATCCTCTCAGCAAGTCAGCTCTCAAATATGTCACTATTGCTGGATTCCTGGGCATATCAAGCCCCACTGCAAGAAGCTGCAAGCAGATGAGTTCAACATGGCCAGAAGACCTTTTCCTAATCATCCTGGATTCAACTCATATCACAGAGTGCCAGGAATTTATGGAAATGCTCCTGGAATATATGGAGGTAGAGGCCCTTACAGAGGTCCTTACAGAGGATATGCAGCTCATACTGCTCTTCTAGCTGAGACTGAGAATACGTGGTATTTTGATAGTGGCTGCTCCAGACATATGACTGGAAAAAGAGAAAGCTTGACTAACATCAAGCCTGTCAATGGTCAAACAGTAACTTTTGCTGATGGTGTTAAAGTTCCTGTTCTTGGATGTGGAGATCTAGCTGTTTCTGGTATGCCAAGGCTGAAGAATGTGTTTCTCGTGGATCAGCTAAAAGCAAATTTGGTGAGTATAAGTCAGCTATGCGATCAAGGGATGGATGTCAGATTTGATAGAGGTACATGCACTGTATATGAGAACCAGAAGGTGTACTTGATTGGCAAGAGATCTTCTGACAGTTGCTATCAAGTTGAGTGCAGTCTCAAGAATTTCAGTGCCAAGATGAGTGAATTTCAGATATGGCATCAAAGGCTAGGCCACCCTAGTTTCAGACATATGAAGACTTTGATGAACAATGATGTTCTTGTTGGTCTTCCAAAGCTGAGCCTGGATCATGAGGGCCAGTGTGGTCCATGCATGAGTGGGAAGCAAGTTCATGCCACTCACAAGGCTGTATCTATTTTACTACAAGCAGCATTCTTGATCTTCTCCATATGGATCTAATGGGGCCTATACAGGTTGAGAGTCTTGGAAGGAAAAAATATATTCTGGTTGTTGTGGATGATTTTTCCAGGTATGCTTGGGTAGACTTCTTGAGAGAAAAGTCTGAAGCCTTTGAAGCTTTCAAAAGGCTGCATAAAAGAGTTACTAGAGAGAAGGATAAGCATGTCAAAAGCATTAGAAGTGATCATGGAAGAGAATTTGACAATGTCCTGTTCGAAGGATTCTGTGCTCTAGAAGGCATTAGTCATCAGTTTTCGGCTCCTATCACTCCCGAGCAGAATGGCGTAGTGGAGAGAAAAAACAGAGTTCTTCAAGGCATGGTGAGGACCATGATGAAGGCAAAGAAAGTTCCAGCAAAATTCTGGGCTGAGGCAATGAGTACAGCTTGCTATATCTCAAATAGAATTTATGTCAGACCGAAGATGACTGTCACTCCTTATGAGCTCTGGAGAGGGAGAAAGCCAAATGTGAAGCATTTCCACATCTTTGGCAGTACCTGTTATGTGTTGAATGATAGAGATCAGAACAAGAAGCTGGATGACGGAGGAGTCAAAGGAATCTTCCTGGGGTACTCCATAAACAGCAGGGCTTTTAGAGTATTCAGTAGCAAAACTGAAACTGTCATTGAATCTGTGAATGTAAGGTTTGATGATGAAAGTGGCTTTGACATATCCATGGGAGATGACACTGAAGTAGGTGCAGCTGGTCCTTCTGTGAATGTTTCCAGATCTGATTCTGAAGCTGTGCCAGAATCTGCAGAAGAGTATGACAATGAAGAAGTGGCTGCAGTGAGTGAGCCTGGAAAAGTGAAAGTGACTCAAGTCCACAAGAATCATTCAGTTGATGATGTCATTGGGAGTCTGAATGATGGTATGAAAACAAGAGGGAAGAAACAGGATTATGCCAAAATGCTGTCAAATGTGGCTCATGTCTGTTTTACCTCCAAGATAGAGCCGAAGAATATCAAGCAAGCTCTTACTGATGAGAATTGGATTGCTGCCATGCAGGAGGAACTCATGCAGTTTGATAGATGCAAAGTGTGGTACTTGTGTCCAGAACCAGCTGATGCAAATATTATTGGTACTAAGTGGGTGTACCGCAACAAGACTGATGAGAATGGCAACATTGTCAGAAACAAGGCAAGGCTGGTAGCTCAGGGATATACTCAAGTTGAAGGAGTGGATTTTGATGAAACTTTTGCCCCGGTGGCGAGGATGGAATCTGTTAGACTGCTGCTTGGAATTGCTTGCCATCTGAACTTCAAGCTGTACCAGATGGATGTAAAGAGTGCCTTCTTGAATGGTGTTCTCAAGGAGGAGGTGTATGTCAGGCAGCCTAAAGGATTTGAAAATCCTGAATTTCCAAATCATGTGTACAGACTGCAAAGGGCTCTGTATGGTCTGAAGCAAGCACCCCGTGCCTGGTATGACAGGTTGTCTGAGTATCTGCTACTGAAAGGCTATAAGAGAGGGAGTGCAGATAAGACTCTATTTGTGAAACAGGAGAATTCTGATGTGCTCCTAGTTCAGATCTATGTTGATGATCTTCTTTTTGGGTCTAAATCAGAGAAGCTGGTGAATGAGTTTGTGAAGCTAATGAAGGAGGAGTTCGACATGAGTATGTTTGGTGATGTGAATCTATTCCTTGGTCTTCAGGTTAAACAATCAAAGGAAGGGTTCTTTGTGACTCAAAGTACCTATGCCAGAAATCTAGTTAAAAGGTTTGGGCTGGAGAAGGCTAAGCCCAAAAGAACTCCAATGAGTACAACTGTGAAGCTGCATAAGGATCCAGAAGGTGCTTCTGTTGACCATACTCTCTATAGGAGTATGATAGGGAGTCTGCTGTATCTCACCTCCAGCAGACCTGATATTTGTTACAGTGTTGGTGTGTGTGCTAGGTTTCAGGCTGATCCCAAGGAGAGTCACTTGTATGCTGTCAAGAATATTATCAAATACATCAAAGGGACAGCTGATATTGGTCTTTGGTTTTCTATCAATACATCTATTCAGCTACATGGTTACTGTGATGCAGACTATGCTGGTTCCTTGGTGGATAGGAAAAGCACCTCTGGTGGATGCTTCTATCTTGGAAGCAATCTCATTTCTTGGTACAGCAAGAAACAAGTTGGGGTTTCATTGTCCACTGCAGAGGCCGAATATATTGCAGCCAGTAGTTGCTGTACTCAGCTTGTGTGGATGAAGAAGATGCTGGCAGATTATGGTTTTAAGCAAGATGTTATCCACATACTATGCGACAATGAAAGTGCTATTAATATAGCCAAGAATCCGGTTCAGTTCTCCAAGACTAAGCATATTGATGTAAGGTACCATTACTTGAGAGAATTGGTGGAGGAAGGTACTTTGAAGATTGAGCATGTTCATACTGAACATCAGCTGGCGGATATCTTCACTAAAGCTCTTGACACTGCTAGATTCGAGCTTTTGAGAGCCTCTCTTGGGCTCTGCATCTTATGACTAACCGTTCTTGAGCCATGGAAGGTTAGTGTATATATGTACCATATTTCTAATTTTTGGTTTTCTTGGATTTCTTGGATTTCTTGTTTGCTTATTGAGGATGATGATTTGGTGCTTATCTGGGAGATTGTGGATGGTGATTTACTCATCTTGATATTCTGGTCTTACTGCAATTGGCAGTATTATATGGTTGTTATCAGTGATGATCTTGTGCACAAAGAGCATCTGCTCTTGTTTTTGGATCTTGATTGGGCTACTGAAGCTTGGCGTATTGAACAGTTACAACTGTCAGAAATTAAGTGGAATCTGACAGGTATTTATTCAAATGTTGTGAGGAGGGAGTTTATTTCTCTCATTCCTCTTCATCCTTGCAGCCCTAGCGTTCTCTTTGCATCTCTGTTTGCTCTCAAAATCCTTGCTACTGCAAAAATGTCTTTCAATAATTCCTCAAGTGAGTCCTCTATGCACCCTCTTGGTGAAGAGCACTGCCCTCTGGTTGCTTCTAGTCAGAGGAAGGGGCTTGGTTCCTCAAAGAGAAAGCGTGGTGCTGCCGTGGTCGAGGACAAGATTCGGGAAATTGACCCCGAGTTTGGAGATTTCTCCGATGATGGAGACAATGGTAGGAGAGGAGGTCGTCGTGTTCGCAGCAAGCAAGTTCGTGTTGCTGATCCTCCTATCCAGCTTGCGCCTAGGGTTGTGTCGAAAACTGTAAACCCTAAGAAAGCGTCGTCTGCGAAAGCTGTTAAAGGGAAGAAGAAAGGTGCTGTGCAAGATAGCCAGAAGAATGGTGGTAAAAAGAATGTGGCTCAGTCTGAAGAGCCCATTGTGGATCTTGAGGAAGATGAGGAGCGGATGGCTATGAGAGCCGCGAAAGGAAAAGGGAAGGTGGCTGGTGTCCCTGCTCGTGCGCGCACTCGTGCGGCTGTTCAGAAAGTGCTGGACAATGCCATTAAGGTGGCTAGGGCTTCTCCTGCTGCTGGAAAAGGGGCTACATCAAAGGACTCCAAAGGAAAAGGGAGAGTGAAGGCTCCCGCTGCTCGCACCAAGCTCACTGCTGCCCAAAAGGAGGCTCTGCACAAATATCGTGCAGATGGGTATGATATTCCTTCTCCCTCTGACTCCTTCGAGCCTTTCCAAGCTGATATGGTTGGAAAATTTGATCCAAACACTCATAGGACCATCTATGAGTATATGAGATGGGAGTATTTCCAGAATAGAGGGTTCTTGGATGACAGATTTGTCACAGAGCACTATCTCCACCGAGGAGAAATTTATGAATGGTTGAAGCAAGCAAATTTGCTTGATGCTGTGTTGAGGGGTCACACCTACATTCCCGAGCAAGTAAGAGAATTTTATGCCAACCTGAGTGAAGGGTTGACTGATGAGAGATCTCCTGATTTTCACAAGGTTTTTGTGAGGGGGAGAATGGTTGATTTCAGTCCTGATGTGATTGAAAGGGCTCTGGGAAGAGAGCCTGTCATTGAAGATGCGTTGTGGGACTTGAATTTCGATGAAGTTGCTGATGAGCTGACTCAAGGCCAAATTAAGAAGTGGCCTAATGATCAGCATTTGAACCATGCTATCTTGCTGGGATCCAAGTATGCTAATCTTCATAGCATATCGGTGAGGAACTGGACTCCCACCTGCCATAGGGACTCTGTCAGTAGAAGAGAGGGGACTCTTCTGTATGCTATAGGCAAGGGCATGGATATTGATATGGGGCAGCTGATTTTTGAGAAAATTTGCTCTTTCATCAAATACATTGGCCAGATGAAGAGGATGTACTTCCCTGGGCTAATTGGTAGGATTCTGAAGTCACAGGGAGTCCCTTCTAGGAGGACAGACTCCAAACCTGTGAAGCTCAAGGCTATGAGATTCAGCTCTAAGCTACTCAAGCCTGTTCATGGTGTGAACCTGGATAATGATATGGCAGATGAGAGTGATGCTGAAGTGTCATCTGCAAATGTTAACCTTTCTGCTGGTGGTGAGGATCTGGTTTGTGATGAAGGTAGGCCTGCAGCTCAGTTCTCGAAGAAGTACTCTAGGAAGTCTTCTAAGAAAGCTGCCTCTAAACCCACCAAGAAGAGTCCAGCTAAGTCTTCTAAGAAAGGCCCTTCAAAATCCTCCAAGAAGCCTGCTGCTGTGATTGATGCTGCTACTGTTAAGAAGCAGAGAGAGGGACTGAAAGCTCAATTGGTGTCCCTCCACAAGATGATGAAACACATCAGCCTCCAAAGGCAGTTGGTGCAGTCTATGCTTGATGCACTGCCAGATGAAGAGAGTGATGATCTCCCTACCCCTGCTGCTGATGTTGACATTGCAGGTCCCTCTGGTCTGACTCCTGCAGAAAAGGCCGCTGATGCTCCTCCTCCTGTTGTTGAGGATGTGAGTGAGGAAGTGGATGAGTCCATCCATATTGATGATGAGGAACCAGCTGTGCAGATTGGTGATGAAGTGGAACCTGCTGCAGACAAAGCTGTTGCTGCTGAGTCTGTTCATGAAGACTCTGAATTCCTGTCTGCTAATGAAGAGGCTGAGCGCACTGTGGAGTTGGAGCGCACTGTGGAAGTAGAGGCTGCTGATGTTGGTGATGATGTCACCAGCAAGCCCACTCTGTAGGTCCTTTGGCAGATGGCATGAATTGAGGGGGAGTAGAATGCAGAAGATGCTTGTAAATTCTTCTTCTCTCTCTCTGTTTGTCTTGTGAATTTGGATTTTCTCCGCTGGCTTGTAATAGTAAGTAGGTGGTCTTTTGGAATTCTGGATTTCTTTGTTGGTGTTTTTGGGATTCTGATCCTTTAATCATGGCCTGTAATTGTGATGGTAGGCATGATTTCTGCTGGTTGTTTCAGTCATGTGATGGTTTGCTCTGTTTTGTGATCTGATATGATAACAGAGTTATTTGCCTCTTGCTGCTGTGTCTGTTCTGTGTGGTTGGCAGAGGATTGTGTGATTTTGATAATGGTTTGGTAGTGTGGGTGAGCTCCTTACCACCATTTTTCAAAATCTGTTTTGTGTGTGTATCTTGTGAACAGTTTGGTAGTGTGGGTGAGCTCCTTGCCACAGTTCTCCTCAAGATATGGTTTTTGGTTTGAGGGGGAGCATGTTTCTGGTCTGATGCTTTATGAAGTACTGTGTGAGTACTTCTATCTGCTCCTGTTTGCTGATCTTCTGCTGTAGGATGATTCATGCAATTCATGCTGTGTTTGAAAAAGCCAAAGGGGGAGATTGTTAATGCATGTGTGCATGCATGTTTGATTCGTGTTGGCGTTTTTCTTCCTAAGTCTTCTGCTGCGTTTGCTGTCTGATTTATGCATGAATCAAGGATCAAATATATATATATATATATATTATTATATATATTATTATTTATTCGAAGATGGAAGATTTATTCTGCATGGAAAGTTTCCATGCACAGAAGATCAGCCTGAAGATCTTCTAGGGTTTCCTGTGCTGACTATATATTCTAAGGAAAACCCTAATACACGCTGCCGCTCTTGGAGATTATTATTTCGTGAGTTTTTGTTCTTCTTGCAACGTGTGTGGTGCAAGTTTTGTTTGTTGAGCGAGCGTGTGTTTCTGAACAAGCTTACCTGCTTTGTTCAGTTTTTGTCTAGGCGTGTTGCTTAGAACCATATTAGTGTTTTATCACTTTGCGAGTTTATCTCGTGGTTGTATTCGATCTCATTGTAAGGGAGTTGTAATCGAGACGAATAGGTGACATAAGGTGGAGTCCTTGGTGTAAAGTCCTGTAAGTCTCTCTACTGCTTATAGTGGATTGAATCTCTCGGATATTGTCCCCCAGACGTAGGTGCGTTATCACCGAACTGGGTTACCAAAGTTCTTGTGTTCTTTACTGCTTTCTGTTATTGCATCTAAGAACAGAATTAAGATCGTTTTTAGTTTTTGCACAAACTAGCACTTTCAAGCTCAACTCCGACGATAAGGGCCCCAAGGTTTATGCGGTGGGGCCGGTCTTGACCGCCGCCACCGGAGGCGGCGGCGGCGGAGATGATGAAGTGACGAGATGGCTGGACAAGCAGCCGGAGAAGTCGGTGTGCTTTGGGAGTATGGGGGTTTGGTAGGGGAGCAGGTGAGAGAGATCGCTCTCGCTCTAGAAAATGGCGGTTTCCGATTCCTGTGGTCGTTGAGAGGCGGTGCGGCGGCGGCGGAGCTGCCGGAGGGGTTCTTGGAGAGGACGGGAGGCGCGGGGAGAGTGATCGGGTGGGCGGCGCAGACGGCGGTGCTGGCACATACTGCGGTGGGATGTTTCGTCTCGCACTGCGGGTGGAACTCGACTCTGGAGAGCGTGTGGTTCGAAGTTCCGATTGCCGCGTTTCCGCTGTTCGGCGAGCAGCATCTATATGCTTTTGAGCTTGTGCAAGAGCTGAAGTTGGCGGAAGGCGGAAGCCATCACGCTTGACTACGTAATGGATTTCACATGGGAGAAGGCGCCGGAGATTGTGGGGGCAGAGAAGATAGAGGCGGCGATACGGCGGACGATGGCGGCCGAGGGGGGTGGGGTGAGGGGGAAGGTGGAGGAGATGCAGAAGAAGGCGAGAGAGGCTATGATGGAAGGTGGATCTTCCTACAATGCTCAAACTTTGTTTATTGAAGATGTACTTAAAAGCATTAAAGGCTAATTAGTTACTTATTTAATTTATTTTCCTATTGCATCGATCGATGGATAATTATTACGTGTCGAAAACACTGAAGGCGAGGCCCGGGCCCAAGTACAGGAAAAGAGTTTGGGCCGGATTATTCAATTAGAGCTGTCTACTTCCTCAATATTTTTACAATTCGGCCCAACTTTTAGAATCTTAAATATAAATAAATTATTTTTCAGATAATTGCATGAAGTTGCCAAGTTCAGCCAGGCATTTCATCAAACAGGTGAGGGGCAATTATCTTAAGCTCACATAAGTCGAATTCTTCATGCTTACACTCTGCGCTTTAATTGAATCATTCCATGCAAGAAAACTATTTTTTTTACCACACCCGAAATATTCTGCCATTAAATAAATAAATAAATTGTCACTTCATAGGATATAAAAAATTTCAAAGTTTTCAAACATTATTATTGTTGAAAAGAGAATGGTAAAAGTCTAAACTTTTGATTTTTGCAGATGACGGTCAAGGGAAGTAGCCTAAATAATTCAACTTTCGCATGCAGTGTGTAAGCTCCCTATTTGTTTAGACAGATTTTCTTCAATAATTAATTCTGCCATTAATGAAGTTGACCTCAAGTCGTTGTAGCAGCCTTTGATTTTCCTTTTTTCGAGCATTTAGTTTGACTTGTTCATCATCGAACTTATTTAGTTTCAAATTAATTATAATTAAAATACTCATTATTTTCTTTTATTGTTCAAAAATTACTACTCAAAACTAAATTAACTTGTTTTAAACTTTTAATTACACTAACGTGTAGCTTAATTCCAAATTAAACAGTAGATTTGACTTAAATCGCCTATATAAATCGATTTAACTCCAAACTCACTCATTCTACTTCTACTTCTTACTACACAAGTCAGAAGAGGTTGTCTAAGGAGGATAGAGCCAAATTGAAGTGTTCTCATTGTCAGGCTTCTGGACATGAGGTGGGAGAATGTTTCAAACTCCATGGTTATCCAGAGTGGTACAAAAAGTTAAAGGAGAATAGAAATGCAAGGATTAACTATGTGGAAGATGATTATGACACCAGGTCCAGGTCTGATAGTGGGAGAGTTACACAGAATGATGGGATCCCAGATATTGGAAGAGTGATTCAGACAGAGATAGCAAAGTATATGGGGCAGTTCATACAGAAAGGACAAGAGTCAATACTGGAGGAGACATTAATATGGTGCACAAAACTGAGGTACCACAGAATCCATTTGATACACATTATGCATTTAGTGTTCTATCTAGTATGGATAGGAATGTGTGGATTATAGATTCAGGAGCAAGTTCTCATGTGTGTTGTGATGTGGATCTGATGGTATCTACATTCAAGTATGATAAACCTATGTTAGCAAGATTGCCAGATGGAACAGCAAAGGAAGTCTACTGTGGTGGATGTGTGAGGATTAACAAGGATATATATCTAACTGATGTGATGCTAATACCTGAATTCACCCATAATTTGTTATCCGTATCACATCTAGTTAGGGATTCACAAGCCAAATGTGTTTTCCTACCACAGAGATGTCTCGTACAAAAGCAAGGAACAGAGGCCATTCTTGGAATAGGGAAGATGGTGAATGATTTGTATGTCTTGGAGATAGCAATGGAAAATTACTTCTGTCATGTATATAATCCAAATCCCAAGGATATGACCTTGGAGAAATGGCATATATTCTTAGGCCATGCTTCACTTACTGCAATGAAGCATATGCCTATGTTTAAGGGACTCTTTACAGATGAGAATGTGGCAAATATTGAGAGATGTGAAGTATGTCTGCTAGCTAAACAGAGCAGAAATGAATATCCAACTTTGAACAGAAGGACTGATGAGTTATTTGAGATGATTCATGCTGATGTTTGGGGACCATATGGAGAAGAAAACATAGATAATGCAAGATATGTTTTAACCATAGTGGAGGATCACAGTAGAGGGATCTGGACATATTTGATGAGATCAAAGGAGCAGGTGTGTTCTTTGCTGAGGAAATATATCAAGTTAATTCAGACTCAGTTTGGAAGAAATATTAAGGTCTTAAGAACAGACAATGGTTCTGAGTTTGTCAATAAACAAGTGAAGGAATTACTTGATGAATTAGGCATGATACATCAAAGATCATGTCCTTATGCCCCTCAGCAGAATGGTGTGGTGGAGAGGAGGCATAGGATGTTACTGAATTCTGCCAGAGCCTTAATGTTTCAGAGTTCTCTACCTTTGAAGTTTTGGCCTTACTCTATTTTGACAGCAACATGGTTGATTAACAGAGTGCCAAGCCAAGTATTAGATTGGAAAACTCCTCATGAACTTCTATTTGGAGTGGAGGCAGATTTATCCATATTAAAACCATTTGGTTGTCTGGCATTTGCTGTGAATCTGTCTCCACAGAGAGGTAAATTTGATCCAAGGAGTAATAAGTGTATTTTCCTTGGTTTTGTGAGTTCCCATAAAGGATATCTGTTATTTGATTTAACAGCAAATAGACTCCTTACTTCCAGAGATGTGAAGTTTGTTGTTGATGAATTCCCATTTGCTAATCCACAAATACTCACTGCAGAATCTACAACCTTTCCTATAGTTGATGATGGACAGAACTCAGATGTTGTGGTTGAGCAAATGAGGGAAATTCCTAATGATGTTGTACCATCCACTGTGAGATTGGAACCAAGTGCTGTGCCTATTTTACAGCCTTCCTCTTCCAATCCAGTGGTATCACCAGCTTCTCCTAGGAGAAGCAACAGGGTGAGGAAAGAACCAGATTGGATGAAGGACTTTACAGGACACATCAATACAGGTGTGTTACCTGCCTTTCCAGCTGGTGCTTCCTCACCACCTACCTTTCCATTTTTAGTTTCTCCATCAATAAGTGATCCTTATCTTAGTTTCTTGTTTAACATCTCCACCACTCAAGAGCCTAAGAATTATAAGGAAGCATGTAAAACACCACAATGGGTGGATGCTATGCAGTCTGAATTGGATGCTCTAAAGAGAAATCAGACATGGAATCTTGTCCCATTACCACCTGGTAAGAAAGCTATTGGGAGTAAGTGGGTTTATAAGCTAAAACTGAGACCAAATGGAGAGGTGGAGAGGTATAAGGCTAGACTAGTAGCCAAGGGTTATGATCAGGAATATGGCATTGACTACCAGGAAGTATTTTCACCAGTTGCAAAGTTTGTTACTGTGAGATTATTGTTTGTTGTAGCCTCTATGCAACACTGGTGTATCCATCAAGTAGATGTAAACAATGCTTTCTTGCATGGTTACCTACATGATGAGATATACATGGAACCACCTAAAGGATTCTTGGATGCTAAGCCTGGAGAGGTTTGTAAGCTAGTCAAAAGCTTATATGGATTAAAGCAAGCATCTAGAGAGTGGAACCAAGAATTCTGCAAGGCACTATATGGTCAAGGTTTTACTCAGTCAATGCATGACCATTGCTTCTTTTTCAAGGGTAATGGTGCTTCTTTTATCTGCATATTAGTATATGTAGATGATGTATTAATTTGCAGCCCTTCTGAAGCACTTATTCAAGAACTCAAGGATGTATTGCACTCTGCTTTCACTATCAAAGATCTGGGAATTGCTCATTACTTTATTGGAATGGAGATTGCACGAGGGTCCTCAGGTGTTGCTCTCAATCAACGCAAGTACATCCTTGATCTTATTGAGACTGTGGGGTTGTCTGCTTGTACTTCAGTCTCTACTCCTCTGCCACCAGGGATACATCTTTGCAAAGCTACTGACTCCCTACTTCCTGAACCAGAATCTTATAGAAAACTTGTTGGCAGATTACTGTATTTGAACCTCACAAGGCCTGACATCACTTATGATGTGCAACAACTTAGCCAGTTTGTTGCAGAGCCTGCCAAAACTCACATGGATGATGCACTGCATGTTGTTAAGTATCTAAAGGGGTGTCCTTCATTGGGACTCTTCTATCCCATTGATGGAACTCTAGCTTTGCAAGCCTTTTGTGATGCTGATTGGGGCTCATGCCCAGACTCGAGGAGATCACTTACTGGCTACTGTATTTTCCTTGGGAATTCTCTGATTTCATGGCGTTGCAAGAAACAGGGGACTGTTTCAGCCTCAACTGCAGAAGCTGAGTATAGGGCATTGGGTTTTATTGTGAAGGAATTGCAATGGATTTCCTATCTGCTACAAGATTTTGGGGTACAGATTCTATAAATCTCTATTGTGATAATTCTGCTGCCTTGCACATCACTCGTAATCCAGTTTTTCATGAACGTACTAAACATCTTGAGATGGATTGCCACATCGTCCGTGATCAGTACCTACTGGGTTCATTCTTCCCCATCATCTTTCCTCTTCTCGGCAACTAGCAGATCTTTTTACTAAATCTCTCTCTCATGCTCGTTTCCGAGTTTTACTCCAAGATGAGTGTGGCAGACCTTCACCACTCTCATCTTGAGGGGGGTGTAAAGATGGAAAGCAGCTGTGTAAAGAAGGAAAGCAGCTGGTTACTGGTGATGGTTCGAAGCTTGAAGATGAAGATGGTGTTCATGCATAAAGCTGAAGTGTTTAGGCTTTTGTCTACGTGTCTAGTTTCTTTTCCTACGTGGCTTTCTATCATTAGTTAGTTGTTTAGTTGTTTAGTTTAAATCGTGACCGTTGGATCTGTCCGACGTGTACGATCTAGATTGTTTCTTTCATTTCAAGTTTCTTCCTTCTTAGCTTGCTATATATAGAGATGCTTGATGTAACAGTGAGCTTAGATTGAATGAAATCTCAGTTTTCTTCTACTGATTTTTACACTCTTTGTTCATACCCATACACGATTACATCGATTTGTACAGATCCTCATATTAGTGAAATTGCGATGAGATTCTTTAGGAGATTGTCGGAGGTGAAAGGGATAATGTCGAACACGTTCTACGAGCTGGAATCTTACGCCATTGACGCACTTACTCTCACTCTCGATGGTAAGGGCCCGAAGATGTACACAGTGGGCCCGGTCTTGAACACGAGCGGCGGTGGCGGCGGCGGAGATGACGACGTGATGAGATGGCTTGACGAGCAGCCGGAGAAGTCGGTGGTTTTCTTGTGCTTCGGGAGTATGGGGAGTTTGGTGGGGGAGCAAGTGAGAGAGATCGCTCTCGCTCTAGAAAATGGCGGTTTCCGATTCTTGTGGTCTTTACGAGGCGGTGCTGCGACGGTGGAGCTGCCGGAGGAGTTCTCGGAGAGGACGGGAGGCGTCGGGAGAGTGATCGGATGGGCGGCGCAGGCGGCGGTGCTGGCACACGCAGCAGTCGGATGTTTCGTCTCGCACTGCGGGTGGAACTCGACTCTCGAGAGCGTGTGGTTCGGAGTTCCGATCACCGCATTTCCGCTGTTTGCGGAGCAGCATCTGAATGCTTTTGAGCTTGTGGAGGAGCTGAAGATGGCGGAGGCCATCACGCTGGACTACCTGATGGATTTCACAGGGAAGACGGAGCCGGAGATTGTGGGGGCGGAGAAGATCGAGGCGGCGATACGGCGGGCGATGGCGGCGGAGGCGGGTGGGGTGAGGGGGAAGGTGGAGGAGATGAAGAAGAAAGCTAAGAGGGCTTTGATGGAAGGTGGATCTTCCTACAATGCTCAAACTTTGTTTATAATAGATGTTCGATCTTAAAAACATTGATGCCTAGTTTTTTCAATTTTAGGTTATTGTGTTGTACTTGTACCTCAAGTTTATTCACATACGACTCGAGCTCGAAACTTTTAGTCCCGAAACTTAACCTCCAGCAAACATGTGCATATATATTTATTGCCCTTCTGAAACGTCACTGTTTAGTTTGTTCCTCACATGCATTTATTTCTACTTATTATCTTAAATCTGAGTTCAATTTTGAGTGGTCCTAATTTTTCCTAACTTTATTCCATAGATTATCTATCTATCTATCTAATATTATATGGCTCAAAAATCGTAGTACTATAAAACTAGTGCAGTACCCGTCGAAATTCGACGGGTTTCAAATTATTTTGTAATTACAAATAAAATTTTTTATAAAAATTAAATAATTTTTTATATTAATTATTTCAAGTAGCCCGTTACTCGTAGTAAATATGAAAATGGATTAAGAAATTAACATTTTTACGATAGATATGTTTTATATTTTATCTCGTCAAATTTTAACATGAAAATGTTATTTTAAACAAAATTTATAATAAAATAAAAATATATTATGCCTCCCGTTGTTTATTTTATCTAAACAACCTTCAGATGGATCTTTTTTGAAGGAATAAAAAGGGTTAACATTTCTTAAAGAACTATACGATTTAAGTCACGTCAAAATTCGATTTGAATCACTTAATAAGAATCTCCATAATTAATATCAATTTTCGACGGGATTTAATTTATTTTGCAATAGTGCATAAATTTTTTAATCTAAAATACATAATTATCTATATTAATTATTGTATTCCGCCCGTTACTTGTAACAATAAAAAAAGATGTTAAAACGTAATATTATAATCTCATGTTAGCCCGTTATTCGACGTAACGTTAGCATAAATAGTGCAAATCTGCCCGTTAATTTCGTTAGCCCGTTCGATATAACGTTAACATCTATATTTAATTATTGCAATCCGCCCGTTACTTGTAACAATAAAAAAATACGCTAAAGCGTAATATTATAATATCCAATTATCGATGAATATTGATTTTTCGTTTGTAGGGATAAAATTTGAAGATAAAATATATATTTTTATTTATTTGAGGGCATATAGAATAATCGTAATGTTAATGTATATCAATTAATGTATGTGATATGTTTAATTAAATTTTAATCGTTAATAAGCCAAATCAATGAGAATATTGGAAAATATTCGTAAAAATCATACGTGATTAAATGTTAAAAAAATAAAAATTAACGGGTATATTTACTCAAATAAAATATGGATTTTGATGGAGATACATGATCTATTTATATAGAAATTTTGTTGCTAAGTTCTTTTAAAAATTCGATGTGGGACGAAAATCCTAATTATAATGATTTTAATCTTTAATAAGCCAAATCAATGAGAATATTGAAAAATATTCATAAAAATCACACGCGATGCCACGTAGGACGAAGATCCGTAACGGTATTATATATATATTGATTAGTTTATTTTATTTTATTTTATTTTGTTCATTGTACAAGCAAATATTTACCCTCCTTAAACGTCACCGTTTTAGTTTGTTCCTCACATGCAATTTATTTCTAATTATCTTAAATCATATTTCAATTTTGAGTGGTCCTAATTTTTCCTAACTTTACTTCCACAGACTATCTATCTACATTATATGGCTCAAAAATCACAGTACTATAAAATTATTTTATTTTATTTTGTTCATTGTACAAGCAAATATTTACTGCTACAAGAAATATATTTGACATAGATTCTACCTTATACGCCTTTTTTCTTCATGCCCTTTTTAATTAACTTGTGTATTGTTTTGGATATTACTCAAGTAACCTATGTGAACCATTTCATCGAACACTTCCAGTGCACTATTGATAGCAGGAAATGATATTAGGCTCAAGGCCTCCATTTTCAGGTTCAAGAAATTACTCAGAAAGTTTTTCGAATATGTATGTTCAATTGTTGTGTCTGAGTGGTCATAGGAAGGTGTTCGACAAAATGCTAGAAAGAGATGGCTCTGAGTAATACAAAAAGCCAATGGGAGGTTTAGAGTTGTTCTATATGGTCATATTTTCTTGCCCCTGTTTCACTGCAGTGCAGCTTTCCACATGACTATATGTCTCTTTCGTCCTTTCGTTGTTTCGTTCACAAGTAATTTCTGCGACACCCGGGATTGCCATTCAATAATTTTTTGTGGTTATATATTTAGTCAAGAACTTGTCTTTTTAGTGACTCAACTTGGAACTTCCTACAAAATTTTGTCTTTCAAGTAGACCTGCGGGTCGTCGAATTTGGACGCTTGTTTTTCTTGCCTTTGTCCTTCGAGTTAACTAGCTAGCCGTCGTCGAAGCAACATACATGAAAGTATTTTAAAATATAGATTACTTGTTCCATATACACAAAGGAATGGCGCTAATCAAATTTGCTGCTGCTGCTCTTGTTGTTCTAGTTTGCTTGTTTGTGTTAGGAGATGCGGAAGTCGGATGCATAAAGAGGGAGAGGGAAGCTCTCCTAAGCTTCAAAGACAGCCTCATCGATGAGTACGGCATTCTCTCGTCGTGGCAGAGCGATGACTGCTGCAAATGGTACGGTGTTGAGTGCAGCAACACCACCGGCCACGTGGTCACCCTCAAACTTGATGCCAATTACTTTTATGGAGTATTGCAAGGTAAGGTTGGTTCTTCCTTGCTCGAGCTGCATCATTTAAGTTATCTTGATCTCAGAGTGAATGATTTTGGAGGAAGTCCAATTCCAGAATTCATTGGTTCGATGAGAGAATTACGCCACTTGTATCTCGGTGACTCCAATTTTTCTGGTGTTGTTCCTCCTCAATTAGGGAACCTTACCAACCTGCTCTCACTAGACCTCTCATATAACTCTTTGAGGACTCGGAATCTCCATTGGCTTACAACTAGTCTCTCTAAGCTGTCTTTTCTTGATTTGAGTGGATTCGACTTAAGTCACACCAACTGGCTGCACCATATCCAGAGTCTTCCTTCCTTACATGAATTGCACTTGGAAAGCTGTAACCTCAGTACTGATGTTGATAAAACTTCTAAAGGTCTATATGTGAATTCTTCTCATGCATCTCTTTCTATACTTGATCTTTCAAATAACCACCTCACTTATTCCTCGTTCGATTGGTTATCTGATATCAGTACAAGTCTACTGAAACTAGACGTGTCAAAGAATGCTTTAAGTAGTTGTCCATTCCCGAATGAATATTTCGAGAGATCACTGACTATTATTGAGCATCTTGATCTTTCAAGCAACAAGCTCGAAGGTGAAATCCCAAAATCTTTGTGGAATTTGAGTCACCTGCGAGTCTTAGTCCTCTACAATAATAGCCTGATTAGGGGAGAGGTGTTTGATGAGGTATTTGGAAATCAATCTATTTCTGGGAAAGGAATATTGGAGTCACTCCAAATCCTGGACTTGGCTGATAATCAACTCAACGGATCAGTACCAGACCTAAGAGCATTTTCTGGATTGACAGAAGTGTACCTTGGAGGAAACAACTTTACGGGCTCCATGCCTCTAAGTCTCGGCCAACTCTCTAATCTTACTACTCTCGACCTTTCTAGAAACTCTTTGGAAGGTTTAGTCACCGAAGCCCATTTCATGAAGCTCCACAGCTTGGACATACTAGATCTGTCCTCCAATTCTGGGTTGAAGTGGAATGTGTCTCCTGATTGGAGTCCTCCTTTTCAGCTGACATATACTTTTAGGGGGGTGCAATGTGGGCCCATCTTTTCCCAAATGGATTCAAACTCAGACGAAATTTGGATTTGTTGATCTCTCCGGTGCTGGTATAACAGATGAAGCCCCAAGATGGTTATGGAGAGTATCCCCTGCACTGGAATTCTTGTCTCTTTCGCATAACCAAATTAGTGGGACTATTCCTAATCTCTCATCCACAGTAATCAAAGTTTTAGATCTTTCTTACAACAATTTCTCAGGTCCCATTCCATTATTTAATGCGAGTGCTAATGCTATTCTGCTGAATGGGAATAGGCTATCCGGTTCAATCTCATCTCTTTGTGAAATTCCCCACGAAGAGCTACACGTGATTGATCTCTCCAATAATGAACTGGGAGGAGAGGTTCCCGACTGCTGGGACAACATGCCAAACGTGAACTGTCTCTATTTGGCTAACAACAATTTTCGGGGTGAAATTCCTCCCTCTTTCGTCTCTTTACATATGCTCATTGCTCTGCAGCTGCGTGATAATAATTTTTCCGGCGAGTTGCCCTCCACCCTCAGACACTGCCAATATTTGCGATTGGCTGATTTTGGAGGGAATGAGTTAACTGGAGAGATCCCTGCTTGGATTGGCCAGATTTATGATCTGTTATATCTTAATCTTGGGAGGAATAATCTGCACGGTAGTATTCCTCTTCAGATATGCAATCTTACTCGTATTCAAGTACTGGACTTTTCGGTGAACGATTTGTCTGGAAAAATACCCGATTGCTTCACCAACTTCACTCGTCTGGCTCAAAAGGGTATCCCACCAACTGATGATACCTCATATTTGGGCTATGCGTACGCATTAACCTACAATGAAGATCTTCCGAATGTAATCTATCATGACATATTTGCATATTCATCGTTTCAATGGAAAGGCCAGGAGTCGGAATACAGGAAAAATCTCAAGCTACTCAGACTCATTGATCTTTCGAGCAATAGATTGAGCGGAAGCATCCCCCAATCATTCTCCAGTATGAGGTGTCTTATCTCCTTGAACCTATCCAGAAATAGCTTGACAGGGCATATAATCCCGGATATTGGAAAGATGGAGATGTTGGAATGTCTCGATCTATCACAGAACAAACTCTCCGGGAAGATACCAGCAAGCGCAGCAAAGTTACAGTTGCTGGCTGTCCTTGATCTGTCCAGCAACAGTTTGTCCGGAAAGATTCCAACGTCTACCCAACTTCAGAGCTTCAACGCATCTGCTTATGCTGGAAACAGTGGACTCTGTGGGGCCCCTCTGCCATCGTGCCCCCCCGAAGACAGCAACGACGCTGATCCACCCGGGAAAAACACAAAACACGACGAGAACGAGATCTTCTCTTTCGTGCAGGAAGTCTGCATATCGTTGGCCTTCGGTTTCATTGTCGGATTCTGGGGAGTTGTTGCTTCTTTCATACTCAAGAAACCATGGAGAATTGCATTCTTCAACTCCGTGGATGCTGCTGGAGATTGGCTCTACGTGAGGACTACTTTACTTCTATCCAAATGGAGATCAACCTCGTGAAAAATGCATGCATGCAAGGTAATTTACTACTTCAACTGATAGCTAGCTAGCATGAAAACAATAAGATATATTACTATAGTATATGACCCTTGATTGCTATATACTCCCTCCGTCGCGAAATGATAGGCGTTTCTTGAATTTACGCACATCATTCGGTGGGACGGAGGGAGTACTATTTATTAGCTTTTGATGTGATTTCTGATTATATGATTATGTCTTTCTTTCTGTATAGTGGCAGATACTGCTCCGTTTCCAGTTGGTGGAACCCTCAGTTGCATTTCAACAAGTTCTTTTTGTACTTGAATTTATCTGTATAATATAGTACTCTCTCCGCCCCGACGGCGTGTTTGCCTAATTATCTTTGTCATTGTATGTCAAATTATATATGGTGTGGAATGTAATAATAAGGAATTGAAGGTCTATTGCATATTTCTCCTCTCTTTTTTCTTGATAATTAAGGGGAAAATTTGAGCGTGTTGACCTAGCCTTCAACAACGAAATCGTCATACGTTATCTGAATGTTTTCCACAGCTACGTTCTTAAACTGGCCTTACACGGAGATATCCAAAATCTAACGGCTATTTACTAGGATTTCCCAAGATAGAAACTTCGCGCCTTCAAAAGTTATAATTGCAAGTAGGCTAACAAAACAGAGAAGACGGAAGCCGATAATTACCAGAGTGCTTGAGCTTCGACTTCCAAAACAATGAGTGCAGAAGTTAGTACGACGATCTTTACATCCTTGGAGCTACTCTTTCAAACTTTGTTTTTTCTTCGGGCTCGGAGTCTCCTTAAAGGCTGAAGGGCAAAAACCACTTATCGTACATATGCCACAACGCGGTCTAAGAGGAGTGCACACAGTCTGCCCGAATCCCACCTATTTCACGAGATGCAGAATGTATTCTTTATGAAACACTAAAAAATGGAAAAAATCGGAGAGCTCAAGATAGAATCTTGACGGAGCATAATGTAGAAATCCGAAACTTGTGTCTAGAAGGCCTAGAAGGTAGCCAGAAGATGTATTCAGTACTCTTATAGCAGTTTGTGCCCGATAAGGAAACGAAAGTAAGAAACTAGGCATGACCTCATTAAGATATGCTTCAAGAGGGTAATCTTCATTTCGATTTTGATCATTAAGGTTTCTTCATAAACATTAAAATTGAAAACTATGCAAAATTTCCACAGTTAAGACAAACATACCAGAAGAGGGTTGATTGGAACCCATTCCTCCTTAGGAAGCCATAGCTGCAAGGATTCTCTCGTCTGCTCTGGAGTCGAAGTTCTCTAAGAAAGAGATGAATTTTCAAGATTTGGCACAAATGGACATTGGCATCAATGTTATATAATTTAGGACCAATTGAATTACGACCAACTTCATCGAAAAATTTTGCAACTGAGAAAATGGAGAGAAGTTCATTCCTGAAAAGTATGCAGCAGAATTGAACGAACCTGTTTAGTGCCCGGACGAGAAACCCATCCAAGCCGGTTACAAATACGGTGCACATGAGTGTCCACGCATATTCCTTGAACATTATTCCACCCCACATTCATCACCTTGGGGAGTTAAAAAAGAATGTACGAGTTCAAGTTAAAAGATTATAAGAAAATGATAAAAGCAGTGGCATAAGCAATTGCATCGAGAAAAACTATTATCACACCAGATGAGCCATTTTGGGGCCGATTCCAGGAAGCTGGAGCAACTCCTCCAACGTACTAGGAATATCTCCATCATACTTCTCGAGACAAATTTTTGCTACTTTTTTCATGTTCGTAGCTTTTCTTGAATAAAAACCAACCTGTTAAAATTGATGTACAACAAGTAGATAGCAACAAGCACACGAGGTAGATGAAGTGCAGTAGTAATCGGCCAAACTATAAAGAAAAGGAACCTACCGGGTAAATTAATTCCTTGATGACACCTTCATCAGCTTTATCAATGGCTTCGGCTGTAAGCAAATCATTTTGAAGAAGCCGCTGAATGGCTCCTAGAATACACAGCACAATCAAACGTAAGAAATATTACCGAAATGTTGTCGTGAAAATAGTGTCATGCAGCACTTTCTCACACTAGTCAGAGAAACGAATCAACAAAAATAACCTTCAAAATATTTGGTTAAAGCCTATGTATAGTGATTGTCATGAATAAATCGAAACTCTTTTAGCAGTCCCTAGATAACTATCATATCTTTCGAATAAAAAGCAATGACAAGAGCAACATCCACTGTAGATTGTGTGGAACAGAATTTCCCAGCATGCATGTCATCATCATCACCAAAAGCCATATAATATTAGAGATGCATAAAGAAAGTATCCGAAGGGTAACTCAATTGTCAGCACCGAAGCATGATCGAATGAGAACTTGCCATGATTAACAGGGTCCTTTGTTTGGCTTGACATCAGAGAGGATATAAGAACTGCAAATCTTCTTTCCTGAAAAGAAAAGTATAAGCAACGTGGAGATAAAAACGAGATGAAGCTAATTCGTGATAAATGTCTTTAATTCTAATGATAGGATGAGTTCTATAAAAGAAATCTTGCAATTGAAAACTCAACCATAAGGCACATCAGTTACAGATTTCAATGCAGCTATACTCTAAGTGCAGAGCATCGTCTCTACTTATCACTTAAGAATCACCTTAGGAGGAAGAGATACACCAGCTTTCTCACATCCCATTGAGTCCACAGGTGCATCTTCAGACGCTCTCATTTTGCGAATTCCTTCAAGGACCTTTTCCCAATCGGCAGGAGACTGTACTTCATCTTAAGGAAAAACAAATTCAGACGGAATTAAGTTTTGAAATGTTAAACTGCATCTCACTGAAGAGCACTGGCAAATCTGTTTGTTCCAACGAAAAAAGCAGTACACTTTATTGGAGTAGTGTGTTTGTACAAATATGCTTATCGAGAAGATTGCAATTGCAAGCACTCGAATATGTTTAAATTATATTCCCTGTTGATAGCAATTATCTGTGTACGTCTCGATATATTTCTCCAATGTAAGCATTTTCAACAAGAGATCTTAAGCAGGACGAAGCATATCGCAAGCATATCTCAAGAATGCAAGATTACGCATTTACTAAGATAACAAGCGATCAGGAGGATATAGTAACTTATATTTAATTCTAGCATTCAAGAATAAGTAGAAACATACTCGAACGAGAAAAGGTGCTTTCCTTTCCATATGCAAAGTCTTCAATTTCAGGTAGGAGGCAAGGCTGCAATGCATCAAAATTTAATGCGCAGTGAGCAAACCTACTAAACAGTCTTCATTTAGTATACAAAGTAAATGAGTATTTTCTGTAAACTAGAGACTCCATGGCAACTATTCTTAAGCTCTTCAAATAAAACCAAACTGTGAAAGATTGTATTGAGTGGAAATCATAATAATAGCAACTGAAAACACAACTACATTTCCAAAAGAAACTTAAATCAACTGTCCCACCTCTCTTTTAAAGGTCTGTTTTTAACCCATTTATTAAACATGATGAATTTACCTTTTGATCAAGAACCTGAGGTTTATCTGCAGCTGCTTTCTTGGCTCTCTTTTTCCTTACATAGACATGAACTCTTTGGGCAAAATCATCATCTCCTGCTTCAAAACACGAAATCACCATTAAAGATTGAAACTTTTTAAAGCCCTGATACTAATCAAGAAAAAAGTTAACAGATTTCTAACCTGGGTCTGGAACAGACGGGCTCACCTCCCTTTTCGCCGAAGAAAATCTAACTACGGACATTTTGCAGAAGGGAGAGGAGGGAGAGAGGAAGGATTTAGGCGAAATTAATTTTACAATTGCAGAAAAGTTCTTGTGAAGTGGAAGGGACATACTTTTTGGTGGGAACGAAGGGGAAAATTGATTTGGGATTTTTGCAAAAATATGAAATTGGGAAATTTTAGGGGAAAAAACAAGAAGAAAATGTCATTGATTGATTAATTAATGATGATAATTGTTGGGAGAGATTGCATTTAATACCATTGAAACTTATGAAGATGAAATTTTTGTTGAAATTAGTACTATGATTAATTGTGTTCAAATTATGTAAATATATTATTGAAAAGGATGGAAATAACAATTTATGGAGAGATATACAATCGACAATTTCAAACTAATTTACACTATTATATATCAAATCCTGTGAAAACAGTGTTCGTATGTTGATCTAGCAGCAGGGGTTAAATTTCAAGACCAGTCGTACGGAAGTGTCCTCTATATATAATTCCACTATACAATATTTACATCAACACATGTTATACACTAACTAAGCAATAGTATTACAACATGGCTCTAAACCCAACCTAAAGTTCTCTATCTTAACATATACCTTTCCCGATCCCTATAAGACAAAAAAACAGTTAATTGTCTCTATGTAAATAAGACGGAAAATTCTTTTTTATGTGACATTTGTACTTTTAAAATTCTAAAAAAAAATAAAAAATTGACTGATCAAATTGGCTCAACTATGGGCCTTATTTTAAACTTGGAAAGTATGGGAGTTGTATTTTGCATTTCATTTTTCTTCAATAAAATTTTATTCAAATAAAAAAAACATGTACATAACTTTGTTCAAATCATACCAAGGGTATAAATATTATTCAAGTCAAGCCTATTTAATTTACACCTTATATCTTAATTTATTCACTATTAAAATAATAATGTGTTGAAATAATTAAATCAGATTTAGGAAGTTAGCCCAAAAAATTTCACAAAAAATGTAAAGGCCCAAATAAATGAAAAATCAGTTTAGCCCATATTTGAACAACAATAGTTGCTAATTTGCCAAAATTAGATTCCTTAATAGTTTGGCCCAATACAACTTTGGTTAAGCTAATTACAATACTATTCACTTGGGCTCAAAATAAATAGTTAAATACTGCTCCCTCCGTCCCACCCGTAAAGGGATAAGCTCAATTTTCGACCTTCTCGTTTATAAAGATGTAGTAATATGTAAAATTGCAAAAATTTAACCTACTGAAATCCAATTACACTACTACCACTATCGTGGTAATTCTCCTATCGAGAAAAAATTATTCCTTAATAAGAAAAGTTTCTCGGAATTGATTGGCCCAAATTTCAGGTTAAAATTAACCGTTAAACAATGGGCAATGGCCCACACTTAAAAATAAGCAAACATAGAATGCCCATTTTGAAAGGAAGCGGCTGGCTTTCTGTTTTTAGTTGAAATAATACATACGAGTATTTTATATATTTCGATATCACACGAAACATATCACGAGATATTTTGAACGAGACGAAAATGACTAATTAATTAGATTTGAATGAAAGTGTGAGTTCATGTCTATGTTAGTTTGTGACTCTAGTGGCTACAATTAGTCATGTATTCTTTCTAGGGGATTTCCATACGTTATAAATTAGAGGGTTCAATATAATCTTTCATTTGAACTAGGCACTATTTTTATTTTCTAAGATGTTAAATGACAAAAGCAATTTTAGGTTACTTTTAGCATAAATTAGATGTTTCATTGTTTTATCGTCACATAAAATTTTTAGTAATTCATGGATTCATAAATATTCTTAACATGCGTCAATCATTCGTCGTTGTTGGGGAACGGAGATAGGATTCGTAATGGAGGGTCCAAATTGATTTTATATTCCTAGTACAAGGAGGAATAGATTAATTTTACCAAATTAATCCAACCATAATGGAGCACGTCGAGCTAGTGTTCATCCCCGCTATAGCTTTGAGCCATATCATGGCCGCCGTGGCGACGGCGGAGCTCCTCCTCAGCAGGGCGGAGCGCCGCCTCTCCGCCACCGTACTCATCATGAATCCCTTCAAAGATACCATGGTCGATGTCTGTGGGCACAGCTAGCCATGTGAATTAATCTGAATGGCGATGTCAAAACAAAACGATGAGTGGAGCACATTTTCTTATAAAGAGAAAAGACAATATCCTTTATTGCTATTTGGTGTGACGTCTCTCTCTGTGTCGTCCATTAGATGTTTGGCATGTGTAAAAACATTTTTAAAATTAGCTTTTTGTTTGTGGAGTTTTTATTTATCGATTATTTTGAAAATGTTTTTAACGCATGTCAAACAAACATCTAACGGTGTAAAGGGAGATGTCATTCGTAAACGTAAATAAATTCATTCATTTGGATGCATTTCACGAAAATAATCTAACCATAATGAAGCAGGTCGAGCTAGTGTTCATCCCTGCTACGGCTTTGAGCCATATCATGGCCGCCGTGGCTACGGTGCTGCGACGGTGGAGCTGCCGGAGGGGTTCTCGGAGAGGACGGAAGGCATCGGGAGAGTGATCAGGTGGGCGGCGCAGGCGGCGGTGCTGGCACACGCAGCAGTCGGATGCTTCGTCTCGCACTGCGGGTGGAACTCGACTCTCGAGAGAGTGTGGTTCGGAGTTCCGATCGCCGCATTTCCGCTGTTTGCGGAGCAGCATCTGAATGCTTTTGAGCTGAAGATGGCGGAGGCCATCACGCTGGACTACTGATGGATTTCACAGGGAAGACGGCGCCGGAGATTGTGGGGGCGGAGAAGATCGAGGCGGCGATACGGCGGGCGATGGCGGCGGAGGCGGGTGGGGTGAGGGGGAAGGTGGAGGAGATGAAGAAGAAGGCTAAGAGGGCTTTGATGGAAGGTGGATCTTCCTACAATGCTCAAATTTTGTGTTCTTAAAAACATTGATGCCTAGTTTCTTCAATGTTGGGTTATTGTGTTGTACTTGTTCCTAAGTTCATTCACGGAGGTCTCGAGCTCGAAACTTTTAGCCCCGAAACTTAACCTCCAATCTTTAGAGCAAACATGCACATATATATTTATTGCCCTTCTGAACGTCACCGTTTAGTTTGTTCCTCACATGCAATTTATTTCTACTTCTTATCTTAAATCAGAGTTCAATTTTGAGTGGTCCTAATTTTTCCTAACTTTACTTCCATAGATTATCTATCTATCTATCTAATATTACATGGCTCAAAAATCGTAGTACTATAAAATTAGTTTATTTTATTTTATTTTATTTCATTTTGTTCATTGTACAAGCAAATATTTACTGCTACAAGAAATATATTTGACATAGATTCTACCTTATACGCCTTTTTTCTTCATTCCCTTTTTAATTAACTTTTGTATTGTTTTGGATATTACTCACGTAACCTATGTGAACCATTTCATCGAACACTTCCAGTGCACTATTGATAGCAGGAAGTGTAGGTAGGACTGAAAGCAAAGCGCAAGCATAAGATATTAGGCTCAAGGCCTCCATTTTCAGGTTCAAGAAATATGTATGTTCAATTGTTGTGTCTGAGTGCTCATTGGAAGGTGTTCGACAAAATGCTTGAAAGAGATGGCTCTGAGTAATACAAAAGCCAATGGGAGGTTTAGAGTTGTTCTATATGGTCATATTTTCTTGCCCCTGTTTCACTGCATTGCAGCTTTCCACATGACTATAAGTCTCTTTCGTCCTTTCGTTGTTTCGTTCACAAGTAATTTCTGCGACACCCGGGATTGCCATCCAATAATTTTTTGTGGTTATATATTTAGTCAAGAACTTGTCTTTTTAGTGACTCAACTTGGAACTTCCTACAAAATTTTGTCTTTCAAGTAGACCTGCGGGTCGTCGAATTTGGACGCTTGTTTTTCATGCCTTTGTCCTTCGAGTTAACTAGCTAGCCGTCGTCGAAGCAACATACATGAAAGTATTTTAAAATATAGATTACTTGTTCCATATACACAAAGGAATGGCGCTAATCAAATTTGCTGCTGCTGCTCTTGTTGTTCTAGTTTGCTTGTTTGTGTTAGGAGATGCGGAAGTCGGATGCATAAAGAGGGAGAGGGAAGCTCTCCTAAGCTTCAAAGACGGCCTCATCGATGAGTACGGCATTCTCTCATCATGGCAGAGCGATGACTGCTGCAAATGGTACGGTGTTGAGTGCAGCAACACCACCGGCCACGTGGTCAGCCTCGAACTTAATGCCAATTACTTTTATGGAGTATTGCAAGGTAAGGTTGGTTCTTCCTTGCTCGAGCTGCATCATTTAAGTTATCTTGATCTCAGTGTGAATGATTTTGGAAGAAGTCCAATTCCAGAATTCGTTGGTTCGATGAGAGAATTACGCCACTTGTATCTCAGTGCCTCCAATTTTGCTGGTATTGTTCCTCCTCATTTAGGGAACCTTACCAACCTGCTCTCACTAGACCTCTCATATAACTCTTTGAGGACTCGGAATCTCCATTGGCTTTCCACTCTCTCGTTATTGTCCTTTCTCGATTTGACTTGGATCGACTTGAGTCACACCAACTGGCTGCACCATATCCAGAGTCTTCCTTCCTTACATGAATTGCACTTGAAAAGTTGTAACCTCAGTACTGATGTTGATAAAACTTCTAAAGGTCTATATGTGAATTCTTCTCATGCATCTCTTTCTATACTTGATCTTTCAATAAACCACCTCACTTATTCCTCGTTCGATTGGTTATCTAATATAAGTACTCGTATAGAGCATCTTGATCTTTCAAGCAACAAGCTTGAAGGTGAAATCCCGATATCTTTGTGGAATCTGAGTCATTTAAGTTATCTTGATCTCAGTGAGAATGATTTTGGAGGAAGTCCAATTCCAGAATTCATTGGTTCGATGAGAGAATTACGCCACTTGTATCTCGGTGACTCCAATTTTTCTGGTGTTGTTCCTCCTCAATTAGGGAACCTTACCAACCTTCTCTCACTAGACCTCTCATATAACTCTTTGAGGACTCAGAATCTCCATTGGCTTACAACTAGTCTCTCTAAGCTGTCTTTTCTTGATTTGAGTGGATTCGACTTAAGTCACACCAACTGGCTGCACCATATCCAGAGCCTTCCTTCCTTATATGAATTGCACTTGAAAAGCTGTAACCTCAGTACTGATATTGATAAACCTTCTAAAGGTCTATATGTGAATTCTTCTCATGCATCTCTTTCTATACTTGATCTTTCAATAAACCACCTCACTTATTCCTCGTTAGATTGGTTATCTAATATAAGTACTCGTATAGAGCATCTTGATCTTTCAAGCAACAAGCTTGAAGGTGAAATCCCAAAATCTTTGTGGAATCTGGGTCATCTACGAGTCTTAGTCCTCTACGATAATAGCCTAATTAGGGGAGAGGTGTTTGATGAGGTATTTGGAAATCAATCTATTTCTGGGAAAGGAATATTGGAGTCACTGCAAATACTGGAATTGGCTGACAATCAACTCAACGGATCAGTACCAGACCTAAGAGCATTTTCTGGATTGACAGAAGTGTACCTTGGAGGAAACAAGTTTACGGGCTCCATGCCTCTAAGTCTCGGCCAACTCTCTAATCTTACTATTCTTGATCTTTCTAGAAACTCTTTGGAAGGTCTAGTCACTGAATCCCATTTCACGAAGCTCCACAGCTTGAAGATGCTAGATCTGTTCTCCAATTCTGGGTTGAAGTGGAATGTGTCTCCTGATTGGAGCCCTCCTTTTCAGTTGGATATTATATATATAGGGGGGTGCAATGTGGGTCCATCTTTCCCTAAATGGATTCAAACTCAGACGAGTTTTAGATACGTTGATCTCTCCAGTGCTGGTATAACAGATGAAGCCCCAAGATGGTTATGGAGTATATCTCCTGCACTGCGACACTTGTCTCTCTCGCATAACCAAATTAGTGGGACTATTCCTAATCTCTCATCCACTGTAATCAAAGATTTAGATCTTTCTTACAACAATTTCTCAGGTCCCATTCCATTATTTAATGCGCGTGCTAATGGTATTATGCTGAATGGGAATAGGCTATCTGGTTCAATATCATCTCTTTGCAAAATTCCCCACATAGAGCTATTCATGATTGATCTTTCCGATAATGAGCTGGGAGGAGAGGTTCCCGACTGCTGGGACAACATGCCAAACGTGAACTATCTCTATTTGGCTAACAACAATTTTCGGGGTGAATTTCCTCCCTCTTTCGCCTCTTTACATAGCCTCTCTGCTCTGCAGCTGCGCGATAATAATTTTTCCGGAGAGTTGCCTTCTACACTCAGACACTGCCAGCATTTGCAATTGGCTGATTTTGGAGGGAATGAGTTAACTGGAGAGATCCCTGCTTGGATTGGCCAGATTTATCAACTGGTGTATCTTAATCTTGGGAGGAATAATCTGCACGGTAGTATTCCTCTTCAGATATGCAATCTTTCTTCTATTTGTATACTGGACTTGTCGGTGAACGATTTGTCTGGAAAAATACCCGATTGCTTCACCAACTTCACTCGTCTGGCTCAAAAGGGTATCCCTGATACCTCATATTTGGGCTATGAGTACACATTAACCAACAATGAAGGTCTTCCGAATGTAATCTATCATAAAATATTTGCATATTCATCGTTTCAATGGAAAGGCCAGGAGTCGGAATACAGGAAAAATCTCAGGCTACTCAAACTCATTGATCTTTCGAGCAATAGATTGAGCGGAAGCATCCCCCAATCATTCTCCAGTATGAGGGGTCTGATCTCCTTGAACCTATCCAGAAATAGCTTGACAGGGCATATAATCCCAGATATTGGAAAGATGGAGATGTTGGAATGTCTCGATCTATCACAGAACAAACTCTCCGGGAAGATACCAGCAAGCGCAGCAAAGTTACAGTTCCTGGCTGTCCTTGATCTGACCAACAACAGTTTGTCCGGAAAGATTCCACCGTCTACCCAACTTCAGAGCTTCAACGCATCTGCCTATGCTGGAAACAGTGGACTCTGTGGGGCCCCTCTGCCATCGTGCCCCCCCGAAGACAGCAACGACGCTGATCCACCCGGGAAAAACACAAAACACGACGAGAACGAGATCTTCTCTTTCGTGCAGGAAGTCTGCATATCGTTGGCCTTCGGTTTCATTGTCGGATTCTGGGGAGTTGTTGCTTCTTTCATACTCAAGAAATCATGGAGGATTGCATTCTTCAACTCCGTGGATGCTGCTGGAGATTGGCTCTACGTGAGGACTACTTTACTTCTATCCAAATGGAGATCAACCTCGTGAAAAATGCATGCATGCAAGGTAATTTACTACTTCGACTGATAGCTAGCTAGCATGCATGAAAACAATAAGATATATTACTATAGTATATGACCCTTGATTGCTATATACTCCCTCCGTCGCGGAATGATGTGCGTTTCTTGAATGTACGCACATCATCCGGTGGGACGGAGGGAGTACTATTTATTAACTTTTGATGTGATTTCTGATAATATGATTATGTCTTTCTTTCTGTATAGTGGCAGATACTACCCTGTTTCCAGTTGGTGGAACCCTCAGTTGCATTTCAACAGTTTAATTTTGTACTTGAACTTTACATGTATAATATAGTACTCTCTCCGTCCCGACTGCACTTTTGCCTAATTATCTTTGTCATTGTATGTCATTTATGTAAGGTGTGGAATGTAATAATAAGGAATTGAAGGTCTATTGCATATTTCCCTCTCTTTTTTCTTGATAATTTTGAGCAAGCTGAAATGCAGGTAGTTACAACTAACTGTTTGCATCAATATTCTCCAGTATGTGTGCGTGTGTTGACCTAGCCTTCAACAACGAAATTGTCATACGTTAGCTGAATATTTTCCACAGCTACGTTCTTAAACTGGCCTTACACGGAGATATCCAAAATCTAACGGCTATTTACTAGGATTTCCCAAAATAGAAACTTCGCGCCTTCAAAAGTTAGAATTGCAAGTAGGCTAACAAAACAGAGAAGACGAAAGCCCTTTAATTACCAGAGTGCTTGAGCTTCGACTTCCAAAACAATGAGTGCAGAAGTTAGTACGATGATCTTTACATCCTTGGAGCTACTCTTTCAAAGTTTGCTTTTTCTTCGGGCTCGGAGTCTCCTTGAAGGCTGAAGGGCAAAAACCACTTATCGTACATATGCCACAACGTGGTCTAAGAGGAGTGCACACAGTCTGCCCAAATCCCACCTATTTCACGAGATGCAGAATATATTCTTTATGAAACACTAAAAAATGGAAAAAATCGGAGAGCTCAAGATAGAATCTTGATGGAGCATAATGTAGAAATCGGAAATTGTTTACTAGCTTGTCTCTAGAAGGCCTAGAAGGTAGCAAGAAGATGTATTCAGTACTCTTACAGCAGTTTGCGCCCGATAAGGAAACAAAGTAAGAAACTAGGCAGGATCTCATTAAGATATGCTTCAAGAGGTTAATCTTCATTTCGATTTTGATCATTACGGTTTCTTCATAAACATTAAAAGTGAAAACTATGCAGAAGTGCCATAGTTAAGACAAACATACCAGAAGAGGGTTGATCGGAACCCATTCCTCCTTAGGAAGCCATAGCTGCAAGGATTCTCTAGTCTGCTCTGGAGTCGAAGTTCTCTAAGAAAGAGATGAACTTTCAAGATTTGGCACAAATGGACATTGGCATCAATGTTATATAATTTAGGACCAATTGAATTACGACCAACTTCATCGAAAAATTTTGCAACTGAGAAAATGGAGAGAAGTTCATTCCTGAAAAGTATGCAGCAGAATTGAACGAACCTGTTTAGTGCCCGGACGAGAAACCCATCCAAGCCGGTTACAAATACGGTGCACATGAGTGTCCACGCATATTCCTTGAACATTATTCCACCCCACATTCATCACCTTGGGGAGTTAAAAAAGAATGTACGAGTTCAAGTTAAAAGATTATAAGAAAGTGATAAAAGCAGTAGCATAAGCAATTGCATTGAGAAAAACTATTATCACACCAGATGAGCCATTTTGGGGCCGATTCCAGGAAGCTGGAGCAACTCCTCCAACGTACTAGGAATATCTCCATCATACTTCTCGAGACAAATTTTTGCTACTTTTTTCATGTTCGTAGCTTTTCTTGAATAAAAACCAACCTGTTAAAATTGATGTAAAACAAGTAGATAGCAACAAGCATACGAGGTAGATGAAGTGCAGTAGTATTCGGCCAAACTATAAAGAAAAGGAGCCTACCGGGTAAATTAATTCCTTGATGACACCTTCATCAGCTTTATCAATGGCTTCGGCCGTAAGCAAATCATTTTGAAGAAGCCGCTGAATGGCTCCTAGAATACACAGCACAATCAAACGTAAGAAATATTACCGAAATGTTGTCATGAAAATAGTGTCATGCAGCACTTTCTCATACTAGTCAGAAAAACGAATCAGCAAAAATAACCTTCAAAATATTTGATTGTCATGAATAAATCGAAACTCTTTTAGCAGTCACTAGCCAACATGCATGTCATCATCATCACCAAAGCCATAGAATATTAGAGATGCATAAAGAAAGTATCCGAAGGGTAACTCAATTGTCGGCACTGAAGCATGATCGAATGAGAACTTGCCATGATTAACAGGGTCCTTTGTTTGGCTTGACATCAGAGAGGATATAAGAACTGCAAATCTTCTTTCCTGAAAAGGAAAGTATAAGCAACGTGGAGATAAAAACGAGATGAAGCTAATTCGTGATAAATGTCTTTAATTCTAATGACAGGATGAGTTCTATAAAGGAAATCTTGCAATTGAAAACTCAACCACAAGGCACATCAGTTACAGACTTCGATGCAACTATACTCTGAGTGCAGAACATCGTCTCTACTTAGTTAAAGCAACACACAAACATAACTTATCACTTGAGAATCACCTTAGGAGGAAGAGATACACCAGCTTTCTCACACCCCATTGAGTCCACGGGTGCATCTTCAGAAGCTCTCATCTTGCGAATTCCTTCAAGGACCTTTTCCCAATCAGCAGGAGACTGTACTTCATCTTAAGGAAAAACAAATTCAGACGGAATTAAGTTTTGAAATGTTAAACTGCAGCTCACTGAAGAGCACTGGCAAATCTGTTTGTTCCAACGAAAAAAGCAGTACACTTTATTGGAGTAGTGTGTTTGTACAATATGCTTATCGAGAAGATTGCAAGCACTCTTAAAACTTTACCATGTCAACCATCAATTTGTGTACTAGTCTCGGAACTTTAAAATGAACTCAGATAATGAATTTAAGGCTTTAAGCTACCAGTAACTTAAATGCAAGACCAGCGTACTCATCAAGCTTCAGTCTCAAAACTTCCCTATTGATAGCAATTATCTATGTACTTCTTTATACATTTCTCCAATGCAAGCATTTTCAACAAGAGATCACGAGGATTAAGTAGGACTAAGCATATCCCAGAATGCAAGATTACGCATTTACTAAGAATAACAAGAGATCAGGAGGACTAAGCATATCTCAGAATGCAAGATTACGCATTTACTAAGATCAGAATGATAGAGTAACTTTTATTTAACTCTAGCATACAAGAATAAGTAGAAACATACTAGAACGAGAAAAGGTGCTTTCCTTTCCATATGCAAAGTCTTCAATTTCAGGTATGAGGCAAGGCTGCAATGCATCAAAATTTTAATGCGCAGTGAGCAAATCTACTAAACAGTCTCCATTTAGTATACAAAGTAAATGAGTATTTTCTGTAAACTAGAGACTCCATAGCCACTAATTTTAACTTTTCACAAGCTCTTAAAATAAAACCAAACTGTGAAAGATTGTATTGAGTGGAAATCATAAATCATACTTCCTCCCACATAATAATAGCAGCTGAAAACACAACTACATTTCCAAAAGAAACTTAAATCAACTGTCCCACCTCTCTTTTAAAGGTCTGTTTTTAACCCATTTATTAAACATGATGAATTTACCTTTTGATCAAGAACCTGAGGTTTATCTGCAGCTGCTTTCTTGGCTCTCTTTTTCCTTACATAGACATGAACTCTTTGGGCAAAATCATCATCTCCTGCTTCAAAACACGAAATCACCATTAAAAATTGAAACTTTTTAAAGCCCTGATACTAATCAAGAAAAAAGTTAACAAATTTCTAACCTGGGTCTGGATTTTTCGCGTCAGCAGCCGGGCTCACCTCCCTTTTCGCCGAAGAAAATCTAACTACGGACATTTTGGAGAAAGGATAGGAGGGAGAGAGGAAGGATTTAGGCGAAATTAATTTTACAATTGCAGAAAAGTTCTTGTGAAGTGGAAGGGACATACTTTTTGGTGGGAACGAAGGGGGGAATTGATTTGGGATTTTTGCAAAAATATGAAATTGGGAAATTTTAGGGGGAAAAACAAGAAGAAAATGTCATTGTTTAATTAATTAATGATGTTAATTGTTGGGAGAGATTGCATTTAATACCATTGAAACTTATGAAGACAAAAAAACAGTTAATTGTCTCTATGTAATTAAGACGGAAAATTCTTTTTTATGTGACATTTGTACTTTTAAAATTCTAAAAAAAATAAAAAAATTGACTGATCAAATTGGCTCAACTATGGGCCTTATTTTAAACTTGGAAAGTATGGGAGTTGTATTTTGCATTTCATTTTTCTTCAATAAAATTTTATTCAAATAAAAAAACATGTACATAACTTTGTTCAAATCATACCAAGGGTATAAATATTATTCAAGTCAAGCCTATTTAATTTACACCTTATATCTTAATTTATTCACTATTCAAATAATAAAGTGTTGAAATAATTAAATCAGATTTAGGAAGTTTCCAAAAAATTTCACAAAAAATGAAAGGCCCAAATAAATGAAAAATCAGTTTAGCCCATATTTGAACAACAATAGTTGCTAATTTGCCTAAAATAGATTCCTTAATAGTTTGGCCCAATACAACTTTGGTTAAGCTAATTACAATACTATTCACTTGGGCTCAAAATAAATACAGTAGTTAAATACTCCTCCCTCCATCCCACCGCTAAACAGATAAGTTCCATTTTCGACCTTCTCATTTATAAAGATGTAGTAATACTTAAAATTGTAAAATTTTTAACCTACTGAAATCCAATTACACTACTACTACTATCGTCGTAATTCTCCTGTCCAGAAAAAGTTATGCCTTAATAAGAAAATTTCTCGGAATTGATTGGCCCAAATTTCAGGTTGAAATTAACCGTTAAACAATGGGCCATGGCCCACACTTAAAAATAAGCAAACATAGAATGCCCATTTTGAAAGGAAGCGGCTGGCATTCTGTTTTTAGTTGAAATTATACATACGAGTTTATATATTTCGATATCATACGAAACATATCACGAGATATTTTGAACGAGATGAAAATGACTAATTAATTAGATTTGAATGAAAGTGTGAGTTCATATCGAAGTTAATTCGTGACTCTAGTGGCTACAACTAGCCATGTATTCTTTGTTAGGGCTTTCCATACGTTATAAATTAGAGGGTTCGATATAATCTTTCATTTGAACTGGACACTATTTTCTAAAATGTTAAAAGACAGAAGTGTCAATTTTAGGTTACTTTTAGCATAAATAAGATGTTTCATTGTTTTATCGTCACATAAAATTTTTAGTAATTCATGAATTCATAATTATTCTTAACATGCGTCAATCGTTTATCGTTGTTGGGAATGGAGATAGGATTCGTAATGGAGGGTCCAAATTGATTTTATATTCCTAGTACAAGTACGAATAGATTAATTTCGCCAAATACAAGCTTTGAATAAGATTTGGAAACAAACAACGTAAAATCCTAATGCAACACAATGCTTACATGCATCGTAACATTGTGAAGTTGGCATATTAGTTGCGGTTGCAAGCCAGGATAGTTAGGGATGGCACCTTCTACTTCCTTGTTGGTAGAGGCAGCAACCTGGATAAAATTTACCAAAAAATGTCACGGGACATTTAACGTAATCCTCTATAGCCAGGATTCTCATATATATACCCATTGGACTTTATCGACAAAAAAATTCTAATAAAACATACACTACCATCTCCTGGACATAAAAATACTTATGCAAGAAGATCTGAAAATGAATACAGGAGTTCCATGTCAGGTTATCCAACTTAGCGTTGGTCGATGTCGAGCCCTAGCCTAGGTCTTTGTACACATGCATTAGCTTCTCAAGCATAATAGCAGAAGTTTATGACAAATAGCTCATTTTGTGTAAAGCTATCCACAACATCACACATAAATTGCACATATTAGAAACCGAAAGCGCAACTAAATGCTCTATACATTCGTTCATCCTAATTCTTACTAAACTAAGCAACTAAAACGAAAAACGAACGGAAACATTCCCCATTAATGAGAATCAACATTCTAAATTTCCTGAAGTCCACATTATATGAAGGATTTCTAAATTTAACAAAAAATATTAAAAACTATACCTGCTCGCTATGCCCTTGAGGAAAATACACTACCCTGCTCCCGAGTTGGGGAAGCGAAACAAGCGGCCCGGCACACGCATGCCAGAGCTCCGAATTCAAACATTTCTTCTCTCCTGCCAATCCAAACACCATTTATAAGCATTGAATCTTAACATTAGAGTTCTTAACCATGCAACTAATTGAGCTAAAATAAACCATTCCCATGTGAATTAAACCAAATAATGGAGCATACCTTCCTCCGTCTGAGCATTAAATTCGGTGCTAGTCGGAGAAGACGAAGATGACAACCTCATTTTCCAAAAATAGACACGATTTTCCTAAAACTGAACTAGCAAAACTATCACCAAAACTAAAAGAGCTCCAAAAAAAGAAAAAGAAAAAAGGATTAAATACTCAAGCTCGTTCTAACCCTCCCCACCCCCCACCCTCCCTAAACCACCCGAAAATGCCGAACATTCTTCATCCCAACTTCACACACATAACCCCAAATTTGCAGCCCCTTTTGCTTCCCTGTCGAAAGAAGCAGAAGCAGAAATGGCCCAAATTGCAAAGTGTAAACTTGGGACGAGGGCTTTAAGGAAAACAAAAGGCGAAACAGATCTTGAAGCTCTTTTCGCTGTTATAGTTGGGACAAAACCCTAAAGAAGGAAAAGAAGAAGACTGGTCCGAGGAATAAATGAAGCTAAAGTTTTTAGTAAGTGATGGGGAAAAGCAACCGAGGAAGAAAATGATGAGTAGAGTAGCTTTTGTGAACTATTGAGATCTCTCTCTCTCTCTCTCTCTCTCTCTCTCTCTCTCTCTGCTTCTGTGTGTGGAGCTAAAATGAGCTTCAGATCTTTAATGAGCTTCGCCTTTTCCTTTTTTCTTTCAAAAACGAATTAATGCTTATAGAGAGAGAGAGAGAGAGAGAGAGAGAGAGAGAGAGGCTTGAAGAAGCAGACGAGCTAATTTGGGAAAGTATAATCAATTATTGCAATCTTGTTTCCAAGTTTGAAATGGAATTTTCACCTTTTTTTCCTCATGTTTTCATATAGTAGAATTTTTTTTCTTTCTAATTTTATTTTATTATATATTGATTAATGTACAAATTTTGCTTTAAGCATAATTAAAAGGTGAGGATTTAATGAAGTTGCTTGTAAATAAATTTTAAAAAAATGCCCATCTTGAAATCTGCAGTAAATCAATTAGTAATTCTTTTGGTTCATTGAACCTGCTTATAAAATTCATTTTTATGTGACATTTGTACTTTTCAAATTCTAAAATAAAATAAAATAAAAAATTGACTGATCAAATTGGCTCAACTATGGGCCTTATTTTAAACTTGAAAGTATGGGAGTTGTATTTTGCATTTCATTTTTCTTCAATAAAATTTTATTCAAATAAAAATTTAAAAAAAAAAAAAAAAAAAAAAAACCATGTACATAACTTTGTTCAAATCATACCAAGGGTATAAATATTATTCAAGGCAAGCCTATTTAATTTACACCTTATATCTTAATATATTCACTATTCAAATAATAATGTGTGAGAGCCAAAAAATGAAAGGCCCAAATAAATGAAAAATCAGTTTAGCCCATATTTGTACAACAATAGTTGCTATTTTGCCGAAAATAGATTCCTTAATAGTTTGGCCCAATTCAACTTGGTTAAGCTAATTATACAAGATCAAGTTGCTTCAAATTTTCAAAATACAATACTATTCTTCGTCCCACCGCTAAAGGGATAAGTTCTATTTTCGTCAATCTCATTTATAAAGATATAGTAATACTTAAAATTGCAATTTTAACCCACTAATACCCAATTACACTACTACTGTTATTGTCATAATTCTCCTGTCGAAAAAAAGCTATACCAAATCGGGTTGAAATTAACCGTTAAATAATGGGCCATAGCCCACACTTAAAAATAAGCAGACATAGAATGCCCATTTTGAAAGGAAGCGGCTGGCGTTCTGTTTTTAGTTCATTTCTAATAATTTCTTTATAATATTATCACAATATTTCCATATTCGCTATCATTTTAGTTTTGGACGACTGTATAAAACGATGAGTGGAGCACATTTTCTTATAAAGAGAGAATATAACTTTCCAAGTAAAAGTGAAGTCATCGTTAATTAGATTTTTAACACGTGTTAAAAGTATTTTTTAAATTAGCTTTTTGTTTGTGGAATTTTTATTTATTGATTATTTTGAAAATGATTTTAACGCATTTATTTGGCTCAAATAAATTCATTCATTTGGATGCATTTCACGAAAATAATCTAACCATAATGAAGCAGGTCGAGCTAGTGTTCATCCCTGCTACGGCTTTGAGCCATGTCATGGCCGCCGTGGCTACGGCGGAGCTCCTCCTCAGCAGGGCGGAGCGCCGCCTCTCTGCAACCGTAATCATCATGAATCCCGCCAAAGATACAGCTGTCGAAGCCTACGTAGAGAAAATCTCATCTTCTTCAAATCCTCATCTCCGATTCATCAAGCTCCCTTCGCCGGAGGGCCCACCTAATCCTTCCATCACCTTCATTCTCGAGTATATTGAATCTCGGGTGCCGGAGGTGCGGCAAACAATCTCGGATTTAATCGTGAAGGGATCGACGATGGCCGGAGTTGTGCTGGACTTGTTCACCACCAACTTCATCGACGTCGCGGACGAGTTCGGAATCGCGTCGTACGTCTTCAACCCTACTAGTGCCGGCAACCTCGCCCTGTATTTTCATCCCGGCTTGACGGAGGAGTCGGGAAGCGCCGGCGGGTCAGAGATGAAGGTGCCGTATTTCTCGGTTCCCGTTCCGGCGAAGTCCTCATATTAGGGAAATTGCTATGAGATTCTTTAGGAGATTATCGGAGGTGAAAGGGATAATGTCGAACACGTTCTACGAGCTGGAATCTTACGCCATTGACGCTCTTACTCTTACTCTCGATGGTAAGGGCCCGAAGATCTACGCGGTGGGCCCGGTCTTGAACACGAGCGGCGGCAGAGGCGGAGGCGGCAGAGATGATGAAGTGACGAGATGGCTGGACGAGCAGCCGGAGAAGTCGGTGGTTTTCTTGTGCTTCGGGAGTATGGGGAGTTTGGTAGGGGAGCAAGTGAGAGAGATCGCTCTCGCTCTAGAAAATGGCGGGTTCCGATTCCTGTGGTCTTTACGGGGCGGTGCTGCGACGGCGGAGCTGCCGGAGGGGTTCTCGGAGAGGACGGGAGGCGTCGGGAGAGTGATCGGGTGGGCGGCGCAGGCGGCGGTGCTGGCACACGCAGCAGTCGGATGTTTCGTCTCGCACTGCGGGTGGAACTCGACTCTCGAGAGCGTGTGGTTCGGTGTACCGATCGCTGCGTTTCCGCTTTTTGCGGAGCAGCATCTGAATGCTTTTGAGCTTGTGGAGGAGCTGAAGATGGCGGAGGCCATCACGGTGGATTACCTGATGGATTTCACGGGGAAGACGGCGCCGGAGATTGTGGGGGCGGAGAAAATCGAGGCGGCGATACAGCGGGCGATGGCGGCGGAGGGGGGTGGGGTGAGGGGGAAGGTGGAGGAGATGAAGAAGAAGGCTAAGAGGGCTTTGATGGAAGGTGGATCTTCCTACAATGCTCAAACTTTGTTTGTACAAGATGTTCTTAAAAACATTGATGCCTAGTTTTTTCAATGTTAGGTCATTGTGTTGTACTTGTACCACAAAGTTCACTCACGGAGTACTCGAACTCGGGGCCAAATTTGATTTCAAAATTTAACGTCTTACTACTAAGCCAACACACATATTTATTGTCCTTATGAAATGTCACCGTTTAGTTTGTTCCTCACATGCAATTTATTTCTACTTATTATCTTAAATTATATTTCAATTTTGAGTGGTCCTAATTTTAACTTTACTTCCATAGATTATCTATCTATATTATATGGCTCAAAAATCATAGTAGTATAAAACTATTTTATTTTATTCTGCTCATCGTACAAGCCAATCTTTACTGCTACAATACAAGAAATATATTTGTCTATTTGACATATATTTTACCTTATATGCCTTTTGTTTTGGATATTACTCAAGTAGCCTCTCTGAACCATTTCATCGAACACTTCCTGTGCAAGGTGAAGAACTAATGATAGCAGGAAATGATAAGGTAGGACTGAAAGCAAAGCGCATGCATAAGATATTAGGCTCAAGACCTTCATTTTCAGGTTCAAGAAATTACTTAGAAAGTTTTTCGAATATGAACGCTCAATTGTTGTGTCTGAGTGCTCATTGTTGGGAGGTTTAAAGTTGTTCTATATGGTCATATTTTCTTGCCCCTGTTTCACTGCAGTGCCGCTTTCCACAAGACTATAAGAGCAGTACGAGAGTACGGCGTATGCTAGATAAAAAGTGTGCTGACTAGGACTGAGTATGGCGTATGCTGAAAAGTAGTGCAGTAGAGTACGCAGTATGCTGTTTATTTTATGTGTTGACTGGACTATGCTGATTGGACATTGTTAGTTACTCCCTCCGTCCCGGCCAAGACGATACGTTTCATTTTGCCAATTTCTGGCACGCTTTTCCACACTTCTTGATTATGTGTTTTAAAATAGATTTTTGAAGAATTTTTTCTTTTGCGGGATAATACAACTATCATAGTATCGCGTAAAAGATAAAAAATTTCAAAAATCTATTTTAAAACACATAATCAAGAAGCGGGGAAAAGCGTGCCAGAAATTGGCAAAATGAAACGTATCGTCTTGGTCGGGACAGAGGGAGTATTTGTTAATTTCTTGTTTCGTTTTAATTTTTTTCTTGTCGTTCGAACACAAGTTTTTTTAATAAATCAAATTGTATTGCACGTTTCAAAAATTACAATACAATGATTTTAAAACATTAAAAAAACCAATTAAAACGCAAAAAAATCGAATAAAAGTGTTGACTGGATATTTTAGTGTGTTATTTAAAATTTTATTTTGTTTTAATTTATTTTGTCATTTAAATACGAGATTTAAAATAAATTAATGGGTGTATATTTGAAATTTTACAATAAATATTTATTTATAAAAATAAAATAAAGAAAATAATTAAAAATGAAAACAAATAAAAAAACGAAAAAAATAAAAAAGGAAAAAAAGAAAAGGAAAGAAATCAGTAAACAGAAAAAAGAAAAAAAGAAAAAATAGTACTAGTAGGCGTAAATAGAAAAAAGGAAAAAAAGAAAAGAAATAAGAAATCGGAAAAAAGAATTAAAAAAAAAATTAGCGGTCAAAGTTTGACTTTGACCGCCGAATGGGATTGCGACACGTGGCGTTCGCTAGCAGAGGTTGGGGGTATGCTCTGGCGTACACACGGGCTTACACCGTACGCCACGTGTTCGTCCGCATTGACATCCATTTGGTGCGTACAGTGCTCACGCCCACGTGACGCTGCCACGTGGCGTGGGCACTTTTGAGTGTGTACTACGCTGCGAATGCTCTAAGGGGGTGTTTGGTAGCCATGTTATCATGAGATAACATAGCTTAGACTACCATTATCGGCCCAAACACCCAACACTCAAACACCCCACCTTTTTAATATTTAATTAATTTATCTCTCCTACATTCACTCAAAACACCCAAACACATGTTTGCAGTTCCCATTATGTTCGAACACATTCCCCCAAACACCTCTACCCTTTTGAATTTTATAATATTATCTATGGTGTTTGGGTGTTTACATCAAACTACCGATAATGGTAGTCTTATCATGTGCAATCATTTGTTTGGTAGTAATGTTTAGCTTATCACGTCGTCCCGTGTTTTTACTTGGGCCCGAGCTACAAACATTGTAGCCTTTTAGTTTAGTACTTATCATGTCTCTCAACCATGTTTATATACTGTTCAAATAAGATACTCCCTCCGTCCTTCATTTAGTAACATTGTTTATGGGCACAGGTTTTTTTGCATTTTGATGGTATAATAATAAATTAATGTGTTAAAGTGTTAAAGTAAAATAATTGTGGGTCCATTTGAATTTTTAATAGTATTAAAATGTTAAAATAATAAAAAATAGATGTATAAAGTGTTAAAGTGTTAAAGTGATTGTGGGGTCTACGTCCTAAAACGGAATATGTCAGTAAATGGAGGACGTCCCAATATAGTAATAATGTCAGTAAATGGAGGTAGGAGGGAGTAAGTAAATTCATCTCCTTTTACCCTTTCCCTTCTCCAAGAGCAACAACCATCAGAACCCTCTTCTTGTTTCTTCCTTTCTCGGTTCGTCACCGGCGAGAGATGCCGCCGTGTTTGCCGCCTCTTGTACCGCCGCACAAATACAGTGCCACCACTGCTCCGCCTAGATGTTAGCGGCGATTGTCTCAAATCTACTGCAGCAGCAGCCGTCGTTGAGAACGAGGTTGGCCTTGCTGTAGAGATTCTCAATCGACAACCGCTAGTGAAGGGAAAGACGTGAAGAGAGAGAGGAAAGGGTGATAGCTGCCTTTTTTTTTTTTTTGGTTCTTTAAAATGGAATCACAAACCAAGCAATCAAGTAGCGGCGGAGGTGATATGCATCGGTGGAATCGTTTCTCTCTTTTTTATTTTTTTTCCATTTGACAAACCTTGCATTTTGTAGGGTTAAAATTGTAATTTTAAATTTTAGCCCTTATACCACAGTAATTGGTATTTTTGTACCAAACACAAATCCCACTTTTCTTATCATGGTTTTTTTATCATGAGTCACTATTCTTTCGTCGTTTAGTTGTCTTGTTTCGCTCACATGTACTTTCTGCGACACCTTGGATTGCCGTTCAATAATTTCTTGTGTTTATATATTTAGTCAAAAAGTTGTCTTTTTAGTGACTCACCTTGCAATTTCCTACGAGATTTTTTTCTTTCAAGAAGACCTGCGGGTCGTCGAATTCGGACGCTGGTATTTTCTTGCTTTTGTCCTTCAAGTTGACTAGTTAGCTGTCGTAGAAGCAAGCATGATTTCCCACAGAGGAATGGCGCTAATCAAATTTGCTGCTGCTACTCTTGTTGTTCTAGTTTGCTTGTTTGTGTTAGGAGAAGCGGAAGTCGGATGCATAAAGAGGGAGAGGGACGCTCTCCTAAGCTTCAAAGACAGCCTCATCGATGAGTACGGCATTCTCTCGTCGTGGCAGAGCGATGACTGCTGCAAATGGGACGGTGTTGAGTGCAGCAACACCACCGGCCACGTGGTCACCCTCAAACTTAATGCCAATTACTTTTATGGAGTATTGCAAGGTAAGGTCGGTTCTTCCTTGCTCGAGCTGCATCATTTAAGTTATCTTGATCTCAGTGTGAATGATTTTGGAGGAAGTCCAATTCCAGAATTCGTTGGTTCGATGAGAGAATTACGCCACTTGGATCTCAGTGACTCCAATTTTGCTGGTATTGTTCCTCCTCAATTAGGGAACCTTACCAACCTGCTCTCACTAGACCTCTCATATAACTCTTTGAGGACTCGGAATCTCCATTGGCTTACAACTAGTCTCTCTAAGCTGTCTTTTCTTGATTTGAGTGGATTCGACTTAAGTCACACCAACTGGCTGCACCATACCCTGAGTCTTCCTTCCCTAAATGAACTGCACTTGAAAAGCTGTAACCTCAGTACTGATGTTAATCCACCTTCTAAAGATCTATACGTGAATTCTTCTCATGCATCTCTTTCTATACTTGATCTTTCAGAAAACCACCTCACTTGTTCCTTGTTCGATTGGTTATCTAATATAAGTACAAGTCTACTGAAACTAGATGTGTCAAAAAATGCTTTAAGTAGTTGTCCATTCCCGAATGAATATTTCGAGAGATCACTGACTATTATTGAGCATCTTGATCTTTCAAGCAACAAGCTCGAAGGTGAAATCCCAAAATCATTGTGGAATCTCGGTCATCTACGAGTCTTAGTCCTCTACAATAATAGCCTAATTAGGGGAGAGGTGTTTGATGAGGTATTTGGAAATCAATCTATTTCTGGGAAAGGAATATTGGAGTCACTCCAAATCTTGGACTTGGCTGATAATCAACTCAACGGATCAGTACCAGACCTAAGAGCATTTTCTGGATTGACACAAGTGTACCTTGGAGGAAACAACTTTACGGGCTCCATGCCCGTAAGTCTCGGCCAACTCTCTAATCTTACTGTTCTTGATCTTTCTAGAAACTCTTTGGAAGGTTTAGTCACCGAAGCCCATTTCATGAAGCTCCACAGCTTGAAGATACTAGATTTGTCCTCCAACTCATTCATCTTCCCTGTTGCTCCTGACTGGAGTCCTCCTTTTCAGCTGGCGATCATATTTTTAGGGGGATGCAATGTGGGTCCATCTTTCCCCAAATGGATTCAAACTCAGACGAATTTTGAAGGCGTTGATCTCTCCGGTGCTGGTATAACAGATGAAGCCCCAAGATGGTTATGGAGTATATCTCCTGCACTGGAATACTTGTCTCTCTCGCGTAACCAAATTAGTGGGACTATTCCTAATCTCTCATCCACAGTAATCAATGATTTAGATCTTTCTTACAACAATTTCTCAGGTCCCATTCCATTATTTAACGCGAGAGCTAATTCTATTCTGCTGAATGGGAATAGGCTATCCGGTTCAATCTCATCTCTTTGTGAAATTCCCCACGAAGAGCTATACATGATTGATCTCTCGAATAATGAGCTGGGAGGAGAGGTTCCCAACTGCTGGGACAAAATGCCAAAGTTGGTGTATATCTATTTGTCTGACAACAATTTTCAGGGTGAAATTCCTCCCTCTTTCGGCTCTTTACATAGCCTCTATGCTCTGCAGCTGCGTGATAATAATTTTTCCGGAGAGTTGCCTTCTACACTCAGACACTGCCAAAATCTGCAACTGGCTGATTTTGGAGGGAATGAGTTCACTGGAGAGATCCCTGCTTGGATTGGCCAGTTGGAACAACTGGTACATTTTAATCTTGGGAGGAATAATCTGCACGGTAGTATTCCTCTTCAGATATGCAATCTTACTCGTATTCGAATACTGGACTTGTCGGTGAACGATTTGTCTGGAAAAATACCCGATTGCTTCACCAACTTCACTCTTCTGGTTCAAAAGGGTACGCCAACTGATCCCTTTTATTTGTGGTATTCGACCGGATATAAATACAGTCGAGATCTTCCAAATACAATTGATCATGTTTCTTATGCATATTCGTCGGTTCAGTGGAAAGGCCAGGAATCGGAATACAGGAAAACTCTCAGGCTACTTAAACTCATTGATCTTTCGAGCAATAGATTGAGCGGAAGCATCCCCCAATCATTCTCCAGTATGAGGGGTCTTATCTCCTTGAACCTATCCAGAAATAGCTTGACAGGGCATATAATCCCAGATATTGGAAAGATGGAGATGTTGGAATGTCTCGATCTATCACAGAACAAACTCTCCGGGAAGATACCAGCAAGCGCAGCAAAGTTACAGTTGCTGGCTGTCCTTGATCTGACCAACAACAGTTTGTCCGGAAAGATTCCACCGTCTACCCAACTTCAGAGCTTCAACGCATCTGCCTATGCTGGAAACAGTGGACTCTGTGGGGCCCCTCTGCCATCGTGCCCCCCCCGAAGACAGCAACGACGCTGATCCACCCGGGAAAAACACAAAACACGACGAGAGCGAGATCTTCTCTTTCGTGCAGGAAGTCTGCATATCGCTGGCCTTCGGTTTCATTGTCGGATTCTGGGGAGTTGTTGCTTCTTTCATACTCAAGAAATCATGGAGTATTGCATTCTTCAACTCCGTGGATGCTGCTGGAGATTGGCTCTACGTGAGGACTACTTTATTTCTATCCAAATGGAGATCAACCTCGTGAAAAATGCATGCATGCAAGGTAATTCACTACTACAACTGATAGCTAGCTAGCATGCATGAAAGCAATAAGATATATTACTATAGTATATGACCCTTGATTGCTATATACTCCCTCCGTCGCGGAATGATGTGCGTTTCTTGAATGTACGCACATCATTCGGTGGGACGGAGGGAGTACTATTTATTAACTTTTGATGTGATTTCTGACAATATGATTATGTCTTTCTTTCTGTATAGTGGCAGATACTACCCTGTTTCCAGTTGGTGGAACCCTCAGTTGCATTTCAACAGTTTAATTTTGTACTTGAATTTTATATGTATAATATAGTACTCTCTCCGTCCCGACAGCGTTTTTTCCTAATTATCTGTGTCATTGTATGTCATTTATGTAGCTAAGATATAATTATATATGGTGTGGAATGTAATAATAAGGAATTGAAGGTCTATTGCATATTTCTCCTCTCTTTTTTCTTGATAATTAAGGGGAAAATTTGAGCAAGCTGAAATGCAGGTAGTTACAACTAACTGTTTGCATCAATATTCTCCGCTATGTGTGCATGTGTTGACCTAGCCTTCAACAACGAAATCGGCATACGTTATCTGAATGTTTTCCACAGCTACGTTCTTAAACTGGCCTTACACGGAGATATCCAAAATCTAACGGCTATTTACTAGGATTTCCCAAGATAGAAACTTCGCGCCTTCAAAAGTTAGAATTACAAGTAGGCTAACAAAACAGAGAAGACGAAAGCCCTTTAATTACCAGAGTGCTTGAGCTTCGACTTCCAAAACAATGAGTGCAGAAGTTAGTACGACGATCTTTACATCCTTGGAGCTACTCTTTCAAAGTTTGCTTTTTCTTCGGGCTCGGAGTCTCCTTAAAGGCTGAAGGGCAAAAACCACTTATCGTACATATGCCACAGCGCGGTCTAAGAGGAGTGCACACAGTCTGCCCAAATCCCACCTATTTCACGAGATGCAGAATGTATTCTTTATGAAACACTAAAAAATGGAAAAAATCGGAGAGCTCAAGATAGAATCTTGATGGAGCATAATGTAGAAATCGGAAAATTGTGACTAGCTTGTCTCTAGAAGGCCTAGAAGGTAGCCAGAAGATGTATTCAGTACTCTTATAGCAGTTTGCGCCCAATAAGGAAACGAAAGTAAGAAACTAGGCAGGATCTCATTAAGATATGCTTCGAGAGGGTAATCTTCATTTCGATTTTGATCATTACGGTTTCTTCATAAATATTAAAAGTGAAAACTATGCAAAAGTGCCATAGTTAAGACAAGCATACCAGAAGAGGGTTGATCGGAACCCATTCCTCCTTAGGAAGCCATAGCTGCAAGGATTCTCTAGTCTGCTCTGGAGTCGAAGTTCTCTAAGAAAGAGATGAATTTTCAAGATTTGGCACAAATGGACATTGGCATCAATGTTATATAATTTAGGACCAACTGAATTACGACCAACTTCATCGAAAAATTTGCAAGTGAGAAAATGGAGAGAAGTTCATTCCTGAAAAGTATGCAGCAGAATTGAACGAACCTGTTTAGTGCCCGGACGAGAAACCCATCCAAGCCGGTTACAAATACGGTGCACATGAGTGTCCACGCATATTCCTTGAACATTATTCCACCCCACATTCATCACACCAGGTGAGCCATTTTGGGGCCGATTCCGGGAAGCTGGAGCAACTCCTCCAACGTACTAGGAATATCTCCATCATACTTCTCGAGACAAATTTTTGCTACTTTTTTCATGTTCGTAGCTTTTCTTGAATAAAAACCAAACTGTTAAAATTGATGTAAAACAATTAGATAGCAACAAGCATACGAGGTAGATGAAGTGCAGTAGTATTCGGCCAAACTATAAAGAAAAGGAGCCTACCGGGTAAATTAATTCCTTGATGACACCTTCATCAGCTTTATCAATGGCTTCGGCCGTAAGCAAATCATTTTGAAGAAGCCGCTGAATGGCTCCTAGAATACACAGCACAATCAAACGTAAGAAATATTACCGAAATGTTGTCATGAAAATAGTGTCATGCAGCACTTTCTCATACTAGTCAGAGAAACGAACCAACAAAAATAACCTTCAAAATATTTGGTTAAAGCCTATATGTAGTGATTGTCATGAATAAATCGAAACTCTTTTAGCAGTCACTAGATAACTATCGTATCATTCAAAGAAAAAGCAATGACAAGAGCAACATCCCGTGTAGATTGTGTGGAACAGAATTTCCCAACATGCATGTCATCGTTAGAGATGCATAAAGAAAGTATCCGAAGGGTAACTCAATTGTCAGCACTGAAGCATGATCGAATGAGAACTTGCCATGATTAACAGGGTCCTTTGTTTGGCTTGACATCAGAGAGGATATAAGAACTGCAAATCTTCTTTCCTGAAAAGGAAAGTATAAGCAACGTGGAGATAAAAACGAGATGAAGCTAATTCGTGATAAATGTCTTTAATTCTAATGACAGGATGAGTTCTATGAAGGAGATCTTGCAATTGAAAACTCAACCATAAGGCATATTAGTTGCAGACTTAAAAGCAACTATACTCTAAGTGCAGAACATCGTCTCTACTTAGACTCTTTATTAGAGTAGTGTGTTTGTACAAATATGCTTATCGAGAAGATTGCAATTGCAAGCACTCGAATATGTTTAAATTATATTCCCTGTTGATAGCAATTATCTATGTACGTCTCGATATATTTCTCCAATGCAAGCATTTTCAACAAGAGATCTTAAGCAGGAAGAGATACACCAGCCTTCTCACACCCCATTGAGTCCACGGGTGCATCTTCAGACGCTCTCATTTTGCGAATTCCATCAAGGACCTTTTCCCAATCGGCAGGAGACTGTACTTCATCTTAAGGAAAAAAATTCAGACTGAATTAAGTTTTGAAATGTTAAACTGCAACTCACTGAAGAGCATCGGCAAATCTGTTTGTTCCAAAGAAAAAAGCTGGACACTTTATCAGAGTAGTGTGTTTGTATAAATATGCTTATCGAGAAGATTGCGATTGAAAGCACTCAAATATGTTCAAATTCTATTCCCTGTTCATAACAATTATCTATGTACGTCTCGATATATTTCTCCAATGCAAGCATTTTCAACAAGAGATCATGAGGATTAAGCAGGACTAAGCATATAGCAAGCATATCTCAAGAGTGCAAGATTATGCATTTACTAAGATAACAAGAGATCAGGAGGATATAGTAACTTTATTTAATTCTAGCATACAAGAACAGGTCGAAACATACTCGAACGAGAAAAGGTGCTTTCCTTTCCATATGCAAAATCTTCAATTTCAGGTAGGAGGCAAGGCTGCAATGCATCAAAATTTAATGCGCAGTGAGCAAACCTACTAAACAGTCTTCATTTAGTATACAAAGTAAATGAGTATTTCCTGTAAACTAGAGACTCCATAGCAACTAATTTTAACTTTTCACAAGCTCTTCAAATAAAACCAAACTGTGAAAGATTGTATTGAGTGGAAATCACAAATCATACTTCCTCCCACATAATAATACTGTCCCACCTCTCTTTTAAAGGTCTGTTTTTAACCCATTTATTAAACATGATGAATTTACCTTTTGATCAAGAACCTGAGGTTTATCTGCAGCTGCTTGCTTGGCTCTCTTTTTCCTTACATAGACATGAACTCTTTGGGCAAAATCATCATCTCCTGCTTCAAAACACGAAATCACCATTAAAGATTGAAACTTTTTAAAGCCCTGATACTAATCAAGAAAAAAGTTCACAAATGTCTAACCTGGGTCTGGGTTTTTCGCGTCAGCAGCCGGGCTCACCTCCCTTTTCGCCGAAGAAAATCTAACTACGGACATTTTGCAGAAAGGAGAGGAGGGAGAGAGGAAGGATTTAGGCGAAATTAATTTTACAATTGCAGAAAAGTTCTTGTGAAGTGGAAGGGACATACTTTTTGGTGGGAACGAAGGGGAAAATTGATTTGGGATTTTTGCAAAAATATGAAATTGGGAAATTTTAGGGAAAAAAACAAGAAGAAAATGTCATCGTTTAATTAATTAATGATGTTAATTGTTGGGAGAGATTGCATTTAATACCATTGAAACTTATGAAGATCAAATTTTTGTTGAACTTAGTACTATGATAATTGTGTTCAAATTATGTAAATATATTGTTGAAAAGGATAGAAATAACAATTTATGGAGAGAGAAGTACAATCAACAATTTCAAACTAATCTACACCATTATACATCAAGTTATGTGAAAACAGTATCGTATATTAATCAAGCGGTAGGGGTTAAATTTCATGACCTATCGTATCCTCTATATATAATTCCACTAATATTTACATCATCACATAATATACACTAACTAAGACAATAGTATTACAACATGACTCTAAACCCAACCTAAAGTATCCTATATTAACATATACCTTTTCCGACCCTTATAAGAGGAGAAAACAGTTAATTGTCTCTATATAAATGAGACAGAAAAAAAATTAATTAACTATTTTTATATAAACGGGACGGAAGCAATATTATACTTTATCTGGACTTTTCAAGTTGTTATATTTTCCCGTTTGGACCCTAATTCCCGTGCGGATCAGAAATGTAACAACTTGAAATGTCCGGAAGGAATATACGTTCTTCTACCTCGACCGAATCGTCGACGGTAAACAAACTCTCGGTAAGAACAAGAACTTCCAACCTACTCCTTTTACCATATATCCCAAGATTCTTCATTTCCCTAGTAGCTCGATTGTACAAGATCATCTCTCCCGTGCCACTCTCCAAAATGCACTCATACTCATTCCAAAACCCTAACACCTTCTCCACCCCACAAATAGGCCCAATGCTAGTCACCTTACACCAATCCCCTCCGATTTCGTTCAACACCCAAATGTCGAAAACCTTGTCGACTTCCAACACTCGATACACGATCAAGGCAAGCGATTCCTTCAACGGGAGGATGGCTCGAGTGGTCCTGTGCTCCCCACCTACGGCTTCGATGCCGCATGGGAACGGGGTCATTCGGAACGCCTCTTCGCTCATGTCGAAGGAAAGGATTACCTCATCTTCATTGTTCTTGTCTTGAGCCCACCAGCAGAAGGTCTGGTTCTTGTGCACCATGCTCCATAGACTGTAGTATATGATGTTTGCCGGCATTGAGCCCTCGAATTTCTTCCAAGATTTCGTTCTCGACGAGTAGATTTCGACTTGACAAACGATTGATGATTTCACCGTAACGCAGAACAGTATCTGCAGCACCTGCATGAAACATAATAGAACCATGCATGATTTATCTAGCATGTTATAACGAGTCCTACCTTCGATAACGAGCCAGATTATATTACAACGAGTCTATTATAATATTTCGTAAATATTCTAATAATAATCTCACGGAATATGACATAATAGTACATTCTAATATAAATGGACTTGTTATTAACGAGGACGTACTATTCGAAAATGACTTTAGTCTAGGAAATAAAAATGGCAGCCCAAATCAATATGGTTATGAAAACATTTTGGGCCGGTCTTGACCCAATCATAATTGGGCCTAAGATGTATGTTTCTTAGTGGGCCTCTTAAATTAATGTAGATAAAGAAGAAATGCTATTCAAGGATTTGGCCCGGGTTCGGCCCAACCATGACCGGGCCTAGGATGGATGTGTTTATGGGCCCAAAATTACGGCCCAAATAACATTTGGGCCTGCATTGGGCCCAAAATTGGCCCAACTTTAGGTGAATGGGCCAGTTTTCGAATCGGTTTGTTCGGGCTCATATCATTGGGCCTCTTAAGTCCAGCAAAAATCGGGTATTCGGGTCGGGTCCTCACGTTGATATCGCGGGTATTCGGATCTTCAATCCTCCGACGCGATCGTGATCACGGAGGATATCGAGTATTCTCTGGTTCAGTGGAAAGGTCGAGAATCGGAGTGTCGGAAGAATCTCGCTCTCCTCAAACTAATCGACTTGTCGAGCAACCGATTGGCCGGCGGCATCCCGGAATCGTTTTCCAGCATGAAGGAACTGATTTCCTTAAACTTGTCGAGGAACGAGTTGAGTGGAAACATAATAAACATTTCGGAAATGAAGATGTTGGAATGTCTTGATCTCGCCAACAACCGCCTCACGGGGAAGATTCCGGCGAGCTTGGCTCAGCTGCATTACTTGGACGTTCTTGATTTATCGAACAATAAATTGTCCGGGAAGATTCCGACGAGCACGCAGCTTCAGAGCTTCGCAGCATCCGTATATAGCGGAAACGAGGGACTATGCGGCCCCCCGTTGGCATTGTGCCCGGGAGAGGGCTCAGGATCGAGCCCAAGCCCTGACCGGGCCACGATTACTCGGGGAGAAGATGAGGAAGAGGAAGATGAGGAAGGCATATTGGGACTCTCTTTCATGCAAGTATTTGGCATGTTAATAGCATTTGGTTTTATAGTTGGATTTTGGGGAGTTGTTGGTTGCTTGTTGGTGAAGAAATCATGGAGGTATGCTTATTTTAAGTTCTTGATGATGTTGGAGATTGGTTTCTTGTGAATGGGGCTCTATTGCTAGCCAAATTCAGACGAAACTGAAATTTATCCCTTTTTTTATACTTTCAACGGTAAAAACTAAGCTTAGATGTATCATTTTATATATAGATGTTTGTTCTCTTTTCTTTACCAATTGAACTGTGCTTTGCTCGTTAAATCGTTAAATCCGATTTTTATCGGTATAGACATGACAAAAGGTTTCTACAAGTAGAAAATAAAGCTTAAGATATGACTACAGTTCGAGTAATTAATCTTCCTAAAGCTTCTCTATTGTTCTAATTTCAAACAGAACAATATCCAGTAATTTTATCGAACAGGTGGTAGGCATCAACTAAGTTGCCATAAAATATTCAACTGAAAAGGTTTAGTCAAGATTCTAGTGTGCAAGGGAAGAACAAAGGGCATATTCAAGAGCTAAGAAGAATATCATAGCTCAAGGATTAGTTGAAACTCTTACTGAAGCATTTCGTCAAACAAGTGGTAGGCTTTACTGAGATTCTCCATCACTTGAGCCTTAAAAAAGAAAACAGAAAAATAAAAAATAAAAATAAACCGGGCAAAATATCTCTTTACTCTTTGCTTATTAACCACATATTTTATTTTGTTTTCTTGTGAATATTTTCCTTCCTTGGTGACGTTGACACTTCCTTGTGTCGCTTTCAATATTAGGAATAAGTTTATGGGAACCTTAATGTATAAATTGACATCAAACAAAATATCTACTAGCTCTTTGCTTAAGACCACATATATTTATGTTGTATTGTACTCCCCGGTCCCATTTATAAAATGACATTTTTCATTTTGAGACGTTATATTCATATACGGACTTACAGTACTGTTTCTGTCCCGTTGCTATTGAATAATAGTAGTTCCGCTAGTTCCGTTGCTAAAGAAGCCTTGAGTACAATGTATTCATTCTAATATAAATAAGTTCGTTATTAACTGGACGGGTCAATTTCAGCCAGCCGTATTATATCAAACAGTTAGAGGAATTCTGCTATACGCAACCCAGAATTAGAGATTAGAAAGAGATGGATCAAAAAACAGTAGTAATTAGGTTTTGATGGAACTGTGAGTGTATATTATGTCGATGTTTGTGGGCAGAGCTAGCCATGTGGAATTAATGTGAATGGTGATGTCAAAACAAAACGATGAGTGGAGCACATTTTCTTGTAAAGAGAAAGGATAACTTTCCAAGTAAGTGAAGTAAATCTTGCTATATCATTTATTGCGGTTTGGTGTGACGTCTCTTCATGCATCATAGATGTTTGACATGTTATTTTAAAAATGTTTTTAACACATGTCAAACATATAACGGTGTAACGGGAGATGTCATATCGGGTTCTCATTCGTAAACGTAAATAAATTCATTCATTTGGTTGCATTTCACGAAAATAATCTAACCATAATGAAGCAGGTCGAGCTAGTGTTCATCCCTGCTACGGCTTTGAGCCATATCATGGCCGCCGTGGCTACGGCGGAGCTCCTCCTCAGCAGGGCGGAGCGCCGCCTCACTGCAACCGTAATCATCATGAATCCAGCCAAAGATACCAATGTCGAAGCCTACGCAGAGAAAATCTCATCTTCAAATGCTCATCTCCGATTCATCAAGCTCCCTTCGCCGGAGGGCCCACCCAATCCTTCCATCACCTTCATTCTCGAATATATTGAATCCCGGGCGCCGGAGGTGCGGCAGATAATCTCGGATTTAATCGAAAAGGGATCGACGGTGGCCGGAGTTGTGCTGGACTTTTCACTTTTAACCAACTTCATCGACGTCGCGGACGAGTTCGGAATCGCGTCGTACGTCTTCAACCCTACTAGCGCCGGCAACCTCGCCCTGTATTTTCATCCCTACTCGACGGAGGAGTCGGGAAGCGGCGGCGAGTCCGAGTTGAAGGTGCTGTATTTCTCGGTTCCCGTTCCGGCGAAGGTGCTGCCGGGGAGGAGTTTCCGGGATCCTCATATTAGTGAAATTGCGATCGATGAGATTCTTTAGGAGATTGTCGGAGGTGAAAGGGATAATGTCGAACACGTTCTACGAGCTGGAACCCTACGCCATTGACGCACTTACTCTTACTCTCGATGGTAAGGGCCCGAAGATCTACGCGGTGGGCCCGGTCTTGAACACGAGCGGCGGAGGCGGCGGCGGAGATGATGAAGTGACGAGATGGCTGGACGAGCAGCCGGAGAAGTCGGTGGTTTTCTTGTGCTTTGGGAGTATGGGGAGTTTGGTAGGGGAGCAGGTGAGAGAGATCGCTCTCGCTCTAGAAAATGGCGGATTCCGATTCCTGTGGTCTTTACGAGGCGGTGCTGCGACGGCGGAGCTTCCGGAGGGGTTCTCGGAGAGGACAGGAGGCGTCGGGAGAGTGATCGGGTGGGCGGCGCAGGCGGCGGTGCTGGCACACGCAGCAGTCGGATGCTTCGTCTCGCACTGCGGGTGGAACTCGACTCTCGAGAGCGTGTGGTTCGGAGTTCCGATCGCCGCATTTCCGCTTTTTGCCGAGCAGCATCTGAATGCTTTTGAGCTTGTGGAGGAGCTGAAGATGGCGGAGGCCATCACGCTGGACTACCTGATGGATTTCACGGGGAAGACGGCGCCGGAGATTGTGGGGGCGGAGATGATCGAGGCGGCGATACGGCGGGCGATGGCGGCGGAGGGGGATGGGGTGAGGGGGAAGGTGGAGGAGATGAAGAAGAAGGCTTAGAGGGCTTTGATGGAAGGTGGATCTTCCTACAATGCTCAGACTTGGTTTATACAAGATGTTCTTAAAAACATTGATGCCTAGTTTTTTCAATGTTAGGTGGGTTGTACACAAAATACTCGAGCTCGAAATCTTTGGCTCCGAAATGTAACTTCTTAACGCTAGGTCAATACACGCATCCAGTAGCGACTCCAGAAATTATAAATTGGGGGTGCGAAAAAAATATATACCATTAGGTTATTTCGAAAATTTCTCTCTCGACACTTGCAGTATCAATCAGAAGAATCAATACCAACTTAATGAGCAAAAATAAATATTTATTTCTTCCGTACTACTGATTAGTGGGCGTTTCTTAAATATATATGAGACATAGATATAAAAACGAACAATATTCGGTTGGAAGAGCGGAAAATACTAGTCGTAAATTTTTTTTGGGGTACAACTGTTCCCCCATTGCCCCATGCTGGAGTCGCCAGTGCACGCATCAATATCTTAAATCATAGTTCAATTTTGAGTGGTCCTAATTTTTCCTAACTTTACTTCCATAGATTATCTATCTATATTGTATGGCTCAAAAATCGCAGTACTATAAAATTATTTTATTTTTATTTGTTCATGGCACAAGCAAATATTTACTGCAACAAGAAATATATTTGACATAGATTTTACCTTATACGCCTTTATTTTCATTCCCTTTTTAATTTTCTTTTGTATTGTTTTGAATATTACTCAGTAACCTCTCTGAACCATTTCATCGAACACTTCCTGTGCAAGGTGAAGAACTAATGATAGCAGGAAATGATAAGGTAGGACTGAAAGCAAAGCGCATGCATAAGATATTAGGCTCAAGGCCTCCATTTTCAGGTTCAAGAAATTACTCAGAAAGTTTTTCGAATATGTATGTTCAATTGTTGTGTCTGAGTGGTCATTGGAAGGTGTTCTAGATGGTCATATTTTCTTGCCCTTGTTTCACTGCAGTGCAGCTTTCCACATGACTATAAGTCTCTTTCGTCCTTTCGTTGTTTCGTTCACAAGTAATTTCTGCGACACCCGGGATTGCCATTCAATAATTTCTAGTAAAAAAGTTGTCTTTTTTAGTGACTCAACTTGCACTTCCCTACAAGATTTTGTCTTTCAAGTAGACCTGCGGGTCGTCGAATTCGGGCACTTGTCTTTTCTTGCTTTTGTCCTTCAAGTTGACTAGTTAGCAGTCGTCGAAGCAACATACATGAAAGTATTTTAAAATATAGATTACTTGTTCCATATACACAAAGGAATGGCGCTAATCAAATTTGCTGCTGCTGCTCTTGTTGTTCTAGTTTGCTTGTTTGTGTTAGGAGATGCGGAAGTCGGATGCATAAAGAGGGAGAGGGAAGCTCTCCTAAGCTTCAAAGACAGCCTCATCGATGAGTACGGCATTCTCTCGTCGTGGCAGAAAGATGACTGCTGCAAATGGTACGGTGTTGAGTGCAGCAACACCACCGGCCACGTGGTCACCCTCAAACTTAATGCCAATTACTTTGATGGAGTATTGCAAGGTAAGGTTGGTTCTTCCTTGCTCGAGCTGCATCATTTAACTTATCTTGATCTCAGTGTGAATGATTTTGGAGGAAGTCCAATTCCAGAATTCGTTGGTTCGATGAGAGAATTACGCCACTTGTATCTCGGTGACTCAAATTTTGCTGGTATTGTTCCTCCTCATTTAGGGAACCTTACCAACCTACTCTCACTAGACCTCTCGTATAACTCTTTGAGGACTCAGAATCTCCACTGGCTTTCCACTCTCTCGTTATTGTCCCTTCTCGATTTGACTTGGATCGACTTGAGTCATACCAACTGGCTGCAACATACCCTGAGTCTTCCTTCCCTACATGAACTGCACTTGAAAAGCTGTAACCTCAGTCCTGATGTTAATCCACCTTCTAAAGATCTATACGTGAATTCTTCTCATGCATCTCTTTCTATACTTGATCTTTCAGAAAACCACCTCACTTGTTCCTCGTTCGATTGGTTATCTAATATAAGTACAAGTCTACTGAAACTAGATGTGTCAAGGAATGCTTTTAGTAGTTGTCCATTCCCGAATGAATATTTCGAGAGATCACTGACTATTATTGAGCATCTTGATCTTTCAAGCAACAAGCTCGAAGGTGAAATCCCAAAATCTTTGTGGAATTTGGGTCATCTACGAGTCTTAGTCCTCTACAATAATAGCCTAATTAGGGGAGAGGTGTTTGATGAGGTATTTGGAAATCAATCTATTTCTGGGAAAGGAATATTGGAGTCACTCCAAATACTGGACTTGGCTGACAATCAACTCAACGGATCAGTACCAGACCTAAGAGCATTTTCTAGATTGACACAAGTGTACCTTGGAGGAAACAAGTTTACGGGCTCCATGCCTCTAAGTCTCGGCCAACTCTCTAATCTTAGTGCTCTCGATCTTTCTAGAAACTCTTTGGAAGGTCTAGTCACTGAATCCCATTTCACGAAGCTCCACAGCTTGAAGGTGCTAGATCTGTCCTCCAATTCTGGGTTGAAGTGGAATGTGTCTCCTGATTGGAGCCCTCCTTTTCAGTTGGTTGTTATATATATAGGGGGGTGCAATGTGGGTCCATCTTTCCCTAAATGGATTCAAACTCAGACGAATTTTAGATTCGTTGATCTCTCCAGTGCTGGTATAACTGATGAAGCCCCAAGATGGCTATGGAGTGTGTCTCCTGCACTGTTAGACTTGTCACTCTCGCGTAATCAAATTAGTGGGACTATTCCTAATCTCTCATCCACTGTAATCGAAGATTTAGATCTTTCTTACAACAATTTCTCAGGTCCCGTTCCATTATTTAATGCGCGTGCTAATGCTATTTTTCTGAATGGGAATAGGCTATCTGGTTCAATATCATCTCTTTGCAAAATTCCCCACATAGAGCTATTCATGATTGATCTCTCCGATAATGAGCTGGGAGGAGAGGTTCCCGACTGCTGGGACAACATGCCACACGTGAACTATCTCTATTTGGCTAACAACAATTTTCGGGGTGAAATTCCTCCCTCTTTCGTCTCTTTACATAGGCTCAGTGCTCTGCAGCTGCGCGATAATAATTTTTCCGGCGAGTTGCCCTCCACTCTAAGACACTGCCAGCGTTTGCAACTGGCTGATTTTGGAGGGAATGAGTTAAATGGAGAGATCCCTGCTTGGATTGGCCAGATTTATCAACTGGTGCATCTTAATCTTGGGAGGAATAATCTGCAAGGTAGTATTCCTCTTCAGATATGCAATCTTACTCGTATTCAAGTACTGGACTTTTCGGTGAACGATTTGTCTGGAAAAATACCCGATTGCTTCACCAACTTCACTCGCCTTGCTCAAAAAGGAACTGATACCTCACAATTGGGCTATGCGTACGGATTAACCTACAATAAAGATCTTCCGAATGTAATCTATCATGACATATTTGCATATTCATCGTTTCAATGGAAAGGCCAGGAGTCGGAATACAGGAAAAATCTCTGGCAAGCAATAGATTGAGCGGAAGCATCCCCCAATCATTCTCCAGTATGAGGGGTCTTATCTCCTTGAACCTATCCAGAAATAGCTTGACAGGGCATATAATCCCAGATATTGGAAAGATGGAGATGTTGGAATGTCTCGACCTATCACAGAACAAACTCTCCGGGAAGATACCAGCAAGCGCAGCAAAGTTACAGTTGCTGGCTGTCCTTGATCTGACCAACAACAGTTTGTCCGGAAAGATTCCACCGTCTACCCAACTTCAGAGCTTCAACGCATCTGCCTATGCTGGAAACAGTGGACTCTGTGGGGCCCCTCTGCCATCGTGCCCCCCCCGAAGACAGCAACGACGCTGATCCACCCGGGAAAAACACAAAACACGACGAGAGCGAGATCTTCTCTTTCGTGCAGGAAGTCTGCATATCGCTGGCCTTCGGTTTCATTGTCGGATTCTGGGGAGTTGTTGCTTCTTTCATACTCAAGAAATCATGGAGTATTGCATTCTTCAACTCCGTGGATGCTGCTGGAGATTGGCTCTACGTGAGGACTACTTTATTTCTATCCAAATGGAGATCAACCTCGTGAAAAATGCATGCATGCAAGGTAATTCACTACTACAACTGATAGCTAGCTAGCATGCATGAAAGCAATAAGATATATTACTATAGTATATGACCCTCGATTGCTATATACTCCCTCCGTCACGGAATGATGTGCGTTTCTTGAATGTACGCACGTCATTCGGTGGGACGGAGGGTGTACTATTTATTAACTTTTGATGTGATTTCTGATAATATGATCATGTCTTTCTTTCTGTATAGTGGCAGATACTGCTCTGTTTCCAGTTGGTGGAACCCCTCAGGTGCATTTCAACAGTTTAATTTTGTACTTGAATTTTATATGTATAATGTAGTACTCTCTCCGCCCCGACGGCGTGTTTGCCTAATTACCTTTGTCATTGTATGTCAAATTATATATGGTGTGGAATTTAATAATAAGGAATTGAAGGTATATTGCATATTTCTCCTCTCTTTTTTCTTGATAATTTGAGCAAGCTGAAATGCAGGTAGTTACAACTAACTGTTTGCATCAATATTCTCCGCTATGTGTTCGTGTGTTGACCTAGCCTTCAACAACGAAATCGTCATACGTTATCTGAATGTTTTCCACAGCTACGTTCTTAAACTGGCCTTACACGGAGATATCCAAAATCTAACAGCTATTTACTAGGATTTTCCCAAGGTAGAAACTTCACACCTTCAAAAGTTAGAATTGCAAGAAGGCTAACAAAACAGAGAAGACGAAAGCCCTTTAATTACCAGAGTGTTTGAGCTTCGACTTCCAAAACAATGAGTGCAGAAGTTAATACGACAATCTTTACATCCTTAGAGCTACTCTTTCAAAGTTGGCTTTTTCTTCGGGCTCGGAGTCTCCTTAAAGGCCGAAGGGCAAAAACCACTTATTGTACATATGCCACAACGCGGTCTAAGAGGAGTACACACAGTCTGCCCAAATCCCACCTATTTCACGAGATGCAGAATATATACTCAAAGAAGCACTAAAAATGGAAAATATCGGTTATGGAGAGCTCAAGATAAAATCTTGATAGTGCACAGTGTAGAAATCGGAAATTTTTGACTAGCTTGTCTCTAGAAGGCCTAGAAGGTAGCAAGAAGATGTATTCAGTACTCTTATAGCAGTTTGCGCCCAATAAGGAAACGAAAGTAAGAAACTAGGCAGGATCTCATTAAGATATGCTTCAAGAGGGTAATCTTCATTTCGATTTTGATCATTACGGTTTCTTCATAAACATTAAAAGTGAAAACTATGCAAAAGTGCCATAGTTAAGACAAACATACCAGAAGAGGGTTGATCGGAACCCATTCCTCCTTAGGAAGCCATAGCTGCAAGGATTCTCTAGTCTGCTCTGGAGTCGAAGTTCTCTAAGAAAGAGATGAACTTTCAAGATTTGGCACAAATGGACATTGGCATCAATGTTATATAATTTAGGACCAATTGAATCACGACCAACTTCATCGAAAAATTTTGCAACTGAGAAAATGGAGAGAAGTTCATTCCTGAAAAGTATGCAGCAGAATTGAACGAACCTGTTTAGTGCCCGGACGAGAAACCCATCCAAGCCGGTTACAAATACGGTGCACATGAGTGTCCACGCATATTCCTTGAACATTATTCCACCCCACATTCATCACCTTGAGGAGTTAAAAAGAATGTACGAGTTCAAGTTAAAAGATTATAAGAAAATGATAAAAGCAGTGGCATAAGCAATTGCATCGAGAAAAACTATTATCACACCAGATGTGCCATTTTGGGGCCGATTCCAGGAAGCTGGAGCAACTCCTCCAACGTACTAGGAATATCTCCATCATACTTCTCGAGACAATTTTTTGCTACTTTTTTCATGTTCGTAGCTTTTCTTGAATAAAAACCAACCTGTTAAAATTGATGTAAAACAAGTAGATAGCAACAAGCATACAAGGTAGATGAAGTGCAGTAGTATTCGGCCAAACTATAAAGAAAAGGAACCTACCGGGTAAATTAATTCCTTGATGACACCTTCATCAGCTTTATCAATGGCTTCGGCCGTAAGCAAATCATTTTGAAGAAGCCGCTGAATGGCTCCTAGAATACACAGCACAATCAAACGTAAGAAATATTACCGAAATGTTGTCATGAAAATAGTGTCATGCAGCACTTTCTCGTACTAGTCAGAAACGAATCAACAAATTAACCTTCAAAATATTTGGTTAAAGCCTATATATAGTGATTGTCATGAAAAAATCGAAACTCTTTTAGCAGTCACTAGATAACTATCGTATCATTCAGAGAAAAAGCAATGACAAGAGCAACATCCACTGTAGATTGTGTGGAACAGAATTTCCCAACATGCATGTCATCATCATCACCAAAAGCCATAGAATATTAGAGATGCATAAAGAAAGTATCTGAAGGGTGACTCAATTGTCGGCACTGAAGCATGATCGAATGAGAACTTGCCATGATTAACAGGGTCCTTTGTTTGGCTTGACATCAGAGAGGATATAAGAAATAAGAACTGTATTACAGAAATGAGAATAGCAGAAAAGAGAGAGAGAATTGAGAGGAAAGAATAACTGCATTCATTTCATTCAAATGTAACTAACTAACTATTACAAAATTGATTAAGTATTTAAGTACAGATTTAGTAACTTACTACTCTCTAAACCGACCTAACTACAACCAATAGAATCATGACACATCAGCTAAGCCAACTCATACCAACAACTTAGCACAGCTCATCACTCTCACTTCCAGCTCAGCAACCACACACACACATATGCTCAACACTCCCCCAACTATCCAGCACCTTCTTTCCCTTTATCAACATCAAGATCACATACTTTATCAACATCAAGATCACATAATCTAAGCCTGTCTCGAAGAAGCAAAAACCTGGAAACAGCAAGTGGCTTTGTAAAGATATCTGCTATTTGATCTGCAGTAGGCACATAACCAACCTCCACTACTTTTCCAAGCACCTTCTCCCTCACAAAATGCACATCAATTTCAAAGTGTTTTGTGCGCGAATGAAAAACAGGATTAGCAGCCAAAGCAATAGCCCCTGAATTGTCACACCACAGCTTATGTGGTGCCTCCAACACAACCCCTAACTCCTTGCACACAGACTGCAGCCACACTACATCACAAACAAGATTGGCTAGAGACCTATATTCTGACTCTGTACTACTTCTAGAGACCACGTCCTGTTTTTTAGCATTCCAAACCACCAAATTTCCACCAAGAAAGACACAATGCCCCCCAGTAGACCTCCTATCATCTGAACAAGTGGCCCAATCTGCATCAGCAAAGCCCTCAAGAGCAAAGGAAGAAGCAGCAGAAAATTTAAGACCAACAGAGCAAGTACCCTTCAAATATCTAAGTAACCCTTTACAAGCCAACCAATGAAGATTAGTAGGAGCTTGCAAAAACTGAGAGAGTTTATTCACACTGAAGGCTATGTCTGGCCTTGTAAGAGTCAAGTATTGCATGTACCCACTACACTCCTAAACAGAGAAGGATCCTCAAATACAACACCCTCAGATTTGGATAATTTTGGTACTGACACCATAGGAGTAGGACATGAATTACAAGCACTCATATTTGTTCTATCAAGCAACTCAGTCACATACTTCTTCTGTGACAACACAAAACCAGACCCTGACTTCAGCACCTCAATTCCAAGAAAGTATTTAACATCACCATAATTTTTAAGCTTAAACTGAGCTTGCAGCAACTGAATAATATGAAGAACTTCAGCACTAGAATCCCCAGTAAGCAAGATGTCATCAACATATACCAAGATAAGAATTAAACAACCATTCACAGATCTGAAAAATAGGGAAAAATCAGAAGCAGATCTCCTAAAACCCAACTCCAACAAACACTCCTTTAACTTGTCATACCAGGCCCTGGGAGCCTGTTTTAAACCATACAATGATTTGTGTAACTTACACACATGAGTTGGAGCCTCACTGCTAACAAACCCTCTAGGCTGACTCATATAAATTGTATCAATCAAATCACCATTAAGAAATGCATTAGATACATCAATCTGTTGCACAGACCACCCTCTAGTAGCTGCTAAAGTAAACACCAAACGAATGGTGGAAGATTTAACAGCAGGGCTAAAGGTTTCCAAGAAATCAATCCCAGCAAATTGTTCAAAGCCCCTAGCCACTAATCTAGCTTTTAGCTTATCAAGTGACCCATCAGCCAATGTCTTAACCTTATACACCCACTTATTGCTGATAACTTTCATATCAGAGGTATAAGGCACCAAAGACCATGTGTTATTATCCATTAATGCTTTATATTCAAGCTCCATGGCATGATACCAATCAGGATCAGCTAGAGCCATACCATCACTACTAGGTTTGATTGGTGTGTAAACGTTAGGATTTTTGTAGTGTTTTCGAGTCCGTTTTCGTAGTGTTTTCGTGTCTTTGTGTGTGTTTATGGCTATGATTCGTTTGTTTGAAGTTTTTGGGACTTGTAGGTGATTCTGGATGAAAAGGAGCGGGAACGGGCCGAAAAGGAAGAAAAGACGACGATCGAGCGAACGAGGACAAAATCGTTCTGGACGCCGTCCAGATGATGTTGGACGCCGTCCAAGTCCACGTCCAAAGTTGGACGGGCGAGAGAGGGATGAAGCAAATCATGCAGAACGAGATTCTGGACGCCGTCCAGAATAAGTTGGACGCCGTCCAGCTTAGGCGGCCAGGCTGTTCTTTCCTTTTTCATCTAGGTTTTTACCTAGTATATATATATCATCCTTGTGCACGAATTTGTATCATCTTTTAGACATCTTTTGACATACTTTAGCTTTAGTTTTCAGTTCTTAAACACTTTTATTAGTTTTCTATTGTTCGGATCCGGATTCGTTGTTCGTTGCAATTTAATTCAAGGTTTTTCGTTTAATTCAAGTTCTTCGTTCCTCGTTTAATTTTCGTAAGTTCTTTTATTGCTTTCGTTTACTTGTTCTAATTGCTTGCTTTCGTTTTAGATTCGTTTTCTTAATTGCTTTGTTTAAATTCCTTAGTTTAATTTCGTTCTTTCGATTTCTAGTTTAAAGTTTAGATTTGTTTTCCTTCGATTTCAATTCTTTCGTTTTTCAAAGCTTTTTAAGTTAGATTTATTTGCCTTTAATTTCCAGATTTCAATTCATCATGTCTAGATTTATTTATGCTTCTTTCTTTGCTTTCGTTTTCTTCGTTGTTTCCTTTATTGCTTTCTTTTCGATTCTTGCCTACGTAGATTTAATTGCTTTCTTCTAGTTTAATTCTTAGATTTATTTCTTGAGTTCTAGATTAGTTATTTACTTGCTTTTATTTATTGCTTTGATTTATTTCATTTGTCTAGGATTTAAAACAAAAACCCCTAAAAATCTTTTTTACTTGCTTTCCTAGATTTATGCTAGATTAGATTTTTACTACATAATTGATTGCCCTGTTAAGTTTTCCTTGAGATTCGATACTTAGGTTTTACTTGCTAGTGCTACGATAGATTTCGTCTATTGCGAACACTTTTTAGTGAAACAAATTTTGGCGCCGTTGCCGGAGAACACTTTAGGCGATTTATTGTGTAGTATTTTTATTTGTCTTATTTTTATTTGTGTTTCTTCGATTTTCTTGTTTCTTCCACTCGGTGCGTTTAACCCGTTTGTTGAGTGTTGTTTATGCATGGTCGCCGAAGTCTTCAAAGGAATTTAGCGCCCTACGTCGACAACATCCATCAAAGGAAAGCGATTTTAGCCGCGAAGGAGAAGGAGGAGATCGATTCTCAAGACTTTGGTTTAGTCTTGTTGTTTGCAGAGCCCGAAGCCATGGCAGCTAGAGTCATGGGCGATTTTGCTCGCCCCACATTCACAGCCACTACTTCGGCGATTGTCCTGACGGAAGCGGTCAGGAATCATGAGCTTAAACCTCACCACATGGCGTTGCTCCCATCCTACCACGAGCTAGCCAACGAGGATGCTTTGACATTCATCCGAGAGTTTTGCACGGTGGTGCAAACTTTCCCACTCTCGGGACTCACGGAGGACAACTTGAAGATGAAGTGCTTCCCGTACACCCTCAAGGATCGAGCAAAGTTGTGGTATTTGGCACTCCCGGCCAACTCTCTTGCCACATGGAATGCGGTGTGCGAAAAGTTCATGCTCAAGTACTACCCGAACCGCAAGACTCAAGAGGTGCGGTCAAAGATTATGAATTTCTCCCAAGACAACGATGAGCCGTTTCACGAAGCATGAGAGAGGTTCCAAGAGCTACTCCAACAATGCCCTCATCATCAAATGGCACCGGAGTTGCTTTGGCAATATTTCTATGACGCCCTCAACCAAACATGTCAGTTCATGGTGGATAGTTCGGCCGGAGGCAACATTGCGGTCAAGACAGCTGAAGAGTTGAAGGATATTTTCGAGACGCTCGCTGCGAGTTCTCAACAAAAATCAGCTAGACCGAGGAAAGTGGAGGCGAGTGCAATCTCGATGAGCCCCGATTTGAAGAAGCAAATTGCCGACATGTATAGGGATCTCGAGAATTTGAAGATTAAGCAAAGTGCACCGGCCCCGAAGGAGGAAGAGAGGAAGTCGGACCAATGCGAGATTTGTGGAGAGCTTGGACACATCAAAGAGGTGTGCCACAACATGGGGGAGTTCCCATACGAAGGAGGAGCCGAGGTGTACGCCGCTCAAGGATACCCGCCTCAAGTGCCTCCACCTCAAGGATATCAAGGGGGATACAATGGACGTTTCCAAAATCCAAGGCCGACACAAGTGCAAGGTAACCCCCCCCACCTATCCAAATAGGCGTCCTCCACCATATAATAACCCCTATCCTCCTCCACCAAATCCCTACTACTCTCATCCACCACCACCATATTATCCACCACCACAATATCCCCCCAATCCATATTATCCACCACCTCCATATTACCCTCCTCAACCTACTCCTACTCCACCACCACCATACCCAAATTCTCGTCCCCAAGGACCTCCACAAAAGCCTCCCGTCGATGAGGATCGACTCCATGTACTTGATGCAAACATGAAGCGGCTCGAGACGGCCATTGGTCAAATTTCTGGATCCATGCACTTGATGCAACAACCGGGGCGAATTCCGAGTCAAGGGATTCAACCCCAACAAGCCAATGAGGTGCAAGCCCCATATCCCCCGTACGTTCCTCCTTTTCCACCTCATCAAGCTCAAGCGGTTTCGGTGTTGCGGAGCGGAAGACAGGTGGACAACGGTGTTAATATGCCACCTCAAGGGCATTCAAGTGATAGATGGAGCCCGAGCAAGCAATGGAGCGACGGCGAAAATCGGGCAAATTCAGGTTTTGGATGGCGTCCAGAGTCAGTTGGACGGCGTCCAACTCTGGACGGCGTCCAGAGCCTTCTGGACGGGCACCTCAGGCGCAACCTCAAATTCATACAGAATCAGGATCTGGACGGCGTCCAGATCCAAGTTGGACGGCGTCCAAACCCGACGAGCAGCGCACGGAGCCCAAGGAACCCGAGACGGAGCCCAAGGAGCCCGAGAAGGAGTCCCCACCTCTACACAAGACTTCCAACCCTTATGTTCCTCCCATTCCTTATCCAAGTCGTGTGAAGAACAAGAAGCAGGATCAACAATTCGCCGATCTATACAAGCTTCTTTCAAAGGTGGACGTGAACTTGCCTCTCCTTGATGTTATTCGCAATGTGCCACCGTTCGTGAGGTTTGTGAAGGAGTTGACATCGAGGAAGAAGCCGTTCGATGAGATGGAGACGATTGCGGTGTCGGAAGTGGCGACATCGATTATGCAACACCCTCTTCCACCTAAGCAACGAGATCCAGGTTCTTTCGTTATCACTATCTCTTTAGGTAATGGTAAGGAAGCATGTGGTATGCTAGATTTAGGTGCCGGTATTAATCTTATGCCTTATTCTATCTTTAAGCAATTAGAGTTGGGAGAACTTAAACCCACTCGCATAAGGCTTCAATTGGCAGATAGGTCTATTAGGTACCCTAGAGGTATTATTGAGGATATTCTTGTTCGCGTAGGGGGTTTGATTGTTCCCGTTGATTTCGTGGTTTTAGAGATAGGTGAGGTACAAGAAAATGGTATTGAGCACACACTTTTGCTAGGTCGTCCTTTCATGGCTACTACTAATACTTTGATTGATGTAAAGAGTGGTATGATTAAGATGTCTGTTTTAGGAGAGGATGTTTCGTTTTCTGTGCATAAGAGTCGGCCTATGTCATCAGTTAATTTGATTGATAATTGTTCTTTCATCGATAAGGTTGATGCCTTGGCCGAGTGCTCTTTTGTGCAGGATTTCGACACCGAGGAAGTGTGTTGGGGATCCGGAGATCAAATGGAATGGGAGCTGATTGGTGTGTAAATGGTAGGATTTTCGTAGTGTTTTCGAGTCCGTTTTCGTAATGTTTTCGTGTCTTTGTGTGTGTTTATGGCTATGATTCATTTGTTTGGAGTTCTTTGGTACTTGTAGGTGATTTTGGATGAAAAGGAGCGGAAACGGGTCGAAAAGGCAAAAAGATGAAGTTTTGGACGTTCGAGGTCAGTTTTGAGATCTGGACGCCGTCCAACCTAATCTGGACGCCGTCCAACATGACGTCCAAGAAGGGTTGGACGGGCGTCCAGCGTGTTCGAGCTATTCGTGCAGATTCAAGATCTGGACGCCGTCCAACCTGATCTGGACGCCGTTCAGAATCACGTCCAAGTCCACGCCCAAGAGGAAGCTGGATGCCGTCCAGCAGATTGAAGCAAATTGAGCAGTATGAAGATCTGGAAGCCGTCAAGATTAAGTTGGACGCCGTCCAACTAAGGCGGCCAGCAAATCTTTCCTTTTTCATCTAGGTTTTTACCTAGTATATATATATCATCCTTGTGCACGAATTTGTATCAGTTTTTAACATTAGTTAGCATTATTTTTCAGTACTAAAATTCTCTAGATTAGCTTTACTTTGTTCGGATCCGGATTCTTAGTTCGTTTAATTCAAGACTTCTTTATTTAATTCGCGTTCTTCGTCTTCGTTTAATTCTCATAAGTTCTTTTATTGCTTTCGTTTATTTGCTTTAATTGCTTTGCTTTAGTTTTAGATTCGTTCTCTTAATTGCTTCGTTTAATTTGCTTAGTTTTAATTTCGTTCTTTCGATTTCTAGTTTAAAGTTTAGATTCGTTTTTTCTAGTTTCGATTCTCTCGTTTTTCAAAGCTTTCATAGTTAGATTAATTAGCCTTTTAATTTCCAGATTTTATTCATCATGTCTAGAGTAGTTTATGCTTTCTTTATTGCTTTCTTTATTGCTTTCTTTATTGCTTTCCTTTCGATTCTTGCCTAGGTAGATTAATCGCTTTCTTAGTTTAGTTCTTAGATTTATTTCTCAAGTTCTTAGATTAGTCATTTACTTGCTTTTATTTATTGCTTTGATTTATTTTATTTGCCTAGGATTTAAAACAAAAACCCCCAAAATCTTCTTTACTTGCTTTCTTAGTTTTAGGCTAGATTAGGTTTTACTACATAATTAATTGCCCTGCAAAGTTTTCCTTCGAGATTCGACATTGGGTTTTTACTTACTAAGTGCTAGGATAGATTTCGTTCTATTGCGAACACTTTTTAGTGAAACAAATTTTGGTGCCGTTGCCGGGGAAACTTTAGGCGATTTATTGTGTAGTATTTTATTTGTTTTATTTTTATTTGTGTTATTTTGATTTCTTGTTTCTCCCACTCGGTGCGTTTAACCCGTTTGTTGAGTGTTGTGTATGCATGGTCGCCGAAGTCTTCAAAGGAATTTAGCGCCCTACTTCGACAACATCCATCAAAGGAAAGCGATTCTACCCGCGAAGGAGAAGGAGGAGATCGATTCCCAAGAATTATCTTTAGTCTTGTTGTTTGCAGAGCCCGAAGCCATGGCAGCTAGAGTCGTCATGGGCGATTTTGCTCGCCCCACATTCACAGCCACCACTTCGGCGATTGTCCTGACGGAAGCGGTCAGGAATCATGAGCTTAAACCTCACCACATGGCGTTGCTTCCATCCTACCATGGGCTGGCCAACGAGGATGCGTTGGCGTTCATCCGAGAGTTTTGCACGGTGGTGCAAACTTTCCCACTCTCGGGACTCACGGAGGACAACTTGAAGATGAAGTGCTTCCCGTATACCCTCAAGGATCGAGCAAAGTCGTGGTATTTGGCGCTCCCGGCCAACTCTCTTGCCACATGGAATGCGGTGTGCGAGAAGTTCATGCTCAAGTACTATCCCAACCGCAAGACTCAAGAGGTGCGGTCAAAGATTATGAATTTCTCCCAAGACAACGATGAACCATTTCACGAAGCATGGGAGAGGTTCCAAGAGCTACTTCAACAATGCCCTCATCATCAAATGGCACCGGAGTTGCTCTGGCAATATTTCTACGACGCCCTCAACCAGACTTGTCAGTTCATGGTGGATAGTTCGGCCGGAGGCAACATTGCGGTCAAGACAGCTGAAGAGTTGAAGGATATTTTCGAGACACTAGCTGCGAGTTCTCAACAAAAATTAGCTAGACCGAGGAAAGTGGAGGCGAGTGCAATTTCGATGAGCCCCGATTTGAAGAAGCAAATGGCCGATATGTTGAGGGATCTCGAAAACTTGAAGATGAAGCAAAGTGCACCGGCCCCAAAGGAGGAAGAGAGGAAGCCCGATCAATGCGAGATTTGTGGAGAGCTTGGACATATCAAGGAGGTGTGCCACAACATGGGGGAGTTTCCTTATGAAGGAGGAGCCGAGGTCTACGCCGCTCAAGGATACCCACCTCAAGTACCGCTTCAAGGATATCAAGGGGGATACAATGGACGCTACCAAAATCCGAGGCCGACACAAGGGCAAGGTAATCCCCCTACCTATCCAATTAGGCGTCCTCCACCATATAATAACCCCTATCCTCCTCCACCAAATCCCTACTATTCTCAACCTCCACCATATTATCCACCTCCTCAATACCCTCCAAATGCATATTATCCACCACCTCCATACTACCCTCCTCAACCTACTCCTACACCACCTACACATCCAAATGCTCGTCCCCAAGGACCTCCACAAAAGCCTCCTGTCGATGAGGATCGTCTCCATGCACTTGATGCAAACATTAAGAGGCTCGAGACAGCCATTGGCCAAATTTCCAGCTCCATGCACCTAATGCAACAACCGGGGCGAATTCCGAGCCAAGGGATTCAACCGCAACAAGCCAACGAGGTGCAATATCCTCCATATGTTCCTCCCGTTCCGCCTCACCAAGCTCATGCAATCACGGTGTTACAACGCAATGGTGTTAATATGCCACCTCAAGGGCATTCAAGTGATAGATGGAGCCCGAGCAAGCAATGGAGCGACGGCAAAAATCGGGCAGATTCAGGTTTTGGGACGGCGTCCAGAGTCAGTTGGACGGCGTCCAGAGCCTTCTGGACGGGCACCCCAGGCGCAACCTCAAATTCACATAGAATCAGGATCTGGACGGCGTCCAGATCCAAGTTGGACGGCGTCCAACCCCGACATGCAGCGCACGGAGTTCGAGGAAGCCGAGAAGGAGGCCAAACCTCTTCACAAGACGCCCGATCCATACGTCCCCCCTATTCCATTCCCGAGTAGAGTGAAAAACAAGACGCTCAACCCGTATGCTCCACCTATTCAGAGTGTTGTGAAGAAGGAGAAGAAGGATTTCGAGCCTATCAATTCATTTCCAAAAAGAGGAGATCCGGGAGGTTTCGACTTGAGCATCGTTTTGGATAGTGGAGAGACTGTCTCGGGATTGATGGATCTAGGAGCTGCGGTTAATTTGATGCCGTATTCTATTTTTGAAAAGATGAACTCAAGAGTCCTTCAAGCTACCGATATGCGCCTTGAGCTAGCAGACGGCACCGTGAGCAGTCCGTTGGGAGTTGTGGAAGATGTTACTGTCCTTGTTGGTGGAATGCGAGTTGTTACCGACTTTGTAGTGCTTCACGAGGGCAAAGGAGCTAAGAGCACTACCGGCCATCTACTCTTGTTGGGAAGACCATTTATGGCCACTACTCGAGCTCGGATTGACGTGGGCACCGGCACATTGAGCATGGCCGGTCAAGGAGGTTCGGTAACGTTTTTTGCTTTTGGAAATTCACTTTCTATTCCTACTCCTTCTTTTCATTTATGCTCTTATGTTAAGCTCGCTAACCCTTGTGTTGAGGAAAATATTTGTGAGATTTTTGACAAGGGAGCGGCTCGAGAAGAATTCTTTGAAGATGAGGAGTCCATTGAAGATGACGAATTCTTTAGTTGTGTGGATGAGGAAGAGGATGTAATTGAGCAATATCTGGGGAATTTGGAGGAGGTTGATGAAGTAGAAGAGGAACACTTGAACCATGCATCGAAAGAGGAAGTTGTCGTTAACTCTTTTCTTTCTAACCTCACCAATTGTGTAACAACTTTTCTTGCAGAGTTTAAATTGACGATATTTAAGGAGGAGTTCGAACTAAGAGTGGGGGAGTCAAGAGTTGATGATGACCGAGTTCTTCGAGATTTGTCGAAAACGAAGAGTGGATATGTCGCGAGGAGTACCAACACGTCGCTTGGTGCTACGGGTTTCGGTTGATAGTAGCCTTCGTCAAGCTAACGACGTTAAATAAACGCTTGGTGGGAGGCAACCCACGTATAAAAAATTATATAATTATGTAGATTAGGTTTTATTTTTTTTTGTTATTTTCGTGTTTTCGTTGTTTTTCTTTTTGGTTTTTCGTACAGGGAGTAGTACACAAGGATCGGCATGAGGAGAAGTCGAGACGAGGAGGAAAAATCGAAGTCCAAAATCGGGCAGATTCGACTTTTGGAAGGCGTCCAACTTGGTTCTGGACGCCGTCCAGAAAGGCCCGTCCAGCTCAGCTTAAAAGAGTTGGACGCCGTCCAACCCTGAACGGGCACCCCTAATTCTCTTCAAACTCGAATTTGTGCCTTAACCTATTTCTTCCCTTTCCTTTCTCTCACGACTCTCTCTCTCTCTCTCTCTCTCTCTCTCTCTCTCTCTCTCAATAGCGATTTCAGCAAAGCCCCAGCCGCCGTCGAATTTCCTGCTGCCATCCCCAATTTCGCCGTCGCCGCCCTTGCTAGTTGCTGCTGCCGCCATTCAGTCCAGCCTGCTGCCGCCGCTCAGTGCAAACAGCCGCCGCCTTCACCCACCGCCGTTGGTCGTGCCGTCGAGAACCAGCCCGCGTCCAAATTTGCCGTTGGACGCATTCCAATAGAGTCTGGACGCCGTCCAGAACCCAGTACTGTCCCGGCGCGGTTCATGTCCGATTCCACCCGTTCTCGTCTCGTCTTCATTCCCCAGCCTTCCTCTACTACTATGGCACGCGGTAATGCGTTCAACAATGCTTGGATCCACCGTCTCGAGGCCGAACGACCCACCGGAGCCACACCGCAGCAACTAGGTATACTCCGAGGCGTTCCGTTTCCCACTGAACGGATCGCCACGACCCATATTTATCTTCGTTTACATGAACTTGATATTAGGCCTCCTAGACATTTTCGTATGAATTTTCTTCGTAATTTGCCGGTGTGGAATACACTTAGAGGGTACTTGAATTGTTTGGGATTGTCTACTTTGGTGTCGAATGCGTGGGATGGCCATTCTAGTCTTTGTTTGGAAATGTGTAGTAGTTTTAGGTTGGAATTGAATGAGGGAGAGGAGTTATGCATGTTCTGTACTTTTGAGGGTGAATTGGTAGAAATCACTAGGGCTGTGATGAATGAGGTTTTTGGATTCCATAATGATGAGGATTTGGTTGAATTCGTGCCTTCTAATTTTGATGTGGCTGCTGCTTGGTATGAACTTACGGGGGTAGCGAATTATAAGGCTTCGGGGGTTCCTAGTGCATTTATTCGTGATGATGCTTTACTTATCCTTCACCGTTTCTTGTCTTGCATGATAACTGCTAAGAAGGAACATAGTAAAGTTAATGCTGTTGAGATATATTTGCTTACTTGCGCTAGGGATGGTACTCGTATTGGTTTAGCCCCGTTTATTTGGGCCCAGTTGACTAACGTGCAAGTCAAGAGGGGAGCACACCCTACTTTGAGTTACATTGCCACAGGTCTAGCTCGCCATTTCGGAGTCAACGTTGCAGAATGTGAAGGGCTAACCCCGAGCCAAGAGATCACTCCTTCCGACTTCATCAGGGCCCATCTCATGATTTCCCCGACCGAGTTCGTCCCTGTGCAAGAGCGCCCTTCGGTGAGAGCTCATTACGAAAATCTTAGACAACGAGGGATTGTACACGAGGAGGAGCAAGCTCACGAGGCCGAAGGTGATGACGAAGAGCAACAAGAAGAGCAGCATGAGGAGCACCAAGAGGTCCCGGGAGATGACGAGCCCTTAGTTCGCTACTACACACGTCGCGATCGTGTTAGGGCCGGCAGGCCATGGAGGCCGAGACTCCCCCGTATTGGGCTGAGTTTCGAAGCGATTTTACACACTTTCAACAAGGTGTGTTTGATCGTTTCGACTCATTAACTACCCAAATGACGGGCTTGTCTACCCACGTGTCGGGCTTGGATAGGAGGGTGTCCGACATAGAGAGCCACTTGATACGCTACACCGATTTTTCGGTTGGCTCCACCTCCGCTCCTCCGAATCTGAATGATCCACGTTATTGGTCTCCCCACGATCCTCGATGGAATGAACCACGGTTCGGAGGTCCTTTCAACTAGTCTTAGCCAAGTTTGTGTCTTTTATTTTTATTTGAGTCTTTTATTGTTTTCTCTTTATCTTGTTCGATTTTACGCTTTGGTATTTGTGTTTTGAGTTTGTCTTGTAGGTGATACTTGGAGTCTCTCGAGATTTTGGGTATTTGCGTTCGTCATTTTGCGATAAGTTCTTTCTTTCCCTTTCCTTTTTATTTTCTCGCAATGGGGACATTGCTTGATTTTAAGTGTGGGGGGGATCTTTGAACTTTTGGCATGTAGTTTTTAATTTTGTTGAGTCTTAGGAGTTATTTGAGTCATTGAGTCGAATGAGCATGTGATGATAGTATTGTGGACTTGGCCAATGATAGAGAATTGCGTTGATTTTTGGAAAAATTCATGATCTTTATTATGCATGGAACCTTGGCGAAGCGACGCATTTTATTTGATGAATTTGATGTATGCTATGATGTCGGGAACTAGTTAGTTTGAACCCGTGAGATTTGAGCTATTTGTGCATATTTATGCCCATTCTTTGATTGAGTGATCATGCATGCTTCGTTGTTTCTAGAACTTGCCTTGTTTCTCCATCAAGACCTTAGTATATTTACGAACTAGGAGATGATCTTAGGCCATTCTTTCGTAGCCACATGATTCCTATACACTAACCTTGTTCATAATCCTTTGTTTACCCTTTTTGAGCCTTTATTAGCCGTTCTTTGTGAAACCGGATGATAGGAGGTTTGGATGATTATGGGTATCCTTAGTTGTAGTTGGTGATATGGAAGGAGATAATTGAAAAATATTTGTTGTGGTGTAGAAGGAGAGAAAGAGAAGAAATTCTAGATGCTTGTTTAAGAGTAGTTAGCTATCCCTATGAGCTTAAAAAAAAAAAAAAATAGAGCCTTTGTTCGACAGTATGAGTTGAGCTCTAGGAAAAAAAAAAAAAGAGAAAAGAAGAAAAAAAAAAGAGAGAAAAAATAAGCATAAGGGGATAGTTAGCTTTGATTTGTATATTTTAGCATCTTTGAGTTTGTATTTGGTGTGTTGGAGGGTAGAAGATGGAGATTGAAATCCATACTTTGGTTGGAGTTGAAAAAGAGGTTGATGATTTAGAGCATTTTGAGTCACTTAGCCTATATATTCCCTACCTTAACCAATGTCCCTACATTACAAGCTTATATAAAGACCTTTTTATCCTAGTTTGTAAGTATTACATTAGGTGGAGATGTTGAGATTGAAGGCAAGCCTATGGTAAACATGTTGCATTGCATTGATGTTGAGTGAACCCTCTTGATGTGCATTATATTACATCTTTTCCTTGAGAGAGTTGAGTGTTCACTTTCATATACACAATTTCACATGTTGGAGAGTGTTCTTTGATGGATTAGCATACTTTGAATTAGTCGAGTAGATTGTGTTGATTGATGCTAAGGTTGTGTGTATAGTTTTGATCATGATCATGCGAGTTGTTTTTGAAAAGTTTTGAGGCCTATATAGTTCACGATACTTGAGTCTATTGTTTATTTTGTTTTGCTTGAGGACAAGCAAAGGTCTAAGTGTGGGGGAGTTTGATTGGTGTGTAAATGGTAGGATTTTCGTAGTGTTTTCGAGTCCGTTTTGGTAATGTTTTTGTGTCTTTGTGTGTGTTTATATGGCTATGATTCGTTTGTTTGGAGTTCTTTGGTACTTGTAGGTGATTTTGGATGAAAAGGAGCGGAAACGGGTCGAAAAGGCGAAAAGATGAAGTTTTGGACGTTCGAGGTCAGTTTTGAGATCTGGACGCCGTCCAACCTAATCTGGACGCCGTTCAACCTGACGTCCGGGCTGGACGGGCGTCCAGTGTGTTCGAGCTATTCGTGCAGATTCAAGATCTGGACGCCGTCCAACCTGATCTGGACGCCGTCCAGAATCACGTCCAAGTCCACGCCCAAGAGGAAGCTGGACGCCGTCCAGCAGATTGAAGCAAATTGAGCAGTATGAAGATCTGGACGCCGTCTAGATTAAGTTGGACGCCGTCCAACTAAGGCGGCCAGCAAATCTTTCCTTTTTCATCTAGGTTTTTACCTAGTATATATATATATATCATCCTTGTGCACGAATTTGTATCAGTTTTTAGCATTAGTTAGCATTATTTTTCAGTACTAAAATTCTCTAGATTAGCTTTACTTTGTTCGGATCCGGATTCTTAGTTCGTTTAATTCAAGACTTCTTTATTTAATTCGCGTTCTTAATCTTCGTTTAATTCTCGTAAGTTCTTTTATTGCTTTCGTTTATTTGCTTTAATTGCTTTGCTTTAGTTTTAGATTCGTTCTCTTAATTGCTTCGTTTAATTTGCTTAGTTTAATTTCGTTCTTTCGATTTCTAGTTTAAAGTTTAGATTCGTTTTTTCTAGTTTCGATTCTCTCGTTTTTCAAAGCTTTCATAGTTAGATTAATTAGCCTTTTAATTTCCAGATTTTATTCATCATGTCTAGAGTAGTTTATGCTTTCTTTATTGCTTTCTTTATTGCTTTCTTTATTGCTTTCCTTTCGATTCTTGCCTAGGTAGATTAATCGCTTTCTTAGTTTAGTTCTTAGATTTATTTCTCAAGTTCTTAGATTAGTCATTTACTTGCTTTTATTTATTGCTTTGATTATTTTATTTGCCTAGGATTTAAAACAAAAACCCCCAAAATCTTCTTTACTTGCTTTCTTAGTTTTAGGCTAGATTAGGTTTTACTACATAATTAATTGCCCTGCAAAGTTTTCCTTCGAGATTCGACATTGGGTTTTTACTTACTAAGTGCTAGGATAGATTTCGTTCTATTGCGAACACTTTTTAGTGAAACAGGAGCGAATGGAGAGAGACATCGGGATCAAACTCCCGTTTCCCCCTCAAGACCCCGAGCCCGGCTCGAAGATTCCGGAACCGTTGGAGTTGAAAGAGCTGCCATCGCATTTGAAATATGTGTTTTTAGAGGGAGGAAATCAAAAACCCGTAATCATCTCTTCTTCTTTGTCTCTTGCAGAGGAAGGAGCTTTGGTGGGCATACTCAAGGAGAACAAGCTCGCTTTTGGATGGAGCTTGGCGGATATTCGAGGTATTAGCCCGGCCACGTGCATGCATCGCATCAATCTCGAAGAAGGCGCTCGCCCCAAACGAGATGGACAAAGGAGGCTCAACCCAATGCTCATGGAGGTCGTGCGCAAGGAAATCTACAAGCTATTGGCGGAGGGTATTATCTATGCCATCGCCGATAGAGAGTGGGTTAGCCCGGTGCACGTCGTTCCAAAGAAGGGAGGAATTACGGTGTCAAAGAACGAGAAGGACGAGTTGGTCGCCTCGCTCCCGGTTACCGGTTGGAGGATGTGCATCGATTATAGGAAGCTCAACGCTTCCACCAAAAAGGACCACTTTCATCTCCCTTTCATTGATCAAATGCTTGATAAGTTAGCCGGGCAAGAATTTTATTGTTTTCTAGATGGTTTGTCAGGTTACTATCAAATCGCGATAGCTCCGGAGGATCAAGCAAAGACGGCCTTCACAAGCCCATTTGGGACCTACGCTTATAGGAGGATGTCATTTGGTCTCTGCAACGCACCGGGTACGTTCCAAAGATGCATGATGTCTATTTTTTCGGAATTTATCGGTGACTTTGTTGAGATTTTCATGGATGATTTTTCTATTTTTGGGTCGTCTTTTCATAATTGCTTGATGAAGATAGAGAGAGTTCTTAAGAGATGCATTGAGAGTGGTCTTACTTTAAGTTGGGAGAAGAGTCATTTTACGGTTAGAAGTGGAATTGTTTTAGGCCATATAGTCTCGAGTAAGGGTATAGAGGTCGACAAAGCGAAAGTGGAGGTGATTGAAAAATTGCCACCACCTAGTGTGTCAAAGGTATTAGGAGTTTCCTTGGTCATGCGGGCTTTTATAGACGATTTATTAAGGATTTTCTAAGATTAGCCAACCTCTTTGTCGTTTGCTTGCTCAAGATGTGCCTTTCCACTTTGATGATTCTTGTATGCATGCTTTTCTCACCTTGAAGGAAAAACTCATCTCCGCCCCCGTTGTAGTTGGACCCGATTGGTCATTGCCTTTTGAAATTATGTGTGATGCGTCTAATAATGCCGTAGGGGCTGTTTTGGGTCAAAGAGTCGATAAGATGCTTCGTGTGATTTACTATGCTAGTTTAACTCTTAACCCAGCTCAAGTGAATTACACCACCACCGAACAAGAGATGCTTGCCGTTGTTTTTGCCTTAGATAAATTTAGATCTTACATCATAGGGTCTAAGGTGATTATCTATAGTGATCATGGTGCTCTTAAACATCTTTTGACTAAAGCCCAAGCAAAACCTAGGTTGATTAGATGGGTCTTATTATTGCAAAAATTTGATATTGAGATTCGTGATAGAAAAGGTAGTGATAATCTTGTGGCCGACCATCTCTCTCGTCTCGATTCACCTCCCCCTTATGCTTCTCTTGATGATATTTGTGATTCTTTTCCTTTTGAGAATGTTAATGAAGTGGATGTTACTCCTTGGTTTGCCGATATTTCTAATTACTTGGCCGATAAGGACACTAAACCCGTCCTTAACGCTCAAGAAGAGAAAAGGTTTCTTCGTTTGTGTAGGCAATACTATTGGGAGGACCCTCACTTATTCAAGCTTGGGAAGGACGAGGTGATTCGAAGATGTGTTCCCGACCACGAGCAAGCCGAGGTGTTGCGACATTGTCACGAGGAACCGAGTGGAGGCCATTTTGGTGGGCAAAAGACTGCACATAAGGTACTTCAAAGTGGGCTATATTGGCCCACTCTTTTTAAGGATGCCCAAGCCTTCTACCTTTCTTGTGATCGTTGTCAACGTGTTGGCTCGATTAGTCGACGCAATGAGATGCCTTTGAATCCTATCTTGGTGGTTGAGGTATTTGATGTGTGGGGAATTGATTTTATGGGTCCTTTTCCCAAGTCTCATGGATTCGAATATATTTTACTTGCCGTTGATTACGTGTCTAAGTGGGTAGAAGCCATACCCACGAAGACATGTGATTCTCACGTTGTCTTGAAGTTTGTGCAGGAAAATATCTTGTGTAGGTTTGGTTTCCCTCGTGTGATCATTAGTGATGGGGGAAAACATTTTTGCAACAAGTTGTTCGCCAAGCTCATGAAGAAGAACGCCATCACACACAAGGTGGCGACTCCTTACCATCCACAAACTTCGGGACAAGCGGAGACGAGCAATCGACAAATCAAAGGGATCCTCGAGAAGACGGTGAAACCATCAAGGAAGGATTGGGCCGACAAGTTGAACGACGCTCTTTGGGCATATCGCACGGCTTACAAGGGCGTGCTTGGGATGAGTCCCTATAGGCTCGTCTATGGTAAGTCGTGTCATTTGCCCGTTGAGATCGAGTTCAAGGCATATTGGGCTCTCAAGCGCATCAACTTCGACCTCGACGATGCTCACGATCGGAGAATTTTGCAAATGGAGGAGCTTGACGAGCTAAGGAACGAAGCCTACGACAATGCCAAGATCTACAAGGACAAGGTGAAACGTTTACATGATAGACGCATAGCCTACAAGGAGTTCAAACCCGGAATGAAGGTACTTCTCTTCCACTCTCGTCTTCGTTTATTTCCGGGTAAGCTTAAGTCTAGGTGGGGAGGTCCATACATGGTGGTGCAAGTTTTCCCCCACGGTGCGGTAGAGATCAAGAACGAGGATTCGGGATACATCTTCTCGGTCAACGGGCAACGATTGAAGCCGTACATCGAAGGGTCGACATTGCCTCAAACGGTGGAGACGATTCTCATCTCCGACCCCCCTCTTTCCGAATGAGTTTTTGGTACGTCAAGCTAATGACTTTAAACTAGCGCTTGGTGGGAGGCAACCCACGTAAAAAAAATATAAATTTGTAGTTTAGGTTTCATTTTTCTTGTTATTTTCGTGTTTTCGTTGTTTTTCTTTTTGTTTTTTTTTTTTTTTGTGCAGGGAGTAGTACACAAGGATTGGCATGAGGAGAAGTCGAGACGAGGAGGAAAAATCGAAGTCCAAATTCGGGCAGAATCGAGAGTTGGACGGCGTCCAACTTATGTTGGACGGCGTCCAACACGGCCTTTTCAATCTCGTCCAAACCGAGTTGGACGGGCGTCCAACTCATTACGACTCAGCTCAGTATCAAAAGTTGGACGCCGTCCAACTCAAGTTGGATGCTGTCCAACCCTGGACGGGCCTCTAATTCAATTCGATTTCAATTTTGTCCTTATACGTAACCTAATTGCTCTTCTTTCCTACTTCTTTCTCGACCTCCTCTCTTTTTATCAGGAGCCCAGCCGCCGCCGACGCCAATTCTGCCGCCGTTCGCCGCCGCTTCTCGCTTGCCGTCGCCGCCGCCCGCGTGGCTGCTGCCGCCGCCGCGTGTGTTGCTGCCATTGCCGCTGCTGTTTGCCCCCGACGCCGTCTTCGATCTGCCGCAGAATTCACAGCCGCCACCACTCCTCGGTTGCGCGCCGCCGTTACAGCGCTCAGCCACCGCCGTTCGTCGCGCCGTCGAAGTCAGCCGCGCCCAGTTTTGCCGTTGTACGCCGTCCAACAGTACCTTGGATGCCGTCCAGAATCCAGATCTGTTCCGGCGTGATTCGATTCCGTTTTCACCCGTTCTCATCCCGTCTTCATTCCCCAGCCTTCTACTTCAACCATGGCACGTGGCAATGCATTCAACAACGCTCGGATCAACCGACTCGAGGTCGAACGACCCACCGGAGCTACACCGCAGCAACTAGGTATACTCCGAGGCGTTCCGTTTCCCACTGAACGGATCGCTACTACCCATATTTATCTTCGTTTGCATGAACTTGATATTAGGCCTCCTAGACATTTTCGTATGAATTTTCTTCGTAATGTGCCGGTGTGGAATACACTTAGAGGGTATTTGAATTGTTTAGGATTGTCTACGTTGGTTTCGAATGCATGGGATGGCCATACTAGCCTTTGTTTGGAGATGTGCAGTAGTTTTAGGTTGGAATTGAATGAGGGAGGGGAGTTATGCATGTTTTGTACTTTTGAAGGTGAATTGGTAGAAATAACTAGGGATGTTATGAATGAGGTGTTTGGATTCCACAATGGTGATGATTTGGTTGAATTCGTGCCTTCGAACTTTGATGTGGCTTCTGCTTGGTATGAACTGTCGGGGGTAGCAAATTATAAGACTTCAGGGGTTCCGAGTGCATTTATTCGTGATGATGCTTTAGTTATCCTTCACCGTTTCTTGTCGTGCATGATTACTGCTAAGAAGGAACATAGCAAAGTTAATGCTGTTGAGATTTACTTGCTTACTTGTGCTCGAAATGGTACTCGTGTTGGTTTGGCCCCTTTTATTTGGGCTCAGTTGGCTAACGTGCAAAACAAGAGGGGTGCACACCCTACTTTAAGTTACATTGCCACAGGTTTAGCTCGCCACTTCCAAGATGTTGCACAATGTGAAGGGCTAACCCTGAGCCAAGAGATCACTCCTTCCGACTTCATCAGGGCCCATCTCATGATTTCCCCGACCGAGTTCGTCCATGTGCAAGAGCGCCCTTTGGTGAAAGCTCATTACGAAAATCTTAGACAACGAGGGATTGTACACGAGGAGGAGCAAGCTCACGAGGCCGAAGGTGATGACGAAGAGCACCAAGAAGAGCAACAAGAAGAGCAGCACGAAGAGCACCAAGAAGTCCCGGGCGATGACGAGCCCTTAGTTCGCTACTACACACTACGCTATCGTGTTCGGGCCCGGCAGGCCATGGAGGCCGAGACTCCCCCGTATTGGGCTGAGTTTCGAGGCGATTTTACACACTTTCAACAAGGTGTGTTTGATCGTTTCGATGCATTGACTACCCAAATGACGGGCTTGTCTACCCACGTGTCGGGCTTGGATAGGAGGGTGTCCAACATAGAGAGCCACTTGATGTGCTACACCGATTTTCCGATTGGCTCCACCTCCGCTCCTCCGAACCCGAATGATCCACGCTATTGGTCTCCCCACGATCCTCGATGGAATGAACCACGGTTCGGAGGTCCTTTCAACTAATCTTAGCCATGTTTGTGTCTTTTATTTTTGTTTGAGTCTTTTATTGTTTTCTCTTTATTTTGTTTGATTTTACGCTTTGGTATTTGTGTTTGTTTTGTAGGTGATACTTGGAGTCTCTCGAGATTTTGGGTATTTGTGTTCGTCATTATGCGATAAGTTCTTTCTTTCCCTTTCCTTTTATTTTCTCGCAATGGGGACATTGCTTGATTTTAAGTGTGGGGGGGGGGGGGGGGGGGGGATCTTTGAACTTTTGGCATGTAGTTTTTAATTTTGTTGAGTCTTAGGAGTTAATTGAGTCATTGAGTCAAATGAGCATGTGATGATAGTATTGTGGACTTGGCCAATGATAGAGAATTGCGTTGATTTTTTTGGAAAATTTCATGATCTTTATTATGCATGGAACCTTGGCGAAGCGACGCATTTTATTTGATGAATTTGATGTATGTTATGATGTCGGGAACTAGTTAGTTTGAACCCGTGAGATTTGAGCTATTTGTGCATATTTATGCCTATTCTTGATTGAGTGATCATGCTTGCTTCGTTGTTTCTAGAACTTGCCTTGTTTCTCCATCAAGACCTTAGTATATTTACGAACTAGGAGATGATCTTAGGCCATTCTTTCGTAGCCACATGATTCCTATACACTAACCTTGTTCATAATCCTTTGTTTACCCTTTTTGAGCCTTTATTAGCCGTTCTTTGTGAAACCGGATGATAGGAGGTTTGAATGATTATGGGTATCCTTAGTTGTAGTTGGTGATATGGAAGGAGATAATTGGAAAATATTTGTTGTGGTGTAGAAGGAGAGAAAGAGAAGAAATTTTAGATGCTTGTTTAAGTGTAGTTAGCTATCCCTATGAGCTTAGAAAAAAGAGAAAAAAAAGAGATGAGAAAAAAAAAAAAATAGAGCCTTTGTTCAACATTAGAAAGAACATTTATTAGTTGAGCTCTAGAGAAAAAAAAAAAAAAAAAAAAAAAAAGAGAAAAGAAAAAGAGAAAAAAAGAAAAAGAAAATAAGTATAAGGGGATAGTTAGCTTTGATTTGTATATTTTAGCATCTTTGAGTTTGTATTTGGTGTGTTGGAGGGTAGAAGATGGAGATTAAAATCCATACTTTGGTTGGAGTTGAAAAAGAGGTTGATGATTTAGAGCATTTTGAGTCACTTAGCCTATATATTCCCTACCTTAACCAATTTCGTCCCTACATTACAAGCTTATATAAAGACCTTTTTTATCCTAGTTTGTAAGTATTACATTAGGTGGAGATGTTGAGATTGAAGGCAAGCCTATGGTAAACATGTTGCATTGCATTGATGTTGAGTGAACCCTCTTGATGTGCATTATATTACATCTTTTCTTTGAGAGAGTTGAGTGTTCACTTTCATATACACAATTTCACATGTTGGAGAGTGTTCTTTGATGGATTAGCATACTTTGAATTAGTCGAGTAGATTGTGTTGATTGATGCTAAGGTTGTGTGCATAGTTTTGATCATGATCATGCGAGTTTGTTTTCGAAAAGTTTTGAGGCCTATATAGTTCACAATACTTGAGTCTATTGTTTATTTCGTTTTTATATTGCTTGAGGACAAGCAAAAGTCTAAGTGTGGGGGAGTTTGATTGGTGTGTAAACGTTAGGATTTTCGTAGTGTTTTCGAGTCCGTTTTCGTAGTGTTTTCGTGTCTTTGTGTGTGTTTATTGCTATGATTCGTTTGTTTGGAGTTTTTGGAACTTGTAGGTGATTCTGGATGAAAAGGTGCGGGAACGGGCCGAAAAGGAAGAAAAGACGACGATCGAGCGAACGAGGACAGAATCGCGTTCTGGACGCCGTCCAGATGATGTTGGACGCCGTCCAAGTCCACGTCCAAAGCTGGACGGGCGAGAGAGGGATGAAGCAAATCATGCAGAACGAGATTATGGACGCCGTCCAGAATAAGTTGGACGCCGTCCAGCTTAGGCGGCCAGGCTGTTCTTTCCTTTTTCATCTAGGTTTTTACCTAGTATATATATATCATCCTTGTGCACGAATTTGTATCATCTTTTAGACATCTTTTGGCATACTTTAGCTTTAGTTTTCAGTTCTTAAACACTTTTATTAGTTTTCTATTGTTCGGATCCGGATTCGTTGTTCGTTGCAATTTAATTCAAGGTTTTTCGTTTAATTCAAGTTCTTCGTTCCTCGTTTAATTTTCGTAAGTTCTTTTATTGCTTTTGTTTACTTGTTCTAATTGCTTGCTTTCGTTTTAGATTCGTTTTCTTAATTGCTTTGTTTAAATTCCTTAGTTTAATTTCGTTCTTTCGATTTCTAGTTTAAAGTTTAGATTCGTTTTCCTTCGATTTCAATTCTTTCGTTTTTCAAAGCTTTTTAAGTTAGATTTATTTGCCTTTAATTTCCAGATTTCAATTCATCATGTCTAGATTTATTTATGCTTCTTTCTTTGCTTTCGTTTTCTTCGTTGTTTCCTTTATTGCTTTCTTTTCGATTCTTGCCTAGTTAGATTTAATTGCTTTCTTCTAGTTTAATTCTTAGATTTATTTCTTGAGTTCTAGATTAGTTATTTACTTGCTTTTATTTATTGCTTTGATTGATTTCATTTGTCTAGGATTTAAAACAAAAACCCCTAAAAATCTTTTTTACTTGCTTTCCTAGATTTAGGCTAGATTAGATTTTTACTACATAATTGATTGCCCTGTTAAGTTTTCCTTGAGATTCGATACTTAGGTTTTACTTGCTAGTGCTACGATAGATTTCGTCTATTGCGAACACTTTTTAGTGAAACAAGGTTCAACAGGTAAACTGGTGTTAGCCACAAACACTTTAGGTTTGAATATCCCATTACCTGGTAACCATAGGATGAGTGTTTAACAGAGAAGTACCAGAAGAAAAAGAATCAGCAGAAGGAACAGATGAATTTGAGGTAGAATCATCAACAGAAGGAACAGAGGAAAGAGAATTAGAAGAAGCTTGATGAGAATCTTGATGAATAACATGAGATGGAACAGAAGATTGTGATGAATGTGAAGGTGAAACAGAAACATCAAGAGAGGGAACAGAAGTGTTATGAGAATGATGATTATGAACAGATTCATTACTCACACTAACAGCACTGGATGAAGGCAGAGTATCATGCTGAACAGAAGGAATTATAGACTCAAAACCTGGAGGTGGTGATGATTTAGACTTGAGTTTAGACTCACCATGTGAGATAGCTTGATAAGGAAACTCAGTAGGATTAAAGTTCACAGTATCTGCAATATACATTCTACCTGTAGAACTTAAGCACTTATAACCCTTATGAGAATCACTATAACCCAGAAAAGTACACTTTGAAGATCTGAATTGAAGCTTATGATTGTGATAAGGTTTTAGATAAGGAAAGCAAGCACAACCAAAAGGTTTCAGCAACTTATAATCAGGATTTTTTCCAAACAACACCTGATAAGGACATTTATATGACAAAACAGAGGTAGGCAATCTATTTATGAGAAAAACAGCAGTATGCATTGCATCCCACCAAAAATCCAAAGGCAAAGAAGCCTGAGCTAAGAGTGTAAGCCCAACATCAACAATATGTTGATGTTTTCTCTCAATCTTTCCATTTTGGGCATGTATGTATGGACAAGGATGTTGAAAATGCACACCCATTTCTAAGAAGTAAGGAACAAGGGGTCTAAATTCCCCTCCCCAGTCAGATTGGAAAGAAGCTATAGAAGAGTGAAACTGTGTTTGTATCTTGGTGAAAAAATGTTTGACAACAGACACTGCTTCAGATTTCAAATGAAAAGGATAAATCCAGGTGAACCTAGAAAAATCATCAACAAAGCTGATATAATATTTGAAACCATTCCTAGATGTGGTATGACTAGGCCCCCACAAATCAGAATGAACAAGTTCAAAACACCTAGAAGTTTTAGTTTCAGCAGACACATGAGGCTTTTGATGTAATTTTCCTAAATTGCAAGCTTCACAAAACTCTAAAGATTTAACAGAGAAAGGAATTCCCATCAGTGCACATACTTTTGATAACACAACAGCATTAGGATGACCTAACATTTGATGAAGTGTATTTGCAGTAGGCATACACAAACCAGCAAAATGCATAGGTTTTGATATAGATGCATGTAATGTATCAGTAGCAGTCAGTGTGGGAACAGAACTTGTTACAGCAGAATCCAAAGAACTAGCATTACAAGAAAGCAAAGAGCTAGTCATACTCTCAACATTATAGGCAGAATAAGCAGAAGGAAATGCACCACTAGAAGCAACAGCTGGAGTAGCAGCAGAAGGAATGCTGTGCTTTGAGAAAAACTGAGTGAGGTCCAACTTGTACAAGCCATCAGTTAGACTCCCCTTCAGCAGAATCTTGTGTGAGAACTTGTCCTTAACAAAACAAGAATCAGCATTAAACTCAAAGATCACATTATTATCCCTAGTGAATTGAGCAATACTCAACAGATTTTTAGTGATTTGAGGAACAAACAATATGTTATTGAGCAGAAGAGATGAAGAAGAAGCAGTTGCAATAGGAATAGAACTAGAGCCAATGAAAGATATAGGAACTAAGTTACCATTTCCAACAATGAGATTTTCATTCCCATTGTATTGTGAGCTAACAGCCAAATTACCAAACTCATTGGTCACATGAGTTGTTGCTCCACTATCCACAAACCAATTCCCTTCACCATCAGTAAAACCAGCACCCTGTTCTGCAGCACCAACAAAGTCAGTAACAAAAGCTTTAAGAGCCCCAGCGGAACCAGAAGCCTGACCACCAGCCACGGCAGAATCATTCCCAGTAAAATGAATGTCAAACCGTTTAAAACACTTCAGCGCAACATGCCCAGACCTACCACACAATTGACACATCAACACCTTACCACCAAAATTAGGCCTCGGAGCACCACGCCCAAAGTTCTGACCACCAGAAGCCTGACCACGGCCACCACTAGACTGACCAACATTTTGACCATAACCACCACCATTACCGCGGCGGTATGCAACATTCGCAGAGTGATCAAATAGTGAGGACTGCTGCTGTGCTAGACGCACCTCATAGGCTTGGAAAGCAAGTTGAATCTCTTGTAGATTGGATACATCCGTTCGCTGCATAGTATTAACAACCAAGGACTCATACTCTGGACCAAAACCAGCTAGAATATACTGCATCAGCTCATCATCATCGAGAGATTTTCCAATCGCAGCCAGCTGATCAGCAATTCCCCTCATCTTCATGAAGTAATCCTCAACAGACATCGCACCTTTCTTCGTAGATTGAAGCTGCACACGATACTGCGAGACCTGAGCCTTCGAATGAGAATGAAACACAGTCTCCAGTGCACTCCACACCTCTCGCGACGATTTGCACCGAACAACATGCCCTAACATCGATTCTCCAGCAGACGACAACATCCAGCTCAATAGAAATTGATCGCGTCTGATCCAAGTCACAAATTCAGGATTGGGCACCATATCACCACCAGCTCTGTCTGGAATAAGCGGAGCAGGTACCTCCGCCGTCGCCGAAATGAATTCATCAAATCCATGGGCACGAATAGCAGAATGAACAAGCGCTCTCCAAAACGCATAGTTCGAACGATCGAGTTTCAGCTGAATCGCATGAAACTGAGGAAGAACCAAACCTCTAGCACCAACATTTTCCCCCATTTCACCAACAAACACAGAAAAATCACCAGAAAAACGAAACAAAAACACCAATCGATCAAGCGGAAACGAATGATTAAGAGAAAACAACGAATATGCCTCTCTTAATCCAGGAATCGAACAGAAAATCAGCAGAAAAATACTCGACTGGCTCGAGATACCATATTACAGAAATGAGAATAGCAGAAAAGAGAGAGAGAATTGAGAGGAAAGAGTAACTGCATTCATTTCATTCAAATGTAACTAACTAACTAACTATTACAGAATTGATTAAGTATTTAAGTACAGATTTAGTAACTAACTACTCTCTAAACCGACCTAACTACAACCAATAGAATCATGACACATCAGCTAAGCCAACTCATACCAGCAACTCAGCACAGCTCATCACTCTCACTTCCAGCTCAGCAACCACACACACACATATGCTCAACAAACTGCAAATCTTCTTTCCTGAAAAGGAAAGTAAAAGCAACGTGGAGATAAAAACGAGATGAAGCTAATTCGTGATAAATGTCTTTAATTCTAATGACAGGATGAGTTCTATAAAGGAAATCTTGCAATTGAAAACTCAACCACAAGGCATATCAGTTACAGATGTCTTTAATACTATAAGTGCAGAACACCATCTCTACTTAGTTAAAACAACACACAAACAAAACTTATCACTTGAGGATCACCTTAGGAGGAAGAGATACGTCAGCTTTCTCACACCCCATTGAGTCCACAGGTGCATCTTCAGACGCTCTCATTTTGCGAATTCCTTCAAGGACCTTTTCCCAATCGGCAGGAGACTGTACTTCATCTTAAGGAAAAACAAATTTAGACGGAATTAAGTTTTGAAATGCTAAACTCAACTCACTGAAGAGCATCGGCAAATCTGTTTGTTCCAAAGAAAAAAGCTGGACACTTTATCAGAGTAGTGTGTTTGTACAAATATGCTTATCGAGAAGATTGCGATTGCAAGCACTCAAATATGTTTAAATTATATTCCCTGTTGATAGCATTATCCATCTATATTGTATGGCTCAAAAATCGTACTACCTCCGTCCCGCCAATGACGTTACATTTCTATTTGTCAATTTCCGACACGTTTTTCCACGCTTCTTGATGATGCGTTTTAAAATAGATTTTTGAAGAATTTTTTCTTTTACGGGATACTATGAGAGTTGTATTATCCCGCAAAAGAAAAAATTCTTCAAAAAACTATTTTAAAACGCATCATCAAGAAGCGTGGAAAAACGTGTCATAAATTGACAAAAAGAAATGTAACGTCTTTGGCGGGACGGAGGGAATAGTTCAATTTTGAGTGGTCCTAATTTTTCCTAACTTTACTTCCATAGATTATCCATCTATATTGTATGGCTCAAAAATCATGGTACTATAAAATTACTAGTGCAATACCCGTCGAAATTCGACGGGATTCAATTTATTTCGTGATTTTACATAAAATTTTAATGAAAATACATAATTTTGTATATTAATTAATTATTTCAAGCAGCCCGTTACTCGTGGTAATATGAAATGAGTTAGTAAATTAATATTTTTACGATTATTTCATCCCGTCAAAATTTGACATATCACTTTATAATGTTATTTTAATCAAAATATAAAATTAAATAAAATATATTAAGTCACCCCGTTTTTATTTTAACTAAAGCACCCTTCAGATGGATCTTTTTGACCAAATAAAAAGGGATAGTTAGGGTTAACATTTCTGAAATAACTACATAGTTTTACTAAGTCACGCCAAAATTCGACTCTATATTGTTAATTTTAAGCAAAATATAAAAGAAAAATATCAAAATATATCAAGTCACTCGTTGTTTGTTTTGATGAAACTGATAAAAAAAAAGTTGTATTTATTTTATATCTAAAGCACCTGTCGAACATGTATATTGAAATAAAAATATGTCGATAAAGGCTAACATTTCTCAAATAATTATATGTGGTATGAATATCAAACCTCCCGTTATTTATTATAACAGTTATTCTCCTCAAAATATATAAACTTAGAGAAATAGATTATTACGAATTCTTATAAATTATTTTAATCTGCCCGTTACTTGTGACATTAAAAAAAATGTTAAGACGTAATATCACAATTTTTCGATTAGCTCATTGCTCGAAAAAATGTTAAGACGTTAGCATGAATAGTGTAAGTTTGTCCGTTAATTTTTTTGTTAGCCCGTTGTTCGATATAATGTTAGCATGAATAGTGCAGATTTGCCCGTTAAATTTTCTATTAGCCCGTTGTTCGATATAATGTTAACATGAATTAGTAATGTATTTCCTCACATCAAATATGAATTTCGATGAAGGTACATGATCTATTTATATATATACTTTGTCACTAATTTCTTATAAAAATTCTATATAATCAACGTGGGACAATTGATAGTGAATAGATTTAATGATTATTACTTGGTCACTAATATGTTAAATGCTAAACTAAAAATAAAAATCTTAGTTGTAGTTCTCTTAACACAAAAC